>JAEOAD010000058.1:13950000-15150000 GCA_036365145.1 Orientallactaga sibirica
TTTAAGGCCAAACTATAGTGTAAGACCCTATCTCAAAAATAAATAAATAAATAAATAAATAACAGGATTGGTGAGATTGCTCAGTGGTTAAAGACCCCTTGTTTGCAAAGCCTATCATCCCAGGTTCCATTCTCTAGTACCCATGTAAGCCATATGCACAAAGTGGCACATGCATCTTGAGTTCATTTAGATTGCAAGAGGACCTGGTGTTGTTTTGCCTGCTGACACCACTCTACTCACAAATACTTTTTTTCAAAAATCTATAAATAATAGTAATGAGATAATGACAAAAGCCAGGCATAGTGACTCACGCCTTTAATCCCAGCTCTCAGGAGGCTGAATTAGGATTGCTGATATTTTGAGGCCAGCCTGGGCTGTAGAGTTCTTGGTCAGTCTGGCCTAGTATGAGACCATGCCTCAAAAAAGTAATAAAAATAAAAAATAGCAAGAGCTTCTCATAACATGAGGTCCTCTTTTGCCTATCTAAGTAAAAATTTACTCGATATCAATTAGTCTTTTTTTAGTTTCTTATATCTCTACAACAGATTTATTGCATTCTGACGTTAAAAGGATTTAGGAATAACAGAGTTCAGTCTCTAATATTGGTTTAAAAAGTTGATCAAGTGGATACATTAACTTTTCCCTCATTTTTCTTTTCAGAACCTTTGTTTTATTTTGCCACAGTTTTTGTACCAATTCTTCTGTGGATTCTCACAACAGGTTTGTGTTTATATATACATTGTGTGCATGTGTGTGTGTGTAAATGTAATAATGTAATTTACATTTGCTACCAATATAGTACCTTTTAAGGTATTAAATTAGAGGCATTAGAGAAGTATGTCAAAAGTAAAGGATTTTTTGTTTGCTCCAATAGCTGATCTCCTTAACCTGTTTTGTTTTGTTTTGCTTGGCTGTTTGTTTCTTTTTCAGAGCTGAGGATCAAACCTAAGACTTTGCACATAATAGGCAAGCACTTCTGCCTTCCAACTAGTAGTATTACAGCTATTTACCACCATATCCAACTTGACATCGTTTTTGATAGTAGCAAATGCTTTGATCTTTAATTTGCTAATTCTCTTGTTCTTTTTTTTTTCTGAAAGGTTTTTAGTGTATCTTGTTAAAGTTGGGATAACATTAATATTTTATATTTTCATTAATGTATGATATGTGTCTCAGTAGTCCTAAATGTCAACATCTTTTATCACATGAAATCCCACACCTTTTCAGATTTTCAGGCCTAATATTAGAGAATGTCATTTTTTTTATTTTGTGTAATGTGAATATATTTCAGAATTTAAAAATTAAATTGACAACGTACTTTTAAAATGGGGAGATATGCTGGTTTATTTTCTTTTCCCATGAAACATTTTATTTTACAAATTAACTACATTTATAATATTATAAGGAAAATATCTTAAAGTCATATGTGTATGTGACTTTATTTGTTAGGATCATTTGTCTTTATTGTTACAATGTCACTTTTAGATAACAAACCTGCAACAATTGCTGTTTTGGAAAGAGCTTACTTAGAGACTGTTATAGGCAGTGGCCCTGTCTGATCCACAAACTAGTTTTGGGTTTTGCTTTTGGGCACCTATTATCTCAGGGACTGAACTGCTGGAGTTGCAACTAGAATTCTCTCTCTCTCCTCATGTTCTGTCACATTGTAGGTGAATCCCCTTTCTCAGATCTAAAAGTTTATTTAATGTTCAGCTGGTGTTAAAACTTGGTAAATCTGAACAAAATTGGAGAGTTAAACATATTTTCAAAGGAAATTGAAAAGGGCACAAAAGGAGCATGTCTGCTTTGCTTCTGTAACTAATTACAAAATACCAACACTAATATTATTTTCAGATAGATTATCTCCTATTATCAAGTGTTAAACTATTAAAACTATCTTTCACTGGATAACATAATAAAGCTCATGGAAAAAAAAATCTGGTTAAAAATGAATTTCAGTAAAAGGAAAATAAATAACTTTGTATGCATGGAATTGTATGGTGTCACAAGGTTAAAAATGTTCCCCTAAAGGGTAAATATCTTTTGAAAAGAAAATTCATTTATGTGTGAATGGGAGGTTGAATAGCTTTTATTGCTTTGTTTAAACATAGACAATCATCTATGTAATTTTTTTGGCAACTTGTATATTTTTGAAGCAAGACTCAGTAAAGATCATAATATGTTGAAAATTGCTAATTTTTGATGCAGTTACTGTTTTATTTAAAAGTTGCTTTTTTATTCAGAAAAGTGAGTCTGTATTTTTTTTAAGAAGGCATTTAGTGTTTTATTTATATAGTATGTTGCTTCTGTTTGATACTTTTTTTTTACTTTCTTTTTTTTATTTCTATTATTCTGATTTTACATTCATAGTATTGGTTCCGTTATCCTCCTCCCTGTCCTCCCTCTTCTAAAGGAACCCTCATCATTGGGGAATGTGGATCATGCATTGTGGGGGCCGTCAAGAGTTCTGGGGGGTAGGCCCCAGTCTCTGTGTTTAATGCCCCAACTTGTGCCTCTAACAATCTTTCCGCCCCCTCTTCCACAAGTTTCCCCGAGCCACATTGGGGTAATTTTTGTTTGGCTTCAGTAATGAGGTTTTGGGGGCCTCTGTGTCTCTGGAAAGCTGGCTTAGTTGGAGTTGGATGTTCTCTGTGTTTATCTCCTTCAGCCATTTTCTGGTGACGTGATCGCCATAGATGCTGTATTCTTGCCCTTCCCCTGCGTTGTTCTGTAGTTTCAGCTGGGGCCCTGGTGAGGTGCGATTAGCTGATCCTCCCATCAGGTTCGTTGTCCATCTGAAAAGAGATAAGCAAATTCTCCAACGGAGAGAGAAGTTAGTACTAGGTAGAAGGGATGACCTTATATGTTTTTGGAGAGAATTTTATATGTGTCGGCTCTCTTCTAGCCCACATTTGCTGGTCTCTTGAACTTGGAGACTGAGCTCGTTTTGTGTACCTGGTTTTTGACTTATTTCCCAGTTCCAGCAATGTGTTCCATTCCACTGAGTGGATCTATTAGCCAAATCAAGAGCAGTTGGTTACCCACCATGGCTGTTTGCCACTACTGCACTTGTATGAGCATTACGTCAAGTTGTTTCTTGCTGGGTATCTTAGACTGCAAGGTGTTTGGACCAATGTCGGACATTTTCCCCCAGTTGCTCGTGTAGCACCCTTTGGTACTAGACTAGCTAACTGTCTGGGGACTGACCCTCTACCAAATTCTGGCTAGGTCTCTCTGTGTTTGGTCTCACACATGTATGCTGTCTTCGACAGTAGGGTCTTGCCATTAACCTTTGGTGGGTCACCAAGAACTCTGACAGAAGTCTGTCCTTTTTTGGGGGGGGGGCGGGGAAACCTTGTAGGTGTTTCGGATCAAGAGCCCATTGTGAAAGTTAACCCCGTGCTGGCACTGGGAGTTTTAAGTCTGCACCTAGGAAGGTGAGGGAAGAAAAAGATAGATAATATAAAAGAGAAACTGAGTATAGAGAGGAGAAGGATGGAGGGAGAGTGAGAGGGAGAGAGAGAGAGAAAGAGAAGAGAGAGAGAAGCAGGACAAGATTAGGGTTAGCCTTCATGATGCTCTCTCCAGATTCCTGTGGTTCGGGTGTTCCCTCTGCGGGCCTGCTGAAGGATCAATGTTTTAGCCTATTGTTCAGAGTAAAGTGTTTTATAGTATCTTTTTGGGGGGGTCCCAATTTGTATCCCCCCCTTTGTCCTCCCCCCACCCTCTCGTTCCCTCCCACCCTTACCCTCCCTCCATCCCTCCCTCTTGTCTGGTCCTCAGAGTGTTTATTAGGTTTGGCTGCATGTCACGTGGATTCAGGTTAGGAGCGACAGATAAACGAGACCATGCGACAATTATCTTTTGGTTCTTGGGTGAGCTCACTGAGGATGAATGGATAACAGAGAATGTCATTTTTGAAGCTAGTTAGAAAGCTATGATTTGTAGATAAAGTCTTAAATAACTGAAAGCAACTATAAATATTTTACTTTCTTTTGCTTCCTAACATTTATTTACATAGTTAAGATGCTATACATTAACAGGGAACATAGTGGTGAGCTTGGAAGACATACTTGATTTTTTTGTTAATCTTATTTATTTACTTATTTGAGAGTGACAGAGAGAGAAGGAGGCAGATAGATAGAGAGGGAATGGGTGCACCAAGGCCTCCAGCCACTGCTAACAAACTCCAGATGCGTGCACTACCTTGAGCATCTGGCTTATGTGGTTCCTGGGAAATTGAGCCTTGAACCAGAGTCCTTAGGCTTCACATGCAAGTGCTTTACTGTTAAGCCATCTCTCCAGGCCTGACATACTTATTTTAACAACTGAAATGGATTTTATATTGCTTCTTACTGGAAGCATAGTCAGTATAGGCACTATATAATGATGAATGATTCTGGAATGTGTTAGTTAATCTATGATCAGTTCAGTGATTTGGCCAAGGGGGTTTATCAAATTGGGAGATATCTGTGACTGAATTTCTGTATTTCAAAGCAACCTTTGATTTCTCTTGATGCCTTATAGTAGGAAGTGATATTCTGAGGATGTAGCAATCATCAAATCAAGTATCTTAAACTTGCAGGTGTATTAATGGGGAATATGTAGACAATAGTCAAATATATGATGTGGGATATTGAAATCTACTTTGAAAGAAAAAATATAAAGCATAATAAAAAGGATATAGTGTGTCTCGGGGAAGGAAGAGTACTATTTTGGAGAAGATACCTGAAATGAGAGCCAGGCATAGTGGTGCATTCCTTTAATCCCAGCACTCAAGAGGCAGAGGTGGGGGGATTGCCGTGAGTTCAAGGCCAGCCTGAGACTATACAGTGAATTCCAGGTCAGCCTGGGCTACAACAATATCCTACCTTGAAAAACAAACAAAAAAATATCTGAAATGATCTGTCTCCCAAGGTAACATTTGAGCAGAGACCTAAGTAGTCTAGGGGATGAAATGCAAGAATTTACAAATTGTTCCAGGTAAAAAGGGAGAACGAGGAGGTATCATGAAGTGAAAAAATCTTTACTTTTTACTTTGGCTTTGTGTTACTGTGGTAGCATTCCTTTTCTGTCTTTTGGGGGATGGTCATTTTCAACCCAGAGCCGCATTACGGGCTTTCTGGAATTTGGAGAGTGGGCTATTAATAAATGTAGACATGGAGTCAGGATCAAATTCTTAAAACCTATTTTTCTTTAGCAAAGCTATAATAATATTTGTCTCTTGTTTTCCAGTGAAAAGAATACATTTGTAACATGTTTAACAAGAAGACAATGTTATCATCTAAACCTGGATGTTTTGGGGACATTCTGTCTCCTCTAATTACTCATCTAAGAATTACAATTATCTCTCATGTAACCATAAAGTTCCCTAGTGAAACAAAAGTAGATTGATGCTTCTTTTGTGTAAATTAACTTCAATGCTAAATTACACACCAGGCAATCTGAGTTGTTTTAATTTACTCATTAGTGAAAATGGGTAGTCTCCAAAGCAAATTTAGTATTTGATGCCATGGACTAATATTCTAACTTGAAAATTAAAAGGGGTGTGGTTCCTTTTTCTCTGGACTTTTTAATTCAATTAAATATTTTTTTCTGAGTAAACCTTTGGTGGTTTTTTTTTTTTCAGTTATGCAGCAAGTGCCTCCAAATTCTATGCAGAGCCATGATAGTTTCATTGAGAATGTTGAATGCATTTTATCTTGTGATTTTTCTCTTCTGCAAGCCAGAGAATATTATAAACTCTTTCCATTAGATTCTAGTATATCCCTAACTCTGCCTCCTTGTCATGAATCATCTATGTCCACAGCGACTGGCACTTAGTAGGCATTCAGTAAATATTCTGAAGTCAACTAGTGAGTAAACTAATGCTCTGTTTCAGTTTCCAACCTATTCAAGTCACTCTTCATTATGAGGATAATTATGTCTTTGCTACATTGATTGAAAATACTTAGTAGTGTTAAAGGATGTTATGTTTCAATGACTTTTTATCAAAAAAAAATACTGGCTGGAGAGATGGCTTAGCCATTAAGGCACTTGCCTACAAAGCCAAAGGACCTCAGTTCGATTCCCCAGGACCCACGTAAGTCAGATGCACAAGGTGATGCATGTGTCTAGAGTTTGTTTGCAGTGGCTGTAGACCCTGGTGTGCCCATTTCTCCCTCTCCTTGTCTGTCTGTCTCTTTCTCTGTCAAATAAATAAAAATAAAACATTTACTGTGTGAAAAGTACATAAGAGAAGCTTTTTATTTAAACAATAGAAAGTGATGATATCTAGCACTAGGTAGATATGCTGACCTCAAAAAGTACTTTGACCAGAATGAAGTTTATAAAATTCCTTATTTCTTTCCACAAAGAAAACTTCTAATACCTGATTAGTCCTTGACAAATGTGTTGTAGCTTCCAATCTGTATGCACTCATCCAATATTTATTGAATGCTTTTTCTATGTCACGTTTTGTTTTGGTAGCTCAAGATGGTCAGAAACCTCAAGCCAAAGATCACTAGGAGCATACTTATAGTTGACCAAATTATATTTATTAATTTTCAAGAAATAAAAACCCATACTCGAGAAATTATTAGGGAAAGAGTACTAGAAATGGCTTTATTATAGGATTTGAACTTTTAAAATAGTAGCCAACAATATTAACCAGAAAAATAAAACTGCAATGTAGACCGACTGCTCCCTTTATTTGCTTCTGGCTTCTACTTATTTGCTGTTTGCTAAAATAACTACCAGATAACTAGATTTTTAGCAACTGAATAATCTTTGGAAAAGCTAATGCTTAGTATCTTCTAGCAATAGATCTCATAGTATATAAACATTTTGAGTAAGATTCTGTTGAAGGGGATGGCATATTAATATGACAAATCAGAAAATGTTAGTTTCTTTTTTGTGACTACCAAATAATAAAGAGAAAATGTCTGATTTTAGCTGGTAATTTTTACAGATACACAAATATTTTATAGATGATTGGTATAGGATATTTTTCTGTTTTGTCATTTCAGCCCCTGTATGATGCTGCTTATCTTACAATGTACAATATCTGCTTCACTTCCCTGCCCATTTTGGCCTACAGTCTGCTGGAACAGCACATCAACATTGACACTCTAACCTCAGACCCTCGATTGTATATGTAAGTTGAAGATATGGTTCAAACCCTATCAGACTTTTTTTCAAGACATGGTCTCACTCTGTATCCCAGGCACCTGGAACACACTATATAGGTTAGGCTGTCCTCCAACTTGAAGCAGTCCTTCTGCCTCAGCCTCACAAATGCCAAGATTACAGACATAAGCCACAATGCCCAGCTTTTCCCTTGTAGTAAGTAGTGGGTTTCATTTCATCTGCTGGAAGGAAGGACACAGAACTGTTCAGTTGGTTTTAGTATATGGCTCTGTTCTGAATTTCAGCTATTATCAGATTAGTCAACAGGAAGAAAGCTATATTTCAGAACTACTAATTTTTACAACATGAACATATAAGGTCATAGTGTTCTAGTATCTTACAAAAGATAAAAGTATTTAACTGACAAAAATAAAAAGGACAAACAAAGAATTTTGGTAATTTAGAATATTGACTTCAACCTTTAGTGGACTGAATGATGAGGTTATGCTACGTTTCTCTTATAGACTCCCTCTGAACATTAATCGCTCACTTTTGTTAGCTTCATTCTAAAACTTTTTTAGCTGAAGAAATAAATGACTTATCAAGCCATTATTTTTATTTTGTGTCAGTTGAAAATTGATCCTTTTTTCCAGTTAAAATACTTTATTGTTTTTTTTATTGACAACTTCTATACTTACATACAAAAAACACATGATATTTCCCTCCTCTCCCCCCATTCTCCTTTAGGACTGCATTCTCCATCATATCCCCTCCCTCTCTCCATTAGTCTCTCTTTTAATTTGATGTCGTCATCTTTTTCTTCTATTATGAGGATCTTGCGAAGGAATTGCTAGGCACTGCAAGGTCATGGATATCGAGGCCAATTTCTTTCTGGGCAGTTGCATTGTAAGGAGTCATACCCTTCCTTTGGCTCTTCCATTCTATCCGCCCCCTCTTCCACAATGGTCTCTGAGCCTTGGAGGGTGTGACAGAGGTTTTTCAGTGCTGGGTACTCCTCCATCCCTTCTTCTCAGCACTATGTTGCCTTTTGGGTCATCCCAGTGGTCATCGCCATCTGAAAAGAGAAGCTTCTCTAACCAGAAGTGAGAGTAGCATTAATATGTGAATATGAACATTAAGTGTAGTGCTTTCAGGGCAACTTGGTGGGAATAATATATACATTTAGCCAGACAAGTGCAGGCTTTATACCCCTAAGGCTCATGACCTCCCCTACCATAGACTTTTGCTTAGGTTTTGCAGTACCAGGTATGTATTTCCTTCCAAATAGAGGACCTTCAGTCCAATTATGGAGCAGTTGGTTACCCCAAGAGCAGATATGCCACTATTGCACCCATTCAGTCATTGGGCCTGTGTGGCCAAACTTGAATTTTCAGCGTCCACTGTTTTCACTGCTGATGACTTCTATCTCCTGTAGGGCTGCATGCACTGCAGCTTTTTTCCAGCTTTCAGTTAGCTGGTCTACAGGGAGAAGGTTTTCTGCTCAGCACCAGCTTGCTTTCTCAGTGACCTTGCCTCTCAGGCAAGAGATGTCTTCAGCAATAGGGTCTTATCATCTGTTTCTCAAGGGCAACCAAGGGCCTTGGCAAAGCCTTTCATGTTTTGGAGGCTACCGGGACCTCCTTGGCCAACAACTCACTGGAAGGTGTCCCATCCCAGGCACTGAAAATTTTCTAGTAACAGTCTACAGCTTCTGGATGTGCCATTATTCAAAAAAGTAGGTTTATATAAGTCTTATTCACAATATCTTGAATTTAGATTGACACCCCCCCCCCGCCCTTCTTTTACGCATGTTCTTCCCATGGCCTTGTTTAGGCCATTCCCCTCCATGTAATCTGTTCTTCTACTTACCTATGTGCAATACCATACACTTATCCTAGCTACAAATGCATAGACTTATGTGTGAAATGGAACCAAAAATAGGTACTAGAAACCAGTAAGCTGGTAAAAGGCTATAAAGGAGGCAGGAAAATTGATCCTTGACATAAGATTTAATTGGATTTTTAGAAATTAAGCCTGGAACTAAAGATAAATGTTAATTTACAGCATTTTGTAAACGTTGCTAAATAGTGGAAACCAAGTGCATTTTAGAGCCTCTTTAGTGTGTTTCCCTGTATGTGTGCATGCTTCATGTCACAGCATGCTTTTGGAGGTCAGAGGATAACGGCAGGGTTTTGGTGTTCTCCTTCCACCTTGTTTGAAACAGGGGATCTTGATATTTTTTCCTCTCCTAACCCTACCTCCTTTTGCGTTAGGTGCATTTGTGTCTACCTTTACATGGGTTTTGGAGATACGAACTGTGGCCAGCAGGTTTGTGGGGAAGTGCTTTTAACCACTGAACAATCTCGTCCCCATCAAGTGGTTATTTTTGTTTCTGTTTTTTTTTTTTTTTTGGCATGAAGTGGAAATGCAGTTTTTAATTGCTTTTTTTGGACCTTCTACTTACATACAAAAACATGATATTTCCCTCCTCTCCCCCATTCTCCTTTAGGACTGCATTCTCCATCATATCCCCTCCCTCTCTCCATTAGTCTCTCTTTTAATTTGATGTCGTCATCTTTTTCTTCTATTATGAGGATCTTTGAAGGAATTGCTAGGCACTGCAAGGTCATGGATATCGAGGCCAATTTCTTTCTGGGCAGTTGCATTGTAAGGAGTCATACCCTTCCTTTGGCTCTTCCATTCTATCCGCCCCCTCTTCCACAATGGTCTCTGAGCCTTGGAGGGTGTGACAGAGGTTTTTCAGTGCTGGGTACTCCTCCATCCCTTCTTCTCAGCACTATGTTGCCTTTTGGGTCATCCCAGTGGTCATCGCCATCTGAAAAGAGAAGCTTCTCTAACCAGAAGTGAGAGTAGCATTAATATGTGAATATGAACATTAAGTGTAGTGCTTTCAGGGCAACTTGGTGGGAATAATATATACATTTAGCCAGACAAGTGCAGGCTTTATACCCCTAAGGCTCATGACCTCCCCTACCATAGACTTTTGCTTAGGTTTTGCAGTACCAGGTATGTATTTCCTTCCAAATAGAGGACCTTCAGTCCAATTATGGAGCAGTTGGTTACCCCAAGAGCAGATATGCCACTATTGCACCCATTCAGTCATTGGGCCTGTGTGGCCAAACTTGAATTTTCAGCGTCCACTGTTTTCACTGCTGATGACTTCTATCTCCTGTAGGGCTGCATGCACTGCAGCTTTTTTCCAGCTTTCAGTTAGCTGGTCTACAGGGAGAAGGTTTTCTGCTCAGCACCAGCTTGCTTTCTCAGTGACCTTGCCTCTCAGGCAAGAGATGTCTTCAGCAATAGGGTCTTATCATCTGTTTCTCAAGGGCAACCAAGGGCCTTGGCAAAGCCTTTCATGTTTTGGAGGCTACCGGGACCTCCTTGGCCAACAACTCACTGGAAGGTGTCCCATCCCAGGCACTGAAAATTTTCTAGTAACAGTCTACAGCTTCTGGATGTGCCATTATTCAAAAAAGTAGGTTTATATAAGTCTTATTCACAATATCTTGAATTTAGATTGACACCCCCGCCCTTCTTTTTCGCATGTTCTTCCCATGGCCTTGTTTAGGCCATTCCCCTCCATGTAATCTGTTCTTCTACTTACCTATGTGCAATACCATACACTTATCCTAGCTACAAATGCATAGACTTATGTGTGAAATGGAACCAAAAATAGGTACTAGAAACCAGTAAGCTGGTAAAAGGCTATAAAGGAGGCAGGAAAATTGATCCTTGACATAAGATTTAATTGGATTTTTAGAAATTAAGCCTGGAACTAAAGATAAATGTTAATTTACAGCATTTTGTAAACGTTGCTAAATAGTGGAAACCAAGTGCATTTTAGAGCCTCTTTAGTGTGTTTCCCTGTATGTGTGCATGCATTCATGTCACAGCATGCTTTTGGAGGTCAGAGGATAACGGCAGGGTTTTGGTGTTCTCCTTCCACCTTGTTTGAAACAGGGGATCTTGATATTTTTTCCTCTCCTAACCCTACCTCCTTTTGCGTTAGGTGCATTTGTGTCTACCTTTACATGGGTTTTGGAGATACGAACTGTGGCCAGCAGGTTTGTGGGGAAGTGCTTTTAACCACTGAACAATCTCGTCCCCATCAAGTGGTTATTTTTGTTTCTGTTTTTTTTTTTCTTTTTGGCATGAAGTGGAAATGCAGTTTTTAACTGCTATGCTACATAAAATTTACATTTAGTAATAGTTATAATTATAGATATTTATGATTTATTGTCATTTAAAGTTTTGGGGAAATATTTCAATATACATGAAAATATAGCCAACACTTTCTATTTCTAACCAATATATAAAAAATATAAAAATAGATATAATAACCAAGTAGCATGAATCTTGCATGTATATATTCTATAATGGTCAAATTAGATTAAGCATACTAGTTTCCTCAGTTACCCATAATTTCCTTTTAAAAACATTTTACATTCTTTTTCTCTGGTTTATTGACCTGCAGTACATAACTGTTACTTGTAGTCCTTTACTGTATAAAAGCACACTGGTGCTTTTTACTCTAGATAACTGTAACAGTGCACAATAATCAGTCTCTCCCAATCTTCCCTCTCCTCTATTCTTCCCAGCTAAGCACCATTCTATTCTCAACTGTGATAACAGCTATTTTAGGTTCTACATGAATGAGATCATGCAATCTCTTCTATTTCTGTGCCTGTCTTATTTCATATAACAGAATGATATTCAGTGACACCTATGCAATAATAAATAACACAAAATTTTGTTCTTTTCATGGAAGAATAGTATTCTATTGTAAGTCTGTACCACATTATTTTTATTTTTCAAGGTAGGGTCTTGCTGTAGCCCAGGCTGACCTCAAATTTACTATGTAGTCTCAGGCTGGTTCATACTCACAGTGATCCTCCTACCTCAGCCTCCTGAGAGCTAGGATTAAAGATGTGCACCACCACACCCAACTCTACTACATTTTCTTTATCCATTCATTTGTTGATGATACTTTGGTTTATTTCCTATCTTGATTCTTCTGAATTGTGCCAGTAAACAATATTGATTTCCTTTCACTAGAAATGCACAGGAAGGGATTGCTAGAACATTTGGTAGTTCTATTTATAATTTTTTGAGGGAAGTCCTTTTTTCTATAATATATTCCATAATATTTTCCATTTCAACTAAAAGTATACAAGGACTTCATTTCCTCCACATTTTTCCAGTACTTGTTATCTCTTGTCTTCTTTATAACAGCCATTATAAATCTCATTGTGGTAAGTGATGCTTAACACATTTTCATAAAATTGTTACACATTTGTATCTTTTATTTTGAAAACTTTCTATTAAGGTCTATTTTTTTAATTTTGTTTGTTTTTTGCTATTCACTTTTAGGAGTTCCTCATGTATTCTGGATACCAACCATTTGTCAGATGAACACTTTGAGAATATTTTCTCTAATTTTGTAGGTAATCTCTGCACTCTGCTGAATGATTACTTCACATAAGTTTTTTTTTTTTTTTCATTTTTTGATTTTTTTTCAAGGTAGGGTCTCACACTAGCCCAGGCTGATGTGGAACACACTGTATAGTCTCAGGCTGGTCTCAAACTCACAGTGATCCTCCAATCTCTGCTTCCTGAATGCTGGCATTAAAAGCATGTGCCACCATGCCTGGCGAGCTTTTTTTTTTTTTTTTTTTACTTTTATGTAAAATATTTGTCTATTTTTGCTTTTGTTTCCTATACCTTTGGGGTATTGCCCCAAAATCCATGTCCATTTTAGTATTCTAAAATATTTTCCTATGGAGAACATTATTTCTATAATGAGCTTCTCCCTATTTTTACTGATCATTTGCAAAGCTATCAATTTGATGATAAATCAATTCCATTAATAACTTCATATAATCTATAGTAGATTTATTTTGAAATAAATATGAAACGCATATGTAAAATACTTATTTCAGTATCAGTTAAAGATAAGGACTTAAAAATAACAATACTTATCACTTAACCAGTGCTTAATATCACCAAATAGCCAGTAACTATTCAAGTTTCTCCAGTTGGCTGATATTTTTATATCATATTTGTATAAGCCAGGATTCAAGTAAGATCCATAAATTGCAATTGATTAAAATGCTTATGAATGTTGGTTAATTTTGTAATTTGTCTCTTGACTAAATCAGATCATTTGAGTTATAAAATTTCCTTAACTTTTCAGCAAGTAGTGCTGGCAAAAGTGGATATTCAGCCACAGAAAAAATAAAATTAGATCTGTATCTGTCACCCTATAAAAATAAATACCAATTCAAAGTGGATCAAAGAATTTAATCTGAAACTGCTAAAGGAAAAAGTAGGGAACACCCTTCAAGATATAGGCAAGAACTATATGAACAGAACTCTAATAGCACAGGAAATAGTCCCAAATGTTAAATAGCTGTGGGGAGGAACTACATGAAATTAAAAAGTTTCTGTATGGCAAAAGATGCCATCAGTAAAATGAATAGACAATCTACAGAATGGGAGAAAACTTTACAGTTATATGTCAGATAGGAAACTAATAATCAAAATTTATAAAGAATTGCAAAAAATAAACACCAAAAAAATAAAACTTCTAATCACATGGGCTAACAAATAGAACACTGTCCACAAAAGAAGAAACACAAACGGCCAATAAGTGCTTTTAAAAATGTTTAATATCCCTAGCTATTAGGGAAATGATGCAAATTAAAGTCATTCTGAGATAACACCTTACCCCATTCACAATGGTGTGATCAAGAAAACTGATAACAAATGCTGGCTAGGATGTGGGGAAAGAAGAACTCTTATTTTTTAATTCAATTTATTTATTTGAAGGAGAGAATGAATGAGTAAATATGAGTGCATTGGGTCCATTTGCTACTTCAGATGAACTTCAGACACATGCAACACTGTGTACATCTTGGCCGTTCATGGGTACTAAGGAATTGAACCCGGGCTGATGGGTTTTGCAAGCAAATGTCTTTAACCACTGAGAAATCTCCCCAGCCCTGAAAAAGGAACTTTTATTCACTGTAGGTGGGAGTGCAAACTAGTACAGCCATTATGGAAATCCATATGGAGGTATCTTAAAAATTAGAACTAGGGGCTGGAGAGATGGTTTAGCTGTTAAGGCACCTGCCAGCAGAGCCAAAGGACCCAAGTTTGATTCCCCAGGACCCACAGAAGCCAGGTGCACAAGGTGGTGTGTGCACCTGAAGTTTGTTTGCAGTGGCTAGTGGCCCTGGCATGATTATTCTCTCTCTGTGTCATATGTGTGTGTGTGTATTCAAATACATATGTAAATATATATATACATCCCTAATAAATAAATAAAATACTTTTTTAAAATTAAATCTAGAACTAGAACTCCCATACAACCCAGCTATACCACTGCTAGGCATATACTCTTAAGGATTCCGTACTCTTCTACAGAAATACTTACACATCCATGTTTATTGGCACTATTTTTAAAACTTTATTATTTATTTATTATTTATTTATTTGAAAGCAGAGAGAAAGAGGGAATATGGGTGCACCAGGGTCTCTAACCACTACAAGTGAACTCTAGGTACATGTGCCACTTTGTGCATCTGGCTTTACATAGGTACTGAGGAATCTAACCTGGGTCATTAGGCTTTGCAGTCAAATGCATTAACTGCTGAGCTATCTCTCAATCCTGGTGCTTTATTTATAATAGCTAAGAATTACAATCACCCCTGATGTGCATCAGCAGATACATAGATAATGAAAATGTGTTACACATACACACACAGGCTAGCAACTTGTTTTAAATTCATGCTTTAATCTCTTAACTGTATGACCTTGTATATGTTGTTTGACTGCTGTGTGCCTCAAATCCATCTTCAGTAAAATATGGTCACAGTGGTACCTAACACAATGAATTAACCAGTAAGTATTGAATGAATTACTGCATATAAAAGACTTACACACCTAACACACAAACACACACACATGCCCCCAAACACACACACACGTACAATCACACACACAAATGTGCTTAGAGCTGGGGTGATTGCTCTGGATATAACATTTGCCACACAAATGTGAGTACCTGAATTTAGATCTGCAGAACTCATGTAAGGCTGGAAGCTATACTGGGAACTGTAATCCCAGTGAGCCTATAGTGACATGGGAGTTCAAGACAGGACATTTGCCCGGAAACTCACAGGCCAGCTAGCCTGGAAAATTATAGCAGTGAACAATAAGATAACCTACTTCAAACAAGTTAGAAAGTGAGAACTGACACCTGTGATTGTTCTCTGACCTCCACATATGCACAATGGTACCTGTGCATCTGAGTTCACATATGTGAAAACACACACATGTACCAGAAAACTATTTGAATGCAAAAGTCCATAAGAATTTCCATAAAAGATAAGTTACTGCCCTGCAGATACGGGTCACAAATTATTGAACAATCTTGCATAGAGGATGTACTTGTCATAACTGATACAAAAAGGCCATGACATACCTATTGTCCCAGTCCAAAGAGGAGCTTTCCTTCCTAACATTGTAAGAAGTGAGTGCCTTCTTTGATCAAACTGTACTCTCAGCTTGCAATTGGTTTGTAGATTGCTGTTAACTGTTACTTCTTTGTAAACACGAAGCACCATTTTATTCTCCTGCTAGTCTAGAGTGTTCCACTGAATTTTAGCATAGTTAACATATTACAGACTTTCTCTGCGATTTAATAGTTTTTACATCTAGTGAAACAAGACAACTGGATATTTTGAAGAGAATTTTGAAAGGTGAACTAGTTCTTTTGAGGAGAGAACCAGGGGCAACTTGTTTCATCTACTTTAAAGATAAAAAGAAAGGATTTGGGTACATGTGCTGCATCTGGTACATGTGCATTTTATGGAGGTGTTTAAGTCATGTTGCTAGTTTGCATTTCTCCAGATTTTCATTTTAAAAATATTTTATTTTTATTTATTTGTTTGAGAGAGAGAGAGAGATCGAAAAGGAAGGAGAGAGAAAGAGGCATATATAGAGAGAATGGGCATGCACCACATTGTGCATTTAGCTTGTGTGGGTCCTGGGGAACTGAACCTGCGTCCTATGGTTTTGCAGGCAAGGTCTTTAACCACTAAGCCATATCTCCAGCCTATTTTTTTTTTTTGCAAAGTAGGGTCTTGCTCTAGCCAAGGCTGACCTGGAATTCACTATGTAGTCTCAGGGTGGCCTCAGACTCATAGTGATCCTTTTACCTCTGCCTCCTGAGTACTGGAATTAAAAGCATGCACCACCACACCCTGCTCAGATGTTCACTTTTTTTCCTGCTCTTGGGGTCTCTTGTTGTGAGTTTTCAGTGGCTGCTTCAGTCACACAAATGCAGCTAGAAAGTCTGACCTGTAAATCAATATACCATGGTACTTCTACCCTAGTCAATGACTGTGAAAAACCACATTGGCTAGCAGTTGATGGGCACTCCCTCCAAGGATCTTTAGGGAGGTGACTTCCCTGTAGTTCCTAGTTTCCTTGACAACATGACTTACTGGCAATGTGAAGTGGTAAATTCTGAGAAGTAGCCATTTTTGTAGGATAAATAGCATCCTCAAAATTTCAGATTCCTGTATATACCCAGAAATCTTAGTAGGTAAAAGTTGTAGCTATCATGTTTTCATACTCTGCCCAATTCAGTACCAACTGAATAAACATACATTGCATTTACATTACAGCTATGGTAATACAGCCTATTGACATTTTCAGTAGTGTTATCAACAGGTGTGCTATTTGAGTGATTAGATACCCATTGATATATGTTAAGAGAATTTTGAATTAGAAGCCAAAAGAAATTCATATACAAAACTATCTTCTTTGTGCAGCACTAGTTCATTAGAAATGCTTGCATTATTACATTTCACATTCTGACTTGTACTGAAAAGATTGTACTATGTTTGACATTTAAGATTTAATCTCTCTTTCCACCATTTATCCAAGCATCATTGCACAGATTCAATATGCAGTTTGACTTGATGAAAAGCTAAGACCTAAGAAAGATTAAATTTCCAAGAAAAACTTGATTGAAAGAAATATTTTAAGAACTGCAATTGGAAAGCTTGGTAGTATTATTGAGAACATGTGTGTGAAGTCAGTTCAGTACAGTACTATATATATTTCTTTCTTCTAATAACCTAGTGAATTTCTATACATTAGAATCACCTAGGGAGCTTTAAAAATATCCTTATGCTCAGGCTATATCTTATACCAGTTAAATCAGAATAGGATGGGAACCAGCCATCAGTATTTCTATTTGAATTAGCATATATATGCTATATATTAATTAACATATATATATACTTATTTGAGGATATAGTGTTATAGTTTGAAATATGTACACAGAGTGTAATGATAAAATTAAGACAATTAACGTTTCCATTTTCGTAATTATTTTCATGTCTCTGTGCTGAGAACCTTCGAGCTCTTCTCTAATAACCTAGACATGTCTAAATAATTATTGTAAACTACTTTTACCCTACTAGGTTATGACACATTGGAACTACTCCTCTCTAACAGTGTTTTGATACCCATTGCCCACCTTCACAATATCCTCCTCCATACCTTTCCTCTAGAAACCATTACTCTACTCTAGTTCTTATGTGGTCAATTTACATAGCTTCTTCAAGTGGGTGTGAGCATGTGATACTTTCTTTCCAGGCATCAGTATGTTTTAAAGATCTCTGGGCGATTAGGTTTACAGGTTGAGAAACAGTATGCTACAGCTTTCTGAGGCTTCTTACTTGCTAGTGGGAACAATAATAATACTTACTTCACATGGTTTTGTGGATAACATAACCATATATGTGTGAATATAGATGAATATATATGTGTATATAATTTTGGTATATACCTTCAATCAGTTCATAACATATAAGAACTTATCATTAAGAGGGAACTACCTACTGTTTATAATGTCATTGTTGCCAGTGGACAGAATTTTAGAAGTGGTTTCTTTTTTTGTTGTTTTTTTTTTATTTGAGGTAGGGTCTCACTCTAGCTCAGACTGACCTAGAATTCACTATGTATTCTCAGGGTGGCCTCAAACTCACTGTGATCCTCCTACCTCTGCATCCCAAGTTCTGGGATTAAACATGTGCACCACCATACCTGGCTCTAGAAGTGTTTTGACAGTCTACTCCAATGTCTTAGTCAGGAGGTGATTGCATGAAAATCTTCTTTGACTCAGTCCAGTCGTTTGCCCAAAAACCCTTTCAGTCCATCGGGGTAATCCTCTTCATTATATGAGGGTAATACTTAATACCCCTTTTGTTGTTTCATTGTATCTTCAAATTTAACAGCCTTCAGAGATTCGTTATCCTGTTTTTCTCAATTTCTCAACAGGAAAATTTCAGGAAATGCTATGCTACAGTTGGGACCCTTCTTATATTGGACATTTCTTGCTGCCTTTGAGGGGACAGTATTCTTTTTTGGGACTTATTTTCTTTTTCAGACTACATCCCTTGAAGAAAATGGAAAGGTAAAAAACAGCATGTCATTCTTTTTGTTTTGTTTTTATAGACATATATTTCTTCCCCCCCCATAGGCATTTAGTCTGTCATACACATACTCTTACTGTAATCATTTTGCAAACTATTTTTTCTTAAGAAGCCATACTTATTTCTCACAAGTTTTATTTCTTAATGAGATACTGAAGTAAGAAATAATTTGTATGCCTGACTAGTGAGAGAGTCATTGCAAACACAGTGCAAGCTTAATTTGGCTATAGTTTTTATGAGGTAAACAGAGTTCCTGGAACATCAGACTTTTGACCTCTGCACTATGATATGATAAAGGCTTTTTTACTATGTTAAAGCAAATTTTGTACCCACTTATTTCTAATTCATAATAGCTTTCAATGTTTTTAGTTTAGGGGGGTAGCTAATATGTCTTTAAGTTGCATCTACAAGTAAAGAAAGGGAATTATCTCATTCGTTCTCTTCTAAATGGGAGCACAGTGTTCTCCAAAAAGGATACACTGGCTCTTCTGGTGCCTTCTGAGTAAGTGACTGTATCAATGAGCACCTGCATTGAGATAAACTTGCCCTACCTGTACTCTAGGAGATAATTTCTGATTCAGAACAGGGGAGGCAAGTCTCTTTCAACCCCACACTGCGAAAGTGAACACACTGCCTTACATGTTGCTTTCACTATGTTCTCCTTAGCTATCTCTTTATAGTCATTATTAATCACATGATGCAAAAAGCTAAGGTTCACAATAATTTACTCAGATCAGTAGCTCTTACAAATGTGATAAGCTTAATAAATTTGAATAATTTCAAATTAGATATTACAGTCAAAACCTTCTCTAGGGCTGGAGAGATGGCTCAGCAGTTAAGGTGCTTGCCTGCAAAGCCAAAGCAACTGAGTTTGAATTCCCCAGAACTTACATAAAACCAGAATCACAAAACAGTGCCTGCATCTGGAGTTAATGAGCAGTGGCTAGAGGCCATGATGTGCCCATTCTCTCTGTATTTCTGTCTCTCTTCTTTCTACTTGCATATAAATACTTTTTAAATAAAACCTCTAATTTGGACTAAATCAGTTTAGTATGAATCTTTAAAATTAATAATTATTAAGTAACTATTGAAGAAAGTACAAATTGACATTATATATGTAGCATTTGTCACAGTGTCCTGCTAAGTATTGGTTATCCTTGGATAATAATAATATTAATAATCACATTAGCTTTCCAAGTCAACTTTGCCCATCTATAAGATTCAATTTGTGATTTTTAAAAATTATTTTATTTTATTTATTTCATAGAGAAACAGGGACAGAGAGAGGGGTAGAGAGGGAAAATGGGCATGCCAGGGCCTTCAGCCATTGCCAACGAACTCTAGATGCATGTGCCACCTTGTGCATATGGCTTATGTGGGGCCTGGAGAATCCAACCTGGGTTCTTTGGCTTTGCTGGCAAGTATCTTAACCACTAAACCATCTCTCCAGCTCTCAATTTGTGATTTTTCAAAAAAAAATATTTATTGATTTATTGATTTGCAAGCATAAAGAGAAGAGAGACAAACAAAATGGGCATACCAGGGCCTCCAGCCACTATAGACTAACTCCAGATGCATGTATCACCTCCACGTGCATGCATCTGGCTTTACATGGGCACAGGGGAATCAAACTCAGGTCATTAGTCTTTGCAGGCCAGTGCCTTAAGCACTAAGCCATCTCTCCAGCTCTTAAGTTGTGATTTTAACAGTCCCTTCAGCTTATGAATGACTTTCACTTTCTATATTTTGACACATAAATTACGTATAACTAGGCACTACTTAAGAAAAAATCGCTTCAAAGTAGATGAATATTACCTGTGGTCATTGACATTGACATGGTTCATTGGCCCAGCCAACATTTCAGGTTGTACAAAAGAAGCATCAGCTCAGTCTTTCTCTGATTCACTATGCATTTTGAGTTCATAAGGGCCAAATTACTGAGATTTTGCTGTGTATGTCATCATCCTCTAAAGGTTTGCTAAAATTACATAAGTCTTAAGAACTGTTTTCAGCAACTAAACATAATATCCATGTATGATTTGGTTGAATCCTTTTTTGCTTCTGTTAACTTTATTTTGTTTTTATTTTTGAAAACCTTTTACATCTCATTTTCTGTTTTAATGTTATGCATTCAGATCTTGACAGCATTTGGTAAGCATATGTGCCATTCATTGCCATCATTTGGATTTATAAATGGTATCTGCTTTTCTTTGATGTGCACATGCTGACAGCTTTAGTATTTACGGCCAAAGAATTAGACTCTTTTTTTTTTTTAATGTGAATCCATTTGTCTGCAAATTAGTGCTTATGTGAGAGCTGTAGTTATAATCTAGGAAAAAAATTATCAAACCCTTTAGTGATATGAATCATCCAGATTACTTGTTTTGATGAACAGTGCTTCTAGTGGAATAGTTTATTTTTTTTTCTGCCTTTATTAAACCAATGAGCTCTGTGTTTGATGCTGCATGGAATAATGGAAATACACACCACCATCCACAGACATGGTGTACTAGCCATGAAAATTTAGCTTTTTGACTTGATCTTAATGACTAGCTATTTTCCAAAACAATTAATACAAAGATTTTTGACAGTTATATACAGGATTAAACTTGACTTTTTATTTTTTATGAAGATTATGTATTCATGGTATGTGTAACTCTTAATTTTTTTCAGGTATATGGAAATTGGACTTTTGGAACCATTGTTTTTACAGTCTTAGTATTCACTGTAACTCTAAAGGTTAGATGTTTATTTATTCAAATATATTTTATATGGCTTTTATCTATTATCTTTATTTTTTCTTTTTTAATTTGTTATTTGTTTCCTTTGTATGTGCATGTGTACATGTGTTTATGAATGTTGTTGCCACAGCATGTGTGTGGAGATCAGAATGTGACTTTTGGGTGTGTCCTTTCCATTCCACCTCATTTGAGGCAGGGTGTCTCTGATCTGTTTTTTAAAATTTTTTATTGACACCTTCTATTTTTACAGACAATAAACCATGTTATTTCCCTCCCCTCCCCCCATTCCCCTTCAAAACTCTATTCTCTATCATATCCTCTCCCTCTCTCCATTGGTCTCTTTTAATTTGATGTCATCTTTTTCTCCTATTATGAGGGTCTTGCGAAGGTATTGTCATTTTGCTGGGCTTGTCAAAGAGCTTCCAAGAAATTCTCCTGTCTCTCCCTCCCATCTTGTGGTCAGAGTGCTGGTGGTATTAAAGAAGCCTGCAATGGCTTCCAGCTTTTAACTTTTTATAAATAACTTCCATTCATGTACACAATGTACACTGATCAAAATCACCTCCAATCACCCTCCTTTATCCCCTCTCCCCTATTCCCCCTTTACTCAACCCCCTCTCCTTTTCAATTAGTAATTCTATTTTTGTGTCATTGGTTTTTTTGCCCTCATACTATGCATGTCTTGTGTAGATAGTGTTACCCACTATAAGGTCATAAGTGTAATGGCTACTTGTCTATAAGGTAATATTCCAAAGCACTCCTCTCCTTCCTTTGTCTCTTACTTCCTTTGAGCCTTCTCTTCTGCAGTGGTGCCTGAGCCTTGTTGAATGTGATATAGATGTCTCAATTACTGCTGAAAACTCTTCTGTCACTTCTTCTCAACACTTTGATGAGTTTTAAGTCTCCCCAGTCGTCATTACCATCTAAAAGGAGAAGCTTTTCTAACCCAAAGTGAGAGTATCACTAATATATGATATAAACAAATATCTAGAGGGCAATTTTGTAAGAATACAATATTCATTTAGCCAAACAGCAGCAGCAGTAGTTTCCCTCCACCCCCCCCCCCACCAGGACATACAACCTTCCCAGCAATAGGCTGGGAGAGCATTGGTTTTCCCAAAAACAGACAGACCACCATTGTACCAGTTGGCATATTTGCCCTGGCTGGCCAGCCATGTAGCTTGCAAGGTCCATTGCAGGTTAAGACCATTGATAATTTTTCTCCCCCAATAGGTTGCATAGCACTTTCCAGTACCATTACAGCTATTCAACTGGAAGGAAGCTTCCAGCTCAGCTACAGCTTGCTTTACCACTGTCCTGCAGCTCAAGCATGTGATGTCTTCATAAATAGGGTCTTACCATTTAGTTCTAGTAGACCAATAAAGAGCTTTGACAATAGCCTGTAATGTTTTAGGGGCACCAGAGGCCTCCCTAACCCAACATCTCTTTGGAAAGTATCCCACCCCTGCCACTCACATTTTCTTGTAGTAGTATCTGGCTTCTGGGCACAGCATTATCCATCTCACAGCATACTTCTGGACAAATTCTTTTGGTTAATACTATATATTTTTCAAAGAAATAGGTTTTCATATGCCTTATTAACAACATCTTTAATTTTGATTAACCCTCCTCCCACCACCTCCTCTGCCAAACCCCCTCTCCTGACCCACTTAGTCAATTCCACCCCCAATAATTATTGGCAATGTACTTAACATATCTACTATACTTTCCCCTCTTCTTCCTCCCTCTCTCATGGGCACTTTCTAGCTTTCTGGTTTCTACTACTTCCAGCTCTTATATGGGATCTGAGGATCAATATCAGGTATTCTTGAGTGGCAAGTGCTTTATCCACCGAACCATCTCCCTGGCCCCTAATGTTTACTTTTATTGCTATTTGTTATTGAAGCATTTGACTGAATGCTTACTAAAAATATGTGATATTAAGGATTTGGACATTAGTACACTGTGATTATTTTCTACTGTTAAGAAATTCATATTGGAAATCCATTTCTTATCTACTATTTTAAATATACTTATTTTGATTAGGTACAGTTTGTGTTTGTGTGTGTGTGTGTGTGTGTGTGTGTGTGTGTGTGTGTACACTCTATGTGATGTGGTGTTTGCATGAATATATGGAGATACAAGTACCCTGTTAATAGCTGTGACACTGTGATCAGCTGAATTAGTTACTCACTCATAAACAGGATCTTAATAACATTGTTAATGCAGCCCGATCCTGAATTCCCACCCTGTAGGATACTAGGGAAATGTCACAATAGTACTCACTTAAAGAGAAGGGAGTGGGTGTTTTTGAGGCATACATAAGAGATGCTACAAAACAAGGTTGCCTGGAACTATGAAAGGCATCTGGATGCCTGACAGCTATATACAGCAGGGGAGGCAAGGAACTTACATTTTAAAATCATGATTTTATGAACCAATAATAAATAATAACAATTAACATTTATTATAATGAATACATTCTATACGCCAGACATCATTCTTATAGTTTACATTCTGAGAATTCTTAAGACATGGGGTTCTACCTTTATCTCTAGAAGATTATTGATTGATAGATAGACAGATAGATAGATAGATGATAGATAGATGATAGATTGATAGATGAAAGAAAGAAAGAAAGAAAGAAAGAAAGAAAGAAAGAAAGAAAGAAAGAAAAAAAGAAAAAAGAAGAAAGAAATGGAAACACAGAGACCTGAAATCACTTGCCCAAGGGCATGTAGTTATTAAGTGGCTAAAGTGGGATGAATTATATAGCCCATGTGAACCAGAAGTTTTAAGCAAGCAGATGAAACCATACTTTGTTTGTAAAGCACATTTAAAAGCCCCAGGTGTCACAATCTAAAAATAACATGATCAGTCCTTTTACATACATGAAAAGATCAAAATGTAAGGTAACTAAATATTTTTATTAGTGGGATAGATAGCTTTCTAGTTAGTGAGTCCCATGATCCATCACTCCATGGTGTAAGATACATAGTGCTAGTTATGTTTAGTGACTCGTCTGTGTTTGAAATTCTGTAATGCCTTGTCTGTCCTTTCTAGCTACCCTTATCCTCTCCTGCTTTTCAGCATACGTGCCTCAACCAGATAGGTTTTCTCCTTTGCCTCTGAATCCCTGGCCACCACTGTGTCAGGATTTGGTGCTGTGGCCTCCCTGATTATAGTGTTATTTCACTTATTTTCTGTCACTAAGGCATCTATAGCCCATACTGTATGATTTAGAGACCTTAAGGCAAAGCTCAGCTTTCTTACCTTAGCTCTTTGAAAAGCCTAGCTTCTGTTCCATTCCCTTCTGGATCCATTGTGAAAACAAGATTCTACGATATGTATTATATCTGTACAGGTTATCAGATTTCATTGTGCATTACCTGTGCTCATCATGAAATTTCTGGTGTTGTACCTTTTCAGCTCGCCTTGGATACTCGATTCTGGACATGGATAAATCATTTTGTGATTTGGGGTTCTCTAGCCTTTTATGTATTTTTCTCATTCTTCTGGGGAGGAATTATTTGGTAAGCAGCTGTACATGAGTGAACAATATGTAAATAACAAAATGCATACATATATTATATATGTAAAACTACTTTTTAAGGTTTTTCATTTTCCAAGCAAGATATCTTGTAGCCCAGGCTGTCCTGGAACTCCATCTGTAGCCCTTGGCTAGCCTTAAAATCACAGTGATCCTCCTATCTAGCCTCCTAAGTATTGGAATTAAAGGTATGTGCACTAAGTCTGATACTAAGGTTTTAATTTTGTAAGATGACAGATCTTTAATATTAATGAACTAGAGGTTACCTATGACTGGAATGTTACAAATTCAAGGTAAAATTTGAAACACAAGTGAATACATCACACATTTACTAAAAAGAACTGCCTTTTGTGAATAATGTTGCTTGTAACTTTATTATACATATTGTTATAATTGTTTTATTATTGATATTTTATTGTGCATACTTTATATAATAAGCTTATCATAAGTATGTATTATTGGAAGAAACTCTTTGTGGGAGAATATGTAGCAATTATGGCTTTAAGCATCCACTGAGGAACTTATTATATATCCCATGGATAAAGGGGGAACAAATCTATGCTTCATTTTGTTGCTTGATGTTCTATCCTCAAGCAGAGCTGTCCAAGTGAAGCTATTAAATGTGTATAAACTTAGAAAGCAACCAACGAAATGTAACTAGAAATAATGTAGAACTTTGGTCTGAATTAGAACTAATGGCATGGACAGTGACAATGATTTTTAAACCCTAAACCCAATCCATGGGTGCCATGAAAGTAAAAACTACCTAGAGGGCATAATACATAGAAAGCATTATAAATTTAATGCAAAGGAACATCCTATGGTTAGCTGCTCTTATCTGCTATATCTTTGCTATGGCTTAGGTAACTGCTTGGGAAATTATTCAAGGCATTTTTCAGAATTAAAGTACAGTTTTGCAGAATTATTGTATGTATGGTAGAGACTTTTCCTAGAAAGCTTGGTTAGCTCAGGCTTTCGTGGTTTCTTCACCTCACTGTTCTGCTCACTTTTATTCCACAATCTAGTACTCATGTAGAGCAACAAGCTTGATTTTATTGTGTTTCATAAGGGAACATGTGGTAGTTAAACATAAAGTGTCCCCCACATGTTTGTGATTAAGCCTCATATTCAATACCCAACTTGTTTTGTTTGGGAGGTGGAACCTTGCTAAAGAAAATGTGTCACTGGGGATGGACCTTGAGGTTTATTAGCCCAGCTCCAAGCCTAGTACTTAAAGTACTTCCACTCAGATATTTAATGAGATCCTACTAGTGCTATGCTTTCCCTGTCATGATGAAACTTCCCCTCAAGACTAAGCCTAAAATAAACCCTTTCCTCCCAGCTGCATTTGGTTGGATGTTTTGTCCAATCAAGAAGAAGGTAACTGCTACAGAACACAAGCATTTACATAATAAACCAATTTACCTTCAGCAAACATGATACACGATCTGTTATCTAATGGGACCAGTTATCTACCTAGAGTTCCTAATCCTACAATGGTCTAATATGCATCCTGACTTCAAGCATCTACATCCTTCCACTCAGAACAGTGAGTTAGCCTAGTGAGACTATGTTGTACAGCTCAGAAGGAAGAAGGGAGACTGGCTGTGTTTCTCAGTGACCATTTAAAGATTCAGGGAATGAGTTGGAATGAAATCCATTCTCAGCTGTGGGATCCTCCTGGATTTGTGGATTTTAAGTCTTAACTATCCTATTACCAGTAATCTGCTATCACCCTACTTGGCATGCACTGTTACTGAATATGTGTTTGCAGATGAAAGTGGTAGATTGCTGTCATTTGCAAGTGATTATAAACTTCACAATTCTTTTTTTATATTTATATCAGGGTCCTTAAGGAGGGAGTCATTATAAAACCGTCTTTTAAAATTTCTTAATATAGATAAAATCCATCCTCATTTTAATAAGACAGCAGAGGAAATAAAATGCCTATTAAGGTGAAAATTAACTTTGTTTCTCTTTAATATCTGGAAAGCTCTAGCATTTTCTAATGCACATAAATATTCACCAGTTGACAGCTTTATATTTGATTGTCTGATTGTTTTAAAGTCACATGAATTTTATTTTCCACTTTGTTTCTAATTCCTTTTCTTTCTAAACATTTGGCAAGTAAAATTTCTTTACTACTTTTGGAACAGTCTAGAGAAATTATTTCTATTAAGGGATTTAAGTATTTAAATACCAAAAACATTTTCAATTAAACTTCTCTTGCACTTGACAGGAACTGATTCGTTTTCCATTGTGTTTTTTTTTTTTGTTTTGTTTTTTTTTTTTTTTTTTCTATTTCAGGCCTTTCTTGAAGCAACAGAGAATGTATTTTGTATTTGCTCAAATGTTGTCTTCTGTATCCACATGGCTGGCCATAATTCTTCTAATATTTATCAGCCTTTTCCCTGAGATTCTTCTGATAGTAATAAAGAATGTAAAAAGAAGAAGTGCTAGGGTAAGTACTAAATTTATATTCTAACCTAATATTTTGGAAGAGGCTTCAATATCTACCATAAACTAAAAACCTTATTTAGAGATTTGCATTAGTTACAGCATGTTAAACCCTCCTTACAGGTTCATCACTTAATTTCCTCTTCTGCATAAAAAGTATAGTAAAAACTTCGTAATCCAATACAGGTGGTAAGTAGATTCCTTAATAGTGTTCTATGTGACCTTTAGCAATCCATATGGAGTATTTCATATGCTCCATATGGAATTTTGAAAGGAAAAAAGGATTTTATTTTGTATTTATCCCAGAATTTTCATACCAGGTATTTCCACACCAACATTTCAGTTTTAACTTTAGAAATTTCTCTGTGGTCTGTTTGCAGACCTTTTTCAGTGCAGATTCTTTTTCAGTTGATAATCCCAAATTGTGTCTTTCAAACCTTTCCCCTTCCTTTAATTATAGTGCTGCTTAATCTCTGTGTTGCTTCTAGCCCTGTCTTTCCAGCAGTATATTTCAATCGAGAAATCCTTGGATTTTTTTTACATCCTTTTCCTTCTGAACATACTTGTAAAAATTCAAGATTGTTTTTATAAGTGTGTCTTTATTTTTAAGTATTAAATCATATTTCCTGTGAGGAGAAATTATTTTTCTCTGTCACATTATCTTGATATCTTTTTAACGGTTTTCCTAAAAAGGTAGAACTGCCTGGAAAATAAAACTTCTGGCAGATTTTGATCAACAGAAAATAGTCTAAAATTCTAAGTTATGACTACCTGATGTATTTGATCAAATTTGTCAAGCAGCTTAGCTACAAAAGTACTGTGTAATTGGTTCTTTTGCCTGTTTAATAGAACCCAGTGGTTGACAGTTTGTACACATGAAGATCAGAAAATATTACACTAGGAAAGTCTTTAGTGGTAAGGAGTATAAAAGAGGGAATTGCAACATAAAGAACTTAACCTAGCATCCATGAAAATAGATTTAATCCTTAGTGCTACAAAAATATCAGTGTATAGCTAGATGATCAGAATTATCCTGAAATTACTCCTTTTATATGACTTAAAGAATAGAACTGGACACAATAATGTTAGCATAGATAATGCTGTTAGTCTATTTGGTTTCCTTCTAATGGGCCTCTACTACATCCAATCTGTTTTTGAGCAGGTTGATACATCAGGTTTCTCTAAGACAAGCTCAAGTATTAATTTGCATGAACCAAATAAAAAATGTTGCAGCAAGCAATGGTTTGAGGCTGGAGCCTATCACTCAGCTGGTAGAGTGCTTGCATAGCATGCATGAAATACTGGGTTTGATCACTAGCACTACATAAATTTGGTATGATTGTATATACATGTGTGATTTCAGCACTTGGGAAGTGGAGGCAGGAGAATCAGAAGTTCACTGCCAGCTTTAGCTATGTAGTGAGTTTTGTGACCAGCTTGTGCTACATGAGACCCCTGTTAGAGATAGAGAGGTGTGGGGGAAGGGGATAGAAGAGAGAGGGGGAGACACACATGGAAGAGAAGGGAAATGGTTCATTTTTTATAGTAGAATTTGTAAAGGGGGATCTCTGAGTTGCTCTTCCCCACCTCTCATTTTTTGGAAGTACTTCTTACTTGAGACAATGGAGCTCATGTTAAATAATGGCTCACACTCACCTTAATACTCTAAAGATAATACAAAACTCTGAGAAATCGAAATCAAAATCTTCAAACTTAATCATACCAATATTCTTACTTAGGCACTTGTTTTAAATATTAGATACCAACCTCAATGTCTAATGATATGTACATATATAGACCATTAAATTGAGGGATGATACTAGGAAGTCACAGATTTATAAACTTAAATGCACTTTCTTTGTAAACAGTAGATTCTAAATTTCATTGATAGTCTGGAGTTCTTGAACTAGAACTCTTTTCACTTAGCAACATAGAATGCTGCCAGAGAGGTTCAGTATGATATCTGTCATGAGTTATGTCCATGATTGGAATAATTCTAATGTAATGTAATCCTTTGCTGGAGCTTGGCATGCTAATGTGCTAGAACAAGGAGGAAATTTTCCATAATCATTTTCATTCATTCAGCCATTCATTCATGTATTCCTACCTTCATTGAACCAGTAAACATTTGTTGAACCACCCGCTGATGAACATCTCTCTTTATATCCAATGTCTGAAAGGCTAATTTTTTTTCAGGCTCTAGGATTTTGAGCTAAAAATGAGGCAAAAGAGTTGCAGGCACTCAACAACCTTTTATTTTTCTGTGTGAAAGAGAAAATGCATGAGCAAAATAGTGCATATGAGTGAATTAAGGTCAAGTGAAGCATGGAAGCTACAGTTATTGTATTAGATCACATCTTTTTCTATCATGACCTATTGAGTCCTATTAGGCTATACCAAAAAAAGCAGAGACAAACTTTTTAAAAATAAAGGAGAATGAATATCTTACTTTCCGTAAAATATATTAGTCTTTATACTTAGTGCTTAATAGGCTGACATCAGGAGTAGGTTCCTACTTTGTTCAGTATTCCTTGGTAAGACCATGGCCTCATTTTTAAAGAAAAGCAAAAGATTACACAAGGTCCCTCTCATAGCCAGACAGACTGTGTAATGGGGTAAAAGGTGTGTCCCTATCTAAAGTTGAAGATGCAGATGTAGACTTCAACAAGTAAGTATTCACAGTTCGCAATTAGTACTGAAAAGGCCTCTGGAATTTGACAAATAAGCTAAGTTATTTATATTTAAAATTATAGAAGCAGCTTTACTTTGGATTCTATTCACTTTTGTATATATTGTGTGAAGACCCATGAGAGTTAGGTGCTAGTAATTCAGGAATGAGTCAAATATGGCCCCAGCTCAGAAGGAGCTCTTACTCTAGTTATGTTCAATTGGAACCCTTCTGTAAGCATATTTAAAGCAATAGTTGAATCAGTAATATGGCTTGTGGTAACAAGGTCCAAGTCACCACCTCCTGAAGCCTCCAGTAAAAAAGCTAATACAGCTGCCTCTGTCATGATGCTTATGTTATAATGCTGTCTTTGAAGCAGGGCATGGTGGTACATGGCTTTAATCTTAGCAATTAGGAAGCTGAGGTAGAAGAATTGTCATGAGTTGGAGGACAGCCTGGGGCTGCAGAGTGAGTTCCAGGGACTGGAGAGATGGTTCAGCAGTTAAAGGAATTTGCTTGCAAAGCCTGGCACTATGAATTTGATTCCCCAGTACCCATGTAAACCAGATTCCTGGGCTAGAGTGAGACATTGCCTCAAAAAGCCAAAAAAAAAGAAGAAAAGAAAGAAGAAAGAAAGAAAGAAAGAAAGAAAGAAAGAAAGAAAGAAGAAAGAGAGAAAAAGGAAAAGGAAAGGAAAAGAAAACTATTTGAAAATAAGCTCTCTTAGTCACTTAATTCAATAGCTGTAGTTCAAGGGCTAAAGGTATGATTCAGTGGTTTCAGTGGTTAGAGGCACTTGCTTGTGAAACATGGCACCTTGGATTCAATTCCCTAGTACCTATGCAAAGCCAGATGCACAAAGTGGCACTTGTATCTGGAGTTTGTTTGCAGTGACAGAAAGCCCTGGAACACCCATCCATTCTCCCTCTCCCTCCCTCCCTCTCTCTTTCTCCCCCCAACCCCTCCCACCTTCTCAAATAAATATTTTTTAAACAAGAGTTATAGTTCAAACTTATCTCTTAGCTAACTTTTCAGAAATGAGGTTAATTTTTGTGCTAAAACCTCATTCATTTTAAAAAAAAAAAACATTTCATTTATTTATTTGTTAGAGAGAGAGAGAGAAGGAGAATGGGCTGACCAGGGTCTCTAGCTACTAAAAATTCCAGACACATGCACCACTTTGTGCATCTGGATTTACATGGGTACTGGGGAATTGAACCTGGGGCCTTTGGCTTTGCAAGTAAGCGCCTTAACCAATAAACCATCTCTCCAGCCTCAAAAACCTCATTCTTAAGAACTATGGAGCTAGACAGAGAAGATGGAGCTCTTTGAGCAGACACAAACTGAGAAACAAAGAATGAGCATGCCAGGACCTCTTACTACTGCAAACTCCCAATGCATGTACCACGTTGTGCATCTAGCTTTACTTGGGTACTGTGAAATTGATCCTGTGCCTGTAGGCTTTGCAAGCATGCACCTTTTACCACTGAGCCATCTCTTCAGCCCCACAATTTTTGGTTTTAATAATTAGTAATACCAATCACTAGGACTGCATGCAATATTTAGTGTCATTTTACTTCCATGGGTTCAGAGAACTATAGCTTGTAAATTAGCAAAAGTTAAATTAAATCCAAATATTAAAAAAAAAAAAAAAAAAAAAAAAACTAATGTTGTGGTCATACAGATGAACCTTTATCCATTGACCTCTTTGATATACTTCTAATTCAACTGATTTCAAAGCTCTCTAGATGACTGCAAAGGAATGTGGAAATTTCATACTATTTTAGTTCATTATCACCTGTTCTCCTCACCTACTAGTACCAATTGCTAGCTATATATGTTTTTTATTGTTTCAGATACTCTTTTTTCATGCTTTCTGCTGTTTTCTATGCTTTCATGTTTGCTTTTTTTCTTGTATAAAATAGCATTAATAATTAATCTGTTAGCCTCTGAAACTTCTGCTACATAGATTGATTTTATTCCTGACTATTGGATGCACTTTTTTGAGCACAATAAAATGTGCTTATAGTCGCAGCCTTCAATAGATAGGCTTCTACACTAAACATGTGGTTATGGGCTTTGTATCATGTTAATATTGTTACATGGTTTTGCCCACAAAATAGAAGATGGAAACAATTCAAGAAAAGTTTTCTTTTCTCAAAAAACTAAAATATTTCTTTAGTTTTATTAATTGGCCATATGTATACTGCCAGCATGTCACTACTTTCTTTATTTAAGACAAAATGTGAACAGAAGGAGATGCAGTTATAACAAAACATGAATAAATAGAAGTATTTATATTTAAATGTTTGCTCATTAAACTATGCTTGATGCATATGTCAGTTGAGCTGCTATTTTTTTTCCTAAACCTATTTTCCTAAGTCGCTAAGAAGATAATATTGGTGATATAGTTTTGATTGGTTTTTTTTTGTTGTTGTTGTTTGTTTGTTTGATTTTTGACAGAGCCTCTCCATGTAAGTCATGCTAGCCTCAAAATTATGGTGATGTTTTTGATTACCAGAGTTGTTGAGCTCATACCCATAGTTGACCGGACACCTTCTGTTTTGTGTAGGCAATACCAAAGCCAAATCTATAAATTATCTTACAAATTCAGACACAAAAGAAGGGGGATATCTCTTAGATATTTTAGTTATATTTTTTCAATTTTCAATTTTTTATTTTTGAGAATTTATACTTTACCGTGGGAAAAAATAGCCTACCTTTCCTAAAGAGATCCCTAAGAAAAATGGGGAAACTGATCAAATTAGGCTAGAAAAAAGGAATTTAAACATTTCTCAGAGGCAACTGGCAGGACTCTAGCATCACCAAAATTTTCCCATTATGTTAGTTTTCATTAGATTTTTAAGCTGCAGCTGCCCAAGAGCACTCAGTCCTTTTATAATGGATTTGTACAATTGAATAAGAGAGACAGATGGGTGATAGATGTTGGACATGGCTGTCTGACCAATGGATCTTGAAGAAATGTAAAGTTATAAATTTATGATTAGAGATGAGCATTATTTTAATAGACATATTTTCAATTTATTTAAAACAGTACATGCCTACTAAAACAATTTAAATTGATATACAGATAAATAGTCGTTGGCACATATAATAGACTGTTCCTAACTCCAACTCTATTTTTAATGCTTTTACTTCAGGAAATAACGTCTTCAAAACTAACATGTCATTTCTACTTCAATTCTCAAGGTTTCTTTTTAAATGTCTTACATCTAAAAGAATATTTACTTTTTTCTTTCCTTTCCTTTCCTTTTTTTTTTTTTTTTTTTTTTTTTTTTTTTTTGGTTTCTGCATTTCTCTCTTTGTACTGCAATTTCCACCTTTTGTGCAATTGTGAACAAGGTAACGAAACGCCTCCCTTCCTCAGGAACATCTACTATCTTCATGCTTTCTCAAACTTCCAGCAATCACAGTTTCTCTTGGAGTGAATAAGGTGATTTTCTTTCTTAATGTACCAACTTGTTTGCATTCTCATTGCCTGACACCATTTTCTGATTCTTTATGAAAAATTACTTCTCATGACTCATTTTTATATCTTCTACTGATACTTAGATTAATTTGTCATTTTCTTTGAATCATTTATTCACCTTCCAAATTGTGTCACTGGAGAGGAAATAATTTACAGAAGCTTGGACTATAACTTTGTAGTTTCATTGATTGGGATATGCAGTTATAGCCATGGTATGTTAGAGCTAGTCTGCTCGCCAGGACAAGAATGTTTTGCGCAAATTTCTCTTTGTTTGACACACTCACAGCACTGGCACAACTCTCAGAGGTGTTCACCAAAAGGATGGTAAGGCTTACTAATCAAAACATATTGACTCATCTTACCATATAACCTACCAGTGCCATTTCAAAATCCAAATTTTCCACATATACTACTACTGTCTGTTTACTTCTACGACAAAACCAGTTTGAATTGGAGACTTTCTTAGGCCTTTAAGTGTATATATTTGAATGTTATGCATTTGCTATATAGTAAAATCATTTGTACTTTTTGGCCAGAAGAGTAGTTCATAGGAAATGATTTTTTTTCTTCTACATTTTTATCACCAGGTAGGTTAACCGATATTCAAATGCTTTAAGTATCTTTGCCTCACTTATTACAGAGAAATCTGAGCTGTAGAAGGGCATCTGACTCATTATCCGCCAGACCTTCAGTCAGACCTCTTCTTTTACGAACATTCTCAGACGAATCTAATATATTGTAACAGGTACCTAGTGTTCAACAAGTGGGCTGGCTTTAAAGAAACAGATTAACAGCATTATAAAGAAAAAAAATGAAAATATCACTCTCTAAATTTTCTCTGCTGTTGGTGTGGTGAACTTTATACTGTTCTTTGCAAAAAATATAAAGATGCATTACTTGGAATATGGGAAAAAATATATATTTCAAATTTGTTGAACCACCTAATGAAATTTGACACATTTTTCAGAGCTGTTTTAATAGAGCATAATTATTTTATAAGGGGACTGCCACCATGGTGCCACCATGTGAAAATGCTTGATACTGTTCACGAAATATAATTTTTACTTATAAAGATCATTTGGAAAATTGCAAATATTCCAAAATTGCATCTGTATAACATCAAGTCAGATTAGCAATGCATGTTCTTCTGAGAACTATGTGAAAATAATCAAATGTGTTTGTATCTTCATGTGCTGTGTCTGTGTGTTTGCAGGTATATATTTAATGTCCTTGTAAATGTCTGATCCCCAAATATTTGTTAACGAGCTAGCCTATGCTAATCATAACTTTTTTAATGTCAAGTTTTATTCAAGCTAAATATTTCAACTCTCAGAGGTAAAATCTTTCCTAGCTATTCAGGGGGATGCATGCTTAATGACATAAATTGCTTCATAATTCATATTTCTGAAAATTTATAAATTTATTTCATAACATTGCTAACCTCAGAATAGATTTGTAAGGAATTGATATACCATGAGAGGGACTCTTCAACTCAGAATGACTTGTTTAATGTACATTCTGTATTTCACAATGCAGAGGTCCCTTGCCCTCCATATCTTTAAAAATATTTTGTCCATCCTCAGTAATTTAGAGTGATTCGTGAACAACTTGAAAGCATGTCCATATAGATTATAGCCCATAGAAATTAATGATTATCCTAAATAAAATTGTGAATCAATTTATTTTAAATCTAATTGTTAGTCCACTTCATAGCTTATTTTTTTTTTTATCAGCTATCAACTTCCCCGCCTTCTGGCAAACAAATGGAAATTAAAGTAATGGATTGAACCTATTTGGGATTTTTTTTTTTGCCTCCTATAGTTCCCCATATTCTGCATCCACAATGTTATTTTGGGAGCAGACTGCTTTTGCTATAGTCATCACATTTTACACATTTTTGAATGACACTTGCATGTGTTTCTCCTCAGTAATGATTCTATATCTCAGTAGCCTTCAAAGTTTTTGACCTTTTGTCCCAGATTATTTTGTCCTAAGCTATAAGGTACCTTTTAGCGATAATGTTTCCAGTTAATTTTGTATCCCCCTGGATTGCTTTCTTTAGCTTGGTCTGTTGTTGGGGACTGCAATGGGTAGCAGAACTGCTGCTGCTTTTGGTCTCTCCAGGGCCTCAACTCCTATAATATCTCAGGGAACTAAGGAAGTTCAAAACACAAGCATTTTACTTTTAATGTAGTTTATTTCTTCCAGGAATTGTTGTTCATGTTATATTATTTCTTATTTCTTCTCAAAGGAAAATCTTTAGCAATTTAGCTACAAAATTTTTTCCTTTTGTTGGTATGACCATTCCTAACTGCTTTTATATGTTATCAGTGTAAAGGGCAGCTTTATTTTGATTAAAGTCACTGTGACCTCAAAACCTAATAGTGGTTCTGGAGACTAGGGAACACGAATAGAAATAGAAGTTATTCTAGTCAACTTAAAAAGTCCAATCATGGGAAGGAAAGTGTCCAAGAAGATGAATAAAATATCACCTTTTTAAATTTTTTTTTGAGGTAGGGTCTTGCTCTAGCCCAGGCTGACATGGAATTCACTTGGCCTCGAACTCACAGTTATCCTCCTATCTCAGCCTTCCACAAGTCAGGTTCAAAAAAGTTTAAGTTTTAGAATGAAAAATCAGAGGTAGGCCCCTCTTTACATACAGCATCTACTTTTATATTCAGTAATCAGTTGTCTAATCTTACCCCATGCTGTTCACAGCAGTTGTTGATATTTAGAGGAGAGATTTGGTTTGTTAGGTAAATTCGTTTCATTCCCCTTCCCAGTATATGATGTGAATAAAAAAATACTTAATATTCAATTGACTCATAGTACATGATCTACCAAAAATAAAAATAAGTGGATCAAGTGTTTGCTGCATAAATTTGAGAGTCTGAGTTCAGATCCTGAAAACTTAGTAGTGCAAATCTGTAATCCCAGTCCTCCTATGGTGAGATGGGAGACACATAAAAAGAATCCCTCCCCCCCCCAAAAAAAAAAGCTGGGCGTGGAGGTGCACGCATTTAATCCCAGCACTTGGGAGGCAGAGGAGGTAGGAGAATTGCTTTGAGTTTGAGGCCACCCTGAGACTATATAGTGAATTCCAGGTCATCCTGGGCTAGCATGAGACCCTACCTCGAAAAAAAAAAAAAAAAAAAAAAAAAAAAAAGAATCCTCAGAAACTCTCAGGCCAGATGGCTTGGTTTACACAGTGGAGAACAGAGACTTCCTCAAACAAGGTGGAAGGCAAGAACCAAAACTTGAGATTGCCCTGTGACTTCCATATGTGCATGTACCATGGTGCACTCACATGAACACACACAAAAAAAAGAAAAATGGCCTCAACATTATGAGGATGGAGTCATGCTTCTTTTAGTAAAGGAGTATTTTTACAGAAATCTCCAAAACTAAATGTCTTCAAAATTCCTCTGTCAAAATTCATACATCCAGAAAAAGTAAATGTAAATGTTTCCTGAGTGTCCATGTACTAGGCACTGTACTAGACACTAGAGGTAAAGATAATATATGTTTTGAAGCAGCTCCTAGCTTACAGGAAGAAACTTTAGCAAGTTTAACCTCTACTGTAATAGATAACTCCCATGAGGAGAAAGTATTAGGAGAACCCTGGAGCAATCCAAAAGCAAAGAGCAATCTTGAATCTGTTCAGCTGACAAATGAAGAAGGGATTAGAAATCTGGTGATTGTGTCACTCCTTTCCCCTCCTGCATGTGAATAAAACTTGGCACCTTTGTTAAAACAGTTGCTTTACTCTCATAACAGAATTTACTACTTGGTTTATTTTTGAAAATGTTAAGCAGATGGTTTTATATTATTAAAATAAACTTTTTAACTCTCTATATTTTAACCTTTTCAGAATCCGAATGTTGAACTGCCTATGTTATTGTCCTACAAGCATATTGACCATGGTCACAGCTAAAAAGCATGAAGGAACAACTACAAAAATTATCATCTCAGGATACTCAATATGCAACAAAAAACAAAGTCATTCTTGTGTGTAGGGTTCAGAACAAATGTACATTAAAATACCAAATGACTCTCCTAAGCATTTGCAGTTGTAATAGCCATTATTGCCAAAGCTCTAAGTTAATAAGAATTAATATGAAAGTTGAAAGTAAGAATACTTAGAATTCTGGCTTTAGATAAAATATTGTAAGTACCAAATGGGTGCTCATTTAACCCATTGACTTTGTGAATGGATTTAAATACAATAGTATAAAATAGAATTCATGTAATGGGAATGAAGAGATTATGCTAATACAGTATTACTTTTTTTCCTGGCAGAATACATAAGCTGTTTGTGTCACAGTTTTCATTCCTTGCTAAATGATTGTTTTAAACTATTTCTTTTCAAACAAAACGAATACTTGAAAATCAGAAGGAAAATGATATCAAAGCATTAAACAGAATAGTTCATCTTCTGTACAGCTACAAGCTAATTGCCTTGTTAGAATATCCCTGCCAAAAAAAAAAAAATACTTTGAACACTTTCTGTGAAAATTATCACCTCTGGATATTATAAAGGTCATTTTGTTTTCTTTTTAATCAATCACCACTTATGGATATAAGACTACTAGAGTTGAAAATAAAACATTTCAGTCATTTAGTAGCCCCTCAGAATAGTTAGGCAATAAGCAGATGTTTCTAATGTCCATTTTACTAGTATCTGAAGTAAGGTAGGTAAACTATATAAAGGCCATTCTGAACATTAGCGTTTCATAATTTAATGTGGAAAATAGTAGAAGATAAAGAAAAAAATTATTTTAAACTAACGGTTTATTTGAAAGAGATTATGTTTGTACATATATGCTGCACTTTTTTTAAGTGGCCAAATTGGGAAGAGGAGAGATCCACCTCAAAAGTGGTTCTACCTGTAAGAGCCATGGCTGCAAACATGAATGTTGTCTACTGTAGCTAACTGGACCAGTGGAGTAGTCTAATTCCGAACCATGAAATTGACCTTATTAAATCCTCAATTTGCCAGACTAGGAAGTCTTAGCCTCCTAATGAGTACACTTAAAACAAAATTAAATGTGAAATATCTTTATTTAATAAAAGAACCATATTTGACTGCTAGACAAAAATGGTCTTTAAGAAATATTTTTCTATTAGTTTCCATTTTTGTCTTTCTAGCATGCTTGTACTACTTAATGCTTATATTGTACCTTGATTTGGGAAAGTATTAGATTCATTCTATTCCAGTGTATTTATGTATGTAGTCCATATGGCACATTTGATTCTTCCATATATATATATGTATGTGTATTATGTTAATATTTAGGTGTAATTTTTCTTGAATTCTAAAAAGGTCATAATTTCAGTCATCAGAACCTAGTCCATAATTACTTAATAATTTAACTTGTTCTTGTCTATCAGTATTACGTTTTGAGTATTTTGTTAGATGTCATTCACAGCCTACCTACATTTGCTATGCTCTGGTATCCTGTATTTGAGGTGATCTGCTGAAGGCAAAGTCTTTCTTTTCTTTGCCTGTTCCAAAGAGCTAAAAAGTATAATCCAGGAAAGCTTTCCCATTTTGTTGTTACTGTTATAATTGTTGCTATATTGTTATTATTGTTTTATATCAGAACTATAGGGACTGTGAATACAAATAATCGAGCCAAAATAGAAAGGATTGATTGATGTGGAACTATGAACGAGTTAACATAATTAGAATATCTAAGATAATAGAAATAAAAGTGGGTGCATGTTACATGTGTTGCAGCCAGAAAGAAATCTGAATGGGGAATAAGGAGTATTTAGAGCCATGTCTCAGGTTCACATTACACTGTACAGTGCACCTCAAATCGGAATGACAGCAATGTGTAATATCACAGCTTAGATCCTCAAAAGGAGCTTAGCTTTGCCTTTTGAGTGAGTTTTATTGATGGTCTAAGAAATGGCTAGCATGATTTTAGCAAATAAAGTAACTTGAAATGAGCCATCCAATATTCCTAGCACTACAGTGTAACTACTGTTGTGACAAAAGAGGGAAGGAAATTTAACAATAGGACAGAACTATAGTCCAATCATTTGAATATTTTGATCCATAAAAATGTCATTGTAATTTTATCAACTGATGTCTATTGTTTGAGGATGTTGCCTATTAAACTGAAACTATTCATTCCATATCTGCCACATATACACCAGCAACAGTATAAATGTAAGCCTGAATTTGCAAAATTCATAATTTAGTGATGGAATTTTTTAATAACATGTAGTATATAAATGCATATTTTATGCAGATGTTGACAAAATCATTTTTTCAGCTTATAAAATAGAACTGCAATATTACATTTTTCACTTAAGCAATTTTTTACATCTACTATGTTGCTTTCTAAAATGAACGTGAATGCCATCTTTTATGAATGCAACTTGCCTTTTTCATTACTGAAATTTTCATTTGATTTAATCAATAAACTTTGTTATGATATGATTGATATTTTAGCCTCTTTGTTGGAAAGTCAATTTGATAATGATAAGAAAATAATTTAGTGATGGGAAATAAGTTTCTGGTTTTCTTTTAGCATATACAATTCACAAAATGTAGACTACTTCTACATGAGTTAAATTGACATTTTTATGGCAGTGCCTAATTTCAGAATGGTAAGATGTTTGTGAATTTTTAATAAGATCATGTCTTCTGACTTCATAAGTAAAGAAAGGTCTAGCCATGATGTAGCTCAATGATGCATACATTTAGCATGTACAAAGTCTTAAATTTAATTCCTAGCTCACAAAAACATTTAGCCACATCCACAAATACAATTAAGTTTTGATGGTGTGTGTGCTGCTGCCCACCCAGTAGAGGGAGTGTGGCATATGTTCTATGTGGTCTGTTTCTTCAAACCATTGAAATCATTTGATTCTTAAGCAGTCAGAGATGAAGGAATTCTATAATAGCTTGGAAGTTAGTCCAAAGACATACATAGACATGCCTCCCCCATATCCTTACATTATTAAGTTTATACTAAAGGTCCTGTGAAAGACAGTTTGGGGGGGAAAAGCAAACCTGTTGTCCTTGACTGGAGAAACAATTTGCTCCACTGAAGCTAGTCGTGTTACATTTTTATGCTTAGCAGTGTAATGCTGAGAAGAGACAGTGGAATGTTCAACATTAAGTGAGATATTTCTATCACACCCTCCAAGGCTCAGAAAATATTGTGGAAGAGATGGCAGAAACAGTGTGGTCATCCAGACACAAAGTGCCCTTAACATTCAGGACCTCACAATAACTGACACTACCTACACAAGACATGCATAACAATGACATCAAAATAGAAGAGTCTAAGTGGAAAGGAGAAGAGATCCAGTGGAGGGGGAAATGGAGGTCATGGGAGGGGATTATGATCATGGCTTATTGTGTACACTTATAGAGGTTTTCAATAAAAGGTTTAAAAATTAGCTCTGGGTTCAGTAAGACTCCATCACAAGGAAAACAACCTGGAAGAGCAATAAAGAAGGATATCCAACATTCTTTTCTGACCTCTGTGCGCATGCTCATGGTGCACATGCATCTCCACACACATGTGAGCACACCGAACACACCCCACCACACATACTTCACACATGTATCAGGATTGCAGACTCTCATGCTGTGCATGGCTTTACATGGATTCCGGGAATCTAAACCTGGGTCATTACAACAGTAGGGTGTGTTCTGGGGAAACAGTACAGCCCTTCCAAGAAAAAAGGCTTCCATACTCCACTAAGACAAGAACACAGCATAACTTCTGGCCCTAAAAGAAGCTGTAGACCAGGGTGATGGGCCTGTCAGGTGGTAATGTGTGTTGATGACAATTAAAGATCCAAGGCATCTTTGTTCATGTTAATTCCCTGTAACTGACTGAGATCTCTGCCTCAAGGCATTACTCTACACCTCTTGCACAGCTTCCTGTGTTGACCCTCTCATTCTAAGGAGTTAGACCCACTTGCCTTCCTGTTTATTTTCCTGGGGACACTTACTATTCTGCCTTCACCTCCATACTGCACAATAACTCAATGCCTTGATCCAACCCACTGTCTCTGGCACTCTGCATGCTGCTGACCAGCCCTTAAACTTTAGGTAGGAAGATCAGAAGCTGCACGTGAAATGCCGAGGGAAAAGCTTGGTGTGAGGATGTCCTGAAATTTTTATTTATTTTCAGTGTTAAAGATTTTTACTTAAGAGTTGTCCACTGCATAAGGTCTGCTATAAGGGAAATGGCTTGTTGTCTTTAATTTATTTACATATTGGAAGTAAATGACTGCCTCAGTTGCATTGTACATTCTAAAGAGAAAATACAAACAGAATTGGACTACCTGCTACCAAATCAAACCCAAGATCAGTGAAGTTTCAAAGGGGAAAGTGGGGGGAGGGAGGGAAATAACATGGGATATTGTCTACAATTAAATAAGTTGTCAATTTAAAAAATAATTTAAAAAAAAGATCTCTTAGTAAATCCTATGGGCCTGTTTCTCTCCCATGGCAAGTAGTTAACAGTCCAATTCCAGGAACCTTTTGTCGTTGGCTGGCATGTTTACTTACTGCTTTTGCCAGCCAAGATGAATGCACCCCAGCCCTCAAAAAGTATTTCTTACCTCATGTAGCAGACAGCTTCAGGTTCGCTGAGATGAACTTCCAGACCAGGCACGGTTATGGAGGAAGGGATATTATTTATTGAAGCTTACAGATCCAGGGGAAGTTCCATAATGGCAGAAGAAGCGACCTGCTCTCACAGGGCCAAGCAGAGAGAGCAAAGCCAACCAGCCACCACAGCACACAGAGCAAAACTACTGCCCAAAAGCCACAGCACACTTTAGGAACTCCTACTGGGCACACTTTGCATATCTTTACAATGGAATCTCAAACCCACCATTAACACCTTAAGACCAGCCCCCAGTGACATTGCCTCTAGGAAGGTGATTATAGATGCAAACTATAAAGTAATAAAACATTGAATATATTGGGGGCCATATATTCAAACTACCACACCTCAATCTTACCTAACCCTCATATTGGTGGCTGCCTCAGAAACAAGCACCCATGCTAGTGCAAAAATATTTGGAATATGTGCTAGAGAGATTTCTCAGTGGTTAAGGCACTTGCCTTCAAAGCCTAAAGACCCAGGTTTGATTCTCCAATACCCATGTAAAGTGGTAGATGTACCTGAAGTTTCTTTACAGTAGCTAGAGGCCCAGGTGCACCCATTTTCTTTCCTCTCCCTATCTCTTCCCCACCAGGCATGTTAGCCCACACCTTTAGTCCCAGCACTCAAGAAGCAGAGGTAGGAGGATCACTGTGAGTTCGAGGCCAGCCTGGGCTTGAGTGAGACCCTACCTTGAAAAAATATGGAAAAGCCTTGGCAGTCCATTCTTACTAAGCCTTACTTGGTGAACAAAGTCCTTACCAGCTTTCATGTAACCCCACTCGGGCTGAGATGGGAGGGCAGTGCCACACTGAAGAATTTCAAGATGTCTCTTAAGATGTAGTGAACAAATTGGAAACTATAGAAATATTAATGTATCCTATGGACTCAGTAGAGTTTATTTTTCTGTTTTCAATTGCAAGCTTCTAGAGTCAATGATTTTATGTGCTCACCACTCCGGCTGAGCTTTTAGCTCCCTCCAAGTTCAGTGGAAGAACCAGTGAGGTGAGCTGGCTGGCAGTGGGGTTTGCCCCAAAATAAGCCTGAAGAGGTCACAATAGTGCAGAAAAATACTGGTTAGGGGGTGGGAATGGGAGTTGGGTGGACAGGTAAGGAGGGAGATAAGGAATTTGTTTTACTTACTGATAAAAGCTTTGTGAACCAATTTTACACAATTCATAAAATCCAGTGTCTTTCCTTAATTATGGTATTATGAGATTGAAAAGACTAAGAGAGAATTCCTTTTGTCACTTAAAGTGTCCAGTGGGTCTGTGTATTTTGAAAAGGACATTTGGTATCACTGATTATTAAAATGCATTTCAGGAAAAGCTGGAGAAATGGCTTGGCAGTTAAGGTGTTTGCGTGCAAAGCCAAAGGACCTAGGTTCGATTGCCCAGGACCCACATAAGCCTGATGCACAAGGTGGCACATGCATCTGGAGTTTGTTTGCAGTGGCTGAAGGCCCTGTCCTGCCCATTCTCTCTCTACCTGCCTCTTTCTCTGTCTTTCTCAAATAAAAATAAGATTTTTTTTTAAAAAAAGCATTTCATAGCTCATGTATGTAAATACAAATTATTCTTACCAGCAAGTTCTAGAAATTTATTGTAATGTCCAAATTGTATTTGTAATTATTCGTCAAATGCTTGTCTAACCAAGGGAGGCTGTATAGGCCATTGTTATCACCCCCTGTATGTTCAAACATTAACTCTAGCCTTTGTGGGCTGGGAGTCTACACTTTCCTAAATGTGTACTGCATTTCCACCTGGGGTTATAGCTTATGTGTAGAAGGGTTGCTTTTCTGGCTGGGTGAGAGAGCACAGATGATCACAAAGACCTTTATCAAAATCATGACTAGTGCTGCTCAGTGGTTAAAAAAAGAAGGTTCCTTCTGAAGTAGTACCTTGGTAGATCTCAAGTGGTTGGTTGGTTGGTTGGTTGGTTGGTTGGTTGGTTGGTTGGTTTGTTTTTTGGTTTTCAAGTAGAGTCTTGCTGTAATCAAGGCAGACCTGGAATTCACTATGTAGTCTCAGGGTGGCCTTGAAGTCACAGCAGTCCTCCTACTTCAGCCTCCCAAGATCTCTGTGGGATTAAAGGCATGCACCACACGCCCAACTCAAGGAAATTTTTTAAAATTTATATATGTATACACACACACACACACGGTGCATGCATTCATGGTGTGTGTGGATGCATCATTGGCCATAGCACACATGGAGGACAGAAGACAACTTTTAGGTCAGTCTTCATCTGTCCACCTCATTTGAGGCAGGATTTTTCATTCTGAATTCTTTCTCTGCTATTCTTTGCTGTACTTGCCACAAACTTCTGGGAAAGTCTCCTGTCTCTAACTCCCATCTTGCCATCAGCACCAGTATATTGGGATTACAGAAGCCCGCTACTGCATATGGCTTTTTATGTGGAGTCTGGGGAGTGAACTCAGGTACTGCAGCTTGAACTGCTGAAGTTTTTTTTTTTTTTTTTTTGGTTTTCACTATGTAGTCTCAGGGTGGCCTCGAACTCATGGCGATCCTTCTACCTCTGCCTCCCGAGTGCTGGGATTAAAGGCATGCGCCACCACGCCTGGCTGAAGGTTTTTTTTTAATAAAGCTTATGGAGACTGGAAAGATGTCTCAGTGGTTAAGATGCTTGAATGCAAAGCCTAAGGACCACAGTTCAGTTGCCCAGTACCCACATAAAGCCAGATACACAAGATGGTGCATGCATCTGGAGTTCATTTTCAATGGCTAGAGGGCCCAGTGTGCCCATTCTCCCCCCTCCAATCTCTCTCTCTCTCTCTCTCTCTCCCATAAAATAAATTAATAAAATTTATAAATAAGGATTATAGACCCTGTTGGAGTCAGGTTTGCATTGCTGGCAGAAATCACCCAACCAAGAGCAGCTTTTGGGAAAAAGGTGTTTATTTTGGCTTACAGGCTGGAGGGGAAGCTCTGATGGCAGGGGAAATGATGGCATGAGCAGAGGGTGGACATCACCTCGTCAATATCAGATGGACAACAGCAACAAGAGAGTGTGCCAAACACTGGCAAGAGGAAACTGGCTAAAAGCCCTCCCCCACCAATACACTGCCTCCAGGATGCATCAATTTCCAAATCTCCATCAGCTGGGAATATAGCATTCAGAACACACAAGTTTATGGGGGACCCCTGAATCAAATCACCACAGACCCCAATGAATATACTAGCATAACCATTTTAACAGTTTTCAATTCAGAAACATTTTATTCTTAAATGTGATTGAGATAGTTAATATTCCATGGCAAATCATTCATTCATTTAGAGACAGGGTATTGCCATATAACCCAGATGGTGATCTTCTGGGCTCCACCTCCCCAATGCTGGAATTACAGACATATACCATCATGTCCATTTCTGGTATGTGATTTCTAAGGAGAACTTTTGCATTGAGGTTTATTATTTTCTAAATTCAGTTATGGCAAAAGTCAGTTTGATTTATTGAAAAGAATACCACGAGCACAGAGATCTGAGTTCAAGTTTTCATTCAGTCAAGTACAGGTTTATGACATTGGCTAAGTTCCAACCTCCATGAATCTTACTGTCCCAATCTGTAAAATGGGGGTAGCATACTGTATTCATTACTTTCTCATTGCTATGAATAAACACCTTGCCAGAAGGAAAGAAATGGCATATTTGAACTTACAATTCTAGGTGGATACATCTTCATGGCAGGGAAGGCATGGTGGCAGGAGCAGGAGACTGAGCTGGTCACATTGTAGCCAAGTCAGGAAGCAGAGGATGAACAAGTAAGGCCAAGCTATAAAAGCTTGAAACCTGTCCCCAGTGACCCACTTCCACCATCAAGGCTCTGACTGATAAAGTTTCTACAACCTTCCACTGCCATAATATGTACACCACCTGTTCAAATACATGAGTCTATAAGGGACATTTTATATTGAAACTGCAATATTTCATCCCTGGCTCCCATAGACTTCTGGCCATTTCATGAAGCAAAATACATTCTGTCCAACTTCAAAAGTCCTCCATTTTTGTTTGTTTGTTTTTAACAATCCCTACACCATCCAAAAGTACAAAGGCTCTGCTAAGACTCAAGGCAATCTCTTAACTGGAATGCCTATAATATCGAAAATTGAACAAACAAAAACAAACCAGATTAAGTGTTTTCAACATATAACAGAGTAAATATTCCCATTCCAAAAGGAAGGAATGGAAGCATAACAAGGAAAGATGAACCAAAACAAGACAGGGAAAACACCAAATCCTTTGTTGTCCAATGTCCAGTATCTGGGAGTTCTGATGAAATTTGCCAGGTTCCAAAAGGCTAGAGTAGCTCCACCCCTCCAGCTCTGTTGCCTAAAACACATATAACTTCTCTCTGGTAGAATTCATCCCAAGCCTATAACTTTTCTTGGCTGATGTCCCATGGTCCTGGTATCTCCAAAATCCTGAGATCTCCATTACAACTAAATCTCAACCTTCACAGGTTCACATAAGGGTCTTTCAGCCTCAATGCAGGGAATCTGGCCCGGAAGTGCATTGCCTAGACTCAGCCATTCTCAAAAACCAGTAAGCAAGACATAGTGACTCCCCTCAATCTTGCATTTTTCATGCATGCAAAACAAGTACCGCATGGAGAAACCTGCCAAGTTTGCTGCCAGCTCAGGATGAAGCCTGGCCCCTTGGACCTCAGTTGCAATATCCCCTGTGTGCTGAAAACCTGAGGAAACTCTTTCCTAGGCAGTTGCTTTCCAGGAGCAAAGAACCCCTTTAGCATTCTCCCATCAGTCCCTCTAACTTCAAAAGAATTTGCATTCTCACAAATTAAAGACATTTTACATTCCAACCACAACACATACCTATTTGGCAGCATGGCAATGCTTATATGAAATCACACATGTTGAAACACTTAGCAGAGCTGGACATTATGACACACACACCAGTAATCCCAAGATTTGAGAGACTGTGGCAGAGGGATTGTGAATTTGAGGGCAGCTTGGCTACACAGCAAGTTCTAAGCCAGCTGGCGCTACATAATGAGACACTGTCTCAAAAAACAACCAAGCTGTAACTTTAGTAATACCAAGCACTGAGAAATTATAAATCATCTTAACATTTTTATTAAGACACAGAATGGTAAGCAGCTAAAGGCAAAAATATTGAATGTTTTCTCATAAGATCTAATTCAACCCTTTAATTTTACACAGGACTAAAATGAAGTAGGAAGAAGAATAAATGAAATATATCCAGTCACATTGCCGGGTCCTCCGGCAGGTAGGGCTGAAGAAAGAGCCGGTCCAGCCGGTCCCTTCTTGGGGCTGAGCGGGATGGTGAATGTCGGCGACCCAGAACCCCCTCCTCTAAGGCACCGGAGAGAAAAACACACTGGGTCAGGAGTCTTGTCGAGGCAGGAACTCGTTTTATTGTAGTAGGAAGGTGTTTATATAGCATTGAGAAAGAGGGTGGGTCTCAGGATGGGATAAAGGTGTAGGGGCCAATAGTATTTCACCACGTCAGCAGTAGCTGGGCGGAGGCAGTTTTGGCTTAGGTCTTGCTGAGTCACTCCTAAGCAGGAGTAATAGGCCAAAGACAGGTCGCCAAACTCTAGCCAGGCTCAGGAAGTTCCACTAGGCCTCACACCTGGGTCTCTTAGGGCCCAACAACATAACTAATTAACCACAGAAGTAAGACCAGATACTATGTCTCTGGTCTTAGGAAGCCAATACATGTACCCTTCTCAAATACTTCCAATATTTAAGTTCCTATAATTAGTGAATTGTTAGATATTCTCTTCACATAACTTCCTTCCTGCAGGGCCCAATTTTGCTTCCTAATGCAGTACAAAGCAATATGACTTTATCATTGGCAAGACAACCTTTCATTTATTCCAGGTGCAGTAGACTTTACTGCTGTGACACATACTTGAGAAAAGCAATTTAGAAGGAGGATTTATTTTGGCTCATGGTTTTAGAGGTTTCAATATATGGTCAAATAGTTCCATTGTTTATGGGCCTTGGAGACCATGTGGCAGGGCAAAGTTGCACACCTCATTGCAGACAGGAAGCAGAATAAAAATAGGAAGGAGGGCTGGAGAGATAGCTTAGCGGTTAAGGTGCCTGCCTGCCAAGCCTAAGAACCCTGGTTCCAATCTCCAGGTCCCACGTTTAGCCAGACGCAAAAAGTGATGCAAGGGTGCAATGCTGCACTTTCCTACAAGGGGGTGCATGCATCTGGAATTCGTTCACAGTGGCTGAGAGGCCTCTGTCGCACCCATTCTATCTCTTTCTGTCTCTCTCTCTCAAATAAATAAATAATAAATAAATAAATAAAAAGTAGAAGGAGCAGGAAGCAGGATATATCTTTCAAAGTCATGCCCCAGTATCTACTATTGTAATCAGGCCCTACATCCTCCTAACCTCTGTCACCTACAAATAATACCATCAAATAAAGAATCTATCAATGAATTAAGTCAGAGCTCACAGAATCCAATCACCTCTCCAAAGCTCATTAGTTAGCTGTCAACCAAGCCCCCAATATATGAACCTGTGGCAGACATTTTATATTTAAACCTCAAACTTTGCTGTCATGTTCATCTTTCCACTCCTATCTCAAGACCCCCATCTCCAATGCTAATTGACTCATCTATTTATGGAAAAGTTTCTAGAACTAGCACAATCTTGGTCGCCTGTCTTCTGGCTAGTCTCCTATTTATCAATGTCACTCCTAAAAGGTGCAACTAAGAGGAGAATGCAATATTGGAGCTACATGGCTAAATAATTATTTCCCTTTGTTATTGCTTTTTTCATTTCTGTAAGCAAAACAGTAGTTTTTTGATTTCACTATGTAGCAAATAATAACCTTGAACTTCTGATCTACGCGCCTTTACCTCCCGAGTACTAGAATTGCAGGCATTCACAACCACCTGTGGGATATATATATTGTTGGGGATTGAACTTGGCGCTTTGTGCATGCCAGGCAAGCATTCTAACAACTGAGCTATATCCATAGCTTGTATTTGCTTTTTAAAAATTATTTATTTGCCAGACATAGTGGTGCAGGCCTTTAATCCCAGCACTGGGGAAGCAGAGGTAAGAGGATTACCATGAGTTCAAGGCTATCCTGAGACTACATAGTGAATTCCAGGTCAACCTGGGCTAGAATGAGACCCTACCTCAGAAAAAAAAATTACTTGTTAATTTGTGCTAATTGTTTGTGCGGTGTGTGTGTGTGTGTGTGTGTGCGCGTGCAAGTTTGTGTGCATGTGTCCCATAGCATGTGTATGGAGGTCAGAGGACAACTTTTGGTTTGGTCCTCATCTCTCTACTTAGTACACTTTCCAGGAGCTTCAAGGAAGTTCTTCTGTCTCCACCTCCCATCACACCATCAGCATTAGTGTGCTGGGATTGTGCTCCTTTTAGCTTTTTATGTTGGGTGTTGGGATTGAACTTGTGTACTACTGTTTGAGCTGTGATTGCTTTATCCACTAAGTCATCTCACCAGTCCCTGCATTTGCTTTCTTTATCATTCAGTGTCATACTGATTGCCACAGATATATTTCACATAAACTACTGCCAGACTCTGAGTCTTTGTATTCTTTTCCTAGGGATTGAATGGAAAACCATTTCAATAGAAACTTTTTTTTTTTTTTTTTTTTTTGAGGTAGGGTCTCACTCTAGCTCAGGTTGACCTGGAATTCACTATGTATTCTCAGGGTGGCCTTGAACTCATGGCGGTCCTCCTACCTCTGCCTCCCGAGTGCTGGGATTAAAAGTGTGCGCCACCACGCCCAGCTCAACAGAAACTTTGTCAGTTCTGAAGGACAGAACTTCAAATCAAGGTGTTGGCAGGATCACACTTTCTCTATTTATTCTAAAAGAATTCTATCATGTTCTTCCAGTTTCTGTGTCAAATGTCCCTTGGTTAGTGGCTACATATCTCTGTTCTCTGCCTCCATCTTCATATGTCTTTCTCTTCTCCATACATTTCTATGTGTATTCCATGAGGATAATTCTTGTTTAATTGAGGACCCATTGGAATAATCCAGGGTGATCTCATCTTGAGATCTTAAATTACACCAGAAAAAACCAGCTTTGGATAAATATCATATTATCATATTCACAAGTTCTAGGGATGAAAGTGGGGGGGGTTACTGCGGGGGTATATTAACTAGTTTTGTAGTTGCTGTGACAAATATCTGGTGGAAATAATTTAAGGAAAGAAAAACTTACTTTGGTTTATATTTTGGCTTACAGGTTCATAGGGTTCAGTCCACAGTCACTTGGCTTTTTCTTTCTGGGCCTGTTGTGGAACATCGTGGCAATGTGAGCATGTGAGAGAAGCTCTTTGCATTGTTATGGACAGAAAGCAGAGAAAGAGGAGGGGGTAGGGCCTTTATAGCCTTCAAAGTCATGCTTCCAATCCCCACTAGCTGTAGACAAGGCATTCAAAATACCTTGTGAGGACCATGTAATATTCAAATAAGAGCAGGGAAGATGATATTCTATTCACTGTACCTTCTTATATTATAATTGTAAAAGTGTGTTTTGGAGCATAAAGGCAGGAATATTTTATTTATTGTTGTAATTTCTACATGCTAGACTATACCATCTGGTTGAAAAATTACATCACAATTATGACAGTCTGATGTTTTAGCTGATATGGTGCCAACCTCCACTGTGGAACCTCTAGTCCACCATGAAACATGGACACAGCTCTCGCCCTGTGGCACCTGAAGTCACTCTGCCTCCTCCTTTACTTCCATACAGTGAGGTGTCTGTGTCCACAAAGCTGCAATGAAGGTATTTCACAGCAGCCTGATCATACTAATACCAGCTCCCTTCATAGGGACCATTTTGTGATGCTGTCTCCTTTGATGATGTCATGGGAGGAAGTCATCCATCTTTTCTGTGATCCCTAAACAATTTGCTTTGCTTTCATCTACATAGAAGGCATATAGTGTTGTTTCTCTCTAGGAATGTGCTTCCCAATGGGCCTACTCCAAAGGACAGCCTGAATAGTGAAGACTTTTGTTTCCTGACATGGGCAAAATTTCTGGACCATTTGCTCCCATTACTCTGTGCTTCCCTTTCCTTATTAATTATTCAATACCTTCATTCCCTGTGTGGTAGTTTGAATATATGTCCCCCAATATATTCAGTGTTTTACTAGGTATAGTTTGCATCTGCAATCACCTTGCTAGAGGCAATGTCACTGGGGGCTGGTCTTAAGGTGTTAATGGTGGGTTTGAGATTCCATTGTAAAGATATGCAAATGTGCCTAGCAGGAGTTCCCTAAGTGTGCTGTGTGACCTTTTGGCTGTAGTTTTGCTCTGTGTGCTGTGGTGCCTGGTTGGTTTCTCTCTCTCTCTGCTTGGCCCTGTGGAGAGCAGGCCGCTTCTCTTGCCATTATGGAACTTCCCCTGGATCTGTAAGCTTCAATAAATAATATCCCTTCCTCCATAACTGTGCCTGGTCTGGAAGTTCATCTCAGCGAACCTGAAGCTGTCTGCTACACCCTGATAGCCTGTGGGTTCAACTGCGAGTAGTGAGGAAAGTTCTTGCTCTCACTGAGTCCTCATTGCAAAGTTCAATGCTGGTCACAAGTAAAATTCTCAATAAATTCAAGTGCTGAATGTCTATGGCACAAGATAATCCCAGGCAAAGTTGTGAAAGCCATAGTCCCTCACCCATTCAGTATCTAAACCACCTTCATCTCAAAGCAGCATCGGTAAGCATGAGGAGTTTATTGCTTATAAACAGGGTAACCTTGAGCAAGTCATCTACCATCTCTGTAGGAGGCACCTGATCTGTTGACTAGATATAATAAGAGAACAGGTTTGTCACACATGTAAGGTGCTTAGAATGTTTTAGTAGGCCTTACATAAATTTGATCAGATAATTACAAAATTCCTTATCAACTTCCATATGTCCCTCAGTTATAATCTCCCTGAAGACAGTATGTCCTTCCTGGTTTGATCTTCTCCTATCCCTTGGTGACTAGTGCAGTAACAAATGAATTCATAAACTGACTACTCAGAGGCTTTCTCTTTTCTAGTCACTAGTCTAATTACTCTCTCTATATCTTGCTACAGCTCTTAAGTGATTTACTTCCTCTTAATCACCTCATGCTCTTTTTCTAGATCTAGACATACTGCAAAGTCACCTTACAGTCAGCCCTTCCAGATGTGTCCTAAGAGAAAACACAATTTATACCTGAGCTAGAGTTCTGGGTATAATATCCCAACCTTTGGTGAAGTTTTAAATCCTAATGTATAATTGAGCGTAATAATTCTACTTCCATACCCGTGACATCTGGAGATATGGTAAACATGGCTTTTCAGGTTTGATTCAAATCATTGATTCAAAATAGATAACAGATTGCAAGAAACTATACAAACAATATATTGAAACTTATGTATGGGACAAACTGAAATATGTAATCCTTACAATATTAGGATAGTGAAATTATGGAATAAGTGCTTTATGAGTGACTGACAGAGGATAGCTAATGGGAAGAATGGCAGATAGTAATGATTTATACTACTGAAGCACAAGTAACAATATTGAATGCAAGTGTGGATTCACAAAAGCTGGGCATGATGGCTCTTGCCTACAATCCTAGCACATGGAAGGCTGAGTTAGCAGGATTTCTGTGAGTTCAAGGCCAGCCTGGGCTGAAGTGAGACCATATTTCAAACAAACAAGCAAGCAAAAAAGAGTAAATTCACAAACAGAATCAACTCGAGAGTGTAATTTCCCTGTAAAATAGAAGGATCAAATGTGCTTTCAGTACAGTTTAACCAGATGTGCATTTGTGGGAGAAATTCCACTTAGACTCCTCCAATAATTAAACTCATGTGAGCCATCACAGGACAGATGGCTCTGCTATTTAAAACAAATTATAACCTTCAAAGATGAACATGTACTATTGAAATGTAAATATAATTCTGCTTTGCATTTTAGTTGTTGAGCAGGTAAAGCTAATATAAAGACTTCAGAGGTATTTCTTAAAAAATAAAGTAAGAATATACTTTAAGTGACAAAAATATTAATCACACAACATTTATTTATGAAATTTGTCAATATTTCTGGAAGCCTTTGAAGAGCCTTTTACTGACATTTAAATGATATGTTGTATTGAAAAATTTTGGATCTTAGAAAGGCATGACAGGCTATTACACTTGTTTTCTTTCTATGCCTCAAAGTTGGTCTGTATATAGAATATTGGTAGCAATTTTAACTTCTGTGCGAATCACTGATGTGTCACCCCAGGATGACATTGTGCTATCTCTGGCATATTTAATATTTCCATCCAAGCCTCTATTTTATTGTCTTGTCATATTATTGAAATTAAATATTCATCCAGAAGTGGTTGCTCATGCCCGTACTTAGGAGGTTGAGGCAAAAGGATTGTTGTGTATTCAAGGCCAGCCTGGGCTACAGTAAGAGCCCTGTATAAAAAAGAAAGAAAAAATAATAAATCCGGGTGTGGTGGTGTACACCTTTAATCCTAGCACTTGGGAGGCAGAGATAAGAGAATTGGCATGAGTTTGAGGACACCCTGAGACTACATAGTGAATCCCAGGTCAGCCTGGGCTAGGGAAAGACTCTACCTCGCAAAACCAAAAAGAAATTTAAAAAATTAATAAGTCCAATGTCCATTGTTTGTTTAGTTATCAGTCTTTTCTTTAAAACTTTGATTATCCTTGTGGTATTGAAAATGTAACTTTGTCCATTTGCAACTTTTAATGATTGAGATATTAAAGAACACCTTGTGCAAAGATAATCTGTTAACCTCATTTCAGCATTGATTTTATATTGGAAGCCTAGGCATGTTTTATTTAACACTTATGAAAAGGCAATTGACAGTGGGAAATGTATATACTTTACCACTTAGTAAAATAGTATTCAAAACTGTAAATAGTATAATATCAAAATGACTGTGGTTGCCATTGAATAATGCAATTAAGGTTGGGTTTGCTTTTCTATTTTTTAAATGTTTTTGCATAGTTTGCAAGTCTTTCATGATGACAATGTATTACCCTTATAATGAAAAGCAAACATAAAATTTATATCACAAAGTTAAAGTATCACAAATTTGAGCAAGTTAGTTCTCCCATTTCCCAAAACAGTTTTAATCTGGAGCCCAGTTGTAACTGCATCCACATACATTGTCTAGTTCAACACTGAAGTATTAAACATTGATCCAGTACAGCTGCTCTTCTTGTAAAACATGGTTGCAAGTGAAATGCTATGAAAACACCAGGGCTGAGATACTTCTGTTCATTCACAGCTGCATTTTCAAATGTGGCCAGCCTGTGCTATGACTTAACAACTTCCTGTCTCACTACAAGGATAGTGATATGGGTGAGGCAGGACCATTGGTCCCCAGGGTACTTTCCCAGTGAGCACTTGCTCAGGTGCCTGACCCCATCCATTTCTCTCTGGTCTTCCACAACTTGGTGGCGCCTGTGCAATGGTCAGTAGGGTGATTTTCTTGTACCTACAGTCTTGATGTCCCAGGTTGAAAATAAGATGCCAGTATTGTGTCCACAAATGCTCACAGAGAGTTGGAGAAAAGAAGTGGGAGAAATTGAAATGCATGCTCCTAGATTACCTAAGAGACTATCCATATGATTACAGTTTAATGAGTAACTGTCCTTTTAGTACAAGAAATGAAACACACAAAAAATAGTTGTTAAAACTATGAAAATATTTAACATTATTATAAAAATAATTTTAGATCATTTTAGAAAAATATTTCATTTCATAGAAAAATCCATTTGCTTCATCTGATACCTACTTAAAATCAAGCAACACCTAATATGAAAAAGAAAGTCACTTACCAATCTCCTCTGGATAACCATATTCTTTGACATATCTGTCTTGTGTGTGCATTATATGCCCATATATAAATTTGGCAATTGTGTGCATACTATTTTCTCATTAATTTAACCTAAAAATCACAAGGCCACTCCATATTAATTGACTGGGATGTGTTACAATTTTTTGCCATTTTTTAAAGATTTATTTTTATTTATCTGTTTGAGACAGAGAGAGCAAGAGATAGAGAGTGAGTGAGAATGGGCGCACCAGGGCCTCTAGCCACTGCAAAAGACCTCCAGACACATGTGCCATCATGTGCATCTGGCTTACGTGGAACCTGGAGAATCGAACCTGGGTCCTTAGGATTCACAGACATTTGTCTTAACCGCTAAGCCATCTCTGCAGCCTGAGATGTGTAACATTTTTGAAATAGGTAAGTAGTATTGTTTCATGCATATGCTTAAACTTTCCCAGCTTAATGACTGTTGAGGTGTCTTACTCTCCTTGTGCTGCCTACTATTATGAACAATGTTTTTTTTGAGAGAGAGAGAATGGGCATGCCAGCAGCCTCTCAGCTGCTGTGAATGAACTCCAGACACATGCACCCCCTTGTGGGCAAGTGCAGCATTGCACCCTTGCATCACTTTACATCTGGCTAAACGTGGGACCTGGAGAATGGAACAGGCATTCTTAGGCTTGGCAGCCAGGCAGCTTAACTGCTAAGCCATCTCTCCAGCCTGTGAACACTGTTTTACATACAAAATACCTGCATTCTTGCCAGATTTGTTTCTTAGTATAAAATCAAAGGGGTCAAAGGATATATGTGTTCAAAATTCTAGGCTGGGGTAGTAGGCTGGAGAATGGCTTAGCAGTTAAGGCACTTGCTTGTGAAGCCTAAGGACTTAAGTTTGATTCTCTAGTACCCATGTAAGCCAGATGCACAAGGTGGTGCATGTGTCTGGAGTTTGTTTGCAGTGGCCTGAGGCCCTGACATTCCCATTGTCTCTCATTCTATCTGCCTCTTTCTGCCCCCCTCTCTCTCTCTCAAATAAATACAATATATTTTTTAAATCTGGGCTGGGGAGATGGCTCAGTAGTTAAAAGAGCTTGCTTGCAAAACCCGATAGCTTGGGTTCAATCTTCCAGTACCTACATAAAGCCAGATGCACAAAGTGGCACATGTGTCTGGAATTTGTTTGTAGTGACTGGGCCCTGGCACACCCATACTCTCTTTCTGTCTCAGTCTTTTTCTCTCAAATAAATAAATATATATTTAAATTATGATATATAGGTACAAGAGATGTAACTCAGTCGTGCATTTGCTTGAAGCCTAGCACAGCATAAACCAGGGTGGTGTTGCTTGCCTGTAATCTCAGCACATGGGGCAGGAGGATCAGAAGTTCAAGGCCATCCTCAGTCACATAGGAATTTTGATGCCAGGTTGGGATACATGTGACCCTTTTTCAAAAAACAAAATCTGAGGCTGGGCATGGTGGCGCACGCCTTTAATCCCAGCACTCGGGAGGCAGAGGTAGGAGGACCGCTGAGAGTTCAAGGCCACCCTGAGACTACATAGTGAATTCCAGGTCAGCCTGGACCAGAGTGAGACCCTACCTTGCAAAACCAAAAAAAAAAAAAAATCTGATATATATATATATATATATATATATATATATATATATATATATATATAGAGAGAGAGAGAGAGAGAGAGAGAGAGAGCCTGCACATCAGAAAATCTATATTAATCTATACCACCAGCAATTGTGGGTCAGTGCCACCTCACCATTCACAGCACCTAATCATTCCCAATTGCTCTGAGGTTAGTGAGTCTATAACTCAAAGGACAAGCTTAATTAGAATCTTTGCTTTTAAAGGATTGTGGAGAATAAAAGGCAATGGAAGTGGGAAATAGAAGCTATGCAGCCAATAAAGCTGGAAATTTCTACTATTTGGCTATTTACAGTAAAATATTTAGCAATCCCCCAGAATAGGGGAAAAGTAGTATCTTGTTATTTTTAGTTGTATTAGTTATTTCTGCATTATGGTGGCCAAAATATTTGAGAGAGCAACATCAACAAAGGGCTGACTTATTTTGGCTTGCACTTCAGGGACTTCATCCTGTGGCATCTTGGCCCATTTAATTGGGCAGAACATATAATGGTAGTAGAAACACGTGATAGAGGGGATTCATCAACTCTTAGCTAGCATGAAGCAAAGAGACAGAAAAACAAATAGCGACTAGGGACCAGATAGCACCCCCCACCCACCCAGGGAATTGTCCCCAGTGACTCTAGCTATACCCAACATGCTAAAGCTTCCATAACCTCACAAAAGAGTAGCACCATGTGGGAACCCAGGCTTTCACACATGTGCTTGTGGGGGATGTTTCATAGTCAAGCCATAACAGTAATGTTTGCTTTTCTATGCTTATTTATGAGTTCAACTATTTTTCTTTGTATCCATGCAGCTACTCAGGAGGCTAAGGCAGGAGGATCATTGAGCCTAGGAGTTAAAGATTGGCCTATGCAATATAATGATGCCTTATTTTAAAATATTGGAAGAAAAAAAGAAATAGATTCATGGTTATCATGGGTTGGGAGGGGAAGTGAGATGGAGAAATTGGTCAAAGAATAAAACCTTCCCAGTGAAAGAAAGAATATGTTCAAGACAACTAGTGTTCATCATGATGATTACAATTAATAACAATGTATTATATACATGAAAATTGCTGAGACTAGATTTTATACATTTGTATCCAAAAAAAAGAGGAAGTGAGAAATATGTGGTAAAGTATGTCTGAATTGTGAGCTGGTGATGTAGTTCACTCTGCAGAGTGTAAGAATGCAAGAAGTACTGGGTTTGATCCCCAATATCACGTACATTGACTAAAGTAGTACACACTTAGAATCCCGGAACTTTTTTATATATTAAATTTTATTTGTTATTATTTTTAGGAAGAAAGAGTGAGAGAGAAAGAATGGGCACACCGGGGCCTCTTGCCACTGCAAACAAACTCCAGATGCATATGCCACCTTGTGCATTTGGCTTTACATGGGTACTTGGGATTTGAACCTGGGCCATCAGGCTTGCAAGCAAGGGCCTTAAACCCTTAAACCATCTCTCCATTCCCTAATCCCAGCATAATTAAGGTGGAAGTAGGAGGATCCGAAAATCACGGTCATTTTTATACACTGTGAGCTTGAAGCCAGCCTCAGATATACGAGAGCTTGTCTCAAAAAAAAAAAAATTGTGTGTGTGCATGTCTGTGTGTGTGCATGTCTGTGTGTGTGTGTGTGTGTTAGCTTTAATTAACCATTCTTCTAGGTATTCATGTATAAAATCATAACATTGTACATTAGGAATATATAATATTTGTAAATTCAAAAATATCTACCTGCAAGCTTGGCATTGTGGCTCATGCCTATAATCCCAGCACTTCAGAAGAAGACTGAGTGTAGTGGTTTAAATTAGGTGTCGCCCATAAACTCATGTGTTCTGAATGCTAGGTCCCAGGTTGATGGCAATCTGGGAATTGGAGTTACCAGAGAAGGTGTGTTGTTTGAGGTGGGCTTATGAGTGTTACAGCCAGCTTCCCCTTGCCCATGTTTGGCACACTCTCCTGCTGCTGTTGTTGACCTGATGTTGGCCAGGAAGTAATGCCCAGCCTCTGCTCTTGCCATGTTTTCCCCTAACATCATGGGGCTTCCCCTCAAGTCTGTAAGCCAAAAAACCCTTTCTCCCATCGTCTGATTTGCTTGGGTGATTTATGCCAGCAACGTGAAGCTGACTGCAACACTGAAATAGGATGGTCACCATGAGTTCTAGGCCAGCTTGGGTTAGAGAATGAGTTGCAGATCAGTCTGAGCTTGAGGAAGACCCTGTGTGTGTGTGTCTCTGTGTGTGTGTGTGTCCTTTGTTCATTCTGTGAAAAAGAATATTTTACTTTAAACTTAGCAAACTAACTTTCTTTTTAGTGGAAATTCATTTTTCCAGATTTGTCCTTGTGAATAAAACAATTTTAGGTCCACTTCCTCTGCTACGATACAGTTATAATTTGTAAAATTTGTTTCTGGGTTTTACTGCAAGTCAAGGCTTCTTCACATTTTTTTAGCTACTGACACAAAAAAAGATTTGAAACTTTTTGCATGATTAATGTGAAGGTAAAAGGAAGAATGTATCCTCTCTGGATTGAAGCAGGCAGAGACAGGATGTGGTGAACCCTGGGTTATTTGGATTGAGATAAAATGAGCCACAACTGCCTTAAGTACAAATATTCATGGTAAGAGTTTCTTTATCTTACATTAATGTAAGAAAATGGTGGAAATATGAGTGAACTATTTCTGTATTTAAATATTCCTATATAAAATAGCACCCTCCATAGTCAGTCCTTCTTCCCAGAGTCCTCGATTTCCAGGACCAGTGATTTTCAGGACATGGTGCAGTTCTTGTAAACTTGTCTCCTCACATGAACACTGTAATATACTGCACCTTTCTCTGATGGGTAATTACCCTTCTCTTCAGGGGTTTCTTAAAATAATTAGGAGCTTCAAGGAAACACAGGAGGGAAGTTCCCAATGCTGAATTAAGACCTCATCATGGGTACACCTGGGATTACTAGTATGTTAAATTTGATCAGCTGGCTCTTTACAGGTGGGCTTCACAGGATGTCTGCACCTCACTGGAATCCCTAAAGGATCCAAGTGGCCCTGTGTCTGAGCTCTATAGTAGTTGACATGAGAACCTGCCTTGCCTGCCTTGCCCTGTGCTACCAGAACTTGCTCAGGATTAGCTTGTACTTTTTTTTTTTTTTTTTTTGGTCTTTCGAGGTAGGCTCTCTAGCTCAGGCTGACTTGGAATTTACTCTGTAGTCTCAGGGTGGCCTCAAACTCACCATGATCCTTCTACCTCTGCCTCCCAAGTGCTGGGATTAAAGGCATGTACCACCACACCCAGCTTAGCTGGTACACTTTGATGCCAAATTATACATTTTTAGTGAAGAAAAGGCCTATCCACTATTTGTGCTTTTTTTTTTCCCCGCTGGGTGTTTCATTTCCCACATGAAAGGAAACTCCCTTGCTCCCCAGAAGGTGACCGGGGAAATAGATTTGAAGAGCAAATAAAACCGAGAGGTCTTCAGGACAAATTTTCTTAAATACAGTATTTCTCACTTTTTCTTTTCTTTTTCATTCATTCATTCATTCTTTTTTTGTTGTTGCTTTTGAGACAAGGTCTTACTCTGTAGCTTAGGAATACCCGGAACTCACTATATGCTGCAGGATAGGCTCAAACATGTGTCAACTGCCTGCCTCAGTTTCTCAAGTACTGGGATTACAAATCTGAACCACTGCATACAGCTCATTTCTCCCATTTTGAGTTGAGCATCTAGTGAGGCAAAAGTTCACATTTTATTCTAGCTCTGTAGTATCGATTTGTAGAGGTAGAATGTCTCTGGGGATGGCATAAGACCATTTTAAAAATAGCTTAGTAGTTTTCTAAAAATGAGGAAATTAGATATTCCAGTTTTTTTCTCTTATTTTCAGAGTTCTAGTTTGCAAGTACCAAAAAGGTTCCAATACAAGCTCACTGTTAAAAAGACAAAAAGGGATGGGAACAGCTACCTTTCAGAGTTCCTTGTACTTCCATCTTTTTCGAGAATTTCCTATCTGGGGGCTGGAGAGATGGCTTAGCCGTTAAGGCATTTGCCTGCAAAGCCAAAGGATTCCTGTTTGATTCTCCAGGACCCACGTAAGCCAGATGCACAAGGGGGTACATGTGTCTGGAGTTCATCTGCAGTGACTGGAGGCCCTGGAATGCCCATTCTTTCCCTCTCTCTCTGCCTCTTTCTATCTTAAATAAATAAATAAATAAATAAATAAATAAATAAATAAATAAATATTTAAAACAACAAAAAAAGAATTTCCTATGTGCATTCACTTCTCCAGTTGGGGTGAATATACTCTCTAGTAATTTCCAAAGGATGGTTTCTGTGTGATCAGCTTTTTTGTTTGTTTTTCTTTTTTTATGTGAGAGAGAGAGAGAGAGAGAGAGAGAGAGAGAGAGAGAGAGAATTGGTGTACCAGAGCCTCAAGCCACTACAGTTGAACTCCAGACACGTGCACCATCTTGTGCACATGTGAGAACTTGCATGCTTGCATCACCTTGTGCTTATGGCTTGCATGGGACCTGGGTCCTTAGGCTTCACAGACAAGCACCTTAATGGCTAAGTGATCTCTCCAGCTCAGCTTTGTTATTTGTGTTTGCATTTCCCAAAATGATTTGTGTAGCTTGCATTTTTGTCTACTTTTTTTTTTGTTTTGTTTTTTGAGGTAGGGTCTCACTCTAGCCCAGGCTGACCTGGAATCGCTGTGTAGTCTCAGGGTGGCCTCGAACTCATGGCGATCCTCCTACCTCTTCCTCCTGAGTGCTGGGATTAAAGGCATGCGTCACCACGCCCGGCTTACTATTTTTTTTATGAAAGTTTGGCTTAATATAGAATTCTAAGATGAACAGTATTTCTCATTAGTTAGTGAATGTATGTGTTTTGAAACAGGTTTTCATCTATCCCAGACAGGCCTCAAACTCCCTATATATCTGAGGATGGCTGATGACCTTGAACTGATCCTTCTGCCTACACCTCTCAAGTGTTGAGATTACAGGCTTGCAATACTGTGTGCTTTATGTGGTTCTGAACCCAGAGCCTTGTGCATCTGAAGTGAGCACTGCCAACTGGGCTACATGCCCAGCCCTTACATTGGTTTCTAAAAACCTGCATTGTTATTCAGTGCCATATTTGATTGTTGATCTTTTCTAGTACATTTACTTCTGTCCCTCTATAATATTTCTTTCTCTGTATAGAGGTTTGTTTTATATACAAGCAGCCTTAAAATTCATAAGGACATATATTGATGCAGTTTTTAAAATTTATCTCATTTGTCTTTGATGAGTTCTTTTCCTGAAGAACTGAAGATGGAACTTGGGTTTGCTGGGCAAGTCTTCTACCTCTAAACTATGTCCTAGCATTTTGATGGGGCTTTTTAATACAAAAGTTTATATTCTACCATAAATTTATTTTAATTTTTTTCATTCCTCTCCCAAGTTTCTCTGTTCTTTCTTTGACTCCTGTCAAAATATTGTACTTCCTTCATTTATTTAGTCTATTATCTTTACTCTCAGTAAACACTGTCACAGTCCCACTACTACACATTATTAGAAATTTGATTACCAGTCTAAAATGACCATTTTATCCCTCCTTTCTTACTCAAATACCCCACATTTCCACTCCTCTTCCTCTTTCTCACTAGCATGTAATGACTTCAGCTGGACACTTGGGAAAGAAAATAGGTACAGGAGGTGTACTAAAGCATTTTACTGTAATTATCTCATGCAGAAGAATAGGAGGAAGAATGAGGTATTGGGTAGAGGAAGAAGTCAAAGTGTTGGGCTGAAGAGATGTTTCAGTAGCTCAGTGTGATTGCTGCACTAGCATGAGGGCCTGAAGGAGCCTGGAACCAACCAGATTGGAATCTCCAGATCCCAAGTAAAGAGCTGAGTGTGTACACCAGGCTTGCAAATCAGATCAGAGACCAGGGAATCCCTGGGGCTTGTGGAAAACAGCAAGCTCTGGGATCAGTAAGAGAGTTGGGTTCAAACAAGAATGGGCAGATAAGCACACTCCCCAAGCAAGTGCACATACATGTAAATGTGCATACACTACATACCACACATACATTACACCACACACTCACCACATTACAAACTCACCACATTACACACCATATTACACACACACACACACACACACACACACACACTACATTATATATGTAAATGACCAAAAAACATGTAAAGTGACTTTAACATAAGCCACATTTAACCCTACAAGAAGTTCTGTAACTGGATAATTCTTTAGAGTGGTCCTTATTTATGTGGAAGGAAGTTGGACTTGGATATTCATTGTGCTAAGTCATTGAATATGTGCTGCTATTAGAAGGGATGGTGAGCTTGAACTAAGCAGCATCTTTTAGCTGAAGAGATCCTTTAATGGGTGCTGATGGTTCAAGACTTCTCAAAAAATGAGAACGTAAACCTTCCTATCCTGAAGGAAGATCTGAAGCTCATGGCCTGGCTTCTACTCCATTACCCATGGTGCCTAGTAGTGGTGTTCTACTGCAGAGCCAGTTCTGCACCTTCTTTCCCAATCCCATGTTTGCTAGCTTAAACTTGACACATCTGGAATATTTATTTCTTTAGGTTATTTTCAGACAGAGACTCATGTAACTCAGACTTACTATGTAGCTGAGGATGAACGTGAAATTTGGATCCTTCTGCCTCCACCACCTGAAGGCTGGGCTTCTTATGAAGTACTTCCTACATGCTACTCAAGCATTTGAGCATGGGAGCCAATTAACATATGTTTTCCCATATTCTCTATTCTGTGAACCATGTGTGTTTTTTCTAGGGATTTCCCCCCCACTCCATCCATATACCAATTCTTCAAGTCTTAAGGGACAAGGCACTGTTTTAGGTGATAGTAATACAACAGTAAACAAGACACAGAAGACAATAGAGTAGTAAATATACCAATAAATAATAAAATATGAGGAAATTGTCCTTGTCTTAAGTAAATAAAATTCAGTGTGATGGTATGGAGAATATAGGAGTGGGGTGATGTCTTTTTAGCAAAATGATCATGGAAGATGTCTGAGGAGGATAACATTGAGCAGAGACCTGACCACAGAGAGAAGCAGATGAGGTGAATCCTTGTGGTATCTGAGTAGACAACAAGTGAACAAAGCCACAGACATTAAGACTGCTAGTATGATACTTTGGCTGCAGGACACTGAGAAATCAAGCTGGAGCTGAGCCTGAAAGCCCCCTCCTTGTTCACTAACAATTATAGAGGTAGAAAGGCCTACTACACAGCATGTTGGGGGAAAAAGTCATCAACACCCTTAAGCAGTAATAGACCCACAAGCTTTACGGCTGGCCTACCAGTCCAAATATACCAACTGGTTTAATGGTAACATGTCTAACATGGGCAAAACCAACTGCTCTCTTTTTAGTTTTAAGGCCTGCTCCACAGGAGAGAATTCCTGCCTAATACTTAAAAGTTAATCAAAAGCCTATGGCTGGGGAGGTAATAAGTCCTAGGGAGCAAACTACATCTATTTTCTGGCTAAAGCAATATATTATGCCACCAAACTATCCTCCATTTAAAAAAAAATTTGGCGGGGGCAGGGGTTGAGGTTGGATCTCACTCTAGGTTAGGCTTACCTGGAACTCAGTCTGTACTCACAGGCTGGAAGAATCCTTACAATGTGGATTTCCAGACACAAAGTAGCCACTATATTTATGACCTCACAGTGACTAATGCTATCTACTCAAGGCATGTATAATATAAGGGCAAAATAACAAACATAAAAATACAAGAGAAACTAGTTGGAAAGAAGTGGGAGTTCAGTGGAAGGGAAATAAGAGTGGAGGGACAAAGCAGGTGATGAGAGGTGATAATGATCAGGGTACATTATATATATGTATGGAGAAAGTCAATGAAAAGGTTTTTATATTTTATTTTACATATATTGTAACAGGTTATACTCTTATATCCCCTTGCCCTGGCTTTCATTACCCTAGGGGCCCTCCTCGGTGGGGTTTTGGTTTTCATTGTGGGGTCACTAAGGCCTCAATCAGTGCCTGTGGGATAGCAGGGGGACAATGCCTCAGGTTATTCCTACCCACTCTGTGGCTGTTACCATCCTTCTGTCCCCTCTTCTGCAATATTCTCTGAGCCATGGCAGGCCTATTGGCAGTCTGATATAGTATTGAGTTCTCTGTAGCTTCTAAATCTTTGCTTTGATGGGTTTTAATTGATCACAGTGTCTGTCACAATCGCCCTGGAGCTGGTTGTCAGGCTAGCAGTAAGAGCAGTATTCATGTCCCTGCTGCCTCTGCTATTTGTCCTGAGCCCCAGCAGATGTGGTAGAGGTGGCACATCTAATAGTGGGTAGTTGGGTATCTTCTTGTCTTATCAATGAATCATGGCTCTCCTCCATTTTCTCTGCCATCTGTAAAATAAAACAGATTCTCCAATAGCAGCTTAGGTTAAAGGAGGTATGCAAAGTTAGTTGAGGGATTTTTTTGTGTGTGCAAACCCACTCTTCCTCTCTAGAGAGCAGTGGAGCCATCTCTCTGAAGTATGAAATTCCTGACCATGAGATTCTGCCTTGGTTTCTACTACCAGATATGAGATCTCTCCCCCTGAGTGGACCGGACTTGTGTCCAATCAGACAACAGTTTGTTACTTGCAAAGGCTATGTGCCACTATTGCACAAGTAGGTGCTTCTTATCTGACTGGCTCATGCATTTGGTGACTGTTGTCCTCCTGCAGCTCCCATAGGGCTCTCCAGCACTAGGAGGGCGCTAGTTTCCCTTTTGATTCCAGCATGGTATTTCAAAGTCTTGCACAGCAGCCTGTGGTGTCTTTATCAATAAGGGCTTACCTTTTGTTTAGCTCTGGAGGGTAATTAAGTGTTTTGGCAATGGCATACATTGTTTTGGGGACCTCCTGGGTCTCCCTGGTCAATAGCTCACTGTGGAGGGGCAACCCAACTCTGGGCCTGAGTTTTACAGGCCAGAGTTTCTGGTTTTAAGGTTAAGCTTTTCCAACTCGTCTAAACTGTTTCCCCTCACCCTTTACTGGTGGTCACATCACCAATGCTAGTCAAAATGAGGATTTCTATGTAATTAATTCATGTTGTCTTCACTTTTTTTTTTCTGGGGGGGGGTTCAATATAGGGTTTCACTCTAGCCCAGGCTAACCTGGAATTTGCTATGTAGTCTTAGGGTGGCCACAAACTCACGGCGATCCTCCTACATCTGCTAAAGGCATGTGCCACCACGTCCAGCTTCACTTTTTTTTTTTTTAAATACTGCTAGTGTGTCTGGAAAAAGATGGATCAAGAGGCTGTGTAAGGTGATGAGTATAGTAAGATAGGCAGGGCCTAGATCAGTTTCACTATTTATCTATCTGTTGACTATCAACAGCATGTTATGTTTGTCTGAGTGTATATATATATCTGGGCTGGAGTGATGGCTCAGCAGTTAAGGCCATATATGTAAAATCTATTGACAGAGAGGAGGCACAGAGGAAGAGAGGGAGAGGAGGTGTGTCTGTCTGTCTGTGTGTGTATGTGAGAGAGAGAGAAAGACGGGGAGGGGGGGTTAGATCAGAACTTTCAGAACCAAAGCAAGCAGGAGTGGGTGGGGAGGATTATTTCAAAGATTCATTTTAGCTGTGGGGGCTGACTAGGAGGCAAATTTGTTCATAGGGCTGGCAGATAGGCGCTTAGAGACTCCTTGGAACTTCTTCCTAGGTGAGACTTTGCGACTAAGGCCTTTTAACTGATTGAATGAGGCCACCCAGGCTTTCAAGGATTATCTCTTTTGCTTGAAGTCAACTGATTTGCAGATGTTAACACAGCTTGGGAACCTCATAGCAGCAGTCAGATTAAGTGTTTGAATAACTATGGCCTAGCCCCAGGGAATGCAGAAAAGTAACCATCTGAGTGACTTACCTCAAACATTTGGTGATTTGCTTGTCTGTTCATATTTAAAAGTGAGGCTCAGGAGCTGATTGAGGAGCTCAAGGCTTGCTGACCTCAAATCTTTGCTATAGGGTGAGAAAGCTGAGTAGGAGAATCCCATGATGGGAGACCTTAAAAAATACTAGAATTTGCCATTTCTCCCTTGGAGGCTCTTCACTCACTCCCAAGGAAGTCTCTGCTCTCTTTTAAGGAGAGTGTGCCCAATACAGTTGCCTGTCTGTAAGGGGTGGGGCTGCAGAGCCACAGGATTTTAGCCACATTAGAGTGCTTTAGTTAATATCATCATCTTTTAGGTGCCAGTCTCTCTCCTGCCCTTCCCAGTACACTTCAGACATCTCCAAATCTCAAGGTAGTCCAGACGTGGGGATCCAAAGAAGCCACTTTCCTTTGGTTCACATACCTTTCTCCAACACTTGCTCCCCCTTCACCAAAGTCAGGACTCCCACAATGGCTTATCATACCTTTATTCATTTGTGACTCTCCAGAAATTATCCCTGTAGGTTCATAAATTTACAAAGAAATAGTGGAAGTGACATGTTCCTTTGGCCATTTCAGACCACCCAGGCCAAGTTTTGCATGGAATAGGTTAAGTCAAACATTGTGGAAAAGGGAAAAGGGGTGTCTTTGATTTTATATCCTTGAGAACCACAATGACCTGGGAAGGGTCTGCTGCAGCCCAGTGCTTCAGACATCATGTTTTGAGCTGACATGCTAGGACTCTATTTCCAAGCTTGGAGTAATCCTCCTTCAGTTGCAAGGTTATTTAAAGTCATACCAAATTAGTGTTTTATTAAATAGATATGGTTATCATTTTCCTGATATGACAGCATGCTATTCAGCTCCTGCTGTGGGAAGCTCATCAGTTGAGGCTGTTCTGTTCTTCTGGCTTGAGAGCCTCTAGACAGGGCAGCTGAAAAACAAGGTTCTGTGTAGAAGACATACCAAAGGGAGGATCTTAAAAACAGAAAGGTAAGTCTGGTGTGGTGGCTCACCCTGTCATCCCAGGCTGAGGCAAGAGGATGGCTTGGTGTTTGATTCCAGCCTGGCCTATATAGCTATATTCAGCTCTGAGAGCTTGAGTTACAGTGTGAGACACTGTCTTATTAAGAGAAGGAGGAGGGTGGAAAGGAAGAAGGAAGAAAGGAAAGAACAAAGGAAGGAAAGAAGGGAGGAAGGGAGGGAGGAAGGGAAGAAGGAAGGAAGGAAGAAAGGAAGACAAAAAGAAATCTGACCTGGATGAAAAAGATAGACTAAAGCAAAAGGAACTTACACTAGACAAAAGGCAGTGGTCTGGTCCAGCCTGAGAATCTCCAAGTTCTCATCCCGTTCATCTCCTCATCTGTCCATCACAAATCCATTCTCATCCCCTTTTAGTGAATGCTTACATTGAATTCTAAGTTACTCAGTCAGAGACTTCCGCAAAGGCCAAGGGCACAAACAAGACTAGGAAACAGAATAACAGAATAAAGAATTGGCCATAGCAATAGAAGTAAGATACTTTGGTAGGGTTGCTTCAAAACATTTGAACATGAGTATAACTCTCCTTTTCAATTAGAATGCAGAGTATTCTCTATATATATTTCAAGTTCAGGTTTCAGATTTAAAAGATAGAGTAGCTGGGCCGGGCTGGTGGCACATGCCTTTAATCCCAGCTCTCGGGAGGTGGAGGTAGGAGGATTGCCATGAGTTCAAGGCCACCCTGAGACTACATAGTGAATTCCAAGTCAGCCTGAACTAGAGTGAGACTCTACCTGAAAAACCAAATAAATAAATAAATAAATAAATAAAATAAAATAAAATAAAATAAAATAAAATAAAATAAAATAAAAAAGATAGAGTAGCTGGGCATTGTGGCACACGCCTTTAATTCTAGCACTTGGGAGGCAGAGGTAGGAGGATTGCTGTGAGTTCAAGGCCATCCTGGGACTAGAGTGAGTTCCAGATCAGTCTGGACTAGAGTGTTCTTTATTAGGAGAAAAGTATTTATTTATTTGTTTATTTATTTTCCATATATATTTTTTGCCACTCAGACTGTGTCCCATCCAGCTCCTCCGAAAGAGAACCAGGAATGATCATCAATGGCAAATGGCAGTTGCAGCAAAGCAACACCAAGAGCCAGTTTCAGGCTCAGGAGAGAATGCTACACCTCCTCCTCATGGTTTCCCATATTCTACACAGTCAAAGAAACTATAGAAATGATCCTTGAAAGTATAGTCTTGAGAAAAAATATTTTATTTGTTTAAAAGTATCAAGGATCTGGGCTGGAGAGATGGCTTAATGCTTAAGGTGCTTGCCTGCAAAGTCAAAGGACCAAGGTTCAATTTCCCATCACCCATGTCGAGTGAGATACACAAAGTGGTTCATGCATCTGGAGTTCATTTGCAGTGGCTGGAGGCCCTGGTGCACCCATTCTCCCCCCCTCTCTCCCTCCCTCCCTCGCAAATAAATAAATAAATAATTTAAAAATATTTAAAAAAATAAATAGATAAAATATCAAGAATTTGATTGGTGGTATTGGTGAATGCCTGTAATACTCAGTAGGCAATGATAGGAGGATTGCCAGTTTAAGGCCAGGTTGAGCTCCATAATAAATCCTTATCTCAACAAAAACAACAAGACCCACAATTTTTTCAATATTAATATGATTAAGAGATGAGTCATTGAAATATGATGTATACATACAATGATTATTATTCAAGCCATGAAATTAAATGAATTACTGGTAGTTGCTACAAACTATATGCAACTCAAAAAAGGTGTCCAGTGAAAGAAGCAAAGCATAAAAGCTATATATTGTATGATTCTATTTATATTAATAATTCCCAATAAGCAAATAATAGAGACAGAGAGTGTATTTGTGGTTGCTGGGGCCCGAAGGTGATGGCTAAATGGTGTAGATTTCTTTTTGGTATTAAGACATGTTCTAAACTTAGATTTTGATGGTGTGTAGTGTTGTGAATATACAAACACCATTGTTCTAGAATATTAGAACCCTTAAAGCTGCTATTGTAATTGCTAAGAGATGAATTTCCTCATGGATCAGGACACTAGGTTTCATAAGCCCTAAAATTCCTATAAGACAGAGGAAGCCTGAGAATTACAGGATTTTGATCTGTCCTAATATTTTAAAGCTTTTAGATCACAATTTGTTGATAAGACTGTTTTCACTTCAAAAATACTCAGGAGCTGGGGATGTACTCAGGGGTACAGTAGATGCTTAGCAGGTACAAGGACCTGGGTTTGATCTCCAGAAAAAGAAAGCTGAATTTAAAGTGAGTTTTCCAGACAAGGTCTAGTTATGCTTAGACTAACAGCCTGAGTTTGGGCAGCACACCTAGAAAGTGGTCCTCTCTTATAGATTTTTATTATTATTTAAGAGAGAAAGAGGCAGGGAGAGAGAATGGACGCACACACACACATTTGTATTTGCAGGAAAGAGAAGAGAGAGAGAGAGAGAGAGAGAGAGAGAGAGAGAGAGAGAATGGGTATACCCTGGGCTTCAGGCTTTGCAAGCAAGTGCCTTAATTGCTGAGCCATCTCTCCAGCCCAGTATTCATATTTAATCATACAAACTGTGGGTTGCTACCAATCCTAGTATACAGATGAGTTTTCCGGTAACCTTTTCATATGTCAAGAAACCTTCTGATTTCTTTAGATTCCATCCAAAGCTAAGGCAGTCATTTTAATTTTAATAAAATGTTATTAAATTTAATCTTATTACCTACTTCTAAGTTCAGCATTTCAGAGTTTCTGGTTTCTTAACACCTGCACCTAGCCAAGTGTGGTGGCTCACATATGTAATCCCAGCATTTAGGAAGCCAAAGCCAGCCTGGATTGCAGAGTGAGTCCCAGGTAATCCTGGGCTAGAGTGAGACCCTACCTCAAAACAACAAAACAACAACAACAAAATAGACCAAACAACCCTGCATCAAATTTACTAGAATGTAGTAATATTTTGTTAGTGAATTTCCATCTATCTTACTTAGACGATGTGACATTTGTACACTTAGGTGAATGATATAAACCAACCACATCAGTGGCTACAAAAAAAAAATTTGACATAAGGTTTATTCATTTGTGGGCTTCCTAAAAAGACATTACTGAATACTAAAGATCCTTATTTCTGAAGTGTTTACTTACATTGTAAGTCCAGTGGTCAGCATCCTGAAGACTAAAGAACAATTAAGTGTAAATGGATCTAAATATGTTCTACAAAGTAGAGAAGATTATATTACTCAGACTCCTGTTGATATGACAAAAGACCTAACAAGTTAATGGGGGAAGGAATAGGTTTTCATCCAGGCTTAGCCAGATCCATTGCTTTGGGAGTGTGATAAAGCAGAATATCATGGTGTCAGAACTATGTGGAAGAGGCTGCTCTTCTCATGGCAGATAGGAAACACAGAATGGCAATAAGGACAGGACAAGGCACATCTTCCTAGGACATACCATCAGTAACCTCCTACCTCTAGCTTGGACCCATCTCCTTTTTGTCACCTCCCAAACTTGTATCAACAGGTGGGGACCAAGCCTTAAACACATGAGCCCATTGGGAGTACTTCAGATTCAAACCATAACAAAGACTGACTCCTGTAGATGCGTTTCCTTTAGATTTGAGAAACTCTGAGGGCAATGTTGTTTTGAATAAGTCTCCAAAAAATCAACAGCACTGCTTACCTCCCACCACTTTATTCACCCAATTAACCCACAATGCCAGTACATACTGTATGCCAGACCCTGGAAGACAGCGCTTTATGAGATACTTTTCTTGTCTTCAAGGGCCTCTAAATCTTTTAGGACGACAGACCTGCAGGCCATTTCAACACATGAGATGAATCAGTATGAAAAGGATAGGGCACAGGGACCTGAGAGGACGTCTTGCTCAGAGAGTCTAATAAAGTTTCAGAGAGGAGGTAGCTAGTTGTAAGACTATATTTAGCAACCATATGGATGACAGAAAGAGATAATACAAGCTCAGTCATTGTCTCTCTTTCATACTTGCTCGATCTATCCATCCATCATCTATCTTTCTATCCAACTATTCATTATTTTGTTTTTGTTTTTGTTTGTTGAGGTGGGGTTTTGCTCTAGCCCAGGCTGACCTGGAATTCACTATGTAGTCTCAGGGTTGCATCTAACTCATGGTTACCCTCATATCTCTGCCTCCCAAGTGCTGGAACTAAAGGCAAGAGCCACCACATCCAGCCTATTCATTATTTATCTATCATCTAGCTGTCGTGATTTGAGTGAGAAGTGTCCCTCATAGCCTCATGTGTTTCTAATGAATGCTCAGACTTGATCCCTAGCTGGTGTAGCCTTGGTGTAGAAGGTGGCAGTCTTTTGAGGTTTATTCACCCAGCCACTTGGCATAGCTCACACTTGCTACCATATCCCAGCTGACGTGACAAGCTGCGTCTGCTCTGCCATGCTTTCCCTCCCAGGGTGAAGCCTCAGCTTGAAACTGTAAGCCTGAAATAAACCCTTTCCTCCCATAAACTGCCTTGGTGAGGTATTTTGTCCCTGCAATTATCTATCATCTATCTATCATCTATCCATCTATCTATCTATCTATCTATCTATCTATCTATCTATCTATCTATCATCTATTTGTCATCTATCTGTTATTTATCCATCTATGTGATCTACCATGTACTTTTTATCTATCATCATCACTTACTGCCTTTCCACCATTCTTTATGTGCTCATGTATAGTCATTGAGCATGCAGACAATCCAATCAATAAGAGATCACAAATGTTTTGTCAGCTTCATAAAATCCTTCAAGAATTTAAAATTAGAAGTGTGGCCAGGTGCAAGGTAATCCCAGTTGTACTCCCAGCACTCAGGAGATTTGTTTCAAGTTTGAGGCTGGCTTGGTCTCTACATAGCAAGTTCCAGGCCAGTCAAGATTATAATACAGGGCTGGAGAGATGACTTAGCGGTTAAGGCGCCTGCCTCCTAAGCCTAAGAACACTAGTTCCAATCTCCAGAGGTTCCAATCTCCAGGTCCCACGTTTAGCCAGATGCAAAGTGATGCAAGGGCGCAATGCCTCACTTGACCACAAGGGAGTGCACGCATCTGGATTTCGTTTTCAGCGGCTGAGAGGCTGCTGGCACGCCCATCTCTATCTGTCTTCCTCTCCCTCTCTCTCTCTCTCTCTCTGTGTCTCTCTCAAAAAAAAAGACTATAATACAAAGTGAGACATTGCCTCCCCCAAAAATCCTCCCCCCAAAACCAATAAATAAATATATGAAAATAATTGTTAGAATTTTATGTTTTTAGATAATTGTAGATTTATTATTTATTTATTATTTTTAATTTATACTAGTTGTGAAACAATACAGAGAGCTCTATATACCCTCTTTTCCATCTTTTTTGTGTTAAAGGTTTAACACATTCAGCCAGTTTAAACTAGCAAGATGAAGGAAGGTGTATGTGTGTGTGTGTGTGTGTGTGTGTGTGTGTGTGTGTGTGTGTGTGTGCACGCGCGCACACGAGCACGTTTTCCTCCCCCTTTCCCTCTGACTTGTATTTGCCTGTATCCACTCTCTTCAGGTATAAATTAGTGGGTCTCCACAGTGTTTAAAAGGTACACTTGTATTGATTGGCCTATATAATAGTCTCCTGTACTAAAAATTTGCAAAGGATTTTGATTAAAGAAAAGAAAGGATCTTGCAATTCCCATAAGGATGTCAGCATGAGGGTAAAATCGGAGCGGAGCGAGTACTAGGACACTGATGCGCGTTCCTACTTCTATAGTGTCTAAGCTGATACCCACTCTGGCCTCTTCTCAGCTGCTACAGCTTCCTGGGCAGGTTCTCCATGCTCCTTTACTTCCAAGCTCCTGAGCTCCTCCCTGGGAACTTGGGGCTCATGGGCAGGAAAGGCTGAACATTTTTTTTTTTTTTGAGGCAAGATCTCTATTCTAGTTCAAGATAACCTGGAACCCACTCTACAACCCAGGCTGGCCTCTATCTCACTTCCTGGACCCTCTTACCTCAGCCGCAGGAGTGCTGGGAAAACAGGTATGAGCCACAGTGCTCTAGTGGGCTGGGCCTCTTATCCTTTCATATTTGGCTTCTTCAAGAAGTTGCCTCCTCTAACTCTTTTTTTGGACACAGGTTCTCGTGTGTGTGTGTGTGTGTGTGTGTGTGTGTGTGTGTGTATTCCAGGCTGGCATCTAACTAGGTATATGTACCTGAGGATGATGACCTTGAACTCCCTGGGCATCAAATACTCTAGGCACCCACTGAATAAAATAAGTAAAGCCCTTCCTTGCCCCTACTTTTCTGTTATTTATTTAGTATCTTCTCTAAAGCAATTTGATTCTTTAGCACCTAAGAGATGGCAGTTGAGTGTGTTACATGGGACTTCCCAGGCTCTTACTTAGCATTTGGGAATAGTGACGTGGAGAGTGTGAGGCTTGGCACCCCTATGCCTAAAATCTAAAAGTGTGTTGCAGTTGGTAGGATTGTCTTGGAAAGGGAAGGACACTTTCAGTAGGTTAGTTCTTTCAGTCTATCCAGGGATGCTCTCCTCTTGGTGCCTGCAACAAGCCCTGACAGGTATACATGCATATGCCAGCACTGTGCACTCTCCCACCTCCTCCGTGCCTCTACTGTGGGAATGACCCGCCAAGAAACCTTGCACCAGTTACCCAGGGAGTGCTTTCTCCTGGCCGCTGTCTCCTTTTACTGCGTGCACCAGCCTACCCCCGCCTTTTCCTCTCCTGACAATGGGCGTCTCTGCGAGGGCTGTCCCTTCAGATTCCGTGCGTCCCTCCTACCACCTCCGGCTTCTGCCTAGCCCGCAGTGGGGCGCGCATTCACGCGGAGCTGTCCTTGCCCAGCGGAGGCTGCGGCCAGAAGCGCTCGGTCAGAATCCTGAACTCAGAGCAAGTTTCCGGGCTCCCATGAGCAGCGCTGAGCTCTCAAGCCTCGGGCGGGCGTCTCTATTCCAGCTAGGGGGATGCGCCGGTGCGCTCAGGAGTGGATAGAGGAGCCGAGTTCTCAGCAGTTGGCTGAGGTTAGCTAGAGGTCCCGGAGTCACAAGTAAGGATGGCGGATGCAGTGTCCCCACCTCCCGAACGCACGCCAATATTGGCGGCCAGGAGCGTGCCCCATTTTTCTGTGGCGCCTTGGACCCGCAGCCTCCTGCTGAGCCCAGATGGCTGCACTTTGCTGCCCATCGCTCGAGCGATCCCTGTGCAGGTGGACATGGCGATGGCCCTGCAGCGCGTGAGGATTGCGGAGAAGTATGGAAAGAACTACCTAGGCCTCCTGCAAGCTGTCTTCGTTGCAGGTTAGTCCCCTTTCCCGGCTCCCTCGCCTCCAGGCGGCCTGGGATGTCTACTCTCCAGCTCTCCTCCCCCTCCTCCCCCACTGCTCCCTCCCCATCCTGTTGCGGGCGAGCACACTTTGTCTTCCTCTCCACACTTGGCCACACACATGCTCCCTCACTGCGGTGGCGCTCTCTGCTCTGAGCTCCCAAGGACGGCGCCCTCTGTCCATCAAGCCATCTGTCCTGCAGGCGGACCTTAAGAAGTCCCGTAATCCAGGTGAGAATGATCCCTCGGGTGTTGGTTCACATCTCCTAACCACTTCCCACTCACCTGGTGGAAGTGGTACTCCGGCATCTTCCCAACTATGCATCCCACGCTTCAGACCCCTTTCTCTTGTATGATTCCTTGAGGTTGGAAAACCGTTGTGTTGTTTGTTGCAATAACATGTGTGTGGAACCTAGTCAACAAGGAGCCTGGCTGGCTTCTGATGTGCAGGACTGAAGTTAGAGGGAGACTTGGCAAACAACAGCTACCAAGAATTTAAGCCTTTCACCCCCACTGATGCATCTTCCCAGTTTGGTCCATGAGGCGCACGCCTCAGGGATCTTAGTAACAAAGGCAGAAGCTTTTTTGTTGTCTCCGAGGGACAAACTAAAGTTAAAGAACTCACAAAACCCTTAGTGCCACCGCCGCAGTTTGGACAAAGCATGTGAGTGGTGTGAAGGGGACTTGATGGTCACACATGAACCAAGCTGGAGCTGCCCAGTTTGAGGGTTGGTGCTCTAGGGAAGGTGCTGTGCCTCTCAGGGCTTCAGTTCTCGGGGACCAGCAAGACCAGCGCGCGGGGAGCCACCTGCAATTGATAGGCAGAGGTCCTCCTGTTCCCACGGAGTTTAGCCTGGGCTATGCCTTGCAATGCGAAGTGTGGTATTCAAAAAATAGATTTGGTGAAATTTTTTTCTCAAATCAGGTAGCCACATCTTATGTTATGAAAAGCGCCCCTTATTCCAAGCTGCCCACAAGTTGGATGGAGGACATGTCCACCCCAAGAAACAAATCAAGGTTTGGCATAAGCATCTTGGTAACACAGAACTTTTTTGGTCTTGCCTGTTTTGTTTGGGAGTGGTCAGTGTTGTTTTCTATGTTGAATAATAATTCATTAAGGGAAATGTGGCGATGGTCCACAAACTCCTTCAGGGCTTAAAGACAATTTCCATGCTATTTGGAGGCTGTGAAAGACCTCACTGAAGCTGTCTTCGCTGTGCTCAGTGGAAAGTACATTGTGTGTTGTTCTCATTGCCCTCCTGAATCTTATGGAGAGCTGAAGCACAGCTTCATAGGAGAAATACATACTTGCCGAGACAGTAGCCTTGGCTTGGGTGGAAATTGCTTGGTGATCCTACTGCCTCTGCCTCTGCCTCCAGAGTGCTGGGATTACAGCAGAGCACCACCACCTCCATCTCTAAATTACATATACAGATTTTGCAGTTCTGGGGATTGAACCTAGGGCTTTATGGAGCTAAGTAAGTGCTTTACCACTGAGCTACAACCTCAGCCAAGAAATGTATGCTGAGAGTGGAAGAGGTGGTTGAAAGAAGGCAAGAGCCAAAGGATGGGAAGGAATGCTTTGGAATGCTGTTTAACAGACATTTATGACCTCACAGTTGCTGTCGAAACTAGCAGAATACCTGAATACTTTGAGGGGGGAAAAAGACATGAAAATGGAGGAGGAACTAGTTGGAAATCAGGGATTCAGTGGCGGGGAGATATGCAGTGGGGTGGGGCGGAGAGGAGGCATTTGTGGGAGGGGATTATGATCAGGGTACATGGTATAACTACATGAAGGTTGTCAATAAAAAGTTAGAGAAAATTAGCAGTAAGTTGCTCAAGTTGAATTTGAACTTCTGGCTTTAAATGATCCTCCCACTTCAGCTTCTGAAGCAACAGGGGCCACAGGTCTGTGCCACTATGCCCAGCTTGTACTTATTTGTTTATTATGCGTACATGTATGTGCTTATTTATGTATGCATTTATTTCAGACAGGTCTCTTGGGGCTGGTCTCAAACTTGAAATCTTCTTGCAAACTTGCAAGTGTTGGGTTTACAGGTATACACCACCACACCTAGTGTGTATACCTTTAAATGTGAAAAGGATTTCACATACTTTAAAATATTTGCATACACACACACACACACACATATGTATATATATGATGTTATCATAAGGAACTCTGAAAAAGCATATATCAGTTAATAATATATGCATTCACAGGCTTTCCTGGGGAAAGTCTCATGGGGAGAGGGATGCTTGAAGCATGACTGGTTCAAATATTTCCAGGTGGACAAGGGTGGGGGTGCAGTTGGTAATAGCAGAGAAATATTATTCTAGACAAGGGGAATAATATGGGCAAAGACAAGAAGGAAGGATATCTCAAACATAGTAGGACTGACTATTTGTAGGTGCTCTAAAAAGTATTTTTATTTGCTTATTTGTTTATTTGCAATCAGAGGGAGATAGAGAAAAGAGAGAGGGCAAGAGAGAAAGAAAGGGAGGGAGAGGGAGAGAATGTGCACACCATGGCCTCCAGCCACCACAAATGAACTCCAGGTGCATGCACTACTTTGTATCTAGCTTTATGTGGGCACTGGGGGATTGAACCCAGGTCATTAGGCTATGCAGGCAAGCACCTTAACCACTGAACCATCTCTCCAGCCATAGGTGCTTTTTCTTTTAAATAATGATTAGAGGTGGGTGGTGGCACACACCTGTAGTTCTAGCTACAGAGGAGGCTTGAGCCCATGAGTTTGAGACCAGCCTTGGCAACATATTCATAACGAGGCTCAGTCTCAACAAAACAAAACAGCAATGTGTGGCAGAGGAAACCAATTCCAGCACTTAGGAAGGAGAGGCAGAAGGATCTATTAAGTTATAGGAGAGCCAGGATTATATAGCAAGAAACTGATCTTTAAAAGAAATGAAACCTCCAGTAGTTTGGAGTGTAAATGAAATAATTCTGGAGAGATAGGCAGGGTCACACCAGTCAGAACTTTGTAAGTAAGACATGGTACATAGACTTTTTACGTTATTTCCATGGCAGCAGGGAGCTATTGCAGTGTTGAAAGTAAGAGACTATGATAAGGCTGCTGTATATGGTTGTATGAGTTGTGTACTGCAAAACTCTTCAGGGCACCATTAACACATAATACACCATGAATGAAGCACTTGTCAGGGTTGCACAGTACATACATACAAACATGCAGTGCTCAGCATGCACATGGTCAACAGTGGTTGTGCATGGGAAGACTGTATGCCTTAGCACAGATCACTTTGGCCATCATGTGGAAGCTGGAGTATGTGGAATAAGAAGCACAGAGGAAGAACAGTTGCAGAGGGATGAGAAAGAAAGCAGCTGATGAGAGCTGAGTGTGACTGGGTGAAGCCAAGGACTGCCAGGTCAGGGGACAGGGAGATGGTGAGAGCCTGGAAAAGGTAAAATTGATTTGACTTGGTGACTAGTTAATAGACAGCTGAGGCCAGATGTCTAGATAGGGGATGGGTTGAAGAAATTTAGGGTTTCTTTAATTTGTTATTGAATTTTAGTGCCAAGGATGAAGCTCAGAGCCCCACACATGCTAAGCATGTGTTCTACCACTGAGCTGTATCTCCAACCCTGTGGTTCAGTATTGACTATGTGATCTTTTGGGGGTGAATATTTAAGTTGAAATGACCAAGTGTGCTTCTGGCTTTATGTGGTCATCACCAAGTGGTCATCTGAACTTGAATATTCAGTTGAGATGAGAAGTAGGAAGAACTAAATCTTATTATTATCCTGTATTAAACACCTGCCAGCACTGGAGATCTTTCCTTGAATCATCTTGCCTATGGATGATCTTAATATCTCAGCATGTACAGTACATAAATAGCCACACACTTATTATACAATTGCATATGGTATTTGCCCTTAAATAAAGTAAATAAAGTCCCCCCTCACATGTTGCCTTACCTAATGATGAATGGATTAAAAAAAAAGAAATGTTTTGGATTCCTTGCAAAAGAATGTAAACTATATCCATGCAACTTAACCTCAAACAACTTAGCAGTCCAGTTGTGAAAAGCTATTCAAGTACGAATTTTGTTTCAAGTGCAAAGTTTACTTCATCAGGTTTTAGCTCAGATGTGTAAATAACCACAGAATTCAGTGCACATTGCAGGATGGTGTAAAATGTATTCCAATGATGGTCTTATGTCAGACCACATTATATTGGATGATCCCCATAATATATTTTTCAGGGGAACTGAGGATCTTCACTTTTATTTCCTGATTTTTTTCCCCTCAAAACTGTAATCATTTCGGATGGAATGCTTTTCAAAGAGATGACTTACCTTCCTGATTCCTGAGCCTGGAAGTAATTTCATCTTTCCTGATGACTCAAGATTGTCCTTATAACAGCATTAGTTATTTTAATGTGACATATTCAGTGCTCAAGGGCTCCAGTGGAGGCTCTTTGTCTCTATAGTAAGTGGGTACAGATCTTTCTGCCTTTTAATTTGTAATGTCTGCTTCTTCTAATCTTTCCATATATCCTTTCTCTCTTACCTGTCATTTCTTGCTGCTGTGAACTCTTTCTACAAGCCACATTACTGTCCAGGCTCTGCCCCCCTTTGCTAATTTGGATATGTTCTAAGCTAAGGAACATGATGACTAAACTTGTGAAAAGTATCATGAAAATATAAATACTAGATTTTTAGAACTGTGTGGAATCTGCCTCTGCTAATGGATATGAACTTTAGGAAATAGACTTTGATATCTATTTTGACTGCATTTTCATTTCTTTTGGCTGTGTTATAGAGGATTGGTTTTAGAAAAATCTCTATTGACCTACTACAGCACACAAAATTGTAATATTTTCTTTCCTTATAAAAGAAAGTGACAAATTTTATCTATTGTGTGTTCTCAGCCACACCTATCAGTGTTTGACATTTGGAGACACTTCATTCTTTGAAGTTGCTCCCAATAATAGATTGAAAATGTCCATGCCCTTGCCTGGCATCTTTTCAAGCAAGTACCCTCTGAAGGCTCAATGAACTGTGTATACAGGGCAGAAGCCATCAACATGTAGACTGGAATTTAAAGCTAGGGGTTGGGATAGGGACTAGAACAGCCATCAGAAGAGGCAATAGTTCCCAATTCTCTCTTGGGGAGGGAGGAATGCATTCTGTTGAAGTGGTACTCTGAAAATACAAATCAGTTCTGTGGTCTGATGTTCACATGTCTGTGCTGCCAGATGGATAACAGGTAACTTTGACTCATGTTTGGCTGTTCAGTTTGGAACCAGCTTAATTCATAAGTGGAGATGAAGATGGGGTGTGAAGTGGTTAGCCCATGTTGAAAGCTCTCCAAATAGGGAAAGTGAAGCCACAGTGTTAACTGATCCTTTTGTGTGGATATGAAAAATCTATAGTTTAGTCACATAACGATGTATGTTTATGTTGCAAATGAATCTTTTCCCCATCTGATTCTTTCCTCAGTAGAAATATTAAGTAGCCACTATTGTTTTCCAATCAAGAAGACTTTGGTCAAATTACTTCTGCAGTTTCCAATTTATGATAACATTTCCTGAAAAGAAATCCTTTAATTCAGTGGACACTGATGGCAAATTGGTGCTGCATGGGCTAAACTCAAAAGAGGCCTTGCATATGAGGGATAAGAGAAGAGGGAAAAAGGAAGAAGTAAGTAGGAGGTAAGAAGGTAGAGAGGGAAAAAGATAGGGAGGGAAGAAGGTAGCTAGGCAAGAGAAAGAGAGAACAAAAAGAAAAAAAAGCATGTTAACTGACAGATGCTGAGATAGAGGAGTTAAGCAACAATTGAAATTGGAAGGTTAGGAGCTTGAATCCCAATGGAATTTTTTCCGCTGTTGCCATAAATTTTTCTCAACATCACTATGAAAAGAGAATGAGAGCCATTCCAATTGGGGGGGGTAGACAGGAAGGTGTTGTTAGCAGAAGGGTAAATGAGAGAGAGAATTCTAATCTAGTAGTAACTAACCCTTTTTTTCTAAGCCCCCTACCTCCTTTTTGTGCAACAGTTACAGTCTGTAGCTGGCTTCATATTCACCATGTAGTCTAGGCTGGCCTCAAATCTGGGTGATTCTCCTGAATGCTAGGATTACAGGGATGAGCTGCCAAGCCTGGCTTCTGATCTTCTTAAATATATTTTAAAATTTATTTATTTATTTATTTATGAGAGAGAGAATATGAATGGGCACCTCAGGACCTTTAGCCTCTGCAAATGAACTCCAGGCACATGTGCCACCTTGTGAATCTGGCTTATGTAGGTACTGTGGAATCCAATCTGGGTCCTTTGGCTCTGCAGGCAAGTGCCTTACCTGCTAAACGATCTCAACTAGAAGTCTAATGTGCTATCCATTGTGCCACAGAGTCACCTTGCTAAGCTATCTCTCTATCCCCGATCTTATTTTTTAGCAGCTTTTATTAAGACAATTCATATACTATGTAACTAACCTAGTTAATGTATACATTTCAGTAATTTTAGTATGATTATAGAGGTGTGTACCATCTCCACAATTTAGATTTAGAATATGCCCAGAGCCCCTAAAAGAAACTCCCCCTTCTCCCAGCTCTTGAACATGATTTTCGTTTTTTAAAAAAATATTTATTTATTTGCAAGCAGAAAAGAGAGAGAGAGAGAGAGAGAGAGAGAGAGAGAGAGAGAGAAGAGAGGCAGACACAGAGAGAATGGGCATGCCAGGGCCTCTAGCCACTGCAAACGAACTCCTGATGAATGTGCACCTTGTGCATCTGTCTTATGTGGGTCCTGGAGAATCAAACCTGGGTTCTTTGGCTTTGCAGGCAAATGCCTTAACCACTAAGCCATTACTCCAGCCCCATGAACATGATTTTCTGTATCGATAGATGTACCTACTCTGAATATTTTTTAAAGATTTTATTTTATTTATTATTAGAGACAGAGAGAGGGAGAGAGTGAGTAAGTGAGAATGGGCACTCCAGTGCCTCTAGCCACTGCAAATGAACTCCAGATGCATGCCCCACCTTGTGTATCTGGCTTAGGTGGGACCTGGAGAATCGAACTGGGGTCCATAGGTTTCACAGGCATGTGCCTTAACAGCTAAGACATCTCTACAGCCCCACTCTGAATATTTTACATAATAGAATCATACTGTATCTTTTTGGCTTGTTTTTTTTTTCACTAAACGCAACATTTTCAAGATTAATCCACGTGATAGGATGTATTGGCACATTATTCTTTTATATAACTGAATATTTTTATATAATTTAATATGTTGTATGGATATCTGGCATATGTTTAATAGCCTTTTGGCTGTTATCACTATAAACATTCTTTTTTGAAACAGTTTCACTCTATATCCCAGGCTGGCCTGGTACTTCTATGTAGCCCGGTCTTTCTACCTCATTCTTCTGAGTACTGGGATTACAGGTAAGAAATGAACATTTTTACACAAATTTTTGTTGGACATGCTTTTATTTCTCTTTGGTAGATGCCAAGGATTGGAAACTTCTGGGTCATAGAGTAACTGTGTGTTTGATTTTTGAAGACTTCCCATACCCTTTCCTAAAAGCGATATACCATTTTACAGTCCCACTAGCTATGATTTTGTTAGAAGTTGCTTAAAGTCTTTAGGTCAATTTAGAGACCATTTATTGATTTATTTACCTTGTTTTTGAGATGGGATGCTCACTAACTGGGGGGTATTTATATTTAAGGCATTTCAGAATTCTTCATTGTGGTGGGCATTTGCAGACTGTCCATTCATGCTATTGTTGGATATATTCATTTTATATTTTTGTTTATTTTACTTTATATTATTATTTTGTTTCATTTATTTTTGTAACAATGTTTCATTACATAGTCCTAGCTAGTCTGAAACTCATCATATGTATCAGACTGGCCTCTAACTCACAGATCTTACTGCCTCTGCCTCCTGAGTGGTAGGAACCCAGGCATGAGCCAACATGCATAGCTAGATACTCATCTCTAGTTTGTCATGAACTTTAGAATGATTATATTTACTCACTTATTCCCATTGTGAAAAATTATTCTAGAAGCCTTGATGCAGGTTTAAGAGGCAAGATAATACCAAGGGACAACAAAAAAAAATAGCAACTAATTCTATTACTGACTCAGTTGCCTTAGTGCTTGTGATTCAACATTTGACAGGTAAGTATGTGCAGGGGTGGGATTGGGCAACAGGAAATGAGAGGCACATGTTTTCATATCACTCTGGCCAGGCATCTGCCCAGGCCATTGCAAGCTTTATAAGACCACTTGTCAATCAATTCCTCTGTGGTAAAGCAGGTTGCAATGGCTAGACAGATGGTTTTAGACAAACTCTCTTTTTTTTTACATTGTCAAATGTAAAGTTATTTTCTTTTTTATATATTTTTATTACTTATGCATATAGTATATATACAGCCATGATGGTACCATCGTTAGCCCTCTCCCTATCCTCCCCCCATGAGTAATGTGGGTCTTGCCTTATGGGGGTAGCCATCAGTTATGCGGGAGAGGCAATGACTCTGTGTATAATGACCCAACTTATGGCTCTAACAATCTTTCCGCCCCTCTTCCGTGAATTTCCCTGAGCCATGTTGGACTCATTTTAGGTCTATTTCAGTGATGAGGTTTTGTGAGTCTGTGTCTCTGGATATCTGACTTGGTAGGAGTTGAGTGTTCTTTGTGTCTATCTCCTTCGCCCTTGTGCTGGTACCAGGTTCACTGAGAAAGCAGCACTCTTGCTCATTTCCTGTATGACTCAATGGCTTCAGCTGGTGCCCTGTTGAGGTGTAATGGGCTGATTCTCTCCTCAGGATATGTGTCCATCTGAAAGAGAGAAGCAGATTCTCCAACAGAGAGTGAGGTCAGTGCAAGATACATGGGTATCCATTATTATTTTAGAGAGAATTTAATAGGTGTAGGGCTTCTTGTATCCCACTATTGGTGGGAGCTTGATATTGGAGAGCGGGCTCGTTTTTTGGATAGGGTTCTGACTTGTTTCCCATTTACAGGTATGGGTTCCATTCCACTGAGCAGATCCGTTAGCCAAATCTAGAGCAGTTGGTTACCCACCATGGCTGTGTACCACTACTGCACTTGTGTAAGCATCATGTCAAGTTGTTTTCTGCTGTGTATCTTAGACCATGAGTTGCTTAGACACACATTGGTTATTTTCCTCCAGTCACTTAAATAGCGCCTTCTGGCACTAGACAAGCAAACTGTCTGGGGACTGACTCTCTTCCAGATTCCAGCCAGGTCTCTCCATGTTCTGTCCAAACAGCATATGGTGTCTTCAGCAATAGGGTCTTACCAATAACCTTTGGTGAGTTATCAAGTACTCGGACAGAAATTCGTCTTCTTTTGGGAAACCTTGTAGGTCTCACTGATCAACAGCTCATTGTGGATGTTAACCACATGCTGGTATTGGGAGTTATAGGTGAGTGCTAAGGGAAAAAAGGAAGAAAAATATAGGTAATATGAAAGAGAAAGCAAGAAGAGAGAGAAGAGGGAGTGATACAGAGAGAAACAGGAGAAGATTAATGAATTTGCTGATATTTTTGGCAGGAAAACCATTGGCTCATCCTTATTTTTATATAATGTCAGTTATTCAGTATTGTAGTACTTTATAGAATGATTCAGTCCCTCAAAATTGACCTGTATATCCTGGGTTGCTGAGGAAAGAATTCATGAGGCTGTGGTTATTAGGAGGGACAATGACCCCTCCTTATTTCTGACTGGGAACACCTACTTTCTCACAAAAGCTGGTGCTTGGGAATGAAGGAAAAGGTTTCCACAGACAGGGTTGTAATTAAACACCTAGTAGGCTGAGAATGTGACTCTGTTAGTAGAGTGCCTGCTTCACATGCACAATGCCTTGATTTCAATTGCCAGCAGAGGTTAAACACAGCATGGTGGCCCACCTCTATAATATCAGTATCTTTGGGAGACAGAGGCAGGAGGACCAGAAATTCAAGACCATCCTTAGCTGCATAGAAAGGATGAGCTACTTGAAACCTTGTCTAAAAAACAAAACAAGCAAACAAAGCAAAACAAAAACATATATCCCTCCATGCACACACATTAAAACACCTATGATAGAGTCAAAAGGTAGAAACCTGGGACATCAAGCTTACTGGTAGAAGTTTTGCTGTCAGTTCCCACTAGTTGCATCCCAGTTTCCCTCAGGTACTCTTTTATCATCCTCTTCTGTCATCTCTCTCTTTTGGGTTCCTTTTTTTAATATTTTACTTTTTATTTATTTTTATTTATTATTTATTTGAGAGAGAGATACAAAAATAGGCAGGTAGAGAGAGAGAATGGGCACGCAAACAAACTCCAGATGCATACGCCCCCTTGTGCATCTGGCTTACGTGGGTCCTGGAGAATAGAGCCTTGAACCAGGGTCCTTAGGCTTCACAGGCAAGCATTTAACCACTAAGCCATCTCTCCAGCCCGGGTTCCTTTTTTTATAGGGAGAGATGAGAACTTACTGCACTACCCAGGTTAGTCAACTTTGTTCCAAAAAAAGTTACATGGAAAATTCCAGATGTATGCTACTCATATTATTAATAAGTTCCATTGTATTTTTTCTATTATTGTTCTACTCTATTATTAGTATTTTTTTAAGACAAGGTTTCAAACTGTATTCCAGGCTGGCTTTAAACTCTTGGCAAACCTAAATTAGTCTCCCAAGTATGGGTCAAAGCCCAGTTTTCATTGGTTATTGTTAATCTCTTCCTGCGTCCAATTCATAAAATCAAGTTTTATCATAGGTACATATATGTAGGAAAATGCATAGTGTACAGAGAGTTTGGGAGTGTCCACAGTTCTCTGATCTACTGGGAGTATTGGACTTACCGTCCCCTGCAAATAAGGGGGCATCTGTGCATGAAAGTTACTTTTGTACCTAGTCCAGTTCTGCTCTCTGGAGGTAAAAACTGCTAACAATTTGAACACAGACACAGGAGGTTTTTTTTTTTTTTTTTTTAATGAATAGAGACATCAACTCAATTTAATGCAACAACCTACTATTGATTATTTCATATACACTAGAAATTATTGGAATATTTTAGTGAACAAACTTCGTTCCTGCCATGGGTGAGCTATTTCTTATTGGTGAGAATTACAAGAAAAAAAAAACACATAACTAAGTGTGGTGAAACAATCATATAATCCCAGGTACTTTGGAAGGTGAGACAGAATGGTTACAGGGCAGTGTGGGCAACTTGGACATTGCCTCAAAATAATTATATATACAAAATGGGGCCTGGAGAGATGGAGAGATGGCTTAACAGTTAAGGTATTTGTCTAAGAAGCCAAAAGACCTAGGTTTGATTCCCTAGGACCTATGTAAGCCAGATGCACAAGGGGCACATGCGTCTGGAGTTCATATGCAATGGCTGGAGGCCCTGGCATGCCCACTCTCTCTCTGTCTCTCTCTCTCTCTCTGCTTGCAAAAAAAAAAAAAATCAGTAGGGTGTATCTCAGTGGTAGATTACCTGCCTAGCATGTACAAGACCCTTAGTTCAGTATTCAATATGGGAAAAGTCTACATGTATCTAAATACTTAAGGAAACTAGGATCATACCCTATATGTTTAAGACTTATATTTGGGTATATGTATGTATGTTTCTGTTTTTTATTTACTTATTTTAATTTTACATTCATATTGGTGCCTTTGATAGCCTCCTCCCGGATCTCCCCCCTCCGAAGGGACCCTCCTCATTGGGGAATGTGGGTCATGCATTGTGGGGGTAGCCAACAGTTATGGGGAAGAGGCAATGTCTCTGTGAATAATGACCCAACTTGTGGCTCTAACACTCTTTCCGCCCCTCTTGTGCAAATTTCCCTGAGCCACATTGGGATCATTTTAGTTCTACTTCAGTGATGAGGTCTGGGGAGCCTCTGTGTCTCTGGATATCTGGTGTAGTAGGAGTCGAGTGTTCTCTGTGTCTATCTCCTTCAGCCTTGTTCTGGTGTCAGGTTCACCAAGAAAGCTGCACTCTTGCCCAATTTCCCCATTACTCGATGGTTTCAGCTGGGGCCCTGGTGAAGTGTGATAGGCTGATCCTCCCCTCAGGTTTAGCGTCCATCTGAAAAAGAGAAGCAAATTCTCCAACAGAGAGAGAAGTCAGCACCAGATAGATGGGGTGGCCATTGTTATTTTAGAGAGAATTTTATATGTGTAGGCCCTCGAATAGCCCACAATTGGTGGGAGCTTGATATTGGAGAATGGGCTCATTTTTGGGACATGGTTTTGACTTATTTCCAGTTCCAGCTATGAATTCCACTGAGTGGATCTGTTAGCCAAATCAAGAGCAATTGGTTACTGATCATGGCTGGGTGCTACTATTGCACTTGTTTGAACATCACGTCAGGTTTTGTTTACAGTTGAGTAGCTTAGACTACAAGTTGTTTGGACAGATGTCGGTCATTTCCCCCCATTCGCTTGTGTAGCACCCTCTGGCACTAGACAAGCTAACTGACTGGCGACTGACCCTCTTCCAGATTCCAGGCAGGTCATTGAAAAAGAATCTCATTCTATCATGAGCTAACCTGGAACTCACTGTAACATAGGCTTGTCTTGAATTCAGAGCGATCCTCTTACTTCGCCCTCCAAAGTGCTGGGACTAAGGTGAATGCCTGGCTTCAAGTGGGTTTATTTATTTATTTAGTTTTTTTTTTTTTTGAGGTAATGTTCACTCTAGCTTAGTCTGTCTGGAAATCATTCTGTAGTCCCAGGCTGGCCTCCAGCTCACCTCCATCCTCCAACTTCAGCCTCCCAGAGTTCTGGGATTAAAGGCATGCATCACCACGCCCACCTTCAGTTGGTACACTTAAAACATATTTTGCTCTGAAAATTTTGATACACTTACAAGTGTATAGGACAGATGAGATTTATAATGTTATTGATTATGTTATCTTTGAATGTTCCTTAGAAAATGCATCTTTCCACACAAAAGAAGAATTTGCCCATTGTAGTCTTACTAGGCTTATAATAATTTTGAACAAACCCATGGAGTAGCTAGGATATTTGAGGATGATACATTTGGACATACTTGTTTCTAGTGCTTATGTCTGAAATAAGCAGATCATATTTATTTTTAAATTTATTTTTATTAGCTATGGACATACTTAGTATGTAAACAACACATGTTGGTACCATCCTTTCCCTCCTCCCTGACCCTTTTCTGAAGAGGCCCCCCTCGTTGGGCATGCAGGTCAACCCCATGGGGATTGTGGGTCACATGTTGTGGGGGCAGCAGTTAGTTATTGGGGGAGGCAATATCTCTGTGTATAATGTCTCAACTTGTGGCACTAACAATCTTTTTGCCCCCTCTTTTGCAAAATTCCCTGATAAGTAGATCATATTTAAAGCTATTCTCTATCTTTCTTTGTTGTAGATGGGACCAATTTCCTATTCAAACTACCTCTTACCATTCAAAAAGTTAGTTAAAGCATGGTGGCACACCCTTTTAATCCCAGCACTCTGGAGGCAGAGATAGGAGGATCACCATGAGTTCCAGACCACCCTGAAACTACATAGTCAATTCCAGGTCAGCTTGGGCTACAGTGAGACCCTACTTGGAAAAAAGTTAGTTAAAACTAAAATGAGATTTCAAAATTCATTATTTAATAACTGGGTTAGTTCCTGTCTGAAAACATTTATGATTATAAAAAAACAATGGCTTTAAAAATAATATCAGTGTCACCATTATTGATTGAATTCCTTAATGTTCAAATAACATACTATTCAATTAGTAAAAACTAGAAATTTGGACCTAAACATCTACATTTCAACTACCACTTCTCAAAACAATTCCATCAAAACAACAAGAATATTTTTTCTGTATTTTTCTTCATGGAAATCAAGTTCTTTTGTTTTTTGGGTGCTGTGGGTTGAACCCATGGCCCAGGGCCTCATACATACCAGACACATGCATGATCACTCAGTTATGCCTCCAGTGTTATTCATATTTCTGCTTATATTAAAACATGCATATGTACTTAATCTATGTAATATGTGATTATATACTCTAACTATTTATTTGAAAGTGACAGACAGAGAGAGAAAGAGGCAGATAGATAGAGAGAGAATGGGCACACCAGGGCCTCCAGCCATTGCAAATGAACTCCAGATGCATGCACCACCTTGTGCATCTGTCTTACTTGGGTCCTGGAAATTGAGCCTGGGTCCTTTGGCTTTGCAAGCAAGTGCTTATCTGCTAAGCCATCTCTCCAGGCCCTATATAGTCAATTTTTTAATGAGATAGGAACTCATAACTGCTCAAGCTGACCTCAGTCTTGTGATCCTCCTGCCTCAACCTCCCTGACTGCTGAGCTTATAGGGTTCTGCTGCCTTGCTTGGCTCATAGTTCATTTTTAGTAAATTGTTGATGAGCCAGTTACTAGGATGCTACTAGAATATGAATTCTGAATATCTCTGGGGTAATTGAGCTGCCCCTTCCAATGTGCTCTGGCCAGGCCAGCATCAGCTGCTTTTCAATTAGCGGCATGAGAGTGCTCTGATCATCACATCTTCTTTGCACTGCTGTGCCTTTGCTGGTTTCTTAGATGAAACCTTAGCTGTTGCATACACAGTGTAATGAGGAGGGAAACCTGGGAGTTATTTTAAATAATACTTCCTCTATTAAAAGTGAAATTCTATGATTAGGTATGAGTATTCTTAGACTTTTCCATGACCATTAGAAGGAGTATGCATATTTAGGAACATTCTTGACTTTGAATTTGCAAGCCAGCTCATTTGATTTGTCATTTTGCACCTGTCAGTTCACAAAAGAGGGTCGGTTTCACTTCCTTTGTTACCACTTGGGAAGGACCACTAACAGATACTGTGTGTTCTCCTGCATGCATTATAAACTAAAGTAAACCATTTTAATTGGATTTACTGTTGCAGATGCTTTGTATGTCAAAATTAGATTTTCTAAACACAAGAAGTGATGAATAGCCATGAAGTAAGAGATCTGCCATTTAGTCACATGTCTACATGTATATTATGAGTTCTGACATTAGTGGGCCATCTTGTATACTTTTATAGCTTGTGCTTTAAATAGTTGTTCTCAAAAGGTCAGGTATTACAATTAAATTTTAAAAAGAGGCCAATGTAAATACCTACTGCTAAAATAATACATTTAGAATATTTAGTTAGTGGCTGTGGCTCCAGGGCTGGGGATTATCACTGTTTCTTTAAGCTCATATTCAAATATGTCCCTGTTTTTGCACTGTGGGTATTAAATGACAATGATTCTGATGAATAAAGGAATGCCCTTCAGGTACCTTTTTCTCAGTTTTTATTAATAAGGAATAGTCTGGCATATTTCAAAACTGTGTAGTGAAGAAGTCTTTTCTGTTCTTTTTTTAAAGTTATGCTTTCAGAATTACCAAAGGAAGCAAATTCTCAACTGTAATAACTTTTTTCTCTGATGATGAACAATTTTTTAGGATGATGCCAGTACATTTTTGTAAAAAGTCCCTTTACCATAGTTTTGTCATTTTGTGAAGATTATGTGTATATGTGTTGTTGTTATTTGTTTGTTTTTCGAGGTACGGTCTCACTCTAGCCCAGGCTGACTTGGAATTCATTATGTAGTCTCAGGGTGGCCTCGAACTCGGAACTCTCCTACCTCTGCCTCCCAAGTGCTGGGATTAAAAGCGTGCGCCACTACACCCTGTTCAAGATTTTGTCAGTTTTTATGACCTGTAAAATTTAAAGACACTATCAAGTCAGAAAGGAACTTCAGAATGTAAAAGGCTGGGCAATGCAGGTTTTACCTTTTCCTTTGGTGAGTGTCTTAAACTGTGGTTAGAGTTCACAAGTGGTATTAAAGAGGGATAGAAAACTTTCAAAACCTGCTGGATTTTAATCACAATACTTATATTTGCATGTCTTTTCATTATATGCACATGCATATACATGTGAATATCAGTGTTTACTAAGCTACCCTTTCACTTGCAGCTAATGCAAATGTGTCTGACCCAAAGAAAGATAAAGAAGCAGGTCAAACCACTGAATTTGACCAGAGAGTCAGGAGCTGCTCAAAGTAGCTTAGGAGGTATTCCCTGTGGAGTAAGCTAGAAAACCATTTTTTTTCTTTTCATTTCTTCTGCATGATCTATTTTATCAGTTTAGTGCTAGATATCTTTTCACTGTGTACTCACTGCACCCTGCAGTCAGTACTATTCTAACACTTATCACTGTGCCTCCTGCTTCTAGATAAAGAGCCCCCAGATCTGGCCTAGTGTCTATCTGGTTTTTGTAACCTGGCTTAAGATAGGAGTCTATCAAAGTTTTGTGGAAATAACAAATGCATTATTAGAGCAGCTGGTGGAAAACATGGAAATAAACAGCAAAGTTGGTTGGAAATGTGGCTTAACTATCTTATATTCTATTTTTTCCTTCCATCTTCTCATTTTTTCCTTCCATTTCCCAATTTCCTCTAGAGTTCCACTTAATTTTATTTGGGGGTAAAACACCCCAAGGTTCATCCCTTCAAGGCATGGATAAAAGGCCGAGAGTATGAGGACTAATATTTTGGTAGACATTCTTTCTAGATTTGGAAGTTATCCATTGTTGCATGCCCTGTAAATAGTGATACAATACTTAATGCACAATAGGTACTTGGGCAATACTGCCACTTCCAAATTTCTGTTTTCTTATATTTCATGTCCTTAATTTTTTTTCTGGAGATAGAATCTCAAGGCCCAGGCTAGCCTTGAACATTTTGACAATCCTCCTGCTTTAACCTTTCAAGTTCTGTTGAGCTTAGAGGTATGTGCCACAACACACAGCAAGTATGCAGGGACTGATGCCATCTTGGACTTTCTTTGACCTTAGTTGTCACATGGAGTGATTTCTCCCCACTTTAGACCATTTATGTTATGTCATCCTTTATTTATCCCCCAGCTCCATCAGTGTAAAGCTCTACCTCATGTTTTCTTCCAGTCTTCGTTAAAACATTTTTAAGGTGTCTTTCAAAATGGATGCTTTTTTTTTGTGAGGTAGGGTCTCATTCTGGTCCAGGCTGACCTGGAATTAACTATGTAGTCTCAGGGTGGCCTCGAACTCACAGCGATCCTCCTACCTCTGCCTCCCGAGTGCTGGGATTAAAGGCGTGCGCCACCACACCCAGCAAAATGGATGCTTTTTGAAAAATAAAAATTAAATCTGTGATGAGCCCAAGCCCACCCTAAAAACAACAACATATAGACTCTCCCTAATGTCAGATCTAAAAAAAACAAAACTTGTTTAAATCATTATTATCAAAGTTTGTTCAATTGTCTTTGAAATTTAAATTTCCCACCACAAATGCAGTAAGGCATCTCTTCAAATGTGTGTCGACTATTCCATTTCTTCCATGAAATGCACACTTTTTCCATTCATTCATCAGTTTTATTCTTATTTAATTATAATCCTCTGTTAGAGCCTTCACATTCATTATTAATTTTTATTATTTACATATTTATATCCAGTTTGTGGCTTGTCTCATAACCCAGGGTCCCATGCTCTACCATTGAACTACATTCCCAACCACACAGTACTTGTTTGTCTTTCAATGAAAGGAATTTCTTTTATGTTTTGTGCTTCTTGTAACCTGTGAGTGATTGGAGGAGGTAGGGTTCTATTATAGAGATAATATCCTATATTTTCTTTGACCTGATTCCCAAAGCTGTAGCATTGGAATCTTCTGGATGAGTGTATATCCACTAAAACCAAGCTCATGGGCATGGAGATGTAACTCAGTGGTGCAGTGGGTTTGCTCTGCAGCTTTTCAGACAACAAAGACAAAACAAACTCACAGTCATCTGGGAACTGGCAGCAGATGCCCTAGGGGCAAGTGTTATCTGTGCTCAATCGGCCTTACCTTCTGTATACTCACCCAAGTAAAAGTTGTAGCATCTGAGGATTTCCTTGATTCTCCTGCCTGCTCAGGTGTGCAAGAAACAGGATTTTCTTTCAGTTTTTTCCACCCACTTTTATAACTTTGTAACAGGAAGGTCTTACTCCCCCTTACAGTCAAGAAGAGGAGCTCTTTGAGGGTTTTCACATTTGAGAGCCTGGTCTTCCCCACTCCCTCCCCCATTTTAAGCAGTGCTGAGAGTGAACCCCAGCGCTTTCTGCTGACAAGGAAAGTACTCTACAATGGTAGAGTACACACCCCTCAGCTTGCGAGTTCATCTCTTTATATTAGAAGATGACATATAAGAGCTTTCATTGTTTGTAAGACCTGAGATACACCTTAGAGAAACTGTGCTATTATTCTTTTTGCAGGTGACCTAAAAGAGGTCAATATGGGAGTTATGAGTGTGGAACAGTTTGTGAGTATTTTGCAAAGATGATGCAGAATTAAAAATCTTCCCACAACTATCATGCAGACTCACCATTGTTACTCACTGCATCAATCTTCACTTTTACACTAAACTTCTTGAATTATGATCTTACTTTTTCTTGATTCCACAACAATTGTTAACATATATTGAGCACTTAACCACATACTAGGCACTGGTATGAGTACTTTGTGTATAATAATAATTTTACTCATTATAATCAACCTAAGAGAGACCATTACCCATCTTTCTCAATAAAAGCACCAGACACCAACTAGGTAGCTTATCCCAGATCACCTTACTAGCAAAAGGTTCAATCCAGGTAGTCTTGTCTCTGGAGTATGCACTCATACGCACTATGCTAGATGACTTCTGTGAGAAATAATTCTTTATTTGAAAACTCAAGAGTTAGGGCTGGAGATATAGCTCAGTTGTAGAGCGCTCACATAGTATGCACAAGGTTCTGGCTTTGACCCCCAGCATTGAAAAAAATAGAAAACCTCAGAATATAGTGTGTATATATCACCCAGGAAAACATCAGCCAAATAGAATACTGTGTAAATCCCCTCGCTGTTGTGTGTTTTTTCATACACAACTTTTCCATTTTTCCATTTGTCGTGTAGTTCTAAAAGTTGAACCCACTTTTTGTGTTTTTGATACCTTTTCTTTTACTAAAATCTATTTTTCATGATTTATTTTCTTTGAAAGAAAAAAAGGAGCAAAAATGTATCCATTGTTCAAAGGAACTATTTTCTTACAAATAGTATATTCCTTTATTTTTGGAATACTATTATTGAAGAACAATTCACTTGCTACAACTTACCTGTTTGAATTCAATGCTTTCTCAATATACACTGAAATTTGTAACCTATCACTGCAATCAGTTTTATACTATTTCACCACTCCATGAAGAAACTCTACTTTTTAGCTACCTTCTCCAATTTCTCAAGCCCTGGCGACCTCTAATTTATTTCTATTAATTTTGGAGTATATTATCCCTTTAAGAATGTTTTCTAATCCATGAACATGAAATAGTTTTCCCTTTATTTAGATAATTAATTTCTTTCAGAAATTTCTTATAGTTATTAGACTTTAAGTTTTGCTTTTATATGGACAACTTCCTTAATTGTAAATATGCCATGGTACGTCCCTCCCTCACCCCACTTTTCCCTTTAACACTCCACTCTCCATCATATCCCTTCCTCCTTCCAATCATTCTCTCTTTTCATTTTGATGTCATGATCTTTTCCTCCTATTAGGATGGTCTTGTGCAGGTAGTGCCAGGCACTGTGAGGTCATGGATATCCAGGCCATTTTGTGTCTGGAGGAGCACGTTGTAAGGAGGCCTACCCTTCCTTTGGCTCTTACATTCTTTCCTCCCCTTCTTCCACAATGGACTGTAAGCCTTGGACAGTGTGTTTGAGATGTTTCAGTGCTGAGCACTCCTCTGTCCCTTCTTCTCAGCACCATGGTGCCTTCTGAGTATCCCAAGGTCACCACCATCTGAAAAGAGAAGCTTCTCTAACAAAAAGTGAAAGTAGCATTAATATATGGGTATGAATATTAAGAGAAGTGCTTACTAGGAAGTTTGGTAAGCATAGTATATACATTTAGCCAGACACCAGCAGACGTTACAGCCCTAGGGCTCATGACTATCCCTGTTGTAGATTTTCGGTATCAGGGATGTATTCCCTCCCATGGAGCGGGCCTCCAGTCCAATTAGGGAGTGTTTGGTTTCCCCCATAACAGACATGTCACTATTGCACCCATTGGCTCATTTGGCCTGGTTGGCCAAATTTAAAGCTTACAGTGTTCACTGTTGAGTATCTTCACTGGTGTTTTCTCTCTCCCATTGAACTGCACGCAGCATAGCTTTTTCCAGCTTTCTGTCAGCTCAGCTCCAGCAGGATTTCTCAGTGACCTTGCAGCCCATGTATGTGGACTCTTCAGCAGTAGGATCTTACCATCTATTCCTGGTGGGAAACCAAGGGCCTTGGCAACGGCCTATAATGTTTTAGGGGTAAAGTTTTGCTTTTAAACTTTGTACAATAGAAATACAAGTGGTTTTTGTATGTTGCTCTTGTATTCTCTATCCTTACTGAACTTTAACAGGTATATATATAGTGCATATGTGTGAATTTATTAGTATTTTTTTGCTATACAAGATTATTTCACTTGTGAATATAATTCTGTTTCTTTATTGGGGGAAGTGGCTTTGGGATTGGGGCTAGATAATTTCCAGGGTGGACTCAGTAGACTCAGACTATAATCATACTTATGGGATGTGTGTGTGTGTGTGTGTGTGTGTGTGTATGCATGCATGTGTGTGTAAATGTCAATTATGAAGAAGCTAGAATTTATTTTTGAATTGCCTACATTTTTCCTTTTTAGGATTGTATTTGATAAATTCTGTGGCACTCAATACATAATATTTGGCAGAAAAAAAGTGAAAACCTAAAATCAAATATGAGGTTGACATGTAGATTTGAGATGTGTCCAGACTTCAGAAATATTAACATTTGAAAAAAAGTAAGCACATTAGAATAGTATTCATGACAAGTTGTATATGGAGTTTTATAACTAGTTGAAGAAAATCTTCCTACCCTCCAATCCCTACACACTTTTTTTTTTGTTTTGTTTTTTTGAGGTAGAGTCTCACTGTAGGCCTCAAACTCATGGCAATCCTCCTACCTGTGCCTCCCGAGTGCTGGGATTAAAGGTGTGCGCCACCACGCCTGGTTCCTACACACATTTTTATACCTGTTTCTATCCAATTTGAGTTACAGATACCCTTCATTGAATTGTCTCAGGTTCTACCTGGACAATATCTTCATGCTAAGTCTATTGATTCTGGGTCAGAGGCCATTCAGATGCTTGCTTGCCTCTGGAGTTTGGCAAAGTTCTCCAGTTTCTGCTTCTAGACTTGCTTTCTAGTTTTAGCTAGACTATTTCTTTCTCTATACTCAAGCCATGTTAGGTTACCTCTTCTATTTGGAATCTCCTCTGTTTCTGTATATGAATTATAATCAATTTTCAAACTCACATGTCCCATTATCTATTAAAACTTTTTCTCCCTCTCTCAAAGTAGATGTGATAATTTATCTCCTTTCCATACTCTACTGTATGTTATGCTCAGTAGTTTTATGTCATATCTATATCATTTTTCTTTTTTATTTTCTGTTTGTCTTCCCTTTTCAAAGTATTTTTATTTATTTGTGTATCTATATGTGTGTGTGTGAGAGAGAGAGAGAGAGAGAGAGGGAGAGAGAGAGAGAAATAGAGAGCGAGATAGAGAGGAAGGAAGGAGGGAGAGGGGTAGAGAGAGAGAAAGAAAGAATGGGTGTATCGGGATCTCTTGCTCCAGATGCATGAAACTTTGTGCATTTGGCTTTATATGGTACTGGGGAAATCAAACCTGCATTGGCAGGATTTGCAAGCCAATGCCTTTAACCACTGAGCCATCTCTTCAACACACATGTACTTAGTTTTTATCAAGCCTCCTTTCCCCTCCTCTCCCCTATTTCCCTGCCCCTTCTCCCATCCCTACCTGGAATTTATGATCCTCCCTGCCTCAGCTTTACATTTTCTGAGATTGTAGGTATGTATCACTCTTCAGTGTTTTTTAAAGCTTTATGAGGTGAACATCTATATTTATATTTCCATGGACCATAGTGCCTAGTGTAAAGGAGCCAAATAAGAAGGGTTGAATTACAATGGGTTGGAAAGATACTCTACTAGGCATTAGCAGAAGAAGAATTTAGCAAGAACCTTGGTTTTATGTTGCTAGACAGAATTATGTGAGTCTTTCATAGTATATTTTTATTACAGAACAAAGTATTGCATAGTTTGTTCTACTGTAGTCTAATGGGAAACTATTATGTTCCATCTATTAAATCATAACATTTGTCAAGACAGCACTTCAGTTTGTTGTGTGTGCAAAGTCATTACTGCTTACAGATGGTATGGAGTATCTACATTCAGACTGAAAGAAAAAAAAATACACTCCAAAAATCCCATCTGCCTTGCAGCAGGATTTGAGACCCACAACAAAACCTAATTTTATCTGTCCTACACATCAGCCATAGGAACGTTCGGAGATGCTTGCTAAGAGGAAGCATTACTGTTAAGAATTTCAGACTGTAAAAATAATGAACTTTCTTGCAAAATTGTTTATAAGCATTCTTGATATGGTTTTAGAAGAAACTCATTCTTGGAAGAAAATAGGTTGTAAAGCCATATCTAGTTAATGATTCACATGAGAATTATCTGAGTGTATTCTGAGTACAGATTGTACATGGCCTATCTGAAGGTTAGCAAACCAGAAGACACTGTAACAGCTTAGTGATGCTCCTAAAATTCGGCCTCAGGAGCATTTGAATAAATAAATAAGGTATCCTCTCTGAGCCTGATCCCTCATTTTAAGATGAGGGTTTTACTATTTTCCTTGGAGGATTGTTTTTATTTTTATTTGTATAGGTCCATTAATAATTAATCCTTCCCTTAAAAACATTTTATTGAAAATTTTTATATATGTACACAATGTATTTTGATCTTTTATTTTTCATTTTTCCTTTTTACTAATACATGCACATAGTTTTTTAAAATATATTTACTTTATTTGCCAGGAGGGAGAGAGAGAGAAGAGAGAGGGAGGAGAAAGAGAGCAAGAGCATATGGGTTCATCATCAGGGCCTCTTGCCACTGCAACCAAACTCCACAGGAGTGTGCCATTTGGTACATCTGGCTTTATGTGGGCCTGGGTAATTGAACCCAGGCCATCACACTTTGGAAACAAGCATCTTTAACCACTGAGGCATATTTCCAATGCATGTGTACTTAGTTTTGCTTAAACACCCTTCCACCTCCTCCGCCCCATCTCCCTGCCCCTTCTCAGCCTGACATTCCCCTTTTACTTGAGAATTGTTAGCTTTCCTACTATAATTGCTCGAAGCTGTAGGTTTTTACCCTCTCATCAGTCTTTTTTTGGTTTACTCTCATCTACACACTCCCACAATGAAAATGAGAATTGCTTGTCTTTGGTACCTGGGTTACCTCACTTGGGGCCAGCCTGGGCTATACAAGGCTATGTCTAAAAAAGTAGAATGAAGCCGGGCGTGGTGGCGCACGCCTTTAATCCCAGCACTCAGGAGGCAGAGGTAGGAGGATCGCCGAGAGTTCGAGGCCACCCTGAGACTACATATTTAATTCCAGGTCAGCCTGGACCAGAGTGAAACCCTACCTTGCAAAAAAAAAAAAAAAAAAAAAAAAAACAGTAGAATGAATGCAAAATACTTCTTTTTTTAAAAAAATTTTTGAGGTAGGGTTTCACTCTAGTCCAGGCTGACCTGGAATTCACTATGTAGTCTCAGGGTGGCCTTGAACTTACAGTGATTCTGCTACTGCAGCCTCCCGAGTTCTGGGATTAATGGCATGCACCACCACACCCAGCCAAAATACTTCTTTATGGGGTTTAGAATGTACCCAGAACCAAGGTGACACATGTTCTGATCCTTCTACTTCCTGAGTGCTGGGATACAGGCATGCACCACTATGCCCTTTGTATGGTGCTGGGTATGGAGCGTTGGGCTTTGTGCATGCTAGGCAAGCACTTTACCAACTGATCTACATTCCAAGCCTGAGACATTTTATTTCTTTTGCTTTGCAGTTAAAGAGTCAGCAAGAGAAATGGGAATCATATTTGTTCTCCTTTTCATATTTCTGGAAGAAATCTATATGGAATTGCAAGAGCATCTAATTCAAAGCAGGGTGCTACTTAGTATCATAACCTTTAACTAGGAGTCTAGTATTTTCTGCTTTATGTTCTCAGGAACAGCTTCTCTTGTCTTCCATAACTGTTTAATGAGACCATCAAGTTTACTGTTGGTTTTCTTGTATTAGATTCTCTCCTTTTACTCTGTTGCTAATCTAGACTTTCCTAAAGTGGTAACATCTCTTAGCTATCATCTCATCCTTTTTCAATAGTATGCAAATGTTATTTTACTGGCACACTTGTGGTAAACATCTTAGGGTTCAAAAATAAAACATATTTTCCTTATATGCATGGATTTTATATGTTGTGGGAATATGGCTTGGGAATATAAGAATAATGAAGAAGAATAATAAGAAGAATAAAGACTTGCTCAAAGTTACAGAGAAACTCATTGGCTAAGCTAATGTGAGGCCCTGGTCTTCCTACTTCCAGTCTACAACCTTGTGCTTCTTATTATGTGGATGTTTAAATTGTAGGGTAAGTAGACCTAATTTTTTACAGTTAGGCGATAGTCTGAATGGTAAAAGAATCGAGTCATACATATTACCACTTCCAGATTTGCCACCTGATATAAAATCCATGAATTTATCTTCATAGGTATTCTTGCTGTTCATATCAAGGGAAAATATTAGTCTTTTCTCTGTGGGGATATTTCCACTTGTGCAAGCATGTGACAGGAAGGAACATTCTGGTCTTTATTCTATGAGCTTTCTACCATATCTCTAAGTGACATAATTTTGGCTGTTATAAACATACTCATTTATCTGGAGTAACACAGAAGTGAAAGGAGAATTGTAGATGTTAATGTCTATGATTAAGGTTGAGTGATATCAGGAATCTAAATATATATCAATATTTCTACATATACATATATGCTTTTATGAGACTTTATTTTAAAAAAATATATTATTTCATTTATTTGAGAAAGAGAGAAAGGGGTAGGAGAGAGAGAGAATTGGCATGCCAGATCCTTCAGCCACTGCAAATGAACTCCAGATGAATGAGCCACCTTGTGCATCTGGCTTATGTGGGTCCTGTGGAATTGAACCTGGGTCCATAGGCTTTGCAGGCAAGCTCCTTTACTGCTAAGCCATTTCTCTAGCATGAGACTTTCTTTTTGTGTACATGTGTGATGTGCATGTGTGTGTACATGTTTATATGTGTGTGTAGTATATATGTGTGTGCACATGTATGTGGAGGCCAGAGAATGACATTGGGTGTCTTCCTCCATGGCACTCCATTTTATTTACTGAGACACAGTCTCTCACTTGAACCCCAACTTGTCTTGGGGATCCCCTGTCTCCCCCTTCTAAGTGCTGAGATTATAGGTGGGCTAGAATTTTCATGGGTGCTGAGAATCCAAACTCTTTATATCAAGTACTTAATTCACTGAGCCATCTCCCCAGTGCCGAGCACTTTTAATAACTAGTTTTTATATTGTGATCAATTAGACATTTGTAATGACTTGTATCTTATGAAAAAAGTGTCAATTAATTGCTTTATGTTTTCAATTGGGAGAATCATTCTGTAATATATTTCACTTCTTGGAATGACTCATTGAGAACTTGTTTAATTCTTGTGAGAAGTATTGGCCTTGATAAAGCACACCTATATGGGAAGATTTGAGGAACACTAGGAAGGGTGTGTCCTCAGCCTGACACCACCAAATACTAGAACTTTGAAGGTACTTTTATCAGAGAGCAGATGGAAAATATGACTCCAGTAAGAGATGTGGAGCCACAGGCATTAAAACAGCTCTACAAATAGCCGAGTTGAATGACCTATTTTCTTTTAAAATGTTATCCTTGTTCATGGACCAGAGGCAGATAATGGACTTTGATTTCTGCCCCTACAGAGTTCAGTAGATTTGAACATCACAAGTTCACATTTAAGATCTAGGACAGCTAAGACATACTGAACAATGCCAGGGCGGTCTCATTTGCAATGATAAAAGTGAGGTACATGCTATTGTTTATTGAGCACCCACTGCTATGCCATCAATTTTACATTACAGTGCATAGCATCTTGTGAGGTGGATCTTATCATGCCCAGGTTACAAATGAAGAAATGGAGGCTCGAGGCTCAAGGAGTTTTGGTAACTTTCCCATGCAAGTTTTTATAGCTACTGAATGTGGCAGGCTGGATTTGAATCAAGGTCTGTCTCAGTATAGAACCACAAGACTGTAGTCTGCCCTCATTCTCTTCCTGATTTATAACTTGACATAATAATAATTTTGGGATTATTTAGGGCCATTTTAAGGATCTAATAAAATAAAATAAAACAATCCTAAAAGTGCATTGTAATTTGTGCAATGAAAGGCACTTTCAGAAGTTCATGTGCAACAATGTCTCCATCTGACTGTTCACCCTTCAGAAAAGTCTGGATGTCCTCATCTTTGTACTTTGTCCTTCATTTTGTGATGGACATAGATTGTAAAAAAAAAAAAAAAAAGTAGGCCATTGGCCCTACGTGCACAGTGATGTTGTCAAGAGCATGAATATCTTGCCCTGTAGCCGAGAGAGGAAAGAGGAAAAGGATGCTGCTGATATATCTGTGGATGCAACTCTGCAGGAGCCCCTAATTCTTTTGGGCACAATGAGAAATCCTGTGTGTTTTGAGCTGCACTTTGATATGGATGCTGTTTCTCATTTGTCATAGAAACTGGACTGCTCCTCCCTGTAAAGGACATCAGTCATTTCCTAATGCAAGACATTGCCTTCCTGTCTGGTAAGCAAACCTTATCATGATGTAAGTGCAAATAAATATAGGAATTGATCAGTAGAGTTAGTTTGGCACTTATTATGTAAGTGGCTTTCTGTCCATGTCCATATATATACACCATACACACATACGTTAGTATGAGAAACATTTTAAAAAATATTTTATTTTTATTTATTTGAGAGAGAGAAATAGGCAAGGGGAGAGAGAGAGAGAGAGAGAGAGAGATGGAGAGAGAGAGAGAGAGACAAAGTGGGCATACCAGTGCCTCCAGCTACTCCAGATGTGTGCGCCCTCTTGTGCATCTGGCTTACATGGGTACTGGGGAGTCGAACCTGTGTCCTTTGGCTTTGCAGGAAAGTGCATTAACCACTAAGCCAACTCTCCAGCCCCCCCCCCGTGTGAAACATTCTAATAAACATTAATATAACATGCATCTAGTTGCTAAACATGAATAATTAAGGGATTTTAAATATGTGATTAAAACCAACCTTACCACTTAAAAAAAAGTTTATATATAGTCTAACAAACATACACTTTTTAACATTTATTTACTAGAGAGAGAGAAGCAGATAGAGAAAGAAAGAAAGAGAATTGGCATGTTAGGGCCTCTAGCCACTGCAAACACAAAAGTCCAAACTCATACACCACCTTGTGCATCTGGCTTTATGTGAGTCCTGGGGAATCGAACCTGGGTCCTTTGACTTTGCAGGTAAGTACCTGAACCACTAAGCCATCTCTCCAGCTCCAGGATATGCTCTTATATCCCCTTGCCCCAACTCCCATTACCCTGGGGGCTCTCCTCAGTGGGGTCATGGTATTCACTGTAGAGTCATGGAGACCTCAGTCAGTCCCTGTGGGGTATCATGGGAACTGTGCCTCAGGATACTCCTACCCACTCTGTGTCACATACAGTCTTTCTGCCCCCTCTTCCACATTGTCCCTGAGTTATGACAGGCCTGTTGCAGTTGGATTTAGTATTGAATACCTTCTGGATTTCTGCTTTGATTAATCACAGTATCTGTTACCGTCAACATGGAGCTGGTTGTCAGACTAGCAGTAAGAGCAGTATTCATTGCCACTTCCTCTGCAATTTCTCCCAGAAGACGTGGTAGAGGTGGCAACTCTCATGCTGGGAAGACAGCTGTCTTCTTGTCTTATATAGGGATCTTGGTTCTCCCTATTTTCTCTACTATTTGTAAAACAAAACAGATTCTCCAACCAAGAGTGATAGCAGCTTGGGTTAAAAGGGGTATGCGAAGTTATTTGAGAGACTTTTTGGTGTGCAAGCCCACTTGTTTTCTCCAGAGGATAGTAGGGACTTTTCTCTGAAGTCTATGAGTTTCCTGACCATGGAATTCTGACCTGGTATCTAGTACCAGATAGGTGTTCTCTCCCATCAAGTGTGCCTCATGTCCAATGAGAGAACAGTCAGTTATTTGCAGAGACTGTGCGTCACTATTGCACAAGTGTGTACTTCTTGTCTAGCTGGTTGATTTGGTAGTGTGCAAGGTCCCCTGCTTATTCATGCTGCTGGTGATTACTGTTATCCAGTGGCTTCCATAGGGCTTTCTAGCACTATTAGGGCTAGCCAGGAGGGAGTTGGTTCTCCTCTCAATTCCGTCATGCCAACCTCACCACTCTTGTACATTTAGTTTTCTTAGCAAGTCTTCAGAAACTCAAATAAAAGAATCCTGGATGCGAGGGTAACAGTTAAGGTAGATTTTGAGGTTTTCTCCTCCACAATAGAAGCTCATTACTCAGACGTTTATTATAAATGATGGCAGCAACCTAAAAAATTTCATTTACATATGATTTACTTTTCTCAAGTATATAAATAATAAGTAGAACTATATTAAAAACACACACACACAGAGAGAGAGAGAGAGACACACACACACTTTCTTGGGAGGCAGGATCTCACTGTAGCTCAGGCTGACCTGGAATTCACATTGTAGCCCAGGCTGGCTCAAATTCATCCTACTCCTGCCTCTCTGTTTATAAGCAAGCACGACCATGCCAAACTTCTAGGAATATTGAATTTTGAAAAATTGAAACTCCATATCCATTAGATAGTAACTCCTCATTACTTTTCTGCCTCCTTTTAACCCTATAGCAACCACCATTTTCTTTTCTGCCTCTATAGATTTGACTATTCTACTTACCTGCTAGAAATGGAAGCCTATGGTTATCTTCCATTTGGTGACAGGTTGCTTTCACTTAGCATCACATTTCACCCATATTATGTGTCAAGTGCCAAAATTTTCTTTTTTCTTTTCTTTTCTTTTCTTTTATTTTATTTTCTTTCTTTTCTTTTCTCTTCTCTTCTTTCTCTCTTTCTCTCTTTCTCTCTTTCTTCCTTCCTTCCTTCCTTCCTTCCTTCCTTCCTTCCTTCCTTCCTTTCTTTCTTTCCTTCTTTCTTTCTTTCTTTCTTTCTTTCTTTCTTTCTTCTTTCTTTCTTTCTCTCTCTCTCTTTCTTTCTTTCTTTCTTTCTTTCTTTCTTTCTTTCTTTCTTTCTTTCTTTCTTTCTTTCTTTCTTTCTGAGACAGAATCTCATTCTGTAGCCTTGACTGTCCTCAACTCACTATAGCCCAGGCTGGCTTTGAACTCATGGTAATCTGCTACCATTACAAGTGTGAGCCATCATGGTTGGACCCATATTAATTAATTAGTGTATGGGCATACCAGGATCTCTTATCACTCACTGAAAATTAATACCAGGTGCTTGTGAAACTTTTTGCATCATGGTTCATGTGATTTTTGGGGTATCAAACACAGATCACAGACTTTCTAAGCAAGTGCCTTTAATTGCTAGCCCCCTAAATTTATTTTTATGAATGAACAATATTTCATTATATGTATATGCTACACTTTATTTATTCATTCATCCATTGATTACTTGGGTTGCCTTTTTCTGTGCTTATTTTGAATATTGTTGTATAAGCATTCTTTTTTTGGGGGGGTGTTTCGAGATAGGGTCTCACTTTAGCTCAGACTGACCTGGAATTCACTATGTAGTCTCAGGGTGGCCTTGAACTCACAATGATTCTCCTACCTCTGCCTCCCAAGTGCTGGGATTAAAGGTGTGCACCACCATGCCCAGCTTATAAGCATTCTTTATATTTTTAGAAACATAACTATTTTGCTGCTCATTTTGCTTCTGGTCAGATTCTATGGAAAGTTTGGCTTTAAAACAACGAAAATGTTTTTAGGTTCTAGCATAATTTGATAACATTAAATATTGTGTTTACAATATTAAACAGATAAAGAAAAAAATCACCAGTATACACATTGATCTTATGTAAATGAGTGTTTTCTAGGCATTGAGAATCAAAAAACTATCCCATTCTTTTAAGTATTTATTTCTTCCAACATAACACATATGTGCTCATTTTACTAAACATTCATATACTTTATAGATGTTCTTAACTGGCCTTTATCTTTTAAAAATTTTATTTGTGTGTTTGTGTGTGTGTGTGTGTGTGTGTGTGTGTGTGTATGCCAAGGTCTCTTGCTATTGCAAATTAATACCTTTCCAGATTACGCAGGTGGCTAGGGAATTGAAACTAGGCTGGCAGGCTTTGAAAGTAAGCGCCTTCAACAACTGAGCTATATCCCCAGCTGGCCTTTACTTTTGGTAATTGTGAGTTAATAGTGATATAATGTTTTTTTTTTTTTTTTTTTTTTTTTTTTTTTTTTGAGGCAGGGTCTTCACTCCAGGCTGGCCTAGAGCTCATACCAATCCTCCTACCTCAGATTATTATCAAATTTTCTAACTAACATAAATGTGTGATAGGTAATAATGCTTCCTTATTTTTACTGTGTTGCCTGTAATCAACTATTGTCTGAAAATATGACATGGAAAATTCCAGAAATAAACAACTCATGAATTTCAAATGGTCCACAGTTCTGAGTTGTGTGATAAAATTCCACCTGGGAAGTGAATTATCCCATTGTTCAGTTTATCTATGCTGTATGAGCTTCAGGCCTGTTAGTAAATTAGTAGCCATCTTGACTAGCAGTTTATTGCCATGCCATCAAGGTATTGTGTTCAAAGAATACTTTTTTTTTTTTTTTTTTTTTTTTTTTTTACGATGGTCCTCAAACCTAACGTTTAAGAACAGAGGCTGAGGTTAATTTCAGTGCTCATTCAGTTTGGGAATGTCACTCAATGGTAGAGTCTCATGTGCTCAAGTGTTTTCATGTCACTCAAGGATTCCCTAAACTGTGTGCTGAATAGAACCATCCTTATCCATCCAATATCAGACAGTGTTGTTTTTAGTACCACATGGCTCACTGTTACTTTTTTATACAGTCTGATGACTCTTTGACTTCTAGTTGAAATATTTAGACCATTTACCCTCTATGGGATCCTATTTTTTCATGCTTGCCATGACGCTATGAAATCAGTTTTATGAAGTTTTCTGCTTACTGTCAATCATTCCATTGGAATTTAGTCTCAAAACCCTGATGTAGAAATTCATGTTTCCCAATGTTCCTTGGCTGTCCAATTTGAGGGATCAGATCAGTTCTTCAACCATATTTATTATATGCCCATCACATGAAATTTTCTTCTTAGTGATTCTATTCTTTTTGTTTATATTTTTAATTTAGAAATTAGTCTTCCACCCCTTAAATTTAAAGTATGAGGCACTTAGTAATGTTTTGGCTAATATAGAAAACATGATTTTTATAAAAATTTTGTTACCCAAAATGATCTTTTAATCACTCCTTTAAATCTAAGATTCCTCTTTCTTGTGTTGTCATACAAATTGCTGATTTGGTTGAATTTGTTTTATTATTTTAGGTGGCCGGGGAAAGGACAATACTTGGATCATTACATTTCCAGAAAACTATAATTTCAGATGTATACCAGAGGATGTAATAGCAAAGGTGCTCAATTATCTAACATCTATTGCAAGGTATAGTATTTTCTTTCTTTCTCTCTTTCTTTCTTTCTCTTTCTTTCTTTCTTTCTTTCTTTCTTTCTTTCTTTCTTTCTTTCTTTCTTTCTTTCTTTCTTTCTTTCTTCTTTTTTGAGGCAGTGTTTCACTCTAACCAGGCTAACCTAGAATTCACTCTGTAGCCCAGGCTGTTCTCAAAGTAATAAAGATCCTTCTACCCCAGTCTCCTGAGTGCTGGGATTTAAAGCACGAGCCACTGTTCCTGGCTTCATTACACTTATATATTTTTTTTCTTTTATATCAAATGTCCATCTATATGTGATAACACAATAATATAAAAATGGCTTGTCTCCTTCTGTTTATCTACCTCTCTCTTTCAAAGAAATAAAAATAAAATATTAAAATAAAAAAATTAAAAGGGCTGGAGAGATGGCTTAGCAGTTAAGGCACATGCCTATGAAGTGTAAGGATCTAGGTTCAATTCCCCAGTATCCATGAAAGCCAGATGTAAATGGTGGTGTGTGTGTCTGGAGTTCATTTTCAGTGGCTAGAGGCCTTAATACACCTTTCTCTCTCTCTATCTGTCTCTTTCTCTTTCTCTCTCAAACAAACAAATTAAAGTATTAAAATAAAAAACAGCTTATTTGTATGGATGTTATTATTGGTATTATGAATAATAAGCAAATTTACTTTCAGAGTAGATAAATATAATAGAAGGGGGAAGCTGACAGCTACTTAAATTGCTATTAAAATATACTGAGGAGGACTGGAATGTAACTCAGTTGTTAGAGTGCTTGCCCTAGCATGGATGATATCCTTGTTTTGGTCTTCAACACCTAATAAACTGGGTGTGGTGACACACACCTGTAATCTCAGCACTCAAGAAATAAAGATAGGTGGATCAGGAGTTCAGTATCATTTGAAATACATAGGGAGTTCAAATCCAGCTTAACCTACATGAGACCTTGTCTCTATCTATCTATCTATCTATCTATCTATCTATCTATCTATCTATCTATCTATCATCTATCATATATCAATCATCTATCATCTATCATCTATATATCTATCATCTCTTTTATATATAATGTATATACACACACATATATAATGAATACACACATTACATATAAACACACACACACACACAGGGTGTTTACCTTCAAGAATAACATAGGCTAAGTCTGATAATTATACATTAAAAACAGAAAAGTGGTATTTTTAGCACAAATAATAGATATTCAGTAAAGGGCCTTCCTGCAAGGAGCAAAAAAAAAAGTATTTAGCAGTATGTTTCAAATGAATAAATGTATCACTGTCTCTTGATAGATTGTCATGAAAATGTTGAATTTGATGCTATGAAGAACAGATGTCTTTAGGTTTTCTCACCCTCAAGACGTCAGTATTCCAAGTCCACTTTCCTAACTTGTCTTTATTGCACAATAATTTTCCTATTAAAAAAGATTAAAATTAGTATTAAAAAGAAGTTTAAATAGAAATAGAGGAATACAGAATGTTTTTTAAAAGTTAGTACTTTGTAAATTATTTCCAAATTTAAACCTGTCTTTGAAACATAAAATATAAATGAACTTATAAATAAAGTCATATAGAAAATTTGGTTATTACTGGGAGAAAAATACTTCCTTTTACTTGTAGGCAAAATGGATCTGATTCCCGATTTACTATTATACTGGATCGAAGACTGGATACATGGTTTTCTCTCAAAGTTTCACTCCAGAAAATCTCAGTAAGTACTATGCACTGTACAGTAACTTGTTTTTATTTTACATCATACTGTTTAGGAAGCTAGATTAGTTTGGTCTTGAAAGAGACAATGAATATAGATGAGATAGAGGAGTAAAATGGTAAGAAGCTTTTGTAGAGGCGACTGAGGTAAACCACTTGCCCCGGTGTAATTCCTAGCGGGAAAGAATGAACAGTCAGTGGCTGAAATTATGAGCGAGCAAAGCTTCATGGTTGATATGCCTTTCAGGGCAAGGCATAGTTTTATAAAACTCTTTAGGAAATGGAAACAACTGTGTTATATATGCATTATATATAGAAAAGCATAAAAACATTTAAAACTATAATCAGTTATCCAATCACTGAGAGATAAGCACTTTTTAACATTTGTGTGTGCATTTTTGTAGACTTGTTTTTCCTAGGATAGAGTAAGGAAGTGAGTCCTCCAAAGTGACCCATTTCCCTTACTGGAAATTAGCCTTCCAAGACCAGAGGGAAAGAGAGAGAAAAGAGTTTTCCTAAAAGAAACAATATGAGAAATATAGAGCTGCCCACAACCAATATGGATTTACAATATTATTCTTCCTCGAGATGTAGTGACTTGGCGTGCTACTTCCTTTTTCCAGTAGAGCAGGTACATGAAGAGCTCACAGGCCTCTTCTCAGCTCATAAGATTGGGGCTGTCTGTGGAAATTTCATATAGCCCACTTCTCTGTTACTTTTTCTTTGAGATGCCAACATGATATCCAAGTAAAATGTTTTTTTATTATTTAATTTTTTGTTTCCATCACTTTGTTTGTAGTCAGATAAGTCAGCAATATGAGATACAATGTGTAGTTATTTTTCAGCTGCTAAATAAAAACAACATAAAAGTTTTACATATTTATTGGATAATTATGTGTTGTTTAATACTTCTATACATTATATAATGTTTAATTCAGGGCAAATATACCTGTCTCCTCAAATACTATCATTTCTTTATGGCTAAATCATCCAAAATTCTTTATTCTAGCATTTGAAATTTACAGTGTGTGCATTACTGTTAGCTGTAAGCAACTCTCCTGTGCAATAGCATACCAGAACTCCTATCTCTATCATCTGAAGGTCTTCCATTGTCTAGGGGCTGACTCAAGCTACCCCTGCTTGAAGATGTTGATTTAGTGACAAACGCAAGACAAAAAGACTTTAGGTTGTTGAACTTCTGAGTCAATATTTTTGCTATATTATACCGTCAATTAGCATAAAATATACCAACCCTCAGGCCAGACATAATGGCAAAGATAAGTCAGACTATTCTTTTCAAATCCAGTTTACATTATTTCTTATCTTAGATAATTTAGTGGTGTATTTTTTACTTGCTTAAAAGAGATATTTTGGCCAGGCATGGTGGCATACACCAGCATTTGGGAGGCCAAAGTAGGAGAATGGTTGTGAGTTCAAGGCCAGCCTGAGACTACATAATGAATTCCAGGTCAGCCTGGGCTAGACTGAGACCCTACCTTGAAAAGAAAAATAATGACAAAAACAAAAACAAAGCAAAACAAAAAAAATCTAATCATAAACAGCAAGAACACCAAATTCAGGCAAGTAACTAAAACAAAACAGCCAAGTCTTTATGTGTGTATTTTTCTTTTCTCCAAAGCATTTATTTATTTATTTATTTATTTATTTATTTATTTATTTATTGGTTTTTTTGAGGTAGGGTTTTGATCTAGCCCAGGCTGACCAGGGCATTCATATTTATTAAGTAACATTGATACATTGATTAAGTAGTGGAGTGAGGTATCCCTACAACTTGTTTCATAGATGCTTCAATTACATTGATATGTGTTCTTTGGAAGGTTTATGTAATGAATGCAAGTAGCTAAGTAGCCAGAGCATGAGTTGAAGTTTCATGAATTCCAGCAGAGGGCTTTCTACCTGAACTGTACATCATTGTCCACATGACTTCTGGACACACAATTATATTCAGTTTTTTTTTTTTCTGATAAAAGGTAAAATCATTTTGGAGAGAGAAACTCTGCCCTTTATGTACCATTTAGACATTATCAGTGGGACTCAATGAAGTAAAAGCCATTTCCTCTGCTGTGTCCTTTTTAGGAGTGATCCATGGGCTAGTTGGGTAGACTTTGGTTTATATCAAGAATTAATTTTTTTCTATTATTTCTGGGGGTTTTCAAGGTAGGGTCTTGCTCTAGTCCAGGATGACCTGGAATTTACTATGTAGTCTCAGGGTAGCCAGGAATTCAAGGCCATCTTTCTTCCTCTGCCTCCAGAGTACTGGGATTAAAGGTATGTACCACTATGTCTTTTTTTATATTATTTATTAAGTTTTTATATATTTTTATTTGTATTTTTATTGTTGCAATAAAATATTTTTTATTGCCTAACTTGTTTTCTTTTGGCTACTACTATACCTGCTGGTTTAAACTAATTTTCATTGACTATTTGCATATGACATTGGTCTTTTTGTGAAGTTTTACTATTATTAGTCAAATAGGTTGTAACAGAGGTCACTCTCTCTTTTAACTACAGAGAAACATAAGATTAGGTGCTCAACTGAAGGGTAATGTAGTTTTTGGGGGAGCTTGGGAAGTGATACTCCACTTTTTTTTTTTTTCCTAGGGCTACTCTCTGAGGGAGGAAGTAAAAAGCTTAGAGCCGGTTTTTAATCTCATAACTGCCAAATTGATGATGCTGGGAAAGAGTAGGGGTACAGGGAGAGTCTAAAACAAAGCAAAAACTCCCCGAGGTATAAGTGGTTAGATGTTTCTTTTTAACATTTTAAATATTTTTCACTTTTGATAGAGTTTTTATATCCACTCTCAGAAGCATATTAATTATATCTCAACCATTAGTAGCTATTGAGCATTATCAGAAATAAAGGTCAGATCTGGGCGTGGGCTTGGTGGCGCACGTCTTTAATTCCAGCACTGGGGGGGGGCAGAGGTAGGAGGATTGCCGTGAGTTCGAGGCCACCCTGAGACTACAGAGTGAATTCCAGGTCAGCCTGGGCTACAGTGAGACCCTACCTCAAAAAACAAAACAAACAAACAAACAAACAAACAAACAAAAAAAAAGAAATAAAGGTCAGTCCCAGCTGATTTCAATAGCAAAAGCTGCCATTCAGGAAGGACTTCTGGTGAAAGTAACTGTTGTAACTGTTATGTAGTGTGGTGTATTGCTTTAAGAGAGGGTCTGTAAGATGACCTTGGAGATTCAAGACCTCAACAGCTTCCAAAATAAAAGAAAGCAGCTAGGTTATACTTCATAGTTAATGAGAGGAGACATTTAAAAATATTGCTGTTTGACACATCATTTTACATATTGATGAGGCAAAATGGGATGCTTTCATTCATATATATGTTGTCACAGTGATCAAACCAGATTATTAGCACATTCATCCCATTAAACATTTATCATTTCTTGGTGATGAGAATATTTAAAATGTTCTCATCTAGCTATTTGGGGAAAGGTTAATTTGGGAGAGAATCATCCATCTTAAAAAGTTTACATGTTCTGTGTTTTATTGATTATTATCAGGATAAAAATCCCCAAGCTGTACCCTTTCCAATGTTTAAATCTAGAATAGAATGTTAAAAAAAAAAAGAACAATACAGAATGAAAATTTAAGTCTCCGAGGAGGGCATGGACAAGTGTAAAAGGTATCAGTGAATACTACCTTCACAAAGAACTTTAGCATTCCACCTTAAAAATCCAATTGCGCAGAGAAGAAAGCCAGTCCTATCCAGACTGCTTCTTGGAGGAGAGTGTTTTTTTTCATTTTCTTTTCTTCTTCCACTCTTAGGACATGCGTGCTGTTCTACAAGCTAATCCACAAGGTTCAATCAGGCTAAGTAGTTGGCGGACTGTGTCAACTCTGAATTACAATGAGCAGCAGGGGAGGATCTGTCAGCTGACTAATCAGGGATAGTGGATTTTTTTGCAGCTCGGCTGTGGTGGTAATGGGTAATGGAAGCAGCCCCAGCCCTGGTAGCTTTGTTTGATAGGGATTTTTGGCTGCCGTTTTTATATACCACCCAAGAAGCAGCTCATATTTCATCAATGTTGCATTGACAATCGGAAAAGAAGAGTGTAATTGTGTATAAGCGAGATGGCAGAAGCTAATCCCCCGAGAGGCAAGATGAGGTTCAGAAGGAATGCGGTAAGGACTCTGCCTGCAGTCCTGGAAAGCCTATTCCCAAGTTCCAGTGCAGGGATGCTGCAGCTTGGTGCTACAGCACAAACTGCTGAGTGTGGCTTTTAAGGACAGATGGAGAAATGGAGTCTTATATTTGCATGTATTGCATTGATGTGATTACTGGGAGAGGTAGAATATCATTTCAGAATCTAAATGTCATCAAGTCTGTGAGAGAGCATTGTTGATCATGTTATTTGTTTTAGGAATGTATTAGCAATCTTGAATGACTGGGCTGCATAGCTTTAAATTACGATTTAAATAATACCTAACAACAGGAATTATGCGTTCTTTGACCATGGTCAAGTGGAGTGTGATACCATAGATATATCTGGGGATGATTTCATCAGCACTTAAAAAGGCAGCCTTTCTTAGCTCTCACTGAACAAGTGAAAATCTTTAAAATATTTAAACAAGTGAAATGATATGGAGTTTTAATTTTCATCTTTAGTTCTTCTATAAGCTTCCACTTTAAAGATAGAATTTTAGTCTGTTGACAACTGGTTTCTTGTAAGGGCAAAGAAAGTGACTTGCTTTCCATTATAGGCTAAAATTTGCAACTCTCTCCTTCAGTTACATTCCCAAAACTCTTCTACTTAAATGTCCCCTTCATTAATTCATTTATATACTAAATTACCCAGAAAACTTCAAACAAGATCTTTAGATCTGTTGTGGAGAAACATTGAAACAGCAGTAGCGAATTTAATAAACTGGTCACCTGTAAGGCTTTAAATATCCCCTTTCTTTCTAAACTTAAGATAATGTTATTGGTGATATGGTTTAAGACAGAAAATTTCTCAATCAGAAATTGAGACAGCACACACAAGTGAGAAGTTGGAAACTAGTTATAGAAAATCTATCCTTTTAAATAAAAAACAAAACAGTAAAAGTAGGAACTTCATGAATGTTGAATGACTGTGAATGCCAATAGGAGAGGCAATTGATTTATTTTCTAATAATATTTTGTGCTAAAAATTATTATTGAGCTAAAATATTATCTTTTCTAAATAGGCTTGTAGCATACTATATCTTGACAAATTTGTATAGTCATCCCAAAACATGATTTTGTGTTATGAGAATAATAGCTTCAGAAAAATGTCTTAACACAGCAATTCACAAGAAATGTCTGTGTATATGTTTTTGCAATATTTTGTGGATCTAACATTGGCATTTCTATTACCAAAGGTAACTTTACTTGAACTTTCAGAGAGTTCCTAATTCTTTTCTATCCATAGGTGGTTTCTCAGTGCCAACCTTTGATTCATATATGCACAAATTATTTATTATACACAATTAAATGCAGCATATGTGCACAGATTGAATTTATCAGCACTGGGCTACCTATAACCCAGGTTACAGTGGCCAATCTATAATCATTATTGGGCCACAGGAACTCTGTCTGGTAGAGAAGATAAAGCATGTTTATAAATAACTATTTCAAAGGAGCTTCAAGGTGGCCTTTCACAGGAGGTGTCATTTGTTTGGATCTTAAGTTAGGGAATAACGTTTATGTTATCTATTCTTAATTCCTTCCCATGATTATCTTTTCCTTCATAAATGAATTATTTTAAATGTGCCACCCAGTCCAATCAATAGATTGATACTGAAGCCTAGAACTATAGTGGTAGATAAATTTGCTCTCCTCAAGGAGTGAAATATTGAAATCCTCTATCTGGTGACAAAATAGCTTGACTTTGAATGATTTTTGGAGTTGCACTGGTCCTGGAAGCTATTATGTGCCTAAAGTTTGGTCCAGTGAAATGGAAAGTCTATACAGGATTAACTGGATACCAGTTGGAACTGCACTGACTAGTTGAGTGATGAGGAGGGAATGAGAAGACATAGCATGTGATAAGATGGGCAGACCCCAAGGAAATTATTGTTAGTGTCATTTTTCATGTTGTTTGGCACCATGTGTAGCAACTCAAACTTTCTCTACTCTTGAAGAGTGGGGACATGGGGGAAGAGAGTATGGAAACAGCTCATTCTGCTGAAAACTTTTGTATATCCTGAGTGAGTAAGGCCATGGAGTTCCCCCAGCATGTTCTGCAGAGATGGTTCAGACCTTGCCAAGGTCAATCATGTGTCAGCATCTCAACATTACATACTGCTGTGATATTAGATTATAAAAGTGACCCTTCTGGTTCTCAGTGATGCTCAATTGTTCCCATAACTTGTTTTAAATGCTGATTTGGGTCCTATTTTGTGGAGTCAAAGCTAACCCATTTCTAAATGTGAAAAAGAGTAAATCTATATGTGCAAGAAGGGTTACATATCTGGAAAGGCTTGTGCTTAGGATCCAGATAGGCCTTAGTGTCCCTGCACATCAGCAGTGCTTCAGTTCACTTCCTTGTGGAAGGGGTGATACCTACCTTCATACAGTAGAATAAAGGCTAAATTCGACAGTGTCTAACAGTCTGGAGTGTCAGGGGTCCTCTTACCATTACTATGTTTCTTTTCCCAAAAGGTTATAAAAGAAATTCTATAGGAATATAAAGTGCCTTTTACAATAACTAAATGACATTTCAGGTCATATAAGACACTTTAAATATTATAAGGAAATAATTAGAATAACTGAAGGTATCATAAGGTGGATGAATTATTTCCCTTAAAATAATGAACAAAAGAGTATTGAACAAGTTTACTTTGTAGAATTTAATAGTTAAATCATATATTGGGCTTTGCCTTTTGTGGTTCTTACTACCTGCTGAAAGAGCATATATCCAGCCAGTCCTGGAGCTGCTATTAGTCAAAAGGAAAAAAAATCTCTTCCCCAGGAGGGCAAGGTGATAGGAAGCTTGGAGAACCAGTAAGAGCTGCTGCAGAGGTTTGGCTGGGGCTGTGCAGTGATTGGACACATGACTCTAAACCCGGCTACGGTGGGCAGCATTCTCCTGTGTAGGGATATGCCTTTAAGCAGTCACATGTTGGAACTCAAAAAAAAAAAAATGCCTGTAATAAGCTCAAACTAATTATGTTCCCTCTCTCATGTACAGACTTTCTCTTTTCAAAGAAAAAAAAAATAAAGCAAGCTTGACCCATGACTATATCACTTTGCTTTTTTTTGACAAGTTCTCAAAAATGATTTATTGTTTTGGAATGTAGCATTTAATTTTGGAGAAAGTAGAAATTGTGCCTTTTCATGTTTATATAACCATACAGATGAGAGAATCTTAAAGTGGCATACCAGAGCATGTAGAAATACTGTATTCCCAAACTGAAACAGCATAGGCCAATGATCTTGATCTGTACTTGCTGTGATATGTACACCTGCGTCTGATGCTATATGCTGTTTGATTGTTCATTTAAATAGTAGCTTTAAAATGGATTATGTGGAAAATTTTAGATATAAAGACTATGTTCCCTATATCCCTAAATGTATGCTCACATAGACAGGTATAAATTAATCTTATAGCTCTGTGGCCTGTCATGTTACAATTTCTCCAGATTTCTCTGTTCCATCTATAGTCTCATAGGCACCTAGCACAGCCTAAGGTGTAACTGTGACATTCATATTAGGTATTGTGAATATTTATATTCAGAGGTTATAAACCGGTAATCCACAAAAGTGTTTTGTTTATACTCTACAATGTTTTCACAAAATTTCAATTTGGGGCTGGAGAGATGGCTTAGTGGTTAAACGCTTGCCTATGAAGTCTAAGGACCCTGGTTCGAGGCTCGATTCTCCAGGACCCACGTAAGCCAGATGCACAAGGGGGTGCATGCATCTGGAGTTCGTTTGCAGTGGCTGGAGGCCCTGGTGCACCCATTCTCTCTCTCTCTCTCTTTCTACCTGCCTATTTCTGTATTTCTCTCTCTCAAATAAATAAATAAATAAATAAATAAATAAAAAATAAAATAAAAAAAATTCAATTTGTTCTCATCTTTAAAAGTACAGGTTTTGGGGCTGGGATATGGCTCACTTGGTAAACTGCTGGTTGCATGAAGAGCTCAGTTAATAATAGTGGATACACTGTGTGTCTTGATTCCCACTGCTGAAGTGGTGGAAACAGGAGGATTTCTTGGGCTTCCTGTCTACCTAGTCTAGCCTAATCTGTGAGCTCTGGGTTCAGTTAGAGACTGTGTCTCAAAAACTAAGGGAAGAATGCATGAGCACACCTGATATTGACCTCTGGCCTTCACACATACACACATGAACACACCTGCACATGCATTCCCACATAGGTACACCCACACACATACACATGTAAACACACATTAAAGAAAATACAGGTTTCACCTAGGAATTTGAATTTCCATAATGGATAACATTTGGCTTGGCTGACTGGTAAGTGCACCCTGTTTGGATACACTCTAGTTCATCACAGGGCTCACCATTTTCTATGGCTCCTCAACATGTCAACATGTAAGAAGAGCGTTACTTGTCATTTACTACCTCATTTGGGCTGTACTTTAATGAAACCCTGACTGCATCACAATTACACCATCTCCCTAACATATGGTGGCACTTAGCTTTGCCACCTTTGTTTTAGGTTTTAGGTTTGTAGCCTCAACTTGGCATGGCATAGTGGTTTATTCGTATTGGACCATGCTATTTCCTTTCTTCACTAATCTTGCATATTATTCCCAGTCTTTCTCTTTGTAATTCTCTCATGTGGCAATTATTTCTGGCTGCTTTCTATTCACTAGCTTTGTTCTAGAAGCTGAGGAAATAGTGACAAACTAGGATGACATTCTGAATCAATAAATACAATTAATTTCTTTTTGTTTCAAGACCACCCTGGCCTTTCTGTTTTACAGATTTTATGCTATTACTTCTCCATATATATAATTCTATTCTTTTGTTTTATTAATTTACCTACTGTACTATAGTTACTGATTACTAATGGACTCTGCTATTAAACTGTCATTTCTTAGAAGTTGGGGAAGGATAGCATTTAATTTCTGTAACTTCCATGTCGAAAGGTACTTCATATAACATTTATTTTATCTTTTGTGTGTAGGTGTATGTATATGTCTGTGTATATACCTGTGTATATATGTGTCCATGTGTATGAATGTGAGCATGCGAACAGTGACTGTGGGGAGGTCAGAGGACAACTTTCAAGTCTGATCTTGCTGGTCCACCTCATTTGAAGGCAGGGTTCCTCTTGATTTTGCTCTGTTGTTCTTTTTTTCTGTGCTGCCCAAGAGCTTCAAATAAATTCTCCTGTCTCTGCCTTACACCTTGCTGTCAAAGTGCTGAGATTACAGAAGTCTGCCATGACTTGTGGCCTTATAAATGTAGGGTCTTGTGTTTTAAGCATGAGGGGCAAGTGTTTTATCCACTGAGCCATCTGTCCAGCCATGATCTTTCATTTAAATACATGGAATGAACACATGGAAATTTTCAATGATGACAATAAGGATTCCTTGAATTAAAACAAAAAAGTGGTTCTATAATATATTTTTATTTCATTGTTTAGTGCAGAAGACAGTAGTTCAGCTCCCTTTGGATTTTACCTTATTTTATTAACCCACTTCCAAATTATGTTTTTACAGAAAATAAATGCAATTTGAGTTCAAATTTAGCAAACTTGTGGCATAAAAGCTAACACATAAACCAAATTGGACAGAATAGAATTCAGATATTATTTCATAAATTTATTTTCAGCAAATTTTCAACAAAAAGCACAAAGAGGGGCTGGAGAAATTTCCACGGGATTAAAGATACTTGCTGGTAAAGCCTGCTGACCTATTTGGGTTCCATGCTCCCCAGCACTGAGTGGAAATAGGAGTCAGAACCATGAGAATTTTAAGCTAGTGGTTTGTTTGCAACAGCAAGAGACCTTGTCTAAAAGAAGTGGAAGAAAATGACAGATACCTTGAGGTTGTCCTCTGACCTCGACAATATACTATGGAATGTGCATGCCCACCCTCCCCACCACATACACACAAATAGTACACAGAAAAAGCACCAAGAACATGCATTGGACAAAGAACAGTTTCTTTAATAAACGGTACTGAAAAAACTGGATGTACATATGAAGAAGCATGAAGGTAGGCCTTTACCACTTACCATAAAAATTTAGCTTAAGCTGGACATCATAGCTCATGTCTTTCATCCTAGCATTTGTGAGGCTGAAGTAGGAAGATCGCCATGAGTTTGAGGTCAGCCAGAATTAAATATTGAATTCTAAGTCAGCCTGGGCTAGAATGAGACCCTACCTCAAAAAACACAAACAATAAAAAACATAACTCAATGCCAGGCATGATGGCACACACCTTTAATTCCAGCACTTGGGAGGCAGAGGTAAGAGGATTGCCGTGAGTTCAAGGCCACCCTGAGAATACATAGTGAATTCCATGTCAGCCTGGGCTAGAGCGAGACCCTACCTCAGGGAAAAAAAAAAGGAAAAAACATAACTCAAAATAAATCAGGGATCTAAATGTAAAACTCAAAACTATGAAACTAGTAGATGAAAATGTGGGGGAATATTTAAACAAATTGGTATAGGCAAAGTTTTTTGGATATGATTCCAAAAGAATAAGATAAAAAACATAAATAGGCAAAGGGGATTATATCAAACTAAAAAGCTTTTTCAGCCCAGAAAACAATAAGCATACATTATAGGAATATTAATTAGTACAGCCATAATAGAAGATGGGATCCTCAAAAAATTGGAAATTAAAGTACATATAATGCAATAATACCACTTGTGAGAACATGCAAAGACATGGGAATGCTATTAATGAGATATCTACATATCAGTCTTTATGACAGCACTATTAAGAATAGCCAAGGTATGGAATCCTTCAAGGCATCTATCAATGGGCAAATGGGTAAAGAAAATATGGTATACATAAATAATGGAATATTTAGCCATAAAAGTGTGAATTACTGTTATGTAGCAACATAGATGCAGTTGTGAGACATTTGATTGAGTCAAAATCCATGCCCCCAAAGACCAATAACTGCATGCTCTCTTTGGTGGAAACTATCAATGTTGATCACACTGAAGCAGAAAGTAGAGGTCACACAATCCAGGAGGGGTCAGGGGAAAGAGCGAGGATGAATAAATGGTACAAAAGTACGCTTAAAGAAGGGAAAGTAGTTCTGTGGTCCCACAACACTGTAGGTTAATCATAATCAATGATAACTGCAGAAGAGTTTGAAAGTTCCTAACATGTGAAAATGCTAAAATTTGAGAAGGAAATGCTAATCACCCTAATTTGAATGTTGTACATTGTATACATGTATCAAACTATGAGTAAAAGTTTTATATATCAATTAAAAATAAGTGAAAATATAAAAAACAAGTGAGAAAGAGAAACCAAAATAACTTCAAAGTTAAACTTTACAGTCTAATCTTTATAACTTAGGATCTGCTTATCTAGTGTGAGAAAATTTCATACCATGGGTATTACAAGAATCTGTCCTGATAACCTTATGTTATTTTTATTGCTATTTCCATGTTTTTAGATCTTATCAGTATCCATTTTTTAAGTGTTGGCCTTTTACTGACTTTTATGACTTTAAAATTTATTTCCTGTGTCTGATCCATGTTCAGTTGAAAGGTTGTTTTGCTAATTTTCTACTTTTTTTTTTCTTTCTTGCTCCAGGCTTCTTTCCCTGGGAGCTTACACTTAGTTCTGGTTTTACGTCCTACCAGTTTTCTTCAACGAACTTTCACAGACATTGGATTTCGATTTAGCCAGGAAGATTTCATGCTGAAACTTCCGGTAAGAGAACTGTTTAAATGTTTTGTCCTTCTAATTCTTATGTAGACTTTATACCATACTGTTTGTTTAAAAAGTTGTGTCCCTATACCATTTAAAATAAATAGTATTTGTCATCTAAAAATAGAAATCTGGAATGGCCTACAGCCTTCTGCTTCTACTATTAAAAAAGGAATTGTTTAAACAGTTTACAAAGAACATTCCTTTTGCAAAAAAATATATGTTATATGTTATATGTATGTGTGTATATATATTTATGTGTATATGTATATGGTTAGGAACTTGAATTTTAGTTAACATGAATGTGTGTTTCATGTATCCAAAATTTCACAAATTCACATGTCTGACCTAGTTCAGAGTTCCATGTTCTTTATTTTGAAATGACATCTCTTGTATTGTTTGGAATAGAAAGCCCATGACATTTGATACTTAAATCATAACTTAATACTATGTAAAGTCCTTTTGTTTTCTCTGAACATAGCATGCTTTTCAAAAGCTTGGTTTTTAACAATCAAAATTTTTTAGGTGACAGGGAATTAGGTATTTTGGTTTCTAAGGAGGTTGATTTTGTTTGACAGAGATGTTTTGTGAATAATATATATTATTGCCTAAAGGAGATAATGCACATAGGTATGGGGGGCATACAGAGGAGAAAACTGTTCAAAGCAATTATGCAACTTAACTTTTTGCTAAGTGTATGCTAAAGTTCATTTTGCAGTTTAATGGAGGGATGTCATGGAGGGCAGTTAACAGTATCTTTCTTGCTTATTTATATAGGTTGTTATGCTGAGCTCAGTTAGTGAGTTGCTGACATACATTGATGACAAGCAGTTAACCCCTGAGTTAGGCGGCACCTTGCAGTACTGCCACAGTGACTGGATCATCTTCAGAAATGTATGTTGCTTTTGCCCTTACTGTAGAGCTTATAATTTGTACTAGCCTTTAAATTTAGTTCTGAAAAAAAATCCTATTTGAGAAAAGCAGATTTTGGGTCTCTTCAAATACATATGTAATTCAACATCTTGATTTTCTTCCATAGGACATATATAGAAATGAGAGGAGTCACTGAGGATGACAATTGAAGGAGAGGCCTAGGGAATAAGGAGATCATTCTCCTGCCCATCCCTAACTGTGGTCATAGAGTTACGCAGAGACAAAGGGTTTGGGTTCAAATTCTGACACTGCTGAGTTTTATCAGGTTAGGGATGCTCCTGAGCAATTAGCTTAGTGGCAGAGTCCTGTATTGGAGATTTACAAAGAGGTTCAGCCCATGTACCTCCCTGTTGAAAGTCTGTGATTTAAGTATCTTGACTTCAGATCTCACAGGTAGAGGAACTCTTCTGAAGAAAGTGGTGATGTTCACTAAACTGGGGTTGCATTTTCCTCATGCCTGTTCTTCCCTCAGCACTTTGTTTAGCAGTTCACTCAGAAATCCAGTGGTTCACATGAAGGTGGGTTATCAGAATTAGCAATGGCTAGTGCTGAGTAACCTACAAAGCCAAACCAAACTACAGACACCCATAGCTGCATGGTGAGCACATGTTTCATATGGTCTCTGCATGTCCTTTCCTTTCTGGGAATAATTGATTAATGTAACCTTCCTTGCCATTTTAGGGCAACAGTGCTTTTGGAATAGCAATTTCAGATCTTTGGCAGTACCTGCAATGAATTGTGGCGAGTTGCTGTCTAGTTCCTTATATCATCATGTTGTTTGGAGGGTTAATCATGAATGCTAATCGGTATAAGATGGCTTTGTTATTCTCACATCTCTTCAGAAGGAAGCTTATTTATAAAGCCATTTTACCAAGTGCAGACTTTGATAGACTAAGGAAAACACCAAATTCCAAAGGTGTAAAACAAACTCAGATATAAAACTCTGCACATGGCACCCCCTTCCCACACCTAGTGCTGAGGACCAAACACAGGGCCTTGTGCTTGCTAGGCAAGTTTTCTGATGTTGAATTAAATCCCCAAACCCAGGCATGTGACATCTTTAAGAAATAGGTTTCATTAGTGTTCAATGAATAAGTCCAAAATTTTAGAAGAATACATTTAAGAAAACCTGTAAGATTACTTTCAGTTTCTTAGAGGCTGAGAGGCAGAGTTAGAATTCATTGCCAAGGGTAATGCCAAATTTCCACAGGAGAGGAAAGTTCATGGTGTACATGTTTGCTATTATACCTGAGTACAGATCAGTACAAATTACTGATGCCGATTTTTATATGGTGATGGAGTTTCCATTAAAGATTCGCTGGCTTTTTACAGGCCATAGAAAATTTTGCCCTCACAGTGAAAGAAATGGCTCAGATGCTACAGTCCTTTGGAACTGAACTGGCTGAAACAGAGCTACCAGATGATATTCCTTCACTGGAGGAAATCCTGGCAATTCGTGCTGAAAAGTATCACCTGTTGAAGGTATGTCTGACTGGAGTAGGCAGACACAAGTTTTTCTGGGTCCTTCTGATCCTCTTGAAACTTCTGGTCCTTTATTTTGTGGTGCTTGGGATAGAACCCAGGGTCTTGCCCATGTTAGGCAAGCACTCTACCACAGAGGTATATCCTGGAATGATTTCTTTTGTCAGGCTCCAATTATGTAGCCCAGGCTGACTGGAGTTTACTTTGTTGACTGAACTGGCCAGGGACTTGTGCTCATCTTGCTACAGCCTATTGAATGCTCAGATTATGTGTCTGCATCACCACCCTGGCTATAGGGTGTTTCTTGTTCCAGAAAGGTGTTTGGTGTGTCCATTTGACATAAAGTATTATATACAAGAAGATAAAAGATATTTATATATTGTAAACAACTAAAAAAATATACCTTCAGGAGGAGAATGTATGTTGAATCCAAGTGTCACCTTTGTAAATGTACATGATCTTAAGTTTAGTTGAAAATATAATATCTTATAAATGTTCCAGAACAATAAACAGTATTTATTATTATTATCATCATCATTAGTTTTTTGTTCAAGGAATGGTCTCACTGTAGCCCAGACTGACCTGAAACTCACTCTGTAGCCCCACGTTGGCCTCCAACTCATGGTAATCCTACTAACATAGCCTCCTGCATGCTGGGGTTAAAGACGGGTGCCACCATGCTTGGCTAGTTACTTTTAACTCTATATTCTTCTCTTCTGGAAAGGGCATCTCATATGGAAGGGAAAAGTAAGCATCAAGAGTTAGACAGGCATTTTGTTTAAATATTCATCAAAGGTACAGTGAGCCACGTGAGAGGGAACGGGGAGCACTCCATGAGGATGCATAAGGTTTGGTTTCTTGTTCCATTTCTGCCACAAACCTTTTGGGATCAAGGCAAACATTGCTTAGTTGATTACAAGCTTTCACACATAGTGCTGGTACTTGATGTGTTCTACAGTAGACCAGGACTGGTGAATTGATTTTGTTTTCCTACTCAGTTTTGTCTGGGGTGTTGTGTTATGAAGGATTCAGAGGCTCAATTCTGACAACCAGTAAGGACTTTTAGAATGTCTTCGCTCAAAAAGTTTGAGGACAAACTGAATAAGATTTGGATATATAGGTATTGTTCATTCTCTCAGTACCAAGCTTTCTGGGTGCACTGGCTGGTCTGAGATCTAGGTAGAGTGATATGTTTAAATTAAGGTAGGGAGATAGCATGAGTATTTCATATTAATATCTGAAAACAAATGCTGTCAAAGGGAAGAATGCTTTGTTTCTCACAGGGTGTAGTGCAGGGCAATTTGCCCTAACTCTCCAGTAATACTCAGTTTCCTTATATGTGCAAGGAGGTGGGCAACTGTGGTGATGATGCTCTATGACTGTCCTGTGTCCCATCATTGTGAGGATGAAATGAAACCAAACATGTAGTGTACATATGGCACTTTTTAGCACATAGTTAGTGCTTTATAAATACCAGATCTTTGGGTGGTCTTTTTTTTTTTTTGCTTGTTTGCTTTTTGTTTGGTACTAAGGATTACACCAAGGGTCTAATTCATGCAAAACATATATATGACCATTGTGATACACCCCTAATCCTTTATGTAACCTTCTTAAAGGATCCTTGGACTTCCTGAAGGAAATCTTTGATCACTTAGATATCTGAAGAAGATTTATATTTTCAGACTATTTTCCTAACAGAAGGCCTTCTGGATAGAGGCATATGCTTTATGGTTTTACTCGAACTCGACTGTGAAGTGAAATAAGACTGAAGGCAGGAAATGATGGATTATAATTAAGGGTTATCAGAAAAGATATGTGATTCTTTCTGGATATGCATTACAACTTTCTTTCATGTGGTACAATGTGTGTGTTTCTGTGTGTGTGTGTGTGTGTGTGTGTGTACTGATGCAGTGTTGTGATTGTTGATGTGACACCCCATGTGATTGCCTGCGGCAGATGGAGCAAAATACTGGGTGTCTTTTCCATCAATTACCTGTTTTCTCCTTGCAAAGGAGTCTTATTAATTCTGAAACTTTGCCTTTGTGAGCCCCAGAAGTTCTCTGTCTCTTCTCTCCCATAAGACTGGGGTTACAGACATGCATGGCCATGCCCAGGTTTCTTTGTGGGTTCTGGTGATCTAAACTCAAGTCTTCTCAAGCCTCCTAAGGCCTTCATGCTTGCACAGGAAGCACATTTAATCACAGATCCATCTCTCCAGCCTGCTAGGCATTAAATCTTTGTATCTGTGTGCTTCCTGATATGGTCATTGTGAAGTTGTTTTCATTGCTTTGTTTGTTCATCTTAAAAGCCTAGAATAGAATGAGATTGGTTACAACTTGCTATCTTTCAGAGGAGGCTGGAGACATCACATGATACTTATGCCCCTCATGATTTGATCAATTAATGTTAAAAATGTGAGTCTAGAGCAGAGTCTTCATATCTTGCAGATTTCTGTTATCTTAAAATATTCCTTGTTTTTCTGTGATTGGGTGAGTTTGCAAAGAATGATCTATTCCAAATTTGACCATTTTTCTTCCAATTGTTATGTGTCATTTTTCTCAGCCCATTGCACCTCACCAGGGCACAAGCTAAAGCCATAGAGTTATAGGGGAAATGAACAAGAGTGCTGCTTTATCGGTGAACCTGGTACCAGCACAAGGGTGAAGGAGATAGATACAAAGAACACTCAACTCCTACCAAATCAGATATCCAGAGACACAGAGACTCACAAAATCTCTTCACTGAAATAGACCTAAACTGAACCCAACATGGCTCAGGGAAATTTGTGGAAGAGGGGGCAAAGAGATTGTTAGAGCTATGAGTTGGGTCATTGTGGTAGTTTGAATATATGGCCCCCAATATATTCAATATTTTATTAATTTATAGTTTGCATCTGCAATCACCTTGCTAGAGGCAATGTCACTTGGGGCCATTTTTAAGGTGTGGTGATGGTTTGAGATTCCATTGTAAAGATATGCAAAGTGTGCCTAATAGGAGTTCCTGAAGTGTGCTGTGGCTTTTGGGCTATAGTTTTGCTCAGTGTGCTGTGTGCCTGGTTGGTTTTTCTCTCTTGCTTGGATCTGTGAAGGCAGGCCAGCCTTTTCTGCCATTATGGAACTTCCCTTGGATCTGTAAGCTTCAATAAATAACATCCCTTCCTCCATAACTGTGCCTGTTCTGGAAGTTCATCTCAGCGAACCTGAAGCTGTCTGCTACAGTAAAGTAGTACTGAGGAGTGTGGGGTGAGATGAACCTGACCGTGTGGATATTCGTCTTTTGGAACCTTTGTTTTGGAGGAATGGGCATGGACTTGGTGCTTGCAACTGAAGATGCCTTCTGGAGTAGTGAGCCAAGTTTTATGGACTATTCTGATGAGAGTTTGAGAATGCGAAGTGCAGACAGTATTGAACTTTAAGGCTTGGCTTATGAGCTTTCTAAGGGGAAGGAAAGACTGCAAAGGACTTTGTTGGAACTGGGCTACTGGCATAAGGGATGGCTACATTCCGCTATCCAGGCCCAGAGTGTTTGATCAAGGTTAAATTTGTAATGGACTGATGTGCTTGGCTAATGATATGGGACTGAGTGATATAAAATTTATAGTTGGAAAAACTCAGACAAGTTAAAATTAGAGGCACTGAGACTGGTTTTAGGTTACTGAAGCTGCTATTGTCAACACATTAGCAATCTTAAGGAAAGTGGAAGGAAGGTGGCCTGACTGCTTTACATTAAAACAATGGAGAGGATGCCTGAGGAAAGACTGTTAGAAATGCAAATTCTTGGAAAGAGTTGACTAGAGAAAGAACCTGCTTTTCAAGGCTATGATTTATTTTGTCCCTGGATTAAGAATATGGCTATGTCCTGCATACCTGGTATTAGTTTTGAAAGCATGAAAAATGCATGGAGTGGTCATGAATTGCACATGGTTCCAGGAGCCGCTGCTGAGATGCGGCATGAGGCAGGGCATGAAGACCCTCAGGAACAGGCTGCAAAAGCCTCCTTTGGAAGATGGACTGTGGTTTGCATGGAGACCTGAAGATGTTTTGGATATACCAGGACTGTGCAAAAGGGCTACCATAGAGTGCAGTGTTGGCATGGGATGAAAGTATTCCCTGGCTACTCTGCCCAGCTGGAGGGGTGGAATTGGAAAACCTGGAGACTGTCAGTCTCTGGGTATATTGAACTTGAACTGCAGAAGTTTGATGATTACTGATGATGGCTGAGTTTGCATTGTTCTAGTCTTTCCTTGCTATGCCTTATACCATTTAAAAATGTTTACTCTGTGCCTTTACATATTAAAAGTATTTAACTTGTTTGATTTTACAGGACTCACTCTCTTAAATTTGTCAAGACTGTGAGAACCTTTGAAATTGGACTGAGTACAATTTACAATGTGTGATAGTTATAAATCTATTGGGGGCCAGGGGCAGAATGTGGTAGTTTGAATATATGGCCCCCAATATATTCAATATTTTATTAGTTTATAGTTTGCATCTGCAATCACCTTGCTAGAGGCAATGTCACTGGGGGCCATTTTTAAGGTGTGGTGATGGTTTGAGATTCCATTGTAAAGATATGCAAAGTGTGCCTAATAGGAGTTCCTGAAGTGTGCTGTGGCTTTTGGGCTATAGTTTTGCTCAGTGTGCTGTGTGCCTGGTTGGTTTTTCTCTCTTGCTTGGATCTGTGAAGGCAGGCCAGCCTTTTCTGCCATTATGGAACTTCCCCTGGATCTGTAAGCTTCAATAAATAACATCCCTTCCTCCATAACTGTGCCTGGTCTGGAAGTTCATCTCAGCGAACTGGAAGCTGTCTGCTATAGTCATTATACACAGAGTCATTGCCTCTCCCGCATAACTGATGGCTACCCCCATAAGGCAAGACCCACATTACCCTTGGGGGGAGAACAGAGAGAAGGCTAACATCATGGATGTATATATTCTTTTTTTTTTTTTTTTGGTTTTTCAAGGCAGGGTCTCACTCTGGCCCAGGCTGACCTGGAATTAACTATGTAGTCTCAGGGTGGCCTCGAACTCTCGGTGATCCTCCTACCTCTGCCTCCTGAGTGCTGGGATTAAAGGAGTGCGACACCATGCCTGGCTGGATGTATATATTCTATATACCTAACTAATAAAAATATATTTAATAAATAAATAAATAAAAAAAATAAAATATAAAAAATTCCTTGTTTTTCTTTCAGGCAGCTGTGAACACAAAACCCATTTGGGAACCCCTGTTTATATCCTTGGTGTCATATGTACATAGAATTCTGTTACCTTTCCTTCAAGACATTCAGGTTGGATTACAACTGGTTGACTCCTCCTCTTTTGCTTTTGCACAGAATGACATAACAGCTGTAACCAAAGAAGGAAGAGTTCTGCTAACAAATTTGGAAGTGCCTGACCCTGAAGAAGCTGTCAGTTCAAGTCTGGAATGTCATCAGCAAATAAGTGGAGATTGGCAGACTATTAATAAGTCAGTGCTCCCTCTTTGCTTTAGAGTTACTTAGTTAATATGCTAAAAAAAAAACTACAGTTTTTACTGCTGTCTGTTAGGTGTGTTTGTGGGAAGTCTCAGGTCCTCTTCTCTGGATTGTTGCTCAAAATTGTGTTTGTTTGTAGAGTCAAGTACCATGGACATTTATTTTTCTCTACCTGAACCAAGTGTCACAGGCTATCCTTGCCTGTAATGATTTTTTAATATAATTTTATTATGCTATTTTCAAGCAAATATTCTTTTTAATTTTTCTTCTCCCTTTTCCCTATTGTGCCTGTCCCTCAATTTCTCCTTTCATATGACATGTTTCTTTTTGTTCTCCTCCATCCCCTTCTAATCACCTCTTATTTGCCTCTCATGGTCTCCTATTTCAAATCATAATTCACACTCAGTCTCACATCCCCCTGTTATATACATACAAACATTAAAAGTTAGGACCTATGACAGAGAGAGAACATGTACTTTTTTATTTTTCTGGGTTTTGGTTTCCTCATTAAGTGTCATTTTAATCAATTCCATACATTGTACTGCATATTTCATAAACTTCATTTTTCTTTACAGCTGGGTAGAACTCCATCATGTATATGAACCACATTTTCATTATCCAGTCATCAGTTGGGGGACATCTGGGTTGATTGCATTTCTGAGCTATTGTGAATAGAGTCATAATGGGCATGGATGTGCAAGTACCTCTGTGGTAGCATATTGAGTCCTTTGGGTATATGCCCATATGGTAGTCCAATATTTAGATTTTTGAGAAACCTCCACACTGATTGTCATAATTTTGCCTATAATTCTTATGTCCACAACAGTTTGAAGTACATACCTGCAACACAAGTGGTTTTTAGGGAATTCTGTGACTTTTCTTGTCAAGGTTGCTCGCTCAAGTGCATGATATGGAAACTGCTTTTGATGGATTTTGGGAGAAACACCAGTTGAAAATGGAACAGTATCTGCAGCTGTGGAGGTTTGAACAAGACTTTCAAGAGGTCAGTTAAACATTTGTCATGTTTCTTTCAGTGTGTTAGACGTTCTTGCCTGTGAGCATCAGAAATGCAGTCTTGTAAGGACTCTTGAGAGGAAAAAAGGAGGTAAATGCACCTTGCCTGAGATTACAGGTCTCCCCTTCACTTACTCTTCTACAAGGAAGCTCTGTCACATCAGCACCAGAAACAGAGGCTCTCTACCCCCAGGGTTACTTTTAGCAGGGAAAATGCATGTTTAATAAATATATAGAGAAAAAAATAAAGCCGTGAGAGAGTGGGAGGGATTTCCAAAACAGTGAGGGGGTTGCCATATCAGGGGCTTGGAGCTGGGAATATAAAATGGAAAAAGCTCCAAATTGTCAGGGCAAGCATGCTTAGGATTTCGACTGGCATCCAAAGAAAAGAAAGAAAGTGAAAAAGGAAAAGTTAAATTTTTCTTAGAATTCAGAAAAGCAGGTGGGTTTAGCAAGGAGAGTCTGTGGGCAACTCCCCTCAAAATTGTTTGAAATATAAAGAGCTTTCAGGTTTTACGGTTGCTTTCCAAGGAGACAACAGCCACTTCCTTCTTAGTTCTTAAATACCACATACCTATGGCGATCATATGATCTGATAAACATTCAAATTGTATTAATTTTTTGAAATATTTTTATTTGTTTGTAATGAGAGATAGGGAGAGAGAGGAACAGAGAGAGAAAGAGAGAGAGAGAGAGAGAATGGGTGTGTCAGGGCCTCTTGCTGCTGTAATCAAACTTTAGACGCATGTACCACTTTGTGTGTCTGGCTTTATGTGGGTAATGGGGAATCAATCCTGGGCCTACAGACTTTGCAAACAAGCACTTTAACCACTGTTCCACCTCAACATCCCTGGTATTAATTTTTTCTTGTTGTTTTTGGAGGCAAGGTCTCATTCTAGCCTAAGCGTACCTGGAACTCACTATGCAGGGGCTATAGAGCCCCAGGCCAGCCTTGAACTCACCGTGATCTTCCTACCTCAAGCCTCCTTTTGAAATAACAATTGCTAACCTGTTTGAAAATAAATTGCATATGTGCTGGCCCCTTTCTCCTAAATATTTTATATTTTTTTCTTCTATCTCATGCTGGGGAGATTGTTCAGTGGGTAAGGGTGCTTGCTGAACCAGAATGAGGACTTCAGATACAGTCTCAGCATCCATGACATAAAAAGCCAGGTGTGGCCACACAAGCTTATACTCCTAGTTCTCAGGGGCACAAAGACAGGAGGATTACTGGGGCTTCCTGATTAGCCAGTCTCATCAACAACAGCATGAGCTCTGTGTCCAGTGAGTCACCCTATCAAAGGAAAATAATGTGGAGCAGTGATAGAAGCACACACATCTTGTATACACATGTGCTTTTACTATATACCTCACACATGCCACACTCATACTCACCAAAAAATAACATACTTTTGTATAACCTCAGTTGAATTATCAAAATCAGTAATTTAACAGTAGTTCAAGAACTTTCTATTTCCTGCCATTAGTCTAATTCTGTCATTTGACCCAATAATGTCTTTTTTTTTTTTTTTGAATCTCAGTAAATAACTCTGGCTGGCTTTGAACTTGTGATCTTCCTGCTTCAGCCTCCTGTATGCTAGGATTACAGGCACCACTTTGTGTTCCCAGTAATGTCCTTGATAACATTTCTTTTTATTTCAATATAGGTTATATTCAAGGATTGAGTAATGCATTAGGTTGTTATGTCTCTTTAGTCTCCTTGAGTGTGGAACATTTGCATAGCCTTTTTCAGCTTTTAGGACAGCAATATTTTTGAGGAATATAGACCTTATAAAGTAAAACCTCCTCATTTTGAGTTCATCTGACATTTTTTTCATGATTAGATTGTTTATAGATAGTCAACAACAGTACCACAGAAATAATATGTGTATATTTAATTGTATCACATCTGGAGATGAGTAATGCCCACTTGCCCCCCAATGTTAATGTGGATCTGGATTATTCCGTGAGAACGTGGTTGGATTTCTTCACTGTGTCATAACTCCCTCCCTTTTTGTAACTAGGAGAAAATATGTGGGGAGAAAATATAAGGCAATACAAGCATCTTAATCCTCATGAAAATTACCCATAGACTTAGCATCAGTTGTTTATTCTCTCCTGAACCAATCTTTACTGTGGTGGTCTGCAAATTCTGTTTAAAATAGGAACTGTGCTCAAGCAAAAACTTTCCCTTTTCATTTATTTATTTTCTAGATCTCTACATTTTTCATAATTTAGGACTCATTGTTATTGTTAACTTCTTTGGTGTTTCAAACTGGCCACCTTATCATTGTTACATATCACAACACTTTAAAAAAAAACACGTCTTTACTTTCTGGTGGTCTCAGATATTCCAAGTTCATCTTGTACTTGTTCTGTCTTGACTTGGAAACAAACATTTTCCTGAAGACCATGGTTTCTTCTTCTGAGGAATGTTATTAAAGTTTAAGATGTGGGTACCAGGTGTGCTCATTGCTACTGAAATTTCGTTGTTTCTAGGACCAGTCACCACATAAGTGGGATATGTATATATTTAGTACATATTTATCCACAGATGTCAGTATATGTATATATATATATATATATATATATGTATATGTATATGTATATGTATATATATATATATATATATATGACTGTACATGTACATAGTGACATTGAATGAATCAGGAGAATACACTTATATAGAAGTTATATTTTAATAGATTATTTATATTTTTATGTATACCATAGCTGAATATAAGCATACTTTTCCTATATTAATGTTCTTGTTTAATAGGAAAAATGCTTATATGTATTTTTAATTCATGTATTTTTAAAACCTTTGCTGTTTCTAGCTCGTGACTCAAGTTGAACTTCTATTAAACCAACAAGCAGAGCTGGCTGATGTAACGGGGAACATAGCTCAAGTGAAACAAAAAATGAAGAAAATAGAAAACATAGAAGAAATATCTCAGGTAGGATTTTATATGTTTATTGTATTGTTGGACTATATTCGTTATGTTTTATTGAAACTAAGTAGTATAAATCCATATTATATTTCATCTTTCATACATACATAATTTATACAATAATATTGTCTTAAATTCTGTTTTGTTCAGTATGGGCACAGGGTAATACTGCAGGTATGTCACATAGTTGAAAGGGAGATGATGGAATGAACTATTTGAAGCTCACTTGTAGAAACAAGAGCGCAAATCATTTTGGAGAAGTTAAAAATATCTATCAATAATGATATTTGAGGAGCTGTGGAGATGTCTTAGGGGTTAAAGGCACTTGCTTGCAAGACTCAGGTTTAGTTCCCTGGCCACCCATGTAAAACTAGATGCAAAAAGTGGTGCAAGCATCTAATATTCATTTGCAGTGGCAAGAGATCCTGGTGCACCCATACATCCACAGAAAAAGAAAGAAAGAAAGAAAGAAAGAAAGAAAGAAAGAAAGAAAGAAAGAAAGAAAGAAGCAAGAAAGAAAGAAAGAAGAAAGAAAGAAATAAAGAAAGAAGAAAGAAGAAAGAAAGAAAGAAAGAAAGAAAGAAAGAAAGAAAGAAAGAAAAAGAAAGAAAGAAAGAAAGAAAAGAGAGGGAGGGAGGGAGGAAGGAAGGGAAGGGAAGGAAGGAAGGAAGGAAGGAAAGATATATGCCTATAATCCCAGCACTTAAGACATACAGACAGAAGGATCAGGAACTCAAGGTTGTTTTTGGCTACATAGTAAGTTTGAAGCCAGCCTGGGCTACAAAATACCCTATCTCAAAAAAAATTGTGCTTGGAAATATTGGGCTCAGACAAGGATATAGTTCCTTAAAGGCCCATTATGTGATCTGTGTAGTTGACCCACCAAGTTTATCTGTGTGAATTTTGCTGAATTGATTAATAAGCCTCAATATCCTTATGTATAACTTGGGGATAAAATGACCTACTTTGCAGTGTGAAGGGGAGGATGTGTTTGAGTTTATGAGAAGCACCCTGCACAGCTATAATATACATAGTAAATATTCAAAGGAGGTGGTTGTCATTAGTCCTACAGTCCTAAAGCTTGGACTCCTGACTAATATTAAAATGCAGACTTTGCTATCCTATCTTGTATGTGAGGGCAAAGAAATGCTCTTACAGATGTATTCTTAGGAAACAGATTTATGGGTGAACCATAAACAAATAAATATTAAAAGTGAGAGGCAACAGTTCCAGTCACTAGATCTTTGTAATTGTGCTGAAAGTTATGTCTTTGTGGTCTAGTGGAAAGAGAAGACAAACAGACTTGAAAACAGTAGGGCTTTGTTTTAAATTCATTTTTCATCATGGTATAGAACACATAACATTTGCCATTTTTCAGAATTATTTCAGTTGTGTTCAGTGTGTGCATGTTACTATGCAGTAGATCTCTGGCATACTTTTATCTGTGGGGCTGAAACTCTGATCCATTAGCCAGTAACTTCCTATTTTAATTTTGCTTTCTCACTAGCCAGGTAGTCTAGTCACCTTCTCTTCTGGGCTTCTGTTTGCTTAGATAAGCATTGTCTGAGTTCCTGCTGTTTTTCAGTAACTGTACTGAGGAAGTCAGTAGGTGACATTCTGAGAGAAGCCATTACAGTCCCTTCTGATGTTCATAGTAGGTATATTCAAGACATTCAGGTGAAGGACAACTGTAATTGAGACTTCCAAGAGTGAGATGATATGAAGTACAATAGCTTTCATTTAACTTGTGTGTACCCCAGGTGATATATGTGGTTAGAAGTTAATCTCTACCATTATGAGTGGAATGGGGCTGCTTATTTTCAGTTTGAATAACCAAAAATGTGTGAATAGATGACATCATTGTATCTAGTTATTATACATGTAAGGTTTATTATTATTTTATTTTTAAGACAGCATTAGTATAACATGTAATGTTGTTTTGAGGCATATGTTATCCCCTGCCCACTTTGTTTCTCAATGATTTCCTACTCTTTTCTTCTGGATGAACAGAAGTCATGTAGTCATAATTATCTTTCTTTCTTAAAACCAGGAACTCTTATCAAAGGCCCGGTTAGTGATATTACATGGCCACAAACTTGCATCCAATCACCATTATGCATTGGATTTAATCTGCCAGAGGTGCAATGAGCTGCGCTACCTTTCTGATATTTTGGTTAATGAGATCAAAACAAAACGGATACAACTGAACAGGACCTTCAAAATGCATAAACTCCTGCAACAGGTAATGTGAGGGGAAATTATACATTTCGGAAGTATTTTTTCCCTTCATCCTTCCCATCCTGACATACATTGTCCTAATGCTTTGGATTTGGACTTACAAGAGGCCTTGAGGACTCAACTTGATCATAGTTTTTCAGTCCATATACTAGCTATTCTGTTTATGGCAGCTTCAGAATAGAACCAACTTTGTCCTGTTCTGAATACTGACATTATAGTGGCCGTGGCTTCCTTCCTATTTTGAGTATGTCTGAAACCTCCACTGGTAATATTTTATATTCAGGTTGCTTTTAAAAGCCTTGGGCATGCACTTTGCAGAAGCCTGAAATTCTTTCCACATTTCATAGTACTGTCCCCCAATATTAAATGATGTCAGAAAAATGCTCTTCTATGCTTGTGAGTCTAACCCCTTTTTTAATTAGACAACGAATTAAAAGGTTCCCCTACGAGTCTGGTCTTGGCAATGGTATGCAAATAAGAGCATCACATGTAGACATCGTATCTGAACATAACTATTATAATCTGTCCATCTCCTTTTTTGGTAAGGAAACCATTACTTGTACTTTGGTGATCATGAATCATTGATATTACACTTTATGTTTTGCTAGGAGTTTCATATTTCAGTTATTGATTTGTGGAAAATAGTATTCAACTAAACTGTTAGTGTTGAGAAAATTGCCAGCCTCCTGCTGCAGAAGAAATTACTTGTTATGAAATAAATGCAATGCTTCCCATCCTTGGCTGGGCATGAGCAATACCTGCAGAGCTGAAAAAGTAACAGTGTTTGGCTGGTGGCCCAGAGCTACTGAATCACAATTTCTGGGGGCAAACTCCAGATCTCTTTCATTAACAGTTCTGAAAGCAATTCTTACTGAAGAAGCAAGACAGCTCTCTTAATGACAAACTTATTTTGCCTTTATTCATTCATATGTTTGTGTATTTTCCTTGATTTTTCTCCCCAGGCTCGTCAGTGCTGTGATGAAGGTGAATGCCTTCTGGCTAATCAGGATGTACATAAGTTTCAGTCTAAAGAAGATGTTCAGAAAGCCCTTCAAGACATTGAAAACTTTCTTGAGATGGCCCTGCCCTTTATAAATTATGATGCTGAAACCCTCCAGTATGAATTTGATGTATTTTTATCTCCTGAACTCAAGGTAGGAAGCAGTTTTTCAAAGACATTGTGTTACTTACTTTTCTCATTGCTATAATATAATACTTGAAAGAAAAGAAACCTATGAGAAGAAGGATTTGTTTGACTTATAGTTTGAGATTATAGTCCATCATGATGAGGAAGGGAAGGCATGGTGGCAGGAGGCAATTGATCACATTTTGTCTGTGGTCAGGAAACAGAGTGATGAATATTCAGCTTAGCATGTTTTCTCCTTTTTATTCATTGTTATTTTTTTTTTTCTTTTTGGTTTTTCAAGGTAGGGGTTGCTCTATCCCAGGCTGAACTGGAATTCACTATGTAGTTTCAGGGTGGCCAGTGGAATGCATGGAAATTCTTCTACCTCTGCCTCCTGAGTGCTAGGATTAAAGGCATGCATCACCACACCCAGCTCAGTTTTAAATTTTTATCCATTATTTTCCTTTTTATTCATTACTAATTACAGTAGTGTAAGAGTTTACCATCTCACAGCTAACTTGTACAGCTTGCATGCACAGTCCTGTGAGGTTAGGGGAGATAGTAGTACTACTGTGAAGTATCAAAGTGCACACACATGTGAAGAAGTATAACATTCATTTTGAACTCTGATAATGAGCATAAACATTGTTTATGTAGCCAGAGAGAATGAATGTACCAGGACCTCTAGCCATTGTGAATGAACTCCCGATGGATGTGCCATTTTGTGCATCTGGCTTTATGTGGGCAGTGGAGAATTGAACCTGGTTCGTTAGGTTTTGAAGGCAAGCACTTTAACTGCTGAGCCATCTTTCCAGCCCCTCATATACATTTTCTTGTGCATCCTCAGAGAGAGGCTCCAAATTTCTCTAGAATGTTGTGACCAGTTTCATTTCTAATACATTTCCCCCTTGGGTTGTTTTCATTAAGACCTTTTTTTTCTTTCTATGTGAAAAGAATACACTAATCTACTCTTTCTATTCTAAAATTCTTGTAGTTATAGACAAAACTCAAAATTAATGTTTTGACTGAACCTGAGAAAGCAATAGTGGTTCCTATGACCCATTTCAGAAAATATCTCATATAATTCTTATGTGACCCACAGGCTCAAATGCAGAATGTACAACTCAAGCTTGAAAATATTCGGAGTATATTTGAGAACCAACAGGCTGGATTTAAGAACCTGACAGATAAGCATGGGAGGCCAATACAATTTGTGGTACCTTCATCTGAAAGTTTGATCAGACCTAGAATGACATTTTTTTCACCTAAACATGGTAAAGTAGCTTATATCACTTTCTCTGTCCTTTTAAAAAAATATTATTGCTACTTACTTTGCTACTCGATGCAAATGCTGAATTTTTTTCTTTTGCTTTCCTGATAAAACTAAATTTTACTTTCATATCTTACTCATGTTTAAATGATACTGTATGTGGCAGGACTCAGAATGAGGTTTTTGTGTGTTCAAAGGTACAGTAGCTGCACAGAATTGTGCAAAGTCATGGTTACCTCAGGATGGAGTGTTCTAACCAGAGAAATGAGTATGATGACAATTTTATTACTATCAAACCCAAACTTTTCTTCAGCAGGTAGAGAAAGGTATATAAATCTTATACACAGATAGGTATCTAAGCACACATGTTTATTACTACTTCAGTAAGTTTTTATTTTGTTTTCATATGCTGCTGGTATATGAGTACCTTACCTAAATAGGATGACTTGGCTTTTCTAAATAGGTGCTAGTAAATAATAATTCTGTTAGTAGTTTTCTGTTATAGAGTGCATTTTATAGATTTAATATTTTAAGTCTATTGTAATTGTGTAATATCCCCTTCTTTTCTAAGTTTTATGAGAAAAAATATTATCCTTATAATAGTATAAGATAGATATATTCCCCAATGGTTTCTTTCAGCTCCCTTTGTGATTTCCTAGGGAACAGTGATTTGGTCCTTTGGACCTTAAGTTAATGGATGGCATGAATGTAAAACTAAATTGAGTCTCAGTGACTTTTCTTGGGTCATGTACTTCACTAGTATGGGGAACTGTTTTGAAATTCAGAGAAGACTTGAGCCTGGGGTAATGAGCTCAATTACAGCTCATGTTCACATGGCTCAGATTAAAAGTTCAGTAGAAGTTACATTGTTAATAATTATGAAATAAACATAAAATAAAAATAAAACTATACTGTCAGCTAGGCATGGTGGCACACACCTTTAATCCTAGCACTTTGGAGGCAGAGGTAGGAAGATTGCTGTGAGTTTGAGGCCACCCTGAGACTACATAGTGAATTCTAGGTCAGTCTGAGCTAGAGTGAAACCCTGCCTCGAAAAAGCAAAACCAAAACATAACAAACAAAAAACAAAACAAAACAAAATCTATATTGTCTTCACTATAGGAATATTGACTGCAAAAATATACACTTAAGATATTATCACTATCAAAGAGATACTATACAATATAAAAACAAAGAAACAACAGTAAAAACATTAAGGGTATTAAACTCAACAGTTATGGTACTATAAATAAAATAGGTTGGTATTTTCAGGCAGAAGATAGATGCCAGTTGATTTCTGGCTCTTTTGGCTTTGTGATCCTGGGCTGTTCACTTATCATGTAGCCTCAGTTGTTTTGTCTGTAAAATAGGAATAGTGATACATACTGACTTAAAGTGTTCCTGTGGAGAGGAAATTTGAAAAGTAGATGTAGAAGTACTCAATAAATTGGACTATTCTTTTCCTCTAGTTTAGTATTCTCTCTTAATATACCCTGAACCTTAAGTCCTCCTGGAGCAAATTAGGTTTTGAACAGACTTTTCAAACCCAATAACATCATGAGTCACTCAAAGAAAATTTTGTTTCATATCATTTCTTTCTTGTTTTTCTTTCTGGCGTTCTTATTTAATGGCATTACACTTTCTTTCTGCAGTGGGAATTGGATATTCTTTCTTTCAAGCATGTAAACTTTTTTCAAAAGGTATTCATCTTTCTTATATTACTTATCAGCAGTACATTGTCTGAGTTTGTGTACACATAAAAAACCAGTTTGACATCTAAAAATATCAGCAGTTCATTTATTCTGCCTATAAATAACTTTTATTTTTTTAAATTTTTTATTAGTTATGTATATAATGTGAATACAGTCATGTTGGTAGTATTGTTAGCCTCCTTCCTGCCTTTCCCCCTCCAAGGGGACCCTCTTCGCAAATTTTAAAAAAATATTTTATTTTTATTTATTTATTTGAGAGAGAGATACAGAAATAGGCAGGTAGAGAGAGAGAGAGAATGGGTGTGCCAAGGCCTCCAGACACTGCAAACAAACTCCAGATGAATGCGCCCCATGTGCATCTGGCTTATGTGGGTCCTGGGGAGTCAAACCTGGGTTCTTTGGATTTGCAGGCAAGTGCCTTAACCACTAAGCAATCTCCCTAGCCCTAAGTTTTATATTTTTAAAATAACAACTATGTATCATTCTCTCAGTATTAAATTTACTTGGAAAATGATTATATAAAAATAAATTATTTTTCCAAACTTACTATGTTTTATACAATGATCACTCAGAGAAAAAAAGAAAAAGAATTAGTAATATTAAAGTGAATCATGCTTTCTTTCATCTTAAAGATTTTCTTGTCATCAATAATCCAAGTATTTTTTAAGAGTAGCTTCGATTTACTTCAGTTTAAACTACTTAATGCATTTATGAGGAAGAAGACAGTTTAATGAATTAATGGCATGAATGGATAAATAATTTTCTCCATTATCCATCATGGTTTGCAAATGAAATCAAAGCAATATTTATGCTACTAACCTTATTCACATTTCCACATTGCTCTGTGGGTAATGGGGATATAACACATTCCAGACAAGCCAGACAAACTGTGAAGAAGTTACATTGTTAAACTAAGCATACAAGATTTGGCCAAATCAAATCATGTGCTAATTTTTCATAACAATAAGTCAAACTGTTTTTTTGTGCTTTGTTTTTGCTTTTTTGGTTTTTGGTTTACATCAGATCGAATCATTCACTGAACATAGTGCCTGACAACTAGCCAAATCTGATAGATATTTATTAAAATCACATTAAGTATAGAGAGGAGTTAGGGGAGGGTAGTGAGAGTTAAAATGTAAAATCTGTCTTTCTGCTCGGGATCTTTCTCTCCAGCACCACATCAGGGTTTACAAGATGGAATTTCCCATAGGAAATAGACACCACATACTCCAAATGAATTAATCTTTGCTGCAAAACTTTTCTTCCCAGCTAGCACTATGATGTTTCCAGTTCCCCAAGCTTAGTATCTCAGTTTCTCTTATTCACTCCTATGTCATCTTCAATTGGTCAAAATCTTGTGTCCTGTGGAGTTTTGCATCCAAATATTTCCTTTCATATGATCTTCCCATCTCCATTGCTCTCCATGATGTCACTTTTTAAAAATTTTATTTTTATTTATTTATTTGAGAGAGAGAGAATGGGTATGCCAGGGCCTCTAGCCACTGCAAACAAACTCCAGATGCACGCACCCCCTTGTGCATCTAGATGACGTGGGTCCTGGGGAATTGAACCTGGGTCCTTGGGCCTTGCAGGCAAATGCCTCCACCACTAAGCCATCCCTTCAGCCCCATGATGTCACTTTTTGAGTCCAAGATAACATTATCAGTTACCTTGACAGCTGTAACAGCCTCCCTGCCTCCCATCACCCTACTGTTCCTGTTCAATTTTCTTTCCTGTCTTATTTATCTTGTGGACTTTACACACACTGTTGTCTCTGAGGAAAATGCCCCCTCCTCCTCCATTGCTTCCTTGCTAGCTCTTATCTCTAGATTACCTTCTTGAGGTGAGCTTTCCCACCTGCTCTTCTCCTCCCTTGCAGCCCAGCTCAGTTAGTCATTCATGTCATATAACCACAACCCCCCTATTTCTTCTCAGCTTTAGTTTACTGCTTTTTTTTTTGTTCCAGTTGTTAGACTGGAAGCTTTGCACAGACAGGGAATGTATGCATTTCATCTTTGTGTATTCCCCAAATGCACAGCTGGCCATAGCATATAGGTGATTTGTCATTTTGTATGACTTTACAACGTTGAATGAATAAACACAACTACTTTGCTTTTCAGAAAAAAATGTGTGTTCTTCATAGGTTGTGTATACACATATTTCTTTTGTGTCTCTTTATGTATTCCCTACCTTACCTTTAGAACTAAGTACGGGTCATATGTTAGATATGTTTAAAGGGTTCACATGCCATAATTCTTTTAGAAACTGATTTATATGGTATTTCTCAATAAGTCTAATGTATATTTACATGACTTGTGACTTTATAAAAAAGTTCATATATCCGTATGAAGATATTTATTTTAACACATTAAAGTGGGACTGGGAAGATGGCTCAGTGGATAAAGCACTTGCTGTGCAAGTGTGAGGACCAGAGAATAGATTCTGAGTGCCCCCATAGAAGCCAGGTGGGCATGGTACCCTGACTGCAATACCAGCACTCAGGAGTCAGAGACGGGATCTTCAGGGGAAACTGGTTAGATAAGATTCAGTAAATTGGCAAGCCCTGAGTCCAAGTAAGAGATCCTGCCTCAGTAAATAAGGTGGAGAGTGATCAAGTAAGACACCTGATATCCATTTCTAGCCTACATGTGCACCCATACACATATGAATATGCACACCCCCCACACAGAGCACACACATACAACTGAAAAAAATAAAGCTAAAGTATATACTTTAGAGTATATAATAGCATGTCCAGTCCCTGAATGTGCTTGACACTGGCCCTTAGCAAGGATGTTAGGACAAAAAGTGAATTTCTTCCATGAAGAGAGGGGACTCATGCAACCTGTACACATAGCAGCCTTCATCAGCCCTTACAACTATTGACTGAATATACTCTGATTTGATCACTCTCTTGACTCTGTGTAAGCCATTTTTTTAATGATTAAAGCTTTGAATTAAAATTTTTTTATTGTTTTTTTTTTGAGGTAGGGTCTCACTCTAGCTCAGGCTGACCTGGAGTTCACTATGTAGTCTCAGGGTGGCCTCAAACTCACAGCAATCCTCCTATTTCTGCCTCCCTAGTGCTGGGATTAAAGGTGTGCACCACCACACCCAGCTTAAAGCTTTGAATTTTAATGGAAGATTTTTAATCAGCATTTTACCATGCCTTGGAAACGTTTTATATAATGACTAGAAACTTTCATTTTGACAATAGATTATGGATTCAAATACTTTTTTGCTTCTTGAACAAGACATTAACCTTATTTTCTTACCTATTAAATGGGGATAGATGTTTTTTCATAGCCCCCATGGTATATTTGAGAATTTAAAAAGATTATGGCCCAGTAGGTAACAAATTAAAAAAAATGTTGGATGCTCTAAATACTAGGTTAAACTTGAATTTTGATATTTTTCATCATCATCATCATTATTATTTTATGTTAGCATACAAAGTAATGCATTTTATTGGAGCATTTTCTTACACAATATGTTCCTATTCATCTGCTACCCCTGCTTCTCTCCTCTGTTCCTGCTGCCCTCATACCTGCAGGGCTAGATTGAAAAAAAAATCTTTGATCTAGTTAGTCAGTAAATTATTGTCTGATTAAATGTCTATGTGTCCAAATGAGCACTAAATCAGAAAAAAATGGTGAACACTAGCACAATATCCTTGTTTTGTGGGGAGGGGGAAAGTAGTAAGTAAGAAAGTTTGATGAGACAATAGCAAAATTATGCTTAATCAAAAATTGGATTGATATAGCTATTCCAACCAATCACTGTCTTCTGTTAGTATTTAAATTAATATTTAAAAATGCTAATATAACCATGTTGAAATATTAACTCTAATTATTTAACAAACATGTGTGTGCTTTCATTAAAAGTGCTGACTTTAATTCTGTTATGAAATTCTTCTTTCACATTTCCCTACCAGTGAAGAAGTCTTGGAGACAAAATCTGAGCAACGTAAAGGTGACTATCATTACTGATTTTTTCAAAATTGGCTACATGGCTATAATTGCAGAACTGATCTGGAGGCTTCATCCATGATTTCATAATTTTTATTCACTACACGTATACTGTGCATTTGAAAGCCCATTTTATCAAAAAGAAAAATCTCCTACTGCATTTCATTGTGTCTAATTGCAGTACTGGCATGGCTCCAGATGTGTGAACTTTTTTTTTTTTAAGTCCTGGTTCAAGTTCAGAATAGTTTCCTATAAAACATTGCAAATAACTTTTAGCTTCTCTTTATGCTACCTACCTCCATAAACCTAAATAATGCTACACCTTTCTATAGATGGCCCTTTCTTTCATGGATAATCATAGCCTTAGAAGTTGGAAGCAGGTTTATAGTGCACCATGCAGAGGCTGACTCTGGGCTCAAATAACACATGCATTTGTTTCTTCATCTCTATGGTAGATCTCCTTATCCTTGGTTTCATTTTTCCACTTGGTTTCCATTTTTCCATTGTTGCCAGCAGTGCTCCAAAAATATTAAATATTTTCCAGAGAAAAGGAGAGTACAGAGAGAGGAGAGAGAGAGAGAGAGAGTGTGAGTGTGTGTGTGTGAGAGAGAGGTCATATTCACATACCTTTTATTAGAATATCCAGTTATACTTGTTCCATTTTATTATGAATTATTGTTAATCTCTTATTCTGACTAATTTATTAATTGAAATTCATAATGTATACATATTGGAAAAAATGTAGTACATAGTGGGTTCAATACTATCCACAGTTTCTGGCATCCATTGAGCATCATGGAATGTATCATTGAAGAAGCAAGAAGGACTTGGTGTCCAAAAGTTCTCCCCTCTTAGTTCTCTGTTAAGCACTTAGACTTAACTATGTGTGGCATATCGTGCTTGGTGGAGATTTTAGTTATAAGAATAGCATGGTATAAAAGAGGAAAAAGATGATGACATCAAATTAAAAGAGAGACTAATGGAGAGAGGGAGGGGATATGATGGAGATTGGAATTCTAAACGGGAATGGTGGAGGGGAGGGAAATATCATGCATTCCTTGTATGTAAGTATCGAAGTTGTCAATAAAAAAAATTAAAAAAAAAAAAGAATAGCATGGTAGCAAGTAGTCTATGTTGATATACAAGGTCTTGTTATCATGTAGCTTCTGACTTCAAGAAGGAAACAAGATGAATGCCAAATTCCATAGCCTTAAAATATCTTTCAATTCCAGTTTCAGTTCATGACCCCTTTACATACCTCTACATGCTTTACCCAATTACACAGAAATCATATGAAGCTGGAGCTGTGTACATTTTCTTGATGGAATATTGAGCTCACAAACTGTTCCAAACTGCATTCTTCTGATTCAAGTCACTTTAACAATACTTTCCTTTCTGCTTCCCTTTCCTGCCTTCCTCCCTCTTTCCTTCCCTTCTTTTCTTCCTTCCTTCCCCCTACCTTCTCTTCATTTTTCTTTATCCTTCCTTCTTCTCTCCCCTCCTTCCTTCCTTCCTTCCTTCCTTCCTTCCTTCCTTCCTTCCTTCCTTCCTTCCTTCCTTCCTTCCTTCCTTCCTTCCTTCCTTCCTTCCACACATGCTCTTGCTATGCAGCACAGGCTAACCTTAAGCACAAAGGTTTTCCTGCCTACACCACCTCAGTGGTGGGAATACAAGCATGTGCACCACACCCAGTTAGCAGTCCTTAGGCTTTTTGAAATATAAATTTATGTTTCAAGTCTTTCCCCCCTTTTATTTCAGTCATGTGTTAGGAGTGAATGATTCACCCTACCTGACAAGTAGAGTATGCAATATTTTTAGTGTTAACTGTAACATTATGACAGTTATTGGTAATTTGACAGAGATAGGAAATCAACACACACCCTGAAAGAGAGAAGGTGCTAGATGTGCCAAACCTTTAACTTTGACACTTGTTCTTGACCACTTCATCACTTAGGATGCATACCCTCTTGACCATGTTACTAAGCCTTTCTGAACTTCATTTTTCCAGTCTTTGAAATGCATTAAAGAACACCATAGCTTTGTAGATTGCTGTGAGCAAGAGATAGGATGTTATGCATTAAGTATGTAGAATTGTGCCTGCCAAATGTGCAGAAAATTGCAAATGTAATAAATGGTTATTGCTTTCCATATGTGTTTGAAACACATTGATCACATTTTGTGGCAATAGTAATTTGCTAATAAATCTTGCACTTAATTTCAGTTTCTAGTTGTTAGGACTAGAGTCCCAATACTATGTGCCACATATAGCTCTAAGTGGTTAATAGAGAACTAAGAGGGAAGAACTGAAAGGCTCAGAGTCTTTCCCACTTCTTCAATGATACATTCTGTAGTGCTCATTGGATGCCTGAAACTGTTGGTAGTATTGAAACCATTATGTACTACATTTTTTCCAATATGAATATATATATATTACTTTAATTCATAAATTAGGCCGAGTAAGAGATTAACAATAATAACTCATGATAATAGTCCCCAAATAACGTTACACTGACTTAGAAGTCAGCCGGATCCCAGGCCTATATTTCAATGCTTCTGAAGAGCAGTTATTCATTATGTCTCATGTAGTTGGCTCAGTTCAAGTTATCATCGTTGTCATATTCTCCTCATTCTCTTCCTTCTCCATTTGATCCTTCATCTGGCAGTACTGGGGATCTAACCAAAGGTTTTGTACATACCATGATGACACTGTAATCAATGAGTTATGACCCCAGTCTCAGTTCAAGCATTTTAGAATCTGAAAAATAAGGCAGTGTTTTAGCATCAGAGAAGCTGTGTTTAGCAACAACTAATGAGTGCCAGAGAGGAGAGCAGAGAAGTACAGCTAGTTATAGCTCTTTGGAAAAAGAATAGACAGTTTTGCATGTCTCATTAGCCCTGGAATGTACCATGAGATTTTATCACATTCAAATTTATGGTATGCCTCTGAGTCATTAGGAAAAGGTTAAGTTATGTTGTATCCTGGATTAAAGAATTCAAAGGTGAATGTAATATTTTCTAGGTGGGTTTCCATAAGCAATCATAAAGACTAAAAGAGTTCTTTGGTTATCTAGAAAATCAACTTCATATAACTCACCTCATTTATCAAAAGAAACAAATAAAGTAGACAAAATAAATTCAAGTTAGTATCTTAAATCTGTCCTCTCAGATAACTTAAAGTGTTTATTTTACTAGAACATATCCAGCCATTTTAGGAAAACATCACTGTGTTTTATTTTAATTTACCTATAAAATGACCTAGAATAAGTTGAATTTGAGCTAGATTACTTGAAGCACTGTATCTACATAGATGCTAACCTAACCTTTGTTTTCCTATTTCAGATAGAAGTCATACATGATTGCCAAGAGAAGAGAAATTCTGATCAATCTTCCAGTTTGAACAATGACAATAACTTGGATATTTTAAAAAAGTATTGTTTATTTGTTAACATAAGTTTACATATACAGCTCCTTGTGGGAAGCTCTTGATCAGTGTTCAAGGCTCATGTGCTTAAAATTTTCCATTTGCAAAATGGGGTTCTAATGGGATGGGCATAAAAAAATCACTAGTGAGGTATCAGAAGTCTCAGAGTTAGGCTTGATTAAGCTTTGGTCTGTTTTATGTGGCTTGAGAAATCAAGTGTACTTTCTCAGGATTTTATTTCTTCGTGTTAAATTGGGGATTGCTAGACAAGTGCTATACTAGTAAGTTACATTTCAGCCCACTTTTAGGACTTTTGTCTCTTTTCTTTCCAGATTTGTTTTTGTTCCCCATTGCCAGTTTCATTGAGTAACTGGTAAACAAAAGTTACACTCTATATCAAAGCATCTCATCATAGATACTTTAAGTAGCTATGATTTAGTTTCCCAATTATATATCAGAAAAGCATATTTATGTTCTAGTCTTAAGAATATTTACCTTTATATTCCTCATAGGGAATGATTGATGCATTCATGACCCCATAGTAATTAACATTAACTCCCCTGTGGAAGGCCCTCAGTGGACTGGAGATGAGAGAGAGAGAGAGAATTAAAAGTATAACCCACTGGATATATGAACAATTTGCAATATGTTCATGTTGTAAAGTTCTCAATAAAAAAGAATATTTGCCTTTAAATTTCATATCACAGAGTTACAAATAGCCAGTATTTTGCATCAAGTGCATGGATATATATATATATATATATCCAAAGACTATTAAAGAGAATTTAAATTGACTGTTTTTGGAGAGAGGACACTAAATTCTTCTAGATGCCTAATAAAAAATGAAGAGAGAGAGAGAAATAAATGTCTAATGGTGGACATTAAATTAATTGTTTTACTTATATATGAAAGGATAGTGGATTTTAAATCAGTCAGTTAGAAATCATATTGAAAGGAAAATATATTTTATTTTATAGAGTGAATATATATACTTGCTGTAGAAACTTAAGTATGAGTTATACATGAGAAGACAACTGTAATATATTACATGTCTTAGAAAAATTTAAAAACTTACTAGAAACTGGGAAACATGCTGCCTACCTGCTGCAATTATTATTATTATTAGAAAGAAAGGATAATAATGCTGAAGAATCTAACCATCAAAACCCTCTGAGATTGAGAAGTTGATTTTGTGAGTTTTTATTAAATTGATTCTTAATCTAAGTAAGTTAGAAATGATTTTTAAGTTAATAAACAGCCCTTAAACATATACCACTTTTTCTTTGAAAAACTATTTAAAAGAGCCTCAGGGTTGGGGATTTAGCACAGTGGAAACACTGGGTTCAATCTTTAGCACAGGAAAAAAAAATCACAAGAATAAGAGTCTCCTGAATGGTACTCATTCTATCCATGAATTAGTTTCATATCTTGATGCTAAAGCAAAACCCTCTCGCAGTTCCCAATGCATTATCTATTTTAGATAACTTATAATGACAGTAATTGAAGCATTAAAATATATTTCAGTAGGACAGTAACTGACAAATATGGTTTTTTCCTCTAGCCATGTCCTAAATGAGCTGATACAGACTGAGAGGGCATATGTTCGAGAGCTGTTTACTGTTTTGTTGGTAAGTGAATCAAGTTGTTTTTCCCATTTTCCTCAATGGTCTTCTGCTACATTCAACCGAGAGTTTGAAGCAGTCTTTGATTTCTGTTGCTGTCCCTGGTTGTCACATGGCAAGAGTGGGTATTTCTCTTATTGTCTGAGGCTGTGTGTTGTTTAAGCATGCATATTTATGTCAGATTGGAGTGTTGGATTCAGAATTTATTACAGAAGCAAGAAGCTATTTTCTTAGTGATATAGTGTGCTGTTGTAATTATTCCCAGGCTTCTGTTTAGAGGTTGTAATGTAAAGAACCGAGAATGGGATGAAAACATCTGTTTGACACAAGCGTCAAAATAGTAATTTGGCTTTAAAAAACCTAAGCACTTACTTCAGTTTAAGGGGAAGTTGATGATGCACTGTTCTACAATTTTCATAGTTGATTTCCAATACTATAAGAAAAACCTTGAAAGCCAAAGTACTGTCTTTTATTCTGCCCACTGAATGGAACACCTTGGCTTCTATAGCCTTCCTTAAAAAACAATGTCATAGCTAACTTTGGGTCTTAGGGAACCTAAATATTAAAATTCAAATAGCTGCTTTCTCAAATCCCCTATATTTTATGCTATACTTACACATTTGAAAGCCCAAACAAAAGCTAATGTAAAAATTTTAAATTGCAGAAATGTGTTTATTTTTCATTTGAAGTTATTTTTATTTATTTTTGTTATTATTAACATATATTGTATGGATACATCATGTGTTGGTACCCTCTTTTCCCTCATCCTTGCTCCCATTCCTCTGGGAATCTTCTTCAGTGGGGTTGCAGGTATTCCCTATGGGATTGTGGGTTTTATGCATTGTGGGAGCAGCAGTCAGTTATTTGGGGAATTGGGGGTTAGGGAATGCCTCTGGGCATGATGTCTCAACCTGTGGCTCTTACAATCTTTCTGCCCCCTTTTCCACAAAGTTCCCTGAGCCATGTTGGGTGTGTATTAAGTCTACTTTAATGATGGGCTCTTAGGAGCCTCTGGATCTCTGCTGTAGTAGGTGTTGAGTATCCCCAGGGTCTGTCTCCTTCACCGTGGTGCTGATTATCAGGTTCAGTGTGGAAGCAGTACTTTTGCTTGTTTCCTCAGTTCCTCTGTGGTTTCACACAATGTGTGGTCTCACAATGTTTTTATTTGAATAGGGCTACAGAGCAGAGATGGATAATCCTGAGATGTTTGATCTTATGCCACCTCTCCTGAGAAATAAAAAGGATGTTCTGTTTGGAAACATGGCAGAAATATATGAGTTCCATAACAAGTACGTAATTGCCAAATTTTTGATGACTTTTTAAAAGAATCCTTGACTGGTTTATTATTAATGTTTATCATGTTATATGTTTTTTTTTCTCCTAAAAAATTCACAGCATTTTCATGAGCAGCCTGGAAAATTGCTCTAATGCTCCAGAAAGAGTGGGACCATGCTTCCTGGAAAGGGTTAGTCCAATTATTTGTTTTAAAATTGTATAAATATTGGCAACCCAGACAGTGACTCTTGTAGAAAACAGATTTTTAGACAAGATAGTGGTATTGTTTTGGGGGGGTTCTTTTTTAAAATGCTTTTTAAAATTATCTATTTGCAAGCAGAGAGAGAAAGAGAGAGGAGAGACAGACAGAGAGAATGGGCAAACTAGGGCTTTCAGCCATGGCAAAAGTACTCTAGATGCATGTGCCACTTTGTGCATCTGGCTTTACATGTGTACTGGGGAATCAAACTCAGGTTAGGCTTTACAGGCAAGCACCTTAATTGCTGAGCCATCTCTCCAGAATCCACACCCTTTTTTTGTTTTCTCAAGGTAGGATCTTGCCCTAGCTCAGACTGACATGGAATTAACTATGTATTCTCAGGATGGCCTCGAACTCATGGCAATCCTCGCACCTCTGCCTCCCAAGTGATGGGATCAAAGACATATGTGAGGCTAAGATAGTGTATTTTTTTTTTTTACTAATGTCTTAATGTTTTAGGAGAAGTCACACCAACTCCAGCAAATACTTCCATATTAAGTTTTCTTATAGAATTTATGTAATGAGGTGGTCAGGGTGTATTTTGTATTCTGTGATATCACATGGAATCCAGGGACCACATTGGCTATAAGGATGTGAGAGATGGGAATATCTTAGCACAACCGTCCTGGTTTGGGTAAATGTAGCGTAAAAGATGCCTTGATATTGTTTTCTTATACATATAAAGTCCTAGGATTGAGTCTAGTCTAGCTTTCAGCCACTAAGATATCATAGGAACTTCACAAAACAGAGAGGTCAGTTCTGTTTATTCAATAAAGTTGGGCAGGGAAGCTCATCGCTCCATTCCCCCACCAAAAAAAAAGTATGCTTACAGTTGACTTCATAGATTAGTGATTTGTTGTCTTCCATTGGACTTTTCTCTCTGAAATTTCCTTGATCCCTCCTGCCCTCCCTCCATCCCCTTCTGTTTGTTATGTTTTTTGGACTCAAACTCTTGATCCTCCTTCCTCAGCTTCCTGAATGCTGGGATTACAAGCCTATGGCACCATGCCCCTGGCACTCAGCATATTATTTGCTTATTTTTCTTTGTTTATGTAATTCCTCTTCTTGAAAAACCAACTTTGTCTTAATATGGGAGTCAATGGGATAGATATTGTGGAAAACTTCCTTCATAATAACTGTCTAGAAAGTGTTGAAGAGAATAAGGCTGAGAAAAATGAGATGGGAATAAAGCTAAGAAAGAACTATGTGCCATTATTTAATTTTCTCAACATGTTTTAACCTTAACCACATTTGAACAATGAACAAATTCTTCCCCAACTTCATACAACAGCTCCTAGTCCAGTTTACTCTTTGTAGCATACTATTTAAACACCCTGCTACTATGTAAGGTATGATGGTACATGCCTGTAATCCAGCACTTAGGAGGTGGAGTCAGGAGAATTATGAGTTTGAGGCCATCCTTGACTGGACTGTAAAGTGAGACCTTCCTCATAAATATGGTATTTATTTATTAGAGAGAGAAAGAATGGGCATGCCAGGGCCTCTGGCCACTGCAAATGAACTCCAGATGCATGTGCCACCATGTGCATCTGGCCTTTGCATCTGGTCTGGGGAGTTGAACCTAGATCCTTAGGCTTCATAGGCAAGTGTCTTAACTGTTAAGCCATCTCTCCAGCCTGAGATTTTATATTTACTATACATATTTATATGTGTACATGAGTTCTGTCCCCATCTTGGTGAGAACTTCTTTGAGGTAGGGTCTATATCCTACATATCTTTGTACCTCTCGAGATTGCAGAGTTTTGGCTAATAGTGGCAGTACTTTTTGATAAATGCATGTCAAGGATACGTTCATTCAATAGCTATACAAAGGGTCCTCTGGAAGCTCAAAAGAGGGATATCTTTCATAGCATGAGAGTATAAATAGTCTCTGTATAGAAGAGAAGAATCATGAGATAAATGATAAAGAATGAGCAGGAGATAGCCCAGTAGATAAAGGTTAGGGGAAGATGACTCAAGGGAGAACAAATCATAGAGGCAGATGTCTAGAATGGTTATGTTACAATAATGCTATCACAGTGGTGAAGCAAAAACTCAAGTTCTAATGTGGAAGTTAGCCACAAACACCTTTGCCTAGGCAACTAAGAAACTATTAGCATAGAAAGAGCATATTTCTTGGTACCTGTTAGATCATGATAATGAAAAAAAAATTATGGTTCAGAGAGAATTTTTCTCTTGACCCTTACACTTTGGAAATGAAAGTTCTGAAAGTACTTGTGTAATTAAGTGTCTTGTGAGCTGGTTGAGCATGATGAATACATTGTACAAAGAACACAGAGAGCCCCTTCCTGTCACATTCCCTCCAATGGTTGACCACACTTTCCTTGCTCAGCCTTTCTTGATAACAAAAGGTTGTATGGACAAATTGGTAACATGTTTGAATTTGCTCTCTCTTACAGAAGGATGATTTTCAGATCTATGCAAAGTACTGCCAGAATAAGCCTCGGTCAGAGATGATTTGGAGAAAGTATTCTGAGTGTGCCTTTTTCCAGGTAGAGTAATTATTCTACTTCTTATGAGAAAAATCATTTTCTGCTTTGAGTATGAACAAATTACATATGTGTATATGTTAAAGAGCAGTTATATCCTCTCTAGCACACACATGCACATAAACATGTATTTGCTGTTCCCCACAGGCAGCTACTTTTAGCTATTTCTTTTGGTATTTATCTCCATATCACCAAAAACATGCTTCTCTTTCTCCTCCCTGTCATGGAAAATGAAGACTTAGCTTTCTTTCACTATTGCCTGCCTCATGACTATATATACTTAATTTTCTAGATACTTTCTCTGATTCCTACCCAAACCTCTTCCAGTTTTAGGATTTATTCTCTGTATATTTGTATTCATTGCTTGTCGTTAAATTTTATCATCTTGAAGAGATCTTCTAGCTTCCAGTGTTGCTGTTCAGAAATCTGATGGCAGTTTGACTTCTGCTCTTTTGCAAGGTGCCTAGTTTTTGTCCTCCAAAAGATTATGGGAACTTATTTTATATTTAGGGATTGTATATTGGCACCATTTCCATCATTATATTAATCTTTTGGTTATTGTCTATTTTGTGGTGCTGGGCATGGAACCCAGGGCTTTTGGTATACGACACCTTTTATGAAACTTTGGAACCTCCAGTCTAAGTTTACTCTCATATTCTTCTTTGATGGTCTTCCACACAATTGTCCTCATTTCCCCCTAGAATTTCTGTTGCACAAGTGTTGGAATCCTAGACTGGCCCTTGATCTTATAATTTCTGTGTTTTTTAAGCTTTTTGTCTAAATGCCTTACTTTCTGAGGTTTATCTTTCACTCATATTGAGAGTTTTATTTCTGCCATTTCATTCTTAAATTTAAAAATGTATTAATGGCCGGGCATGTTGGCACACAACTTTAATCCTAGCACTTAGGAGGCAGAGGTAGGAGGATTGCTGTGAGTTTGAGGCCAGCCTGAGACTACATAGCGAATTCCAGGTCATCCTGGGCTATAGACACCACTTCAATAAACCAATAAATATATACTAATGGATATTCATTATACAAGGTTTTAGAATAACATCTTTTCTTTTGGCATGTGTGTATGTAGTATATATGGTGTGATATATGTGTATATAGTGTATTGTGTATGTATATGCATGTTTGTGTGTGTGTGTGCACAGATGCACACATACTGTGAGCATATGTGTGGAGGCTAGAGTGCCCTCCTCTATCACTGTTCCACTTTTTGTTTCAAGGAGTCTCTCACAGCCTGGAGCTGCCATTATTTTTTGTTAGACTGACTGACCTGGAGTTCTAGCAATTATCCCATTTTTGCCCCCCACCCAAGACTGGCATTACAGGATTGTGCCCATGCCCAGATTTTTCTGTGGGTGCTGGAGACTGAACTCAGCAAGCACTCTTACCTGTTGACCATTTCCCCAGCTCCTCACAATAATATCTTTTTTTCAAGTACTTTGACCTTAGTCATCGCTGACTTCCTTTTCCTTTCCCTCCCCTTTACTCTAGTCCTCTTCTTCTGAAATAGTTCTTCTTTATTTTATATATGTAAGTTATACACACACATATCAATATACATGTTCTAGATTTCTTGTATTAGAGAAAACATGATATATGTATTTCTGAGCCTGACTTATTTTGTGTAACATGGTGTACAGTCCTATCCTTTTTCCTGCAAATGAAATAATTTCATTCTTCTCTGTGTTTGACCAAAAGTCCATTGTGTATATATATACAACATTTTATTTATCCATTCATTTGTTGAAGGGAATATAACCTGGTTGCATATCTTAGCTTTTGTGTATAGTGCTGCCATAAACATAGATGTGCAACTATCTCTGGTTTGCGAACATGGAGTTCTTTGGATATAGGCCCCAAAATGGCATAGCTGGGACATATAATAATTCTAATTTTTTAACTTTTAAAAATATTTTATAGTTTTATTTTTTTGTTTGTGAGAATTATATAGAGAGAGAGAAAGAGACATGGGGAGAATGGGCACTCCAGGACCTCCAGCCACTGTCAATGAACTCTAGACACATGTGCCACTTTGTGCTTCTGGCTTATGTGGGTCCTGGAAAATTGAACCTGGGCCCTTTGGCTTTATAAGCATGCACTTTAACTGCTAAGCTGTCTCTTCAGCCTGCTAATTCTGTTTTTAGTTAATATATATTTATGTAAAAGGCTATATAGATGATATAGATATAGTTTCTGTGTGCATACATATAAGTATTGTGTACATTTGCTGCCGTGTGCATGTGGAGGTCAGGGAACATTGGATGCTGGTACTCACCTTATATCTTGCTTGGGCCTGTTATTGTTCATGACTGTGTTTGCTGGGCTAGCTGGCCTGTGAGCTTCCAGGGATTCTCCTGTCTCCACCTCCCATGTTGCCACAGGATCACTGTGATTACAGACACTCACTGCTGTGGTGTTTTAACATGGGTTCTGGTTCTCTAAAGTCTAAGTCCTCATTCATGGGCAGCTAGTGCTTTACCCACTGAGCAATCTCCTCAGCCCTTAGTTTTAGTTTTGAGCAAGCTGAATACTGATTTCCATATAGGCTGTGTCAGTTAATTTTTTGTTCTCTTCCAATTACTTTTAATAGAATCCTGCTTTTGAAAAAAAAATCTTTTCAGTTTTCTATATAAAGACAATTGATTTTTTAAAAATAGTTATCCTCTCTTTGCATAGTTCCAATTTCCTTGAAATTGCTTTTCTATTATTTTTCTTCACTTGATGTCTGCCACTCATTTTAGATGCTTTCATGAAATGTCTGATAAATTTCTGTTCAGTTACCTTACAAACAGCCACTTGAAAACTCAATGGAAATTTCGTGTTGATTTCTGGACTTACTGAGTATGATTCTCATTGGATTATTTTTCCCAAGTTGGTTTCTTATGTGTATCTTTTAAAGTCCTTCCTTTAAAGAGGTAGCTTGAGCTGCTGAGATCCTCTATACTGACCTAATATAGAAGAAATCCGGCTACTAGTGTTGTGGTAGCTAAGTTGGAGGAAAAGGCTGTGAGACTGTAATTTGGCCGAAAGTCACTCATCTCCTCTCCTTGTTTTCAGAATGGCATTCTGCTCTCAATTAGACTGTATGGCCCTTAGTTCAGAGGCCCTCTGTTTTAGCATTCATAGATAAACATACATTTCTCTGCTAGTGGGAGGGAAGGACAATTACTCTGTTGTATAGAAAAATGTGATTATCTAATTTTTATTTTAGAATTTCATGTTTATTAAATTTTGTTTATTATTATTAGTTTTTCAAGGTAGGGTCTCCCTCTAGCCCAGGCTTACCTGAAGTTAACTATGTAGTCTCAGTGTGGCCTTGAACCCCTAGAGATCCTCCTGTCTCTGCCTCCTCAGTGCAGGGATTAAAGGCGTGTGCCATCATGCTAATTTTTGGTAACACCTTATTAGGATGTAATTAAAGTACTATAAAATAGAATACTAACATTCACTCTTTAAAGTATACAGCTCAGGAGTTTTACTACACTTACAAAGTTGTACAATGATCACCACAATCCATTGAAGAACATTTTTATCATTAAAAAAAAAAAAAACCTTTGGTAGGCCACTGAGGTAGGATGATCAGTGTTAGTTCAAGGCCACCCTGAGACTACATAGTAAATTCCAGGTCAGCCTGGTCTAGAGCGAGACCCTACCTCAAAAACCAAAACAAAGCAAAAAATAATAATAATAAACCCTGTAAAGTTACTCATGGTGGCACATACTTGCTCTCCTAGCACTGGGCAGGCTGAGGTAGGAGGATTGAGAGTTTGATTTGAACCTGGGTTACACAGTGAGACCTTGTCTCTGAAAACAACCAAACAGCAGCAAACAAAAACACCCCACACTTATACCACCCTCCACCTTTTAGCACTACTTAGTCACTGCCTCCCCTCCCCAACACATTCAGCCCTAGGCAACTGCTAGTTTGCTTTCTGTACATGTGCCTATTTTGGACATTTCTTTTTTTTTTTCTATTTTTATTTTTTATTTTTTTGGTTTTTTCGAGGTAGGGTCTCACTCTTGCCCAGACTGACCTGGAATTCATTATGTAGTCTCAGGGTGGCCTTGAACTCACAGCGATCCTCCTACCTCTGCTTCCTAAGTGCTGGGATTAAAGGTGTGCACCACCATGCCCGGCTTATTTTGGACATTTCATGTGATGGGAAATGCATAACCTATGTTTTTTTCTTGTACGTGGCTTTTATTAACTTGCCATATTTCAGAGCTTCATATGGAATGTAGCAATATTGCATTTCTTTTTCTGGTTGAATATTTCATTGAACAGATATATTACATTTGACTTATCCATTTCTTTCTTTCTTTCTTTCTTTCTTTCTTTCTTTCTTTCTTTCTTTCTTTCTTTTCTTTCTCTTTTTGGTTTTTCGAGGTAGGGTCTCACTCTGGCCCAGGCTGACCTGGAATTAACTATGTAGTCTCAGGGTGGCCTTGAACTCACAGCAATCCTCCTACCTCTGTCTCCCGAGTGCTGGGATTAAAGGCGTGCGCCACCACACCCAGTTTATCCAATCATTTCTTGATAGACAGTTGGCTTGTTTCCACCTTTTTTTGTTGTTTATTTTTTTCATGTTAGGGTCTCACTCTAGCCCAGGCTGACCAGGAATTCACTCTGTACTACCAGGCTGGCCTTGATCTCATAGCAATCCTCCTACCTCAATCTCTTATGTTCTGGGATTAAAGGTTGTACCCACCATGCTGGCTTTTTGTTTCCACCTTTCAATTGGCATGGATAATGTGTTTATGAAAAATTTTTATACACATTTTATGTATACATATATTATCATTTCTGTTGGCTATATACCTTAGGGATAAAGTTCAGTCAATCTGAGGATACCTTTGTTTACCATTTTGAGATCTTACAGTGACCACTGTTGCACATTCCTAGTAACAATATGCAAGAGTTCTGAGTGCCCCCACATTCTTACCCACACTTGTCATTATATAATTATTTTGCACACTTAAATTTTTTTAAATTTCATTTATTTATTTGAGAGAGAGAGAGACAGAGAGGCAGATAAAGAAAGGACATGTGCACCAGGGCATCCAGCCACTGCAAATGAACTCCAGACACATATGCCACCTTGTGCATCTGTCTTATGTGGGTCCTGGGGAATCAAACCTGGGTCCGTTGGCTTTGCAGGGAAGCACCTTAACCGCTAAACCATCTCTCCAGCCCACTGTCTAATTAGTCTTTGAAAATAACAGAGGAGTGTTTTCTATAAACTGGGCCATTACTTGTATCTTTCTTCCATCTTTTCTTTGATTGATTAGTTGTTACTTCTTGGTTTCTAAATTTTGTTTTTGTTTTGTTGTTGTTGTTGTGTGAGAAATAACTTTTTCACTTTGGATTGGGTTTCTTTGTTTTTTGTGGGGGGGTAGGGGTTTCTTGAAGGGGTAGGTCAAAATGCATACATCAGTACTTCATCTTAAAGCATACGTGTATTATTATTATTATTATTATTATTATTTTTTGCTTGATAGAGTCTCACTCTAGCCCAGGCTGACCTGGAACTCATTCTGTAGTCCAGGCTGGCCTTGAACTAACAGCTATCCTCCTGTTGTTGCCTCCTACCTCTGCTGGGATTAAAGGCATGTGCCACTATGCCTAGCAGCAGGTGTCAATTCTTATTTGAATTAGTTTATATGTTGAATTTTATGTATACACAGTGGGAGGCCCTGTGTCTTATCCAGGTATGTCTTCTCCCAGTCTCTTTGTGTTCTTTGCTTCCCATATGCACATTTGATCCTAATCACTTTCATCTTCCCCTAATTAATGTCTCTACTCTGTTCCCAGGACCCAGTGTCATGAACCTTGATATTTATACTTGCAGTGAGCCAATTACTAAATGAAATATAGCAACAGTTGATGAGGGCTATTTTTTTCTTGTGATCTAAAAAAGTCTGCTCTCACACCCAATCTGACTTATATTTAGCACAATCTATTTCTTTTTCTGGGCTTTCACCTATAGTGCTGAGTCTTTTGTTAATTTATTTGAATAGATTAAAGAAATTTTGAATCATTGTAACTTATTGTCATTTCTTGCTTTCTAAACTTTGAAGCAGTTTATATCATTATGTCCTATATGCATGAAAACTGTTTAATGTTTGAAATGCTCAAAATTTCTATCACCTAAATTCATGAAAAACTTTATTTTAAAGGTATATTTGGTGATATAATATTCATACTATATGTGCCAGTGATTTCTGGTCTTTGAGATGTCAGAAAGATTCATTTCTGGGGTCAAATCAGTGACTTGACATTCTCACAGATACATGTCTCACTTTAACATTCATTGATCATTGTCTTTTAATGACAGGAATGTCAAAGAAAATTAAAGCACAGGCTTGGTCTGGATTCCTATTTACTCAAACCAGTACAAAGAATCACTAAATATCATCTACTTTTAAAGGTAATAGCATGAAGAATCTGTTTCTTTAGTTACTTTTTGTGTGAGATGCCACTGAGTGATTAAAAAGAAAGTGGTTGAATAGGAACTACTAGAAATAGAAGGCTGAAGGAGGGGTACTGGAATCAGCAGTAGGATTTGTGCAGCATGTTCCTTCATGGTGGCTGTGCTAATGATGTCTGGAATAGATGTCAAGCCAATCAAGCTGAGAATATTTGGAGTGTCTGCTATCAATTTTCAGATCAATTGGCATTAATTTATGCATGATGTTTTACAAAATAACTTCTAAAATTGTTAAGATCTAAATAAATATTTCTCATAGTTTTGAGAGTATATTTCCTGTGGGCCTTCGCAATGAAAAATACAAATAATACTAGTATAATGTACAAAGATTATAAAATCTGTGTTTAGCATAAATATAATAGCATATTTTAAATGGTACTCTTCACAATTTTGCATGCTGTATGCATTGTGAATGTGTCATGAATAACAAATGTGTGCATGTAGAAGATAAAATCTCATGAGTAATTGCTTTAAAAACTAATTTCTAATGTGTCCCCATCATTATTGTTCTTCAGCTCTAAAAGCTTCAAATGCCCTTTCTTTTATACTGTTCAGTTGCTATTCTACTTCTTCCCTAATTTTGACATTGTTATTAAATATAGTAATAATGTGACAAAGAGCACATTGAAGAAATTATTGTAAAAGGTGACATTATCTTTGGATTCTTGCTTGAAAGAATTTTAACCAAAATTACTCAGTTTCTCCAGGTATTTTAATACATCCCTAATATTAAGTTTAATTCCTGACTTCTAATTGCAGGAGCTATTAAAATATACCAAAGACTGTGAAGGATCTACTGAGTTAAAGGAGGCACTTGATACAATACTGGATTTACTAAAGTCAGTTAATGACTCCATGCATCAGGTAGCAATAAATGGCTACATTGTAAGTATGCTTTGACAATTGTTGGTATTACAGAGGATAAGCATGTCAATATTCCTTTATTGCCTTTAGGAATCAATTGAGAAAAACATATAAAAGGCAGACAAATGGAGATCAAATAATAAGTATTATTACTTATAATGCTAAGTGGAGAATTGGCATCAGGTCAGCAGCCAAATGGATTTGTGACATCCCCCTTGTCCTTAGCAGTCTGTCCTCAAGTCTAGACGTCCAAAGTTCTTGCTTGGGTCAACTAAGCAGACGTACTGTCCTGGAATTTCTGTTTTCCAGAGTCTAGAATAGATATGAAAGAGAAAGGTCTAGTCTTTGTAGCTTGCAGCTTTTCCTAAATCAGCTCTATCCAGAGGGAAATCTTGGACTCATATATACCATGAGGAAGAGACAGAAGTGTTGTCCTATCTGAAATAGCTCCCTGTGAAAAGTGATGTCAAGCCAGGGAAAGGAAGTTTCTTTTATGCTCTATTCCCTACAATGATTTCGTATATATGTGATGCATAGCATGCTTCAATGTAAAAACTTACACATACAAGTTTAAAAACATGCAAAATGTGCTTCAAGGTTGTAGTAGATCATGCTACAAACTGAAAAACGATGCCAGAGCGGTGAATACTGCTCTGTCTTGTCCTAATGGATTTTGAATTTTTTTCCATTCCAGGGCAACTTAAATGAGCTGGGCAAGATGGTAATGCAAGGTGGATTCAGTGTTTGGATAGGACACAGGAAAGGTGCTACAAAAATGAAGGATTTCGCTAGATTCAAACCCATGCAGAGACACCTTTTCTTGTATGAAAAAGCTGTTGTTTTTTGTAAAAGGCGTGTGGAAACTGGAGAAGGTGCTGATAGATACCCATCATACAGTTTTAAGCACTGCCTGAAAGTAAGAAAATTTTGAGTTTGGTCATGTAATCTTGCTATATATATATTTAACTTTGCATGCTTTCTTATTTCAAGTGAGTAGGTTTTATACTTCAGTTGCACATCCCTTTGTTTAAAACAATTTTGTTTGAAACAAGGACTTACTATGTAGCCCTAGTTGGCCTGGAACTCACTATGCAGATTAGGCTGGCCTCAAACTTGCAACAATCCTTCAGCCTCTGCTTCCTCGGTACTGGGATTATGGGTGTGCACCACTATACCTGGCTTAAAAGAAATCTTAAGTAGTAATGTGATAAAGAAGTCAGGTAAAGCAGACCTCTGTGCTGCAGAAATCCATGCAAGCTGCCATTGTGGACTAACATTAGTGTGGCATTAAAAGTAGGACAGTGTTGTTTGGGCAAGTTACTAGTACCCAGTAAGACTTATAACTGGCTTTGCCACCAGTTAAAAAAGAGAACTTCTAGAACACACGAGGCTGTACTTGGTGAATGTGATTTTTTTCATGCATGCATGTATTGTGTATGTGTGTAGATACACAATGTGCATGTTCATGTGAACGCTTGAGGTTGGTTCACATTGGATGTCTTCTTCAGTCATGCTCCACCTTCCCTCTTTCTCTCTCTTCCTTCCTTCCTTTCTTTTTCTTTTTTTTTTTCTGTCTCCCTTCCTTTCTTTTACCATCTCTCTGTTCTATTTATTTTGTGTGTATGTCTGTAATGTGGTGGTGCTGTGTAGTACGTGCACATGCATGTGTCCATGTGGTGCCCTCTGTGCTTACCTGCAGTGGCTAGAGGGGAACATCAGGTGTGTGCATCCATTGCTCTTCCTGCTGGTTCCTTCATGAACCAGAGTCTCTTACTGATCCTGGAGCTTGTCATTTTTTTTTTTTTTTGCAAACCCCATTGATTCTTTGTTCCCTGCTCTCCACAAGAATGGGTTACAGTAATAGGTGACTATACCCAGCTGTTTATGTGGATCCTGGGGTTCAAACTCAAGTGGTATCTCAGGCATCTTTGGGCCCCAATATTTTTATAGAGGTATTCTAACCACTGAGAATTTTTACCAGCCCCACCTTACTTTTGAGGCAGGGTCTATCACTGAACCTAGAACTCACCAATTCTGCTAGACTAGCTAGCCAGCAAGCCCCAGGACCTTCCTATTTACCCAATGACAGGTGCACACAGCAAGCGCTTTACCTACTGAAACATTTCTCTAGCCCCAGAATCTGATTTTTTTATACTTAATGAGTTTTGGCTTTAAAATTTATACTCTAAAAGGAATACAATATATATACATATATATATATATATATTTTTGGTTTTGCGAGGTAGGGTCTCACTCTGGTCCAGGCTGACCTGGAATTAACTATGTAGTCTCAGGGTGGCCTCGAACTCTCGGCGATCCTCCTACCTCTGCCTCCCGAGTGCTGGGATTAAAGAAGGAATACAATATTTTTATAGAATAGTTTGAAAACAGAACACCCTTACTCTAAAGTCTCCATCCATTATCATTTTAGTCATTTTTCATGAGTGTTTTTTTTCTTGCAATAATTATCTTTACTATATATTTGAGAACGGATGAAATTTCAGCATTGCTTATACTGAGGGCAAACAATGTCATATAATGAGTGCTAGGTGTTCATGTCACAAGGATACCTGTAAGGAGGCCCTGGCTTCTGATTCTCCCCATAGGTTTAACTGCCCCTATCTGTACATATCAGAATTCCTGCCGGGGTCAGGTCCCTGAGCCCTTTTCACTGTCTTTTCTCACTGCTTTAGTTGTGAATCCACAGTAGCTACATAACCTCTTTAAAACTCCAACTGTCTTCACAGTATCAGTTGTTCTTTTAATACTCAGTCCATCTCCAAGGCCCCATTAATTATTATTTATTGCTTTTTAAATAAAATAGTTCTACTTTTAGACACCCCTCTCTCCTACCCCAATTTTGCTGAGGTTCTTCTTCAGTGGGGTTATTGGTATTCATTGTGGGGACCAAGAGGCCTCAGTCTCTGCAGGGGTGAGGGAAACATGATGTCTCAGGCTATTCGCACCCACCTGAGGCTATTACACTCTTTCCACCCCCTCTTACACAATGTTCCCTGAGCCTTGCTGAGCAAGATAGGGATCTGATTTAGTGCTGTTTTCTCTTTAGACTCTATCTCTGTTTTGGTGAGGTTTGAGTGACCACACTGTCCGTCGAAAGGCCCCATATTTTAAGGGCTATTTATAACAAACATTATTTGAGAATCAAGAAGTTATAATATATTTCAGACAAGGCTTATATCTTTGTAGGCATGTTTAACTCAAATTCATTTGATTCATATTTTACTTGTGGGATGATCTAGTAACTAATGCAGAATTTCTGATTTGTATTTATTTTCTATTTTGCCTTAAATTTGGCACAAGGTTTGGCATGTCAGTAGCGTTTCTCAAGTACATTAAAGAGAATCTCATGAGGTAATGAAGTCAGAAGAATTGAAATTATAAAATTATAAGTTACCATGGAAACAGAGAGTAGGCTACATGTAGGAACCATTTCAATGGAAGGTAGACATGAGGGCTTAGTGAGTTACCAGATATAGAAAATTAATGCTGGGCATTTGCAGGAAGAACATCTGTCTGATTATTTGGTTTGCTGACATAATAATATCCTTTAGACAAAGATGTCTGCAAAGTATCAGATGAAAACTTCTGGGATGATGGTATGCTATGGACTTGAAAATAGGGAAGTGGGAATATTTCTGCTTGCTTCCACTCATTACTTATCACAAGAATCCATCTTTATTGGTGTGTCACCAAGCAAGCCAAGTCTTACTCATGGTGAACTTACTGCTGAGAAAGTCTCCTATCTCCCAAATGGACTCTTGTCTTGATTGCAGCATTCCCAGCTGCCTTCTAATGACTATGTGCTCTATTTTAATTCAACCACTTACATGCAAAGAAAAATTCTATTCAAGGTCATATTTAATCAGATGGAGAGAGTTGAGTTTTTCAGATTCCTCAGATCATGTATGTGCTTATTCTCACCTGTTCTTCCAATTTAATACATAGATAATAATGGTTTGATTTCCAGTGCAATTCTAAAATTCATTTAATTGATAATGTTGTGCTATATGTTAGCAATGGAAAATAGCAAAACTGGGCTGGAGAGATGGTTTAGCTGTTAAGGCATTTGCCTGTGAAGCCAGAGGACCCAAGTTTGATTCTCTAGGTCCCACATAAGCCAGATACATAAGGTGGCACATGCATCTGGAGTTGGTTCACAGTGGCTGAAGGCCCTGGCATGCCCATTTTCTCTGTCTCTCTCTCTCTTTCTCTCTCTCTCTAAAATAAAATAAAATAAAATAAAATAAAATAAAATAAAATAAAATAAAATAGCCAGGCATGGTATACATGCCTTTAATCCCAGTACTTGGAAGGCAGAGATAGGAGGATTGTCATGAGTTCTAGGCCATCATGAGATATATAGTGAATTCCAGGTCAGCCTGGGCTAGAGTCAGACCCTACATTGAAAAACCAAATAAATAAATTAATTTATTAAATTAAAAAATAGCAAGACTGATGCAATTCAAACAAGAGTAGAAAACGAATCTGAGCATGCTGTTTAATTCTTCAATCAACTTGATGAGATATGCATTTTTTTATTTTATAGTTGAAGTAAAATTTCAGAAAATTCAGGCAACTTACCCAAAGACATAGAACTAGAATGGTAGGGATGGCTAAAAATTTTAACCTGGCTTTCTCTGACTAAAACCTGTGTGTTGGTTAGCTTTCATGTGACTAAGATAAAACCATGTGATGAAGCAAAATTAATTTTAAAAATGAGGGCTGCAGATGTACCTTGGATGGTAAACTGCTTGCCACACAAGCATGAGGACCTGAATTCAAACCCCAGAACCCATGTAAAAGCAGGGTTTGGTTGAACATGCCTATAATCTCAGCACGGGATATAGTGGTGGATTCCTGTGGTCTACTTGCCAACCAGTACAGACTTTGGCAAGTCCAGATGAGTGAGAGATCTTGTCTCAAAAAGTGAACTGCATCTGAGGATTGAAACCTAAGATTGTTCTTTGGCTTCCTCATACATGCACACAGTGATGCATATACACATGTACTCACATTTACACAACACATACATAACAGATGGAATATGAGCACTGTACATCTTTCACATTTGTATATTTGAGTGATTAGTGTGGTACATTAAAAATATGAAGATATTTGGAGACATTTCCAAAGTAACCTCTGACTACATTCAATCAAGGTAGATGCCAGAGGCTCTTTCGTTAACATGGTTACACTTCATTTCTAAGCATCATTGCTTTCCTTTTTCCTTGATGTAGGAATCTCACAAGCACTCTCATTTTAATTAGGCTCCTTTGAGGGGTTCATAAGTGGAATGGAGTGTAATATTCCTTCAGATAATTGCATAGGAATTGAAAGAAAATAGGAAAGGCAGGAAGAGCTTAGAGAAAATATATGTATATAAGGGAGTGAAATTGTCCCAAATGGAATTAATTAACCAAGGTATTAGCAACAAATGATGAGATAACTGTGAGAAGCGCAAGCCTGTGGAGGAAAAGAAAAAGCTGGCGGAGGAAGAGATATTATGTATAAAAGTTTACTGGCTAAAAGAAAGTTGTCACTATCTTGAGAGACATATTTTACTTATAGAGGCCAAAAGATTGGTGAAAATACAGGAATACTCATACATCTCACTGGTTCTTTTCTGCCCCATTGTTGTATTTACCTTCACATTGCTGGGCTAAAACACCTAACCAAAAGCAGCTGATAGGAGAAAAGGATTTGATTTATACTCTCAAGGGGAAGCTTTATGATGGCAGAGGAAAGCATGGCAAGAGCAGAGGGTGGACATCACCTCTGCTACAGCAGGTGGACAACAGCAGCAGAAGAGTGAGAAAAGTTCTGACAGGGTGGGGTGACTGTAACACTGCTAAGCCCACCATCAGAAACATACCTCCTCCATCAAGGCTGTACTTTCAAAATTACCATCAGCTAAGGACCAAATATACAAAGCACATGAGTTTATAGGGGGAATTTGATTCAAACCACCAGACTCATAAATTAGCTATTTATAACTAGTAGGGATCTATAGAGATAAGTAGGAAATTTGTGAGATTTATTGATCTGGCCAGTAATTTAAAAAATTGGAAATACTAAATAAAATGAGATTGGTTACAACTTGTTATCTGTAAGAGGAGGCTAGAAACATATCACATGGTACTTATGCTCCTCATGGTTTTATCAACTAGTGTCGGAAATGTGTGTCTATAAGGCGGGATCTTTCTGGAACCTCACATCTTGCAGATTTTTTAAATTACTTTTACTCTGACAAAACATTATCTTAATATTGTATAATGGATTGATAACAGAACTCAACTTTGGAGGCAGGCATTTGTGTCAATCACAAGAAGGAAGCATGTATATTTTTCCAAGTGATAACTTGTGTTTAATTTAGATTATGGTGGAGAAGGTTTAATGTAATTTAATATTCAAAGTAAAAGTAAAATGCCCAGGAAATTTTAACTTATTTGTTGTAGATGGAGGAAGTTGGAATCACAGAATATGTTAAAGGTGATAACCGCAAGTTTGAAATCTGGTATGGTGAGAAGGAAGAAGTTTATATTATACAGGTTGGTTATTTTAAAATTATTCTAGCAACCACAATCTGAATTAAGATAAAAATGTCTAAGCTGACAAAAAAAATAGTCACACTTCAAAATATTTTACTTCTTTATTTAAATATTACTTGAATATTCTTTTAGACATTGTTTCTAGTAGCATATTTTCTTTCAGTTGAGGTATGTTTTGGGGATTCTGTTGAATAACATTGTTTTCAAAACCTCATTAGTAGACTCATCCGTGATAGCTGATAGTGTGGCAGATGCTTATTAGCTCTTATCATGTTTCTAGAGCTATAATACTATAGTAATTCTGAATTCATTTCCTCACCATTCAAAGAGCACCTGGTTACAAGACATGAAGATCTGGCAGTTCAAATTTGTTCCTTCCTTTTAAAGAACATGGTGAATGCCCTATACACATGTGTTGTATGATCCACTCTGTATCAGGAAAGGGAGAGCATTTCACAATGTTGTTGTCATATGTTTATTAAATATTTGTATCATGATGTGTGACTCATCTGTCATCTGCTATTATGTGTTACCCATATTCATTGGTTTTAGATTAATTTAGTTTTGCACTCACATCTTTAAAAGAACAGTTTCTTGGTTCACTTTAATTTATATTACTTGGTATTTTGTTACAAGCTCATCTTATAAATAATGAGAGGAGATTTAGGGAAGCTATAATATTTCCATCAGTCCCAAAGATCATTAGTTTTTGGAAATATTAGAATGTGCTTTGCTTTGTCAAGAGTAAACATATAATTAGAACCCAAAGGCTGGAATTTGCATCTAGTATTTTAAAGATTGAGTCATGTTTGATATAACATTTGTTTTATTATAAAAATTCTTTTAAAAAAGAAATATACCTTCTCCATCTTTTTAAATCTATAGGCTCCAAATATTGATGTAAAGATGACATGGCTAAAAGAAATAAGAAATATTTTGTTGAAGCAGCGGGAGCTCATGACAGGTGAATTTAAACATGCATGTTTCAAGAGACACACAATGTACGACTCAATAGCTCAGATTTTGTGAAAAGTTTAGCAGTGAATGGGGTTTGTACTTTATTTGGTGTATAATGAAAGGACTTATTAAACAAGTAAGTGAAATATTGAGATTCAGAGGGCTTTAAAAGGTAGTGGATATTGTATTATGGACCCTACTGTTTCAGAACCAGTTGAGAAGCAATAAAGTCCTTTCAAGGAGACAACTGTTCTTACCTCACAGGTAAGAACCTCACAGGATTAGTGCTCAGTAAGGTTGAGCTAGGAAGCTGGTTGTAGTTCTAAGCTTGGACTTTTTTTGTTGTTGTTGTTCTTTATATTATTTAATTATTTTTTTTCTTCACAGTTTGCAAATTCAATGAGCTGCAAGACAAGTATCTATCTTCATTTCTTCCCCAGTAGTATTAGATTTTGATTTTCATGGGCACCTTTTTTTTTTTCTCATATAGTACCTATACTCTTCTAATAGTGAGCATTTGTGGAAAGAATGAGGGATTTGGAAACCTGAAAGACTGGGTTTCAATATTGGCTCCTCCACATGGCAGATTCTTCACAAATTTTAAAAATTAAGTCTTCATTTTCATCTTTGAAAGTGTGAGCCATAATACCTGCTTCTTAGTGTTGCTGAGACACTGTAATGAAGAAGCATAATAATGAGTGGCTGGCACACAGCAACTGTTCTGGCTCACAGCAGAAAATGCGGAAAGGGTTGCTTCCTATAGATCATCAAGTAGTACATAGTTTGGACCCTGCCACAGTCTAACTTTAGCTTGACTTTCCTTTCCTGCTGGTCATTTCAAGTCCCTGAAAAGTTGGTGGTATGGTTGTGTATAAGTCACTAATCTTCAAGGAAGTAAGAAGTGTGGCTTGTAAATGACACTTATATAAGCTTTGTTTTATTTCAGTTAAAAAGTGGAAGCAACAAGATCAGTTAACAGAACAGGAGCAACCATCTCCTCAGCAGAATGCTGAGTAAGTGTTCCTTTCCTTCAGAAATACAATTTTTGCTACTTTCTGTTTTCTATATGCAACATGAAACAACTAAAATTATAGCATCTCAGACAAAAACCAGTCCTTCTGTGTTTACAGTAACTCATCGAATGACTTAAACACATTATAGCTTCAGGACTAGCCATACCATTGGAACTGAATAAACACAATAGCCCCTACAAATTATCAGGCTGGTTTTAAAACATAATTAAAATGCTTTCCTCTCAGTATATGAAGGAAAGAGTTGCATTTAGGTTCATAGTAAGTACGTCTACACTCAGCTTTTCCTTCAGTGTTTTTGTTCACATCCAGTCTTACTGGATAAAGTATGAGAATACAGTAGATGAAGGACTGGCCCCCAGCTTTGTGATCTCTTGATGATGATCACTTTCTGGTGATTTAGCTTCATTTGTACATAGTTAAACAGGACTTACGTGTCCTACAAAAAACCTGAACCTGAACACACCCCACCCTGAAGTCCTTAAGGAAGGCAACAGTCCTGTGCAGTAGCTGACTGCTGCTACAGTAGGATCTGTGGACTTTGTGTTCTACCTCTACAAATTCAAAAATGTACACTGTCCACATTTGAATATACACAGAGAGTACGTACACTGATCCCAACACCTCACCATGTAGTATCTCCATAATCCAGAGAGCAATGAATAACTTATTAGAATCATGATGTTTCCTTTGTTACACATTATCTTTAAGAGATGACTAAAATCAGAGGCAATATGTGATTTTCATCTGGGGCTTTAGAAGAACCCAAGTCACTGGGCAGGTCTTTATCTGGTAGGGCTCATGTTACCCAGTATTTTATCAAACGTGGAAGTAAAGGCTAAGTTACATGCAGTAGTTGACTTAAATAGTAGCAGGCACACACTTAAAACTATGAATCTGCCTAACATTTCATTTTTATTTATGTATACTTACCTAATGAATTACAATTGTCTGTAGAGCAACACAGATTGCTGCATAATACACATGTCTTGAATTTAGAAAAATGCAGCTTTGGCTTTGCACAACAGACCCATTGGCCTGGATCCTAGAACTCAGGCTCTTAATTTTATGAACTATTAACACATAGACTTAAATAAGGGCATATCAGGTATTTTGAATGGATTCTCGGCTTGTTCTTAACACATGTTACTAAGATATATCACTTGTGATTCTTTATTATTCTTAGACTATACAACAGCTCACTTAATTTTATATGTTACTACTTCAGAAAGCCAGCAGAAGCTTTCATAAGTGTTGAGGAAACTGAATCAGAGCACACTAGTGCTGTGGTGGAGGTCAATACGGGGCTTGTGCCAGCTCCAGCAGAAGCAAATACAGAAGCTAATGAAGGTATGTTTCATGGTCATCCAAAGATGACATTCATGGTTGTGCAAGTTTTTTTATGTCTTTATGCTAATTTGGAAAATCTATGTTATTTTTGCATGAAGAAAATAAAATAACCTATTTTATTAGGCTTTCATGTCTTGCATATGAAAATTACTCTGGTGGGCATTGCAGAGCAGTGTTCTGTGAATGTGTGGTCCCTGGGCCAATAACATTAGTATCATATGGGAATTTGTTGTGTGGAAGGCAAATTCTTTGGCTATCTCTGCTTCATCTTCTTGAATCTGTGTGTGAAGCCTCAAAACTCAAATGTTGACCAGCTTTCTATATGATTATTACATATGCTCAAGTCTAGCAACCCCTGCAGTACAGGTTATAGGAATTAATAAAACCCATATATTAGCTTCAAGGAAAACATTTATCCTTGGGTTCATGGTTACGCCTGGGATATTTACTTTCTTATAAGAATTGTGTTATTTGACATGGTTTTAAAAATGTATTTCATTCACCAAATATCAATGTAAACAGTACCCCAGGATTTGCACAAATGATTGTATATGAAATACAATAAAGGTACATTCAGCAGCCATCATCTTCACAATGTTAAGAGAGTAGAAAGATAATTCAACAAACAATTAAAATGGAAGGTGGTAAGTGTTGTAATAGGGTGTACAAGGTGCCGTACAAGCATACAGCAAGATCCCCTAAATAACTCTGGAGAAATGCAATACTCAATACATATACATGGTAGGCTTCATTCTGGATGAGTTTGCCATTAGTTGAGGGAGCAAAAGTAATGATGACCTTGCTCATTTATCCACATAGAGGCCACAGCCATACGTAATTATGTTGTAGTCCTTTCTTCCCAAGAACAGTAAGAAGAGAGCCTAAGTTCAATGCCTTCATTTGACATATGATGAAACTATATTAGAAAAGGCTGACATGATTTTTCCAAGGCCATGTGAACAGTTTAATGTGATCAAGATGATATTCTGTGACTTGCATTACGTAATCTAGGTCAGTTAAAAAAATAATGAAACCCTTCCTATATTCAGGCTGTTCTTAAGAGATGTACAATATGTAACATGTGGTCTCTGCTTACTAAGGCAATCCAAATCAAAATAATACCATGCAGAACCTAAAAATACTATTGAACAGAATGAATAAAAAATACAGAAAGAACTTTGGGAGCAGTTTTTTCACAGTAAAGGATACCTATTCTTTAAAATATTATTTAACTTACTACTTTAATAACTACTACTAACCTCAACTTCCAACCATCCTGAAAATTTAAAAAAGTGTGTGACAGCCCAGACCCTTTTTGAAATGTCAAATTTTAGAATAGTACAACCTAACTGGTAATTTTCTTCTATACAACAAAGTAGAAATCTTGGTCCACTGAAAGCCACAACCTTGGGTATGCCATTGTTTACTTCTTTCGTGATGGTGCACCAGAACCTTTAAGTAATAAGTTCACTTGATGTTTTTTGTTTATAGTTTGGACTGAGATGCCACCATCTTCCGAAGGCCCTGAACAGCCTGAAGATTGTCCAAGCAACTATTTCTACCCTACTTATAACAACAATGAAGAAGAAGAAGAAGAAGATAGGTCCCTGATGGTCAGTAATGACATATTAAATTAAAATTCTTGAGACTGGGCTGGAGAGATGGCTTAGTGGTTAAGCACTTGTCTGTGAAGCCTAAGGACCCCGGTTCAAGGCTCAATTCCTTAGTACCCATGTAAGCTAGATGTACAAGGTAGCACATGCATCTGGAGTTCATTTGCACTGCCTGGAGGCCCTGGTGGGCCAATTCTCTCTCTCTATCTGCCTCTTTCTCTTTCTGTCGATCTCAAATAAATAAATAAAAATTTTAAAAATTCTTGAGGCAGTTTTATTGATGAAATAGGGCACACAGGGATGATCCTTGGCTAGAGTCCTTGAAGTAATTGGGTATATCACATAGTTAGAAGACTAGAAGTAAATCTCACTGGAAACAATCAGTAAGTACTTCTTTCTTTATGTAGAACTCATTTGAACACTACGGAGGTTTCCCAATCTCTATAAATCCATCAGTTTGTTTAGTTATTTCTTTTTTTTTTTCTTTTTTAGGTTTTCAAGGTAGGGTTTCGCACTAGCTCAGGCTGACCTAGAATTCACTATGTAGTCTTAGGGTGGCCTTGAACTCAAGGCGATCCTCCTATCTCTGCTTCCCAAATCCTGGGATTAAAGGCATGTGCCACCACACCCAGCGTCTGGCTTACATTGGTCTTGGGGAAACAAACCTGGGTTCTGTGGCTTTGCAGGCAAGCCCCTAAACTGCTAAGCCATTTCTCCAGCTCTAAAAGCAACATTTTAAACAATAAAAACAAAACTAGAGCAAAGTGGGGCCTTTCAAATGATCTTATAAGTCTCACTAATGTACAAGAAGTTGGATTCTCATATCTGCATTTGAAGTCAATCTGTTGTGTTATCATGCATGAGATAGCCTCTAGAAAAATCCATAGCCTACTTGAGAAGATTTGAGTGAAAAGGAAAAATGATATCTTAATGTCAGCTATGTTTTTAGACTCCTTGAAAGGGTCTCAGAACAAATCCCAAGTGGTTTTTCTTCCACAATTTAGATTAATTTAGACACACATTAGACTAATATTGCAAAAAAGTAGAATTTCCTTAATTAATATCATCTGTAGATTAATTAGATTGGGGTAGTTCATCAGATGTGAGTAAGAAATCAGAAGGAAGTCAGTTGCTGTTTAAATATTTGCTATTGGTTATCTATAAGGGATTGTGAAGAACTTAGTGTTAAGCATTTATCCAGGTATATAGTCAGGAAATAAACCTATAAATTTGATTAATGCTTTAATCACAGACAATGAGACTACAGAAAGAAAACCCAGTTTCCCAATAGTGTTCTGAGTTGAGCTACTAAGGAAAGCATGTAAGTGAACAATGCAGTACATTCTACAACCCTCCTTACTTTAAAAATAAAACAGAAGTAGAGGTGACCTGTTCATTTGGCTTCACTCCTCAAGTCAGAAACTGAGAAACATGTTAGTACTGATGGCACATGCCTCAAATACCAGCCCTTCAGAGGCTGAGCAAGAAGGAATGTGAATTTGAAGCCAGCTGGGTCTATATAGTGAGTTCCAGTTCAGCCTGGGCTATATAGTGAGACCCTATCTCAAAAACAAAACAAAACAAAACAAAACAGTGTAATGGCTTCTACTTCCTTTGTAGAGACCTGTGTCCCAGATGGCTCTCCTATTTTGATGAAGCTACTATGTCATCTGGCAAGTAGCTCTTTCCTGCCTGCTTCTCAGCCCATGTGGAGAAAACACTGCTCAAATGACTTTCAGCTCAAGTGATGTGGATGCTGTTTTCAGGTTCATATTCCTTTTGACATGCAAAAAATCAATAGCACATACTTATTTCTTTTCTTTCACTTAAAACATTTTAATTGTGGTACTCTTTATTTTTAAAATTGTGTATTAAGTGTGTAAGATTGTGTGCTGGGAAAACTCACATCTTCAGAACACTTGACTGAAAATTGTTTCTTCTCTATCTACTTTGTAACCAAATGCAATCAGCGTGCCTTGAATTATTTAGCTTATTATAAATTAAGTTAAAATTATGGCTGCAAAATGATTAAGGTCAAGTGAAGCACAACATTATGATTCCATATGCTTTTATTAGACCTAGAGCTTTTGTGTCCATTATTTTAACATGTGAAAGATGATATAACATCTACAAATTTGGGGAGGGCATTAGTAACTTTGTTCAGGGCTATTGCCTTTTGTATGTGACAAGATAAAATTTTCATGAGAGTGGTATAAAATAATTGTATTTAAAATTTTAATATTTTCATGCTTGTTTTTATTTCTGAATTTATGCAAATTTATGTAACAAATTAGCTGTGCTCTATATTATCTTCTGTACATTTCATGCTGTAATTCTCTTTTTCCAAATAAAAATGAACTCTTCGGGTTATATAAACACATATTCTGCTTTTTTCCCATCACAAACTGATTTGGTTGTTCCTGCAGAGGTGCTGCAGCTATCACATATGCCACTAAAATCAAGAGTGAATTCTTTATGTCATAGGCAACAGGCATATAATTTTTCAATCAAGTTTGTAATGTAGTTTTTCATAACAATTATACAGTGTCCAGGTAAATATAAGGCCCTAGCAGACTGCAGGAAGAGAGGTTCAGAAGACCTCCTGGTAGAAATGGAGAAGACAATCAGTTTCTCCATGAAGATGCTGAGGGTCAATGGTAGGTGTGTTTGCAATGCCTGTGGTGATGTCTGGCTGGTTCACATGGGTAGCTATTAAAAGGTTCTGCTTTGTCTGTACCTTTGTAATACAGTCTCCAACAGCAGAGATATGGCAGTGGTGCCTTTCATTTCCATTGCCTTAGCCATGCCTACATAGCTCACTGAAAGAAATATTAACCTTTGGTAAGTGAAAGACACTCTGAATGACTCAAATGCTATGGGTTTGCATGTTCTTTATCTTTGAATGAGATGATTTAGCTTGCAATCTGGCCTTCATAATGGCTACAGATCACATTGCATTTGGTTATTTAAGTCATTCATTAACCACAGTTCTAATGAATGCCCACTAAATGTCAGAGCCCCTGCTTTACCACTTTAAACAGTAGCCACAATTCTGTTTATCACTTCAAATTTTGAATTGCTAGCTATTACTCAAACCTTACACATTTAAATTTTTATAGCAACCAGTGTAAGAATGATTTTGCCAATATACTGTTACGTGTGAGAGACCCCAAAGCAGGAAGAAAACATTCTTCAGAAGAATGCTGAATGAAGTGTCTATTATTCTTTCAGAAAATTTAAATGAAACAATTTTGTCTTTATTATGTCAATAACTTGAACTGAAATGCTACATTGTATACTTTAGTTCTGAAGGTGAAAGAGTATATGCATAAGGGTAAGCATTACTGATTAGGGGCTAGGGAGATGGTTCTGTCAATAAAGTATATGCCATGCAAACGTGAGGCAAAATTTGGACCCCTAGCAACCCCGTAAAATGCTGGGTGTGGCAGTACGTGTCTATAATCTCAGCACTGGGGAGTAAGCAATAGGGGATCCATAGACCTCATTGGCTAGGTAGTCTGGCAGAATCAGTGAGCTTTAGGTTTAACAAGAGGCCCTGGCTCAAGTAAATATATATAATGGAGAGCAATTGTAGAAGGCACTCAATGTTGACCTCTGGCCTCCACATGGGCACACATACATACATTCACGTGTATGTGCACATGCATTTGCATATGCATATGAACACATGCATACCACACACACATACAAGCAAAACTTTTAATAATGTATTGTTAAAGTAATAACCACTTTTTTCTAGTAACCTAAACTGTTTGTATGTGATGCAAATAACTCAAGAATAATGTAATAAAAGTCTGATACATGGAATAGCTTCATTAAAATTTGAACTGTACTATATTTGTCTTTTATTATATTGTCATTATTTGATAGTAATTTATTTATTATTTAGATTGGTGAAAAATCTAAACCAAATAAAGAAGGTCTGATTCTAGGGGACAGTTTACAGATTCTAATTGGTAGTTATAGCTTCAAAATGCCAAAATTACAGGTATAATATAAATAAACTGCCTAGTACTTAAAGGCTAAAATTAGGAAATCTTTCCTTAATGTGACATTGGCCTACAGAAGAAATATTTCTGTACTTAGAAATAAAACTATAAATGAGTTATGTTAGCTAAAATATAGTTTTGCTTCTTCAATAGATTCGTCTTTGTGAATATTTTTAAGGCATGTTTAATTTTTCCCTCGAGGTTGATAGGCTTGAAATGGATTTCAGATACTGTGATATATTATGAGGAGCTTAGAATGTAATATGAATATATGATTTTAAGATATCAGTATTACAGTCCAAGACTGTTTTTACTTTATCCTAGAGTATTCTGAAAGGAAGGTTTCTGCTGCATAATGTTATCTATGTATGGCGGGTTTCTGCTACATGTACATGCACATATGTGCATATTTGCATACACTTTTGTTTGCACCAAAGACTTAACCTTGAAGGCACTTTGCAGCTCAGAACCACAGTAACTCTTGCAAATGAGTTTACTGTTATTATTATTATTATTATTATTATTATTATTTGGTTTTTCAACTTAGGGTCTCACTGTAGCCTAGGCTGACCTGGAATTCACTATGTAGTCTCAGTGTGACCTCGAACTCACAGCAATCCTCCTACCTCTGCCTCTGGAGTGCTGGGATTAAAAGTGTGCACCACCACACCCAGCTATTTTTATTATATTTTTGATGTTGGGTGAGCAGGCACTTTGATGTCAGCTATTGCTGGTAAAATGAAGAACATTTTTTATTTCTTTTTATTAGTTAGCTATATAATGTGCATAGAGCCATGATGGTACCATCGTTACCCTTCTTCCTGCCCTCCCCACTTGGGGATTGTGGGTTTTGCATTGTGGGGATAACCATCAGTTGTGGGGGAGAGGCAATGTCTCTGCATAATGACCCAACTTATGGCTCTAACAATCTTTCTGCCCCCTCTTCCACGAATTTCCCTAAGCCATGGTGGGTTCATTTTAGGTCTATTTCAGTGAGTGACAAGGTCATGGGAGTCCCTGTGTCTCTGGATCTCTGGTTTGGGAGGGGTTGAGTGTTCTCTGTGTCTATCTCCTTCACCCCTCTGCTGATACCAGGTTCGCTGAGAAAGCAGCACTATTGCTCATTTCCCCAATTATTCTATGGGTTCAGCTGGTATCCTGGTGAGGTGCGATGGGATGATTCTCTCCTCAGGTTCTACATCCATCTGAAAAAGAGAAGCAAATTCTCCAACAGAGAGTCAGCGCAAGGTACATGGATAGTCATTATTGTTTTAGAGTGAATTTAATGGATGTAGGCCTTCTTGTATCCCACTATTGGTGGGAACTTGATATTGGAGGGTGAACTCATTTTTGGATATGGTTCTAACTTGTTTTCCAGTTCCAGGTGTGGGTTCCATTCCACTGAGTGGATCTTTTAGCCAAATCAAGAGCAGTTGGTAACCCACCATGGCTGTATGCCACTATTGCATTTGTGTGATCATCATGTCAGGTTGATTGCTGTTGGGAAGTTTACATCATGAGTTGCTTAGACAGATGTCGGTCATTTTCCCCTAGTTGCTTATGTAGTACCTTCTGGCACTAGACAAGCTAACTGTCTGGGGACTGTCTCTTCCAGATTCTAGCCAGGTCACTCCATGTTCCATCCTAATAGCATATGGTATCTTAGGCAATAGGGTCTTACCATTAACCTTTGGTGGGTCATCAAGTACTCTGACAGAAATCTGTTTTCTTTTGGGAAACCTTGTAGGTCTCACTGATCAACAGCTCATTGTGGATGTTGACCACATGCTGGTACTAGGAGTTACAGGTCAGTGTCAAGGGAAAAGAAGGAAGAAAAAGATAGGTAGTATGAAAGAGAAAGAGAGAGAAGAGTAAGAAGATGGGGTGAGAGAGAGGAACAGGGGAAGGTTGAGGTTAGTCTTCATACTACACTCTGCAGGCCCCTGTGATTCAGGTGTTCTCTCTAAGCACCTGATGAAGGTTCAGCCTTTTAGTGCGTCTTACAGGTTATAGGATTGTTTTGGTACCATTTCCAATTGGGTCCAGTTTTTGTCCCCCCCCCTTACCCGCCCTTCCCTCCCCACCATCCCTATTGTCCACTCCTAAAAATGTTTCTTAGTGTGTCAGCATCTCGGGCAAATTCAGGTTAGGAGCCACAGATGAGTGAGACCATATGACGCTTATCTTTCTGTGATTGGATGAGTTCACTGAGAATGATTTGTTCCAAGTTTGACCATTTTTCTTCAAATTGCATTGTGTCATTTTTTCTTACTATGTAGAATTCCATTGTGTAGATATACCACATCTTAGTTATCCATTCGTCTAATGATGGACATCTGGGTTGAGTCCAGCTCTTAGCTATTATGAACTGAGCAGCTATAAACATCATTGAGCAAATATCTCTGAACTGAGGCTTGGAGCTCTTAGGGTAAATGCCCAGTAAGGGAATAACTGGCTCTAAGAACATTTTTTTAAAAAAGAAAAATACAAACCTTGAAGGCAGTATGAAGCAATGAAAAATAATGTATTTTTAATTTCTAGTAACTCAACCCTTATCAAGGAAGGGGAATTTCTTTTTTGTAATATATATATATATATATATATATATATATATATATATATATATATATATAATATTATATATATAATCAGGTTATATACTTTTATTCCCCTGCTCCTGCTCCCATTTCCTTGGGGTGCTCCTCACTGGAGCCATGGTATTCACTGTAGGGTCATGAAAGCCTCAGTCAGTTCCTGTGTGGTTGTGGTGGAGAGGGGACCATGCCTCAGGACATTCCTACTCACTCTGTGGCTCTTACAATCTTTCCACCCTCTCTTTTGCAATGCTCCCTGAGCCATGGCAGGTATATTGGCAGTCTGATTTAGTGTTGAGTTCTCTGTAGCCTCTGGATTTCTGCTTTTATAGGTTTTGATTGATCACTGTGTCTGCCACCATTACCCTGTAGCTGATTATTAGGCTAGCAGTAAGAACAGGGTTCCTGTTGCTGCTTCCTCTGCAATTGCTCTTGGCCCTGGCACAAGTGGCACATGGTGGCCAGTCAGCTATCTTCTTGTCTTATCGATGGATATTGTCTCTCCTCAGTTTTTCTGCCATCTGTAAGATAAAACAGGTTCTTAAACCAAGAGTGAAAGCATCTTGGGTTAATGGGGGTATGCAGAGTTATTTGAGACTTTTTTTTGGTGTGCAAGCCCACTCTTCTTCTCCAGAGAGCAGTGGGGGTTTCTCTCTGAAGTATGAGTTACATGATCATGGGATTCTGATTTAGTTTCTGGTACCAGATATGAGTTCTCTCCCACTGAGTGGGTCTCATGTTCAATCAGAGATCCACTGGTTACTCACAGAGGTTGCATGCCACTATTACACAAGAGAGTACTTCTTTTTTCTTTGTGGTTTTTCAAGATAAGGTTTCACTCTAGCCCAGGCTGACCTGGAATATACTATGTAGTCTCAGGGTGGCCTCAAACTCACAGTAATCCTCCTACCTCTGCCTCCTGAGTGCTGGGATTAAAGGTGTGCCCCACCACGCCCAGCTAAGAGAGTACTTCTTATTTAGGTAGTTGATTTTTTCGTCTGCAAGATCCCCTGCTTATTCATGCTATTGGTGACCTTTGCCTCCAGTGGCTCCCACAGGACTCCAGCACTATGAGGGCTAGCCAGTGGGGAGCTAGTTTCCCTTTCAGTTCTATCATGGTGTTCTGTTTTCCTAAGATTGTGGCCTGTGGTTTCTTCAGCAATAGTGTCTTACCTTTTATCTCGGGCAGGTAATCAAGTGTTTTAGAAACGGCCTACATTGTTTGTGTGGATTCATGGGTCTCCCTGTCCGACAGCTCACTGTGGAGGATAACCCAATTCTGGGCCTGGGATTTACCACCAAGTTTCCTGTGGTTAGGTTAAGTTTATTCCACCTTCTGTCTGGACTGTCCCCCTTCCCTCTTTATTGGTGGGTTATATCTTAAAGAATGCTAGTCATAATAAAGGTTTCTATGAAACTGATTCGTATTGTATTAACTTTCTTTTTAAAAAAATTAATTTTTTGAAATTTTTATTTATTTATTTGAGAGAAAGAGATAGAGAAATAGTCAGAGAGACAGAGAAAGAGAAAATGGGTGCACTGGGCCTCTAGCCACTTCAAACAAACTCCAGACACATGCACTACCATGTACATGGGCCCTGGGGACTCAAACCTGGGTTGTTTGGCTTTGCAGGCAAGTGCCTTATCTGCTAAGCCATATCTCTATTCCATTAACTTTCACTTAATTCCCTCCCCACACTCCTTGTCCCATACTCCTCCAAGCCCCTCCTTCTCCTAATATTTTGTTCCTACCCTATCAGGTAACTCCTCTTTACCTGTTTCTGCTCTTTTCTGTTCTCATTCTAGTTTTATGCTTATATTCCTGGTGTTTACTACTGTTTGCACTCATCTACAATTGATCCCAGTTAGGACCTACAAATGCGACAGTGCATGTAGCATTTGTATTTCTGAACCTGTGTGACCTCACTTAGTCTGATTTTTTTCCAGGTCCTTCCAAATTCCTGCAAATTTGATTTCATTTTTTCTTATTTCTGAGTAGAATTCCATTGTGTATATGTACCACGTCTTCATTAAACATTCATTGGTTGATTATTAGAGAGAGAGAGAGAGAGAGAATGGGCATGCCAGGGCCTCCTGCCACTGTGAAAGAATTCTAGATACAGTTACACTTTGTGCATCTAGGGTATTGGGGAATTGAATTCATGCAGTCAGGCTTTGCAACCAAGTGCCTTTAACCACTAAGCAATCTTGCCACCCCCTTTTAAAACTTTTATTGACAGCTTCCAGAAATATAAACAATATACCATGATCATAATAATGTTTCATTGATATGTTTCACTGATAACTATGAAAGCAAACCACCAATGATAGTGCTCAGTGTAAAATACTAGGTCACATAGGAAACCCAAAGTACTCTAATCTGGGTCAATCCCTTTTCAAAATTTCTTTATGGAAAGCAGATTCATAGAGATTTTCTTTTTTAAACATATATTTTATTTTTCTTTATTTGAGAGAGAATGGATGCACCAAGGCCTCCAACTGTTGCAAACAAACTCCAGATGAGTGTGCCCCCTTGGGCATCTGGGGAATTGAACCTGGGTCCTTTGGCTTTGCAGGCAAGCACCTTAAACACTAAGCCATTTCTCCAGCACCGAGATTTTCTTTTTAGTGATAATCACCTATCTATAAAAATACAACACCCGTGGTATGAAAGCAGAAAGGAGACTATCATGGCAGGAGGACATAAAAGTAAAGGGGGAGGGGAGATGAGTAAGGGAAAGTAAAAACACAATTTCTTTGAAATATATCATAATTAAAACTAATTTTTTCATGCTGATTAAAAATAAATTAAAAAAAAAAAACCGCAGCACAGCAAAAGAAAATAAGATTACTATTATTATGCACATAATTCATCTGAAATGCTAGTTTTGGCCTTGTGTTGTATTCTGTTTTTATATTACACCACCTTTAAATAAATCTAATAGATCAGGATTAACTTATTTGGTTTCTATGTTTCACTGATAATTACGAAATCAAAACCATGGATAATAGTGCTCAGTGTAAATACTAGGTCACATAGGAGACCAATGGTATTCTAATCTAGTTCACCCCTAAAAGGTTCCCTGCAGTAACTGTTCAATTATTTAGATAATTGTTCAGTTTTTAAATGATTAATAATCAGAAGAGTGTTATATCAACAATCAATAATGATAATTATATATTTTAGTCAGTACTCAATAACTCCATATCATAATTCTTTTTAAGAATACAAAAAACATTTAACAAGATAGATCATATACTAGTTAATAAAACAAATATGAATGAATTTCAGGAGACTAATCAAGTGACGTCTCAAGGTGTTACATTAAAAAGCATTACCTCCAAATATTTGAATTCTGAACAGTAAATATCTAAACAATATATAAGATAAAAATTGAATGAAAGCACAAAGGAATTAAAGTGATTTCAAATTGGATGAACAAAAAAATGTAACATATCAAGCCAGGTGTGGTGGCACACGCCTTTAATCCCAGCACTCAGGAGGCAGAGGTAGGAGGATCGCTGAGAGTTCGAGGCCACCCTGAGACTACATAATTAATTCCAGGTCAGCCTGGACCAGAGTGAGACCCTACCTCGAAAAACCAAAAAAAAATAAAATAAAATAAAGTAACATATCAGAACGAATGTAAGAGCCACAGGTAGGAAAGTGTAGTCTGAGGTATTGACACCCATACAAAGACTGATTGGAGCATTCATGACCCCACAGTGATTATCAATAGCCCCACTGAGAGCATCCTTAGGGTAATGGATACAGGGGAGAGAGGATACAAGAGTATAGCCCAATGGGAATATGACCAAATTGTAATATGTTCATATATTAAAGTTCTCAATTTAAAAAGTAATTATGGGCTAGAGGGATTGTTTAGTGGTTAAGGAGAAAGCCAAAGGACCCAGGTTTGATTCTCCAGGACCCATGTAAGCAGATGCAAAAGGTGGCACATGTGTTTGGAGTTCATTTGCAGTAGCTGAAAGCCCTGGCATGCCCATTCTTTCTCTCTCCCTTCCTCCCTCCCTCTCAAATAAAACTTTTTTTAAAGTAATTATAACATCAAAATCTGTGGTTGGAGCTAAAGAGGGAGGGAATGGAGGGAAATGAACATCTTTAAATACTGGCATTACATACTTAAAATCAGTGTAATTCATCTTATTAAGATAATGAAGGGGAAATCATATCTAATATGTTCAATAGATACAGAAAAACAATTGACAGAACTCCATAGTCATTCATTATCAAAACAATCTCTTGACAAACTAAAGGCAGTTTCTTCAATGTAATAAAGCTCACTTATTAAAATCTACCAACTAGTCTACTTGATGAAGAAATACCAGAAGCTTTCCCTGTAAGAGTGGAAACAAGCAGCAACTTCCCCCTCTGAGCATTCCCATCAACTATACTGGGATTCTGTTGCAGTCAGGTTTGCATTGCTGGCAGAAATCACCCGACTAAAAGCAGCTTGTGGGGAAAAAAGAGGTTTATTTTGGCTTACAGGCTCGAGGGGGAAGCTCCATGATGCCAGAAAAAACGATGGCATGAGCAGAGGGTGGACATCACCCTCTGGTCAACATAAGGTGGACAACAGCAACCGGAGAGTGTGCCAAACACTGGCAAGGGGAAGCTGGCTATAATACCCATAAGCCCGCCCCCAACAATACACCGCCTCCAGGAGGCTTTAATTTCTAAATTGCCATCAGCTGGAGAGACTGGCATTCAGAACACTTAAGTTTATGGGGGACACCTGAATCAAACCACCACAGATTCTTAGAGCCATAACTGAAGGAAAAGAAAATAAGAGGCAACTCTGCCAAGATTAGCAGATACATGTACAAAACCCTAAGGTTCTACACACCAGCTGTATCTACTAGAACTTGTAAATGAATGTTACAAGGGTACAGTGTACAAAAATCATCATGAAATATAAATTTTAATTTTATATCCTAGCAACAAAGAATTGAAAAAGTAAAATTTGAAAAAAGTTACATTTTTGTTAGCAACCTAAAACATTAAATAGGAATACATCTAACATGAAATGTGCAAGGCTTCTCTATTGAAACTTCTCTATTGATCTCTGCTCCCACAGTTTCAGAGAGAGAGTGAATGAGTGCATCTCTCTGTGGGCCAGGGAAGATGTAGTATAGAATTTGTGCCAGCCCACCTGGACACACCTATCTCAGGTGTCCCAGCCAATCATCTTGGGCTTAGTGGAAAAATCCACCCACACCTGGGCAGGGTGCAGGCTCAAGAGAGATCTAACTGGGTGAGATAGGCAATACCAGTAAATACCAGGGCTGAAGCAGGTGGGGCTAGCTGAGATAGACATGGTGAGAGCGTGACTTTGGATCATTCTAAGGTCCCTTCCCTTTAAGGGCTGTCTTGCCTGCCTGGTTCAAGAAACTAACTGCCTATGATGAAACCCCTCACATTTCCCCTCTCATGAGAAAACACTGGAAGAGGATGATGATGTCAGATTTTAACTATTTCCTGCTGAATGGGGGCACTGAAATATGGTAATTAGTTTCTCTCAGGTAGGTGGAACTATTCTAAAGGCCCAGTGGAGGAACCCATCAGTCAGACACCACACCACTTAGAGCTTTTTGGCCTGGACAAGAATTATAAACATTCCTAACGTAAGTATTATCTCAGAGACCAAAGTGTCTAGCATTGTGAGTTAGGGGGAGTTGGTAACCCCATTAGAAGTGGTGAGTATTCTGCTCTCAATGGGTATTCAAGTGGGTGGTATAGATGAAGTTAGATTGCTGTATAACCATCTGGGAGTGAGCTGCTTGTAAGCAAGGAGAGATAAAGTTAAAACAACAGTTGAGTATACAAAGGCCATAGATTAACACAATAACTACGAAGATTATAATAGGTATGATCTTTTTCTGTCATGAAAAACTTGAGATCCCCTCCCAGATCTGTTCACTGAATGGCACTGTATCATTCAACAAGGTCTGGATCTGGTTATGCAGGTCTTGTAAAGCAGTGAAACATTAGCAGAGTTATCAGGAATTATACACAACATTCAACCTTCGTAATGCACCCGTGCCACCTTGGGCTGCGGTGAGTGTGGCTAGAGTCATGTAGTTCTGTATGATGGCTCTCCTCATTATTTCAATCTCAGAATTAAGAAGGGAGATTCCCTCAGCTGTGTCATTCAAAGCCTTTTGGGTATATGTTGTGAGAGTTTCTATGTGTTAGATGACATCTTCTAATCTGATAGATGGAATAAAGACTAAGTAAATGATCATACCATTGAAAAACACTCCTAGTCCATTGGAGTTTTAAAACCTGCAAATTGCCTGATTGGTTTAAGGTTTTTACTTGTCACTCTTGTATCCAGAGAAATTCCAGAGTGCATCTTCCAATCCATCCTGGAGGTATCCAGAGCCAAAAGTTGTTACCACAGAACCATTGGGTGCCGTTAGGGGCTGCCCAGTGTATGTTTGGCCTCAGGGCCCATTCAGTAGCAAAGCATTCTGATGGTTGGAGAGTACTGATGTTCTGGCTCAAGTCTGAAGGAACCCATTCTAGAAAATGAACATTACTGGGTATATTGAAAGAGCATGTTTTTTTTTTTTTTTTTTTTTCATTCCCAGTATAAGGAAGGTTTATGACTTAAATGACCTTTAGTTAGAGTCATCACATATATGTACCCCAGATTTAAAATAACCATCTTGATATCTATAATTGTAAAACACTCATTTTTAATGAAGATGTCAAGTCAATCAAGTGGTTAAATGAAGGCTCTTTTAACAAATGGTCTTTGCAAGGAAAGAGGATGTATTCTTGTACTTATTTCCACACACAAATTTAATTTAATTTGAACCAGAGTTCTAAACAAAATCCAGAATTATAAAGCATCTAATAGTAAAGACAAGGCATGAATTTACTGGTCTTTAGTAGTTACTAATTTCTACACACGAAAAAAACTCCAACAAAAGGCTGTCACACAAAACTAGGTATTACACATGCTGAATTGAGCACTATAGTTATATTAAATATATATTTTAGAGATAAGACAAAATCTAAGGCAGTTTTATTTTGAACACTTTCAAAGGTAATTGTTCTAATGAATCACATTTCCCTTATGTTAATTGATTCCATATTAACAGATTGAAGAGTTAAACTTGAAATGACAAGCTAAGCATTTTGATTCACTCCTGTATTCCTAGCACTCTGGAGGATGAGGTAAGTGGACCATGTGTTCAAGGCCAGCCTGGGATACATTATGGCACACTGTCTCAAAGAAACAAATACATAAAGGAAGCTAAAGAAAAGTACCTAGATATGACCAAAGGTTTTTCTAAGTGATTTATTTATTTAAATGGTTAAATAGCAGAGAAATATTCACTTAAAATATGTGCTCAAAGATCTATTTAAATGAACAGGTCTTTTTCTGTAAATCAGTTTTTAGAAGCAAAACAAATGAAGTCATGAGATTGCAGTGTAACATATTTACTAGAAAATAATGCCTTTCTGTGCTCATGTCACCAAGATTCAAAAGTGAAACACCAAGTGTATTTGTCTAACTTCCCCATAATATTGGCATTTGTATTCAACATGTAGTAGATGCACTGCAATTTTCTTTCTGTTTTTTGAGGCAGTGTCTCACTCTAGCATAGACCCACCTGGAACTCACACTGTAGCCCAGGATAGCTTCAACCAAGCAACCCAAGTGTTATGATTAAAGGAATAATCTATTCTGCCTGGCTTAGTGTAGTTTCTTTTTTTTTCTGTAACTTTAACAATCACCATTTTACATATAGATGTCCTCTTAATTCAGAACAAAATTATTTAGCTAACAAATGAAGGATGTATGCAATTACATATTTGATTAGCTTTAATTTGAAGTGTCTCCATTATTGTACCCCCCAGTAGACTTAGGGCTTAATAACACACTCTTTAACAAGTACATGGCAAGACAACTTTAATCTGAGCCTGTACTTATTTGTAGATACTGTAGGGCTAACTATATGTTAACACACTTTGTTGGGAGAAATAGCATTATTTTTCCAGTTATTTTCATTTTCAATAACAATGGTATTCTTTTTCATCATTTTAATCTTCCTTAATTCCTCCCTCCCTCCCTTGTTTTTCTTTGCATTAATGTTGGGGGAGTTGAAACATTATGCATTCATGTTAAAGCAGACATTTCTCCTCAGTGTGGCATGGTACTACATAAAACAATAGAACCTCATTCTATTCTCTAGAAACTTCTGACTTTCGAGATTATTGAAGTATACATTGCTTTCAGATAACATGCATTTATAATTTATGCTGAAATGGCAAGTTAACAAATCACAATAGTTTTTTAAAAATACATTCTTAAATTTTTAAAAATATTTTCTATTTATTTATTTACTTGAGAGAGAGAATGACCATACCAAGGTCTCCAGTCACTGCAAACGAACTCCAGATGCATACGCCCCCTTTTGCATCTGGCTTACATGGGTCCTGGAGAATTGAACGGGATCCTTTGGCTATAGAGGCAAACTCTTTAACTGCTAAGCCATCTCTCCAGCCCCAAAATTCATTTATTTTCGAGAGAAAGTGAGAGAGAAAATGGCAATTTTGAAAAATACATTTATTTTTTGAGAGACAGTGAGAGAGAAAGAGGCAGAGAGAGGGACAGAGACAGAGGAGGAGGAGCGAGAGAATGGGCATGCCAGGGTCTGTAGCCTCTGTGAACAAATTCCATATACATGTGCCACATTGTGCATCTAGCTTTATGTGGGTAATAGAGCATCAAATCCAGGATCCTTAGGCTTTGTGGGCAAGCACCTTAAGTGCTGAGCCATCTCTCCAGTCCCAACACATTTTAATTGAATGCTCTAATATCAAGTGTTGTCAATTGAGATTGACCCTCGCATTATGTTAAAGAGCAAAATACTATAATATAGTTCATAAAATATATTGCAGTATAAGTTGCTTACTGGATTGGAAAAGTTTAACTGATTATATATGCAGCTTTTAATAGCATTCAATTTTAAAATTATCTTAGATTATCTCATACTTAGGTGAGTAGAGTGTAAAGATCTATCTGATACTTGTTTAACACATTGCAATAATGATCATCTACTTTTTATTTTGCTTCCAATAAAGCTATAGCTTTCATAAATTAGAAGCCTTTAATAATTATTAAACTGAATAATGGCTTTCACATTGAAGTAAAATAATAAGATATTGCCTTAAATTGATGACAGACCTTTTGAATCTTTGCGGAGCATTAGAAGTTATAGCATAAGTAATGTTTTTCTCTTTAAAAGCCACTTAAGCATTACTATTCTTTAAAAAGCCACTTGAGTATTAAAGTTATTCTTTGTTATTTTGTAGATGCTCTTCTGAGTAACATGAAGAAACTTAGTTCCCCTTGAATTAAAGGAAGAGTAATACACTTTTAAAACCAAGATTTCCTTGGGAGGTGTGAAGTAGGTTGTAAAAAAAAAAATAGGTTGTTGTAAAGCTTATCCTCCATTGCTCATAACCACAGAATTTCCTCAGCCCAGAGGTTGACTTTGTCATTCACCACTTGTCTCAGCCTTGCCAGAAGCCATCTTCATGCCTTCATCACCCCCAGGTGAAAGAGCATTGCAACTTTGCTTCCTATTAAATTTTTCCACACATCTCTTGAGATTGCATCTGAAAAGCTGAAATCAAATCTTTTGAAAGTTTGTGGATAATGTTTTACCTGTATTCTTTTAGTAATTTTTGAGTAAATAAACAAAACTTGAAAGAAAGACCTAGAGATTTCATACCCCCTGATTGATAGTTGTTTATTATTATTATTATTATTATTATTATTATTATTATTATTATTATTTTGAGGTAGGGTTTCACTCTAGCCCAGGCTGACCTGGAATTCACTATGTAGTCTCAGGGTGGCCTTGAACTCACAATGATCCTCCTACCTCTGCCTCCAAAGTGCTAGGATTAAAGGAGTGCACCACCACGCCCAGCGATAGTTTATTATTTAATTATCTATTACCTATATATCTATAATGTGCCAACCTGATACTTTCCTGAAGGAACTCATGTGCACTTCGAAGGGAGTTTAGGATTGGGCTACCCTATGGTAGAAGATCCACAGCTAAAAATCCTATAGTTCTAATGTATTGAAGTGAAATGGGATGTTAGATGTTCTAGAAAGTCCTTGAACCTCAAACCCTGGAATCACGTTTATATTTAACCAAAAAATTGGGCAAATCAAACTGAGAAGGATACTTATTAAACTATTATATTTATTGAAGAAAGTATAAAACCAAGAGAAGAAAATGAACACACCCACGTGGCCTATGAGCCCTCATGGTGGGCCTGGAAAAACCATAGAGATGATAGAAAAGAAAGTACAAAGCACTCCTGCCATGTGGAGGGCAGGAGGGATTAGAGCCCATGTGGAAAGTAGGGTTTACGAGGTTCTCCCCTGTCTTGGCCAGGTGGGCTGAGAGAGTGGAAGCTCACCAGATACTGGAGGTTCACTAGTGGTCGGGCAGCCCACAGAGCTTGCCCTCCCCCACAAACATATATATAACCTTGTGGTGGTGGGCCCTACCTTCCCACTCAGGTAGGCCAGAGAGACAGCTGATTGGTCTGAGCTAGGTGCTGTCTCAGGAAGAGGCTAGCCAAATTTTGGTGGCTACAAAGTTAGGATTAGATTTAAATCTTAGGAAAGACTTCCTTCCAAGAGGGGCCCAGGTTGTTTGTGGCAAAACAAATCTTCTTTAGGTAAGAGATAAGGAGTAAGATCATTCTTTGATCTCTAGCAAAGTGGGAACTGCAAGGATCTGTCTAAAGACATTCCTGCTTCTTACTTTCAGGGGCCCAGTACACATTCACTGCCTAACAATGTTACCTGATTCTCTCTCACGTTTACATTTTGTTCACTGAAATTTAGATATACATGTCATAATGTTAAGTGTTTATATTTGCAATAGAGATAACAAAGCTCTTCTTTTCATTGTCTTTATTTTTACTTTTATCTAGAAAAAGCTGGTAAATTTTTCTTGTATTTCTTTTTTTTTTTTTCTCCCCAAGGTAGGAGGGTCTCACTCTAGCTCAGGATGACCTGGAATTCACTATGTAGTCTCAGGGTGGCCTTGAACTCACTGTGATCCTCCTACCTCTGCCTCCCCAGTGCTGGGATTAAAGGCGCGCGCCACCACGCCCGGCTTGTATATCTTTTCAAGTTGAAAAATATATTAATAGAAGTCTTTCTTTTAAATACATTAACTTTGTGATTACTTGTTTTGAAGATAGGGCCCTTGGTTGTTTGTGATCTTAAATTTATGATTAAAGTATTTTACATGACAGATCACTGAAAATAGTGGTGTAAAATTTCTGCCTTTTGAATCATGGTTTTTCAGATGGAATATCAAACTAACATAGTAAGGGCATGTTTTTTCTTTGATTAGTTTTATGATAAACAATGACCCAATAACTGCATTTAATGTATAATTCGTCTTTAAATAGGCTTGTGTATTATATCAAGATCATAGATTATGCCAGTGGTATTATTTACTGTAACAAATTATATGACAAACCAATTGCATTTCATTCAAGACATCTACAAATAAAAAATCTTCTCATGTCCAGTTGTTGGAATTTATGATGGTCAATTTATATTGTTCATGGAAAAGTCTATGTTTAATAATTCACTTACTGCTTCAGTAACAATGGAATAAAATAAAAATAAATTTCTCTAATATATTGATCCTGTGGTAAGAAACCTGAACTAAGAAATAAAATAGTTGCATAATGATACCCCTATGCACAAAATGCTTTAATATCATAGGATTAAACTAGGAATTTTAATCATTTAAGACAATATCAAATTCTGTAGATTAAAATGTATAGTTATGGCTTTGAATTCTTTAATAACTATATAAAGAATGATGTATTTGTATATGTTTATAAATGTAACTGCAGTATATTAATTTTATTTGGCTATAAATGCATATAACTATAAAACATAGCAGCAATTTCCCTTTAAGTCTTCAAATTTTAATTACTTTGTAAATGTACTTACAATGTAAATGTAGTTTCATTAATTCTACATTAAAAATATTCAGCCTTTAAATTCCTTCTTGTAGTTTTTTTTTTTTCAGTTCACTATTATCATTTGCAGTTGAAAATCTCTTCCTCTTCTCATTTATCTGTGTTATACTCCTAAGAGGCCCATAATCATTTTCACTTGAATATTTTCCTACAGTTTTGTTTCATGATATTTTGTGTTTCTGTGTGTGTGTGTGTGTGTGTGTGTGTGTGTGTGTGTCTTTGTAGGAGAAAAATAGAGAGCTGCCTAGAGGCATGATTTAAAATACTTTGCTCAAAATTTCTTTACACAAATCTACAATATAGCAATAAATACAATTTCAGGCTTAAGCTGATAAAGTATATTTCCAGATAATGGAGCTCAGAGCATACCAGAAAACACCTTGATAAGTAGTGTTTGTTTCCTGAATCATCACTTACTCTTGCAAAAACCATAGTTGGGCATGTCAGACCTTACAGTCTCTTTCATATCCCACTTGGGGTCTAGAATATGCAACTTTACTATAGAGGGAGGACAAAAACCTGTAATATTGGTTTTATTAAATCTTCCATTTTAAAAATACAGATAATTTTGGATGATGCAGTGAACCTTTATTTTTTAAATTTTTAAAACTTTTTTTGCCTTTAAATTGATTTTGAGCTCTTGAGGAAGTGCCATCTTTGAACTCATTAATCAAAAAGTTAATCCATCTCTAGAGAACTCCCTAGAAGTCAAAATATGTATTCACACTTTTAAAAGATATATTTGTTTATTTAGGAGAGAGAGAGTGAATGGGTGTGTCAGGGCCTCTGGCCACTGCAAATGAAATCCAGACTCATGCACCACCTTGTACATCTGTCTTATATGGGTTCTGGAGAATTGAATCTGGGCCCTTAGGCTTTGTAGGCAAGCTCCTTAATGGCTAAACCATCTCTCCAGCCCCAAGTTGTTTTTGTGTGTGTGTGTGTCTTAGTCCAGGCTGACTTTGAGCTTTTGATCTCCTGCTTCTACCTCCCTATTGGGATTACAGGAGATTTCCACTGTGTGATTCAGACTTTTATTTGTGTTGACTAATGAGTAAATGCTATTGTTGAGGTTTCAAGGCTCATGCATTATTTTCACAATATGGAAAACATAGTTGTTAAAAAAAAGCCAATATCTGGCTGACAATATTCTGTTAAGAAGGAAAGACATTCAGAGTATATTCTGGAAAGGGTGAAAGAAGAAGTATTCTACTTGAAGAAATTTAGGTCTGTGATTTTTTTTGGGGGGGCATTAAATCAGTCCAGTTTCAGATGTGGACTTTCTCTGAGAAAAACTCCCATTATTAAAAGGTATTAGAACCCAGGAACTTTCTCCCTACAGAGGCAGAAGACACAGCAATGCTCAATAAATCAAGTCTCAAGAAATCCCATAGCAAACAAGTCATTTTTATGGTACTTCAGTGCACTTCTCCACAATGTTTTGGAATAATCACTTTGTAAGTGTTCTTATGTGAAAAAAATGTGTAGGAAGAAACCCACATTAAAGGCAAAACATAAATTATTTATATTGCTCAACAGGAAACTGACAAAATTGACAACCAAATGTTTGCTTTCTTTAAAATCTATACCTATTTAGGTCAATGATTGAACATGTACCTAGCATGTACAAGGCTCTAGGTTTAATCGCTAGTACCATGCTGGGGGTAGGGGTTGGGAATGAAGGGAAAAAATATTCCTTTTTAATTCAAAATTCATTTTCATTATCACATCTCATGGAATATTCACATCTTAAGATTTCCATTGTGGTATAAAAATAAACGGTGGAGAAAATACAGCATATGCAACAAATGGTGCAGGAGAAATTAGATAACCACTTGTAGAAGCATGAAATTAGACCCACTTCTCTCACCCTGCACAAACATCAACTCTAAATGGATTAACCCCTTCAACATAAGACCTGAAACTCTGAAACGACTTAGAAGAACATGCAGGGAGCATGATATAGGCACAGGGAAAAACTTCCTGAATGAGACACAAGTAGCATAGGAAATTAGATCAACATTCAACCACTGGGACCTCATGAAAATGAAAAAGCTACTGTGCAGACAAGCAAATCATCAACAGAGTCAACAGACATCCCATAGAATGGGAGAAAATCTTCACCAGCTATGCCGCCCAACAAAGGTCTAATAGCTAGGATTTACAAAGAACTAAAAAAAAACTAAACAATAAAAAATCAAACAAACCAATCAAAAAATGGGGTAGAGAATTGAGCAGAGAATTTTCAAAGGAAGAAATACAGCTGGCCATTACACACTTAAAGAGATGTTCAACATCTTTACTCATCAGAGAAAGGAAAATCAAAACAACTCTGAGATTCCATCTTACTCCAGTCAGGATGGCAGTCATCAGAAAGTTGAATGAGAACAAATACTGGCGAGACAGTGGGAAGAGGAATCCTGGTGGGAGAGCAAACTTGTACAACCACTATGGAAATCAGTATGGAGACTCCTGAAAAAGTGGAAAACACATCTACCATTTGGGGATATACACTAAAGACTCCACTCTTTAACACAGAGATACTTGCTCAGCCACATGTTTCTTGCAGCTGTATTCACAATAGCTAGGAACTAGAATTAGCCCAGATGTTCATCATCAACTGATTAATGGATAATGAAGATGTGCCATATATATAGTGTGGAAATTCTTTTTTTTAATATATATTATTTATTTATTTTATTCTGATTTTACATTCATAGTATTGGTTCCATTGTCCTCCTCCCTGTCGTCCCACTTTCAAAGGGACCCTCATCAATGGGGAATGTGGGTCATGCATTGTGAGGTTAGTCAAGAGTTCTGGGGGGTAGGCCCCAGTCTCTGTGCATAATGCCCCAACTTGTGACTCTAACAATCTTTCTGCCCCCTCTTCCGCGAGTTTCCCTGAGCCACATTGGGGTCATTTTAGTTCTGCTTCCTTGATGAGGTTTTGGGAGCCTCTGTGTCTGTGAATATCTGGCTTAGTTGGAGTTGGATGTTCTCTGTGTTTATCTCCTTCAGCCTTTTTCTGGTGTCGTGATCGCCATGAATGCTGTATCCTTGCCCTTCTCCTGCGTTGTTCTATGGTTTCATCTGGGGCCCTGGTAAGGTGTGGTTTGCTGATCCTCCCTTCAGGTTCATTGTCCACCTGAAAAAAGATAAGCAAAATCTCCAACGGAGAGAGAAGTTAGTACTAGATAGAAGGGATGACCATATATGTCTTGGAGGGAATTTTATATTCGTTGGCTCTCTTCTAGCCCACATTTGGTGGTATCTTGATCTTGGAGACTGAGCTCATTTTTTGTACCTGGTTTTGACTTATTTCCCAGTTCCAGCAATGAGTTGCATTCCACTGAGTGGATCTATTAGCCAAATCAAGAGCAGTTGGTTACCCACCATGGCTGTTTGCCACTACTGCACTTGTATGAGCATTACATCAAATTGTTTCCTGCCGGGTATCTTAGACTGCAAGTTGTTTGGACCAATGTCGGACCTTTTCCCCCAGTTGCTTGTGTGGCACCCTCTGGTACTAGACTAGCTAACTGTCTGGGGACTGACCTTCTCCCAGATTCTGGCCAGGTCTCTCTGTGTTTGGTCTCACACACGTATGCTGTCTTCGTCAGTAGGGTCTTACCATTAACCTTTGGTGGGTCACCAAGAACTCTGACAGAAGTCAGTCTTTTTTGGGAAACCTTGTAGGTGTTTCAGATCAACTGCTCATTGTGGAAGTTAACCCCGTGCTGGCACTGGGTGTTATAAGTCTGCCCCTAGGAAGGTGAGGGAGGAAAAAGATAGATAATATAAAAGAGAAAGTGAGTATAGAGAGGAGAGGGAGAGAGAGAGAGAGAGAGGGAGAGAGAGAAGAGAAAGAGAAGCAGGAAAAGATTAAAGTTGGCCTTCATGATGCTCTCTCCAGGTTCCTGTGGTTCGGGTGTTCCCTCTGCAGGCCTGCTGAAGGATCAATGTTTTAGCCTGTAGTTCAGAGTAAAGGGTTTTATAGTATCTTTTCCTTTTGGGTCCCAATTTGTATCCCCCCCTTGTCCTCCCTCCCACTCTCTCGTTCCCTCCCACCCTTAGCCTCCATCCATCCCACCCTCCCTCTTGTCTGGGCCTCAGAGTGTTTATTAGGTTTGGCCGCATGTCATGTGGGTTCAGGCTAGGGGCAAAAGATAAATGAGACCATGTGACGATTATCTTTTTGTGCTTGGGTGAGCTCAGTGAGGATGATCTGTTCAATGTTTGACCATTTTTTTTTCAAATTTACTTATTTCGTCTTTCCTTACTGCTACGTAGAATTCCATAGTATAGATATACCACATCTTTGTTATCCATTCATCTAGTGATGGAGACCTGGATTGATTCCAGCTCTTTGCTATTATGAATTGAGCAGCTATAAACATGGTTGAGCAAATGTCTCTGATCTGAGGCTTGGGGCCTTTAGGGTAAATGCCCAATAAGGGAATAACTGGATCCATTGGTAGGTCTATGGTCATCCTTTTCAGGAGTCTCCATATAGCTGTCCATAGTGGTTGAACCATTTTACATTCCCACCAGCAGTGAAAACTTGTTCCTATTTCTCCACAGCCTTGCCAGCATTTGTTTTCCTTGTTTTTCTTAATGTTAGCCATCCTTACTGGGGTAAGGCGGAATCTCATAGTTGTTTTAATTTGCATTTCCCTGATGATTAGGGATGTTGAACATTTTCTTAAATGTGTGTTTGCTATTTGTATTTCTTCCTCTGAGAACTCCCTGTGCAGTTCTCTGCCCCACTTTGTGAGTGGGTTGTTTGATGATTTATTGTTTAGGTTTTGGAGTTCTTTGTAGATTCTAGAAATTAGGCCTCTGTCCATTGTATAGCTGGTGAAAATTTTCTCCCATTCTGTGGGTAATCTGCTGGCTTTGGTTATAGTATTTTTGTCAGTGAAAAAGCTTTTCAGCTTCATGAGATCCCAATGGTTGAGTGATTGTTTAATTTCCTGAGCTGCTGGGGTTTTGTTCAGGAAATCTTTTCCCACTCCTATATCGCGGAAGGTTCCTCCTATTTTTTCTTCCAGTAGTAGCAGAGTTTCTGGTTTTATATTAAGGTTTTTGATCCATTTGGACTTAATTTTTGTGCATGGAGAGATGTGTGGGTCAAGTTTCATTTTCCTACATATGGTTGTCCAGTTTGTCCAGCACCATTTGTTGAAGATGCTGTCTTTTCTGCATTTTGCATTGGTAGGGCCTTTGTCAAATATCAAGTAGCTGTAGTTTCTTGACCCAAAGTCTGGGTCTTCAATTCTGTTCCATTGGTCTATATTCCTGTTTTTATGCCAGTACCATGATGTTTTTATTACAGTGGCTTTGTAGTATAGCTTTAGATCAGGTATGGTGATACCTCCAGAGGTGTTTCTTTTGCTGAGGATGAGCTTGGATATCCGAGGCCTTCTGCCTTTCCATATGAATTTTGAGATAGTTTTTTCTATCTCATTGAAGAAGGAAGTTGGGATTTTTATCGGCATTGCATTGAATCTATAAAGTGCTTTTGGTAAAATTGCCATTTTCACAATGTTAATTCTACCAATCCAGGAGCATGGGAGGTCTTTCCATTTTTGCAGGACCTCCTCAATTTCTTTTTTGAGAGTTTTAATGTTTTCATTGTATAGGTCTTTCACTTCCTTAGTTAATGTTATTCCAAGGTATTTTATTTTCTTTGTTGCAATTGAAAATGGGACGATGTTAGTTATTTCTTTTTCTGTCTCTTTGTCCTTTGCATACAGAAAGGCTACTGATTTCTGTGCATTGATTTTGTATCCTGCTACTTTGCTGAAGGTGCTAATCACCTTTAAGAGTTTTGAGATGGAAGTTCTCGGGTCACTTATGTATAGAATCATGTCATCTGTAAATAGGGATAACTTAACTTCTTCCTTTCCACTTTGTATCCCTATGATTTCTTTCTCCTGTCTTATTGCTTGAGCTAATACTTCTAGCACTATGTTAAAGAGCAGAGGTGAGAGTGGACACCCCTGTTTTGTTCCTAACCTCAATGGGAATTCCTTCAGTCTCTCCCCATTAAGAATTACTTGGGCTTTAGGTGTTTTATATATAGCCTTTATTATGTTGAGATATGGGCCATCCATGCCTATTCTCTCCAATGTTTTGATCATGAAGTGATGTTGTATTTTGTCAAAGGCCTTTTCTGCATCTATCAAAATAATCATGTGGTTTTTGTGTTTCAGCTTGTTTATGTGGAGTATTACATTGACAGATTTCCATATGTTGAACCACCCCTGTGTTCCAGGGATGAAGCCTACTTGATCAAGGTGGATAATGCTTTTGATGTACTGTTGAATTCGGTTTGCAAGAATTTTGTTCAGGATCTTTGCGTCTATGTTCATCAGAGAAATGGGCCTATAATTTTCCTTTCTTGTGGCATCCCTGCCTTGTTTTGGAATTAGGGTGATACTAGCTTCATAAAAGGAGTTAGGGATCTCTCCCTGTTCTCCTATTGTGTGGCACAGTTTGAGAAGAATTGGTTTCTGTTCTTCCATGAAGGTTTGGTAGAATTCCGCTGAGAAACTGTCTGGTCCTGGACTCTTCTTTTTGGGGAAGTGTTTGATTACCTCTTCTATGTCGAAGGGTGTGATGGGTTTGTTTAGGAAATTAATCTGCTCTGGGCTTAGCTTTGGTAGGTGGTATGTGTCTAGGAATTCATCCATTTCCTCCATATTCTCCTGTTTTATGGAGTAGAAGTTTTTGAAATAAGTCCTAATAACTCTTCCTATTTCACTCATGTCTGTTGTGATCTCACCCTTTTCATTTCTAATTTTGTTGATTTGAAGTGTTTCTTTTTTCCGCTTGATCAAATTGGCCAGGGGTATATCAATCTTGTTAATTTTTTTCAAAGAACCAGCTCTTTGTTTCATCAATTTTCTTAATTGTCCTCTTAGTTTCCAATTCATTAATTTCTGCTCTGATCTTAATTATTTCTTTCTGTCTGGAGCTTTTTGGGTTGGCTTCTTCTAGCTTTTCCAATGCCTTTAGGTGAATGGTTAGGTTATTGATTTGGGATCTGTTTTTGTTATGAGGGCATTTAGTGCTATGATTTTTCCCCTAAGGACTGCCTTCATTGTGTCCCACAAGTTTTGGTATGATGTGTTCTCATTGTCATCGAGTTCTAGAAATTTTGCAATTTCATTCTTTATTTCATCCACAACCCATTTATTGTTTAAAAATGTGTTGTTCAATTTCCAGGAGGTAGAGGGATTCCTGGTGTACTTTTTGTTGTTGATTTCTAGCATTACAGCATTGTGGTCTGATATCATGCAGGAAATTACATCAATTTTCTTGAAAATATGGAGGCAGGCTTTGTGGCCCAGTACATGATCTATTTTAGAGAAGGTTCCGTGGGCTGCTGAGAAGAATGTGTAATCTGTAGATTTGGGGTGGAATGTTCTGTATATGTCTGTTAGGTCTAGTTGCTCTATGGTGTTATTGAGCTCTCTTACTTCCCTATTAATTTTCTGTTTGGATGATCTATCCATTGCTGATAGTGGAGTATTAAAGTCCCCGACTATGATGGTGTTGGTGTTTATTTCTGTTTTGTTGCCAAGTAGATTTTGCTTTATGAATTGTGGTGCACCTGTGTTTGGTGCATAAATATTGATGATTGTGATATCCTCTTGTTGGATTGTTCCCTTGATAAGTAAGAAGTGGCCTTCTTTGTCTTTTTTGGTTAATTTTGGTTTGAAGTCTATTTTATCCGATATAAGTATAGCTACGCCTGCTTTTTTCATATTTGTGTTTGCTTGGAATATCATTTTCCACCCTTTCACCCTGAGGAGGTGTCTGTCTTTAGTGGTGAGGTGGGTTTCTTGAAGACAGCAGATTGAGGGGTCCAGTTTTCTGATCCACCCTGTTAGCTTATGTCTTTTGATGGGTGAATTGAGGCCATTAATATTCAGAGATATTACTTTGAGGTTTGATTTAATACCTGCCATATTGTGGTGGGTTGTGGTCTTTGTGTTTTTTTTTTGGGGGGGGTGGTTATTGTGGACTACTTCTTGAGGGCTCTTGATATTGGTTATTTGTTTCTTCTGTGTGGAGAATTCCCTTAAGTACTTTCTGTAGATTTGGCTTTGAGTTCATATATTTGTAAAGATGAGTTTTATCATGGAATGTTGTTCTTTCACCATCTATTATGAGGAATACTTTTGCTGGATAGAGTAGTTGGGGCTGGAAACCATGGGTTCTTAGAGTTTGCAGTGTTCCATTCCAGGCCCTTCTGGCTTTTAGGGTTTCCATTGAGAAGTCTGAGGTAATTCTTTTTTTTTAATATATATATATATATATATATATATATATATATATATATATATATTTTTTTTTTTTTTTATTATTTATATTATTTTGATTTTACATTCATAGTAAAGGATCCATTGTCCTCCTCCCTGTCCTCCCTCTTTCAAAGGGACCCTTGTCAATGGGGAATGTGGGTCAAGCATTGTGAGGTTGGTTAAGAGTTCTGGGGGGTTGGCCCAGTCTCTGTCTGAGGTAATTCTAATGGGGTTCCCTTTATATGTAATGTGTTGTTTTTCCCCGGCTGCTTTTAGGATTTTCTCTTTGTGCTTGATGTTTAGAGTCTTAAAGATAATGTGTCTTGGAGAATTTCTCCTTTGGTCAAGTCTGTTTGGAGTTCTACTAGCTTCTTGTAATTTTGATGGGATTTTCTTTTGAGAGAGCGGGAAAGTTTTCTTCAATTATTTTGTTGAATAAGCTTTCCATTCCTTTGGCCTGTGATTCTTCCCCCTCTGGTATACCCATGATCCTAATGTTTGGATGCTTAAGGGTGTCCCACATTTCCCTCATGTTCTGTTCACAGAAATTTTTGAACTTGTTGAAATTTTTGGACTCACGAACTGTTTCTTCTGTTTTGTCTTCCAGTTCTGAGTTTCTGTCTTCAACTTGATTTACTCTGTTTTTAAGAGCTTCTATAGAGTTTTGGGCTTGTTCAATTTGGTTCATATTTTCTATTTTTTTTTTTATGTATAGATTCCATCCCTCTGTCTAGTTCCCTTTTTGTGTCATTTTCTGACTTTCTTAATGCCTCTTGGAGTTCATCCTTGCATTTCTTTATGTCTTCATTGAACTTAGCCAGCTAGTTATTGAGGGCCTCTTTTTTTTCATTCTCCTTCAGATCATTTAACTGTCTTTGGAGCCCTTCCTGGTTCCTTTCTATTAGGTCTAATCTAGCAAGGATAACATTCATACAATTGTTGGCTCATTGTTGAGTTTCTGAGAGTTGTGCTATTTGCTTGGCCAGGGTTTCATAGCTTGTCTCTTCATTTTGGGGTTCTGATTCTATTGTCTCTTCTGTGCTTTGATTTGAGACATCCTTTGTAGGACTGGATAGTCTTGCTGGATTCACTTGCATCTGGTTTTTCATGCTATTCCTTTTTCTCTGTAGTCTGCCCATTGCAATGGTTCAGAAACCTTGTGTATGAAATTCTAGCCTGCTGCTCTGGGGTGGGGTGGGGCGCAGTGGTGATTGTCAGGGCAGTGGTCCCTGGAGTTCTGATAGGCTGTGGCGGGGGCCACTGGCCTGCTGGCCTTTGTTCCTTATGGAGGTGGGAGGGGTAGGGGACCACAGCGACCCTAGTTGAGCTCAGGCAGGGTAGGGCAGGAACACTGGCCTACTTCCCTGGATCCCTGATCTGCCCCAGGAGGGAGAGTGGTGGCACCTGACTGATGGGGGTCAGGAAGGCTAGGGGGCACCTGACCAGTGATGGGGATCTGGCCAGTGAGGGAGGGGTCTGGCAGGTCAGGTCAGGCAGGCCCCCTGGGATCTGATGTGGCTCAGGAGGGCCTCCCCAGGACTGGCCAGGTGAGGGAGGGATCTTACTGGTCACTCAGACCAGCAGTGTCTGCAGCGACTGCGGGCCGGTGGCCCTGGGCTCTGGCCGGTAATGGAAGGCGTCTGAGCAGTCACTCAGACCGGCAAGTTCCGCCATGCCTCCGGGTGGGTGGCCCCGGGCTCTGGCCAATAATGGCGGGGGTCCGAGTGGTCACTCAGACCGGCAAGTTCCACCGCGCCTCCTGGCAGGTGGCCCCAGGCTCTGCTGGTAATGGCGAGTGTCCGAGCGGTCACTCTGACCGGCAATTTCTGCCGCGCCTCCGGGTGGGTGGCCCTGGGCTCTGCTGGTAAAGGCGGGGGTCCGAGAGGTTGCTCAGACCAGCAAGTTCCGCCAGGCTCTGGCTGGTAATGGTGGGCGTCTGGCTGGCGGTTTGGGTCACCCCCGCCCAGGAGGACCTAACCAGCAGTGGCCCCTGGCCTAGAGCATGGAAATCAGTGGATTCCCTATTTTTTTTATCCACCCCCTCCCTCTGGCAGCATGCAAGGACCAGCAAACCCTTTAAGACATCTTTTAAAAGCTTAAAAATCTTGGTTTTACTTCCCTGTAAGGTGAGGCGAGGTTACGCGGATGCCATCTTGACCGGACCCCCCATAGTGTGGAAATTCTGTTCACAAGTAAGGAAAAATGTAATAATGAAATTTTCATGAAAATGGAAGGTCTAAGCAAGGTCATGCAGGAACAGAAAGACAAATACCACTGGGATCAATTAGAGATGAGTGCAAACTGTAGTAAGCATCAGGAATAGGAGCATAAAACCAGAATGAGAAGAGTAGAGAGAAAAACGAGGCAGAGAGAAGAGGAGGAAGTACTTGATAGGCTAGAGGATGCACAGAATATAGGGGGTAGAAGGAGATTCGAGAGGTAAGTGGTTGAAAGGGTGAGGAAGGAATTACTCAAGACTTATGACATCATAAATCAGTTCCATAGAAACCCTCATTCTGACTAACATTCTACAAGATATAACCACCAATAAAGGGGAGAGGGGGGGACATTCCAGACAGAAGGTAGAAAAAGCTTAACCTCAAAACCATGGACCCTGGCAGGTAAATCCCAGGCCTAGAGTTCAGTTGCCCCCCCACCCAACACAGTGAGCTGCTGGCCAGGGTGATCCCTAAGATTCCCCATAATAATGTAGGCCATTGCCAAAACACTTGATTACCTACCAGAGCCAAAATGTAATACCATAATGCTGAAGACTCCACATACTGTGGTCATAAGACATCAAAATACCATGCTGGAACCAAAAGGGCAAATAGCTCCCTCCTGATTAGTCCTCATGGTGTGGAAAGCACTATGGGAACTGCTGAATGCCAACTGTCACCAACAGCATGAATAAGCAGAGGACCCTGCAGACTACAAAATCAACCAGCCAGATAAGTACACGCTTGTATAATAGTGGCACACAGCCTCTGCAGGTAATGAACTGCTCTTTGACTGGACATGAGGCCCATTCAGCAGGAGAGAAATCATCTCTGGTCCTGGAAACCAAGTCAAAATCCCATGGTCAGGAAATTCATGTACTTCATAGAGAAGCCCCAATCGCTCCCTGGGGACGAAGAGTGGCCTTGCACACCAAAAGCCACCTCAAAGACTTTGCATACCCCCTTTAACCCAAGTTCTTCTCACTCTTGGCTGGAGAATCTGTTTTATTTTCCAGAAGGCAGAGAAAATGGAGGAAAACCAAGATCCATTGATAAGAAAAAAGATAGCTGATTGCCCACCCAGATGTGCCACCTCTACCACATCTTCCAGGGCCCAGGAGAAATTGCAGAGGATGAGGCAACATGAATACTGCTCTTACTGCTAGCCTGACAACCAGTTTCAGGATGATGGTGACAGACACATGAGTTTATGGGGGACATCTAATTCAAACCATCATAGTACTTGAGAGTTCATGTTATTCTCTTTACATTTCTATGTCAGTAATATTTCATAATAGAAACATTCTGCTTACTTGAATTTAGTACTAAGAATGAAATAAAATACCTTCTCCCATTATGATTGAAATGTAGTGAAACTGTATCAGCCTTACTATCCATACATCCTTGTGGGATTTCTTAAAAAGTTATCTTATGTGCTGACTGAAAATAAGTCAGAAAGTTTTTTAATGGTTAATATAAACATCTGCACATTACTATGAACAATCATATCAATACAGCAGAAAACTACCATTAGATAAATCTTCATGAACTTATAATGGGTTGATGTGTTGTGTGGAAGAAATATTTGCACTAAAAGAATGTTTTGTTTTCATAATACAAAATGACTACCATGTGTCATCTGAGAACCTCTTTAAAGCTCTGATATTTCAATATTTCCACGTAATGAAACTTCTGCTACTTACCCCTTTATAACTTCAAGTGTGTATTTAGTGTTTATTACTAGCACTATTTCACAGCAGAATACAGAAATGATGAATTTTAGTTAAATTACATTGTGCTCAATGATATATTGATAACAATTTAAACAACAGGATCTCTTAAAAAATCCCCCAAATTTCTTATAACATTTGCTGATTTGTATGGTATAAATACCTTTACTGTGGCAGATTTCAAGCTACTGATATAAACTTGCTGAGCTGGGAGTTGGGTAGAGATGTACAAAACTAAACTAGAGGCTTTAGCAGTCAGAACCATCAACTACTCCAAGTTTTTTCCTTTGTGTCAGTCTACCAAGGCTTATTGCCCATACTGCTGTGCTAGGGCTCTCTAACCATCTGTGCTGGACTGGGCGCTGTTCAATTCTGTAGTCCTTCTTTGTTTAAATAAACTCTGTTAATTGGTTCTGTTTCAAGTTTTTCTTTTAACACAGACATTTGTGAGTTAATACATGCCAGTTTTAGCATGTCATTGATTGTGTCTTATAAACTATAGACACTTGTAGGCCCATAGTGCTCAGAAAATTTCCAATATATTGCACTATGGTTTCTGAAATATAACAGTCCTATCATTAGTGATATGTAGCTGTACTATTAGCACTATCTGTCACCCATATTTATACTTTATAAACAAAGGAAACTGGTTCCTATCTTAAGCATGATCATCTATGACTAAAAACCGTGTGCAGAAGAGAGCCTGGGCAATGAACAATATGGGATTCATACCCGCAGAAATGAAATCTTGTAGCCAAGAACAACAGCTTGAGATTTTAAACTTCATTTAAAGGTTATTTGGATAATAATTCTAGAGATAATGAAATTGCAAAGAAAACTAACAGCTGATCTATAACATAAACAAAAGCTCCAACAACAGAGCTACTTAGTGAAGAGAGGAAGCCCAGCCGAGAGAGGTCAGTCGAGAGAGGTCATTTTAGCTCGTGTTATGGTTTAAACAAATGTTAGTGCTAAAATGCAAGGTCAGGAACACAAGGGATGGCCAATAAAAAGGCTTGTAGCTGGGTCTGACCAGATAGAAAAGAAGAAGAAAAGGGCTCTGGGGAAAACAAAGCCAGTCTTTCCAGGTTCCAACCAGCTGCCATGGAGCCCCTCCTTGAGGAGGATGCTCAAGGCACCATTGTCCTTTCCCCCAGTAAATATCTCAGCTTTAGGGGTGCTCACACTTTTATGCATACATATATATTTAAAATTATTTATTTCAGAGACACACACATACAGAGAGGGGGAGGGAGAGAATGAGTGCACTGTAGCCTCTAGCTGCTGCAAATGAACTCCAGATGCATGCGCCCCCTTGTGCATGTGGCTTCCATTGGTCCTGGGGAATTGAACCTTTGGCTTTGCAGGCAAATGCTTTAACCACTAAGCCATCTCTCCAGCCCCTTATACATATTTTTCTATCTAATTCTTCTAATTGTAACAGACTAAATTGTGGGATAAAAGGGTTTCCAAGATAGCCTTAACTTTTATAGAAAGACTTACAAATTCCGTCCCTTGGCTTATTCCACCCTCCACTCTGGAGGGTTACTTACCTCCTTTCTGCTTTGTTTTGACACCTGCTAAAATAAACCTAGATTGCTCGCTTGCCTTCCCATGTGTCATTGTGAAGACGTTAGGAGCACAAGAACAAAAACTGTTGCTGCAATTATCCTAAGTGGGAGTTGGGAGTTATCCCAACTCGAGAGGATGTGGTGAGGAGGTGCATCTCCCCATCCATAGCACTGCACTTGGAGGCCTCCAAAGCAACACGTGTTAATAGCAAACCAAAAGGCCAGGGTTCTAACAGGACTTTTTATGTTTGATTTACTTATGTTTTAATTAGCATTTTCATACATTTTTGTTAATTCTCCTCTCTATCCCCTTGCCCCTCACCATATGCCCTTCCATGTCCAACCTCCTTTCCACTTGCAGATCGCATGTGTCCTATTCCTGTCTCTCCTCCTTCCTGGACACCCCCCTCATGGTCTCCTTTCTAGTTTCATAGCCTATTCCACACTCACTTCCACTTATGTATATATATATATGAACCTAGAATATACATATTTGAAAGAATGTGTGATTTTTGTCTTTCTGAGTCTGGGTCACCTACTCCATTCATTTTCCTGAAAATTTAATAATGTTAGTTTAATGATGTTACTTTTTTTTTTAAAGCTGAGTAAAACTATTGTGTATCTGTACCACATTTTCATCATACAGTAATCAGTTTGTGGGCATTTATATTGATTCCCTTTCCTAGTTATTGTAAATAGAGGAGCAATGAACATGGTTATACAAGTGTCTCTGTGGTCAGATATGGAGTTCTTTCGGTATATACCTAAGAGTGGTATAGCTGGGTCATTATGTTAATTCAATTTTTAAAAAGCTTTTTGAGAGACCTCTATACCAATTTCCATGGCTGCACCACTTTGCACTCCCAGTAACAACGAATAAAGGTTCCCCCTTTGCCACACCCTTGCTAGCATTTGTTGTTGTTAGTTTCCTTGATGGTAGCTTTTTGGACTGGAATGAGATGGAACCTCAAAGTGGTTTTAATTTGCATTTCATTGATGGCTGTGGATATTGAATATGTTTTAAAACACCTATTTGCCATTTGCATTTTGTCTCTTGAGAACTATCCATTTCACTAGCCCATGTTTTGTCTAACTAGTTCTTTTTTTTTTTCTTTTTGGTTTTTCAAGGTAGGGTTTCACTCTAGCCCAGGCTAAGCTGGAATTTACTATGTAGCTCCAGACTGGCCTTGAACTCCTGGTGATCATTGTATCTCTGCCTCCAGAGCGCTGGGATTAACGGTGTGCACCACCACACCCAGTTTAACGAATCTTCTGTGCTAATCATTTTCACATTTCCTACACACTAGTGATAACTGCTCCTAACATCCCAGGGAGAAAGGGAATTAATGAAGTCTGTCTTTTGTATTTGTCTCCCTATGACCTATTGTCCTAAGTGTTCAAGATAAATGTCTTTTTCCTACTGTAGATGTCTGAGAGTTTTGCACAAACTTGTGGTTAGTAACTGTCTTTTCCCTCTCATTTTATTCATGACATTGGTCTATTTTTCTAGGAAGAATGCAATAAATTTCTCAGCAATTTGGTTTCTTGATTTTATAGCTATGTTTTTATGTTTTAAAAACACATGTTTACTTGTGTAATCTAGTTCAAGGGAGAACAGTTTTGTACATACATATCTTCACTTAAACCTATCCCATGTTGGAAAGCATGGGCCCGTTTTATCTTTATGAGATCAGTATGCATACCATGTCATAAATATTGACCTAGAAAAGCTGTACAGTACCATCACTCTAAAAGCTTAAGGGTGACAACATCAGGGAGATTTATTATATTGGTAAAGTTTTATAGATTAGGATCTTGTAATTCACATTGCAGTGAAGCAGCTGATTGAATGGTAATCTTTGCAATCAGGAATATACATTTCTATCATCAGCCTTCTCCTACCCAAAGGGTCGTTGTCCTACTACAGGGAAATGATCTGATAAGGGATAGAAAGATCTGAATCATGTTTTGTAAGGGTGTGCAGAAAATGTCTTGCCCCTATTTCAGCAGCCATTGTTTCTTTACAGATTTTAGAAGAAGTATCTGCTACCTTTACCCTTACTATAAGAAGTTGAGATTAACTCAGAAATCTCAAAACAGTCCATTAGCCTATGGACAGGATTTTCAAAAGTCTGCCTCAGGCTGGAAAGATGGTTCAGTGGTTAAAGGTACTTGCTTGCACAGCCTCATGGCCTGGGTCCAATTCCTCAGTACCCATGTAAATCCAGATGCATGGAGACAAAGTTCATTTGCACCTGCAAGAGGTCCTGGCACACCCATATTCACTGTTTCTCTCCCCTTTTCTGTCTCTCATACGCAAAATACAATAAAAAGTATATTTTTTAAAGTCTGCCTTGAAACTACTGTAGAAGGAAAGAAGGAGAGAGAGACAGATCTATGGACCTGGAAAGGCTTAAAAGAGTGGGTTCCCACAGACCTTTGTCTGCTAAAATTCCTTCAACAGACTCCATAGCTTATAAAACATCTAGATGTTGGTGGCTGTAACTCTGAGTTTGTAGATGGTGTAAGCCTCACATTCAAAGAAATCCCCCCTGATATCTGATTGCCTTACTCATGCAGGTCTGTTAGCAGCTGCAGTGTTCCCCAGACATGTACAGTAGTGTGACATTGTTAGGCTTCCAGCTTCAGTGGGCCTTTGAAGACTTCCTTCAACCCTCCAGCAGCTTTGGAGCAGCCTGCTGTCTTGCAGTGCTGCACGTGTCTTCCCCAGCATGAGGGCAAATAAGAAAGCACTATGCTGCTGGATTGGTTGTGTGCCATTTGCCACTGAGCAGCATACTCTAGATGTCAAATGTCACATCTGGAAGGCCCAGTGCTCACAGCGGGGATAAACACCATGCTCCACATGTTGACTGAGTACATGCTATGAGCTGGGGATGGAAGCTCCAGTTTGGCTGCCACTCTGCCTTCCTGCTGGTCTTGATGTTGTCATCTTTTTTCCACTCAGAGCCCAAGTCATTAGGTTCCCAGGCAGGTTTCCCAGGTTTGCTGAATGGATTGCTATCAATAAAAGATAATCTTGAATGCTCTAAAAATATAGGCAGTATTATGAAGGTATTCCAGGTAAAAGTGTACAGGGTGATGGATGTAGTAACACCTAGAACACAAATCTATGGGCATGTCTATTTGGGATTTTCAAACTTAAGTTGATTGAAGTGGGAAGACTCACCCCAATTGTGGGTGGCACCATTCCATAGGCTGGGGTCCTAGGCTGAATAAAAAGGAGTAAGCGAGCTGAGTACCAGAATCCATCTCCTGACATCTTCCTGACTGTGGATGCAATGTGCTCAGCTGTGTCATGCTCTTGCTGCCATACCTTCCCCATCATGATGAACAGTAATCTCAACTCTGAGAAAATCAATTCTTAAGTTGCTTTTGTTAGGTATTATGCTGCAGCAATGGGAAAATTAACCCATAGCATGAGAGATGAGATGAGTTCCCTTCCTGGTTCTGCCACTTTGTCCAGATTTTCTTTGGGCAAAAATCTTCTCATGTGTAAGGAGGCAGTTGATTGGATGGTGTTTAATGGACCTAGCATCTTTGACATTCTTAGACTGATGTGCAGAATTTATAAGAAAACAGTTTTGTAAAGTGGTATATCATGGTTCCTGAGGATAGGGAAGAACACCCTTTCTTTTCCCTTTGTCAGAGAAAACCATACCATTTGGCTGTTGCCACCATAAAGCAATTAATATTCCAAAGAACTAAAAACAATCATACTTAAACAACAAGGTGAAATGCCTGCATGACATTAACATGCTTCTCCTCACTCAGCAAGAGATCTATTTTAATTTGTCACTTCCAATTTTATAGCAGCATGTTTCAGCCCATTTAGGTTAAGTAGCTACAATGATTTTGAAAGTACTAATGATTCTCATACAGTGCCTGTAAGTGCCCTAGGCATTATCCAGCCATGGCCTGGCTCTCTGACCTTTGACTCTTAGGTGCACTTAAAGGCCCATGTTTGTGGTGTTAACATGCCTCAGGTTGTTCCAGATGAATTCATTTTTGAGCTCAGAAGAAAAAGGATAACTGACTCAGAGACTCAAAAGCTCCTCCTCCTGCTACAGGGAAGGACAATCATTAGCGGTATGAGGCCATTTCTCCACTGCTGCCTTTGTAAGGGGTGGTCTCCATGGCAACATGGCCCACAAGTCTCTTCCCTATTGCAGAGCATGGGGGCTACAGAGCTTTATTCAAATTGGAAGCAACATGTTTCATGCATGAACTGCCCTTCTCCTAAAACATGAAATTGACAACTATGGTGTTTCCTTTCTCTTGTACTTTAGCTAAAAGTGACAGAACTGATTTCTCTCATCTGTTCATGAGACTTAAATTTCAGGCATTTTTTTAAAGTTAAGTATGGATCCCTTTCATGAGACTCAATGCAAAAGACTAATTGCTACTCTGGGATAAGCATAGATTTCCATTCAGCTACAATGTATTAAGCAACTACTATATAGCAGTGCAGTAGGCGCTTACAAAGAGCTTCCCAAACATATACATATTAGCTTAAATATAGTCCACATTATTGGTATTGTTGCACAGTAACTGTTTCTTGGATATTTGTAAAATAAAGGGATGAAAACAAGAAATGATAAATTATAAGGCCATGAAGGCCTTTAGATAGCATCTTGTTAAACCTTCTCTTTATACAAATGGAAAAATCAGTTCCTCAATACATAAGTGATTTATTCAAGGCCATACTCACAGCTAATTACACCTAATTCTGTACTGGGTGGATTCAGGCTATTGTTCTCTTCATGTGCAGTTCAAATTGCCTTATGAAACGGAAGGATACAAGAGCATCAAATATTTGTGTTAGATTTCATTGGATATGTTTTTCTGGGTGGGTTTCTGATTATAGGTTCGGGATAGCTCTCTGAATTATTTAACAAGAAAGACTTGGAAAAATTTGAAAATATGTTTATTGATAATTATATTTACAAGACTAACGAGAAACTAACTGGAACTTTAATTAAATCAGTAAGAGTGAAGGTTGGCTTGGGGTGCAGTAAGGTCATGGGATAGTATAAAAGGGGTTCATATCATGCTTTTGTCAGTCATCTTATGCATGCATCATCAATGTAGGGTGATGGGTTCCATGTCAAACAAATTCAATAAAAGCTCATATAGCAACTAGAATATTACCTTATTAATTCACAGGTAGCAAAGCATGTTGTTTTGTTAGTAACCCTTTAGAAAATTCAATATAGAAGGATTAATCATAATCAAAAACCTTTTTGGTAAACATGAAATCAGAAATTAGGGAGTCAGTTGACCAACTCTTCTCTACTGTGGGGAAAATGATGCTCATGTTTTCTGGTTTAGGCAACTACCTGCTTGGCACTGGAGAATGCTGGAGACACTTGTTAAGTTCTTCCCTGAAGATACTGCTAGTTCTAAGTTGCAAATTGGTTTTTCCATTAGCATTTTTTTCAGACAAGGGACAATATATTTTAATCAATTTCAGCTTTCTTTTCAAATTATTTATTTATTTATTTGCCAGCAGAGAGAGAGAGAGAGAGAGAGAGAGAAGAGAGTCAGACAGAGAGAGAATTGGCATGCCAGAGCCTCTAGCCACTGCAAACGAACTCCAGATGCAAGTGCCCTTTGTGTATCTGGCTTACGTGGGTCCTGAAGAATCGAACCATCATCCTTTGGCTTCGCAGGGAAACACCTTAACTGCTAAGCCATTTCTCCAGCCCAATTTCATCTTTCATAAAAGGACATACCAGTTTACTTTCAGGGAACTATCTTTCATGAAACTGACGTAATCAACAAGTTACACCTCTTAAGGAACTATCCTGCATGGCACAGTGGGTGGACTATCCCCACTATATTCTTCATCCCTATGTGATTCCAAGTGAATTTGAGAACAAACTGAAAGCAAGCCTGGGGGTGATGGATGTCTGTATCTGTGTACAACAGTGAAACAGCAGAATGCCCCTCTTCCTTCCTTTAATGGCAGAGAAGGTAAAAGGTGAGAAAGTGAGAAAGACAGACAGAGAGAGAGAGAGAGAGAAAGGAAAATGTTGGTGTGGGGATTGAGTGTTAGAAAATATAAAGGATTCAGTAATGAAAGTAGAGGAAAAGAAGTCGTGCTTCTGCTGAGTGTTAACCTGCCAGCTGCTCCTCAGTGCTGCTTCTGCCCTTTGATGGACTGCACCAAAGATCCTGGCTAGTGACCTAATAAATGTGGATGTTTTGGTGCAAGAAGCATGAAAGACTTTAAGTAGGAATTTTTGCTAAGGAGGGAGGATCAGGTAATTTACACCAGTGCAGAGACATAGTACTTGATGGGCAGTGAGGAGAACTTAAACTTTACAATTTTGCTAAGGGCTGCACCCATAGAAATGACCATGATTTCCTACCACCTTGTATTTCTAATCCACATACTCTAGCAAATATATATATATATTCTAGTATAATTCTCTGCTGTAAAGGGGAAAAAAACAGTATTTAGAGTGTATATATTGAAAACAAGGGATGGGAAACTGATTAGTCATAAAAGGCCCAGTCTATTTTCAAACTCAATGAATTGACCTTGGAAGTAAGTACACTTTTCATCAAATGAGCTTTGTTTTTTCCTTAATCCAGTTGACATACTTGGAAACCTTGGTATATATTCCATATTTGCCTTTCATTGCACACTCTTCTCCCCAGCTAATAATTCCAGTTAAGAAACTAGTCCCTTCCACTTCAGTAACATGGGGTCCCCCACTATCTCCTTGACACGAATCTCTGCCTCCACCATGGTAGCCAGCACAGAACATGTTATTGTGGATGGTGAATGTTGTGGATCTAAGGCATGTGGCACGGTCAACCAGTGGGACTCTAAGGTATTGAAGAATTGAAGCTGGCCTTCCTCTATTGTAGATTTTCCCCCAGCCACTCACATAGCCAGATCCAAATTTGAGGAAGATATTTGTGTATTCCCTGTTGGCAATACAAATGGGTGTTACATAGCTGTTTAGGATTAAGGGTTTATCCAGTTCCAGCAGGGCAATATCATGGCTGTACTTATTAATAGTTGCATTGTAGTTGTGATGAGGGATTATTCGAATCACATCCCGCCTTTGTTCTGTGGCTTCCTCCTCTTCAGTGTTATATTCACCTATTGAAAGTAAATTTTATTTTCAGTCATTCTTTCACTGAAATGGATTTTCCATGGGTATAACTGACTAGTGGCAACCATATGGCAAGACTCTGAAGTTTGTGTGGTGAGAGACACTTCAATAAATAATTGTATCCCACCAAGAGAGCTTTATGTGTTCGTTCATTGAAGGAATTACCAGGCTTGGCAGGTGGGGCAAGTTAAGTTTTGAAATTATGGCCCCTCTCCTCATGGCCCAATTTCTTCAGCAACAATTCTATTGTAACTTAGTTAAGTATGATGCATTGACCATACGTTGATGGAGTAGATTATCATCCACTTTGTTTACTTACCTGCGACAACCTCGATTTTATCACCAGGCTCTACACAGTGGGCTGCAGTTACGACCCATTTTTCATTGACGATGGAACCTCCACAGAATGCCTTAATTTTACCATTTAAAAGTACCTGTGGAAACAAAATTATGAATCTTACTGCAGAATTTATCTGGTCCAGAACAAAATAAATACACTGTTTATAGGAGTGGACAAAAAGCTGGCTTCCAGTCGCTGGCAAAAATGGAGGTTTCTGGGAAGTGTCAGCTGTGCAGATGAATTACTGTTTCTGAAGTGCAAACCAAGCAGCTATTTGTGCAACTATCTTAAAGTGAATGCAGAATGAGACATGGCGTGAAACCAAGTGGCTTCTTTTGGTGATTTGGGGTTCTTGCATTCCTTTCCCAGGAAAGTCAGGCTCTGATGGCTCAAATGGCTTCATGGAGATACAGCATGTATGTTAGGAAACATTGACTCAACTCCCCAGGGTGATTAATATTGAGTCTCTTATTCATGTATAAGGAAGAGTCTTTGCTAGAGGTAACTGGAAAGGGAAAAATGACTTTTCCCTGGCGTTGTTTCAAGTGCTTTCCAAAGTAGAATATTTTGAAACAAGACAGAATGCCTCGTAAGGGCAGTGTTTATAGCCCCCCAGATGCTGAGGACTAATTACACCACCATAGAGATGTAAGCTAGCTTTTCCTAAAAGGCTTGCTTAGAACTGTGCTTGGTTTCTGGAAAGTGCGGGGTGCCCCATTTAACTTGGGCATTATTAGGTAAGATGCTAACCTGTCCTAGTTTTTCACCTGTATATCTTCTGTATAATGACTGAGGACGATGAATCTTTTCACCACCTCACTATCTAGATCAACTTAAAGAATTTCAGTTGCAATGTAAGCAAACGGACTTCTTGATCTACATTTTCAGGAAGAAAGCTGAGAAGTGCAAACACTAGAGGGCACACTCACCATTCAGTACACACTTGCAGGCACCCACTAACTGCTGGTGGACTGATCCCTTTTCCTAAGGCACAAGCAGCTGGAGGGAGAAACCTACCCATAAACAAAGCAAAGAGGGACATTAGTCCCTTCGTGTGGGAGGCGAAGATAGGGCAGAGACATGGTCCTTGGGGCACATCTTTTAAAGGGTTCTTCTGGTCCTGACTTTAGCTTACTGAGTACCTTTGGTGTGGTGTCCTGGATACTGAAGCACTGGCCTTCTCTCTGGAGTCCTGTGGGACTGACTGACGCTTTACCTTTCCAGCCTCCTATCCTAGGCTCTAGCTCTCCTTTTCTTTCTAGCAATCTCTTTATATTTTGAAAACTTGTTCAAATACAGAAATACCTCATGGGTAATAATATAAACAAAACCAGTATGTCTACCATCCAGATCTATTAAAATTTTCCTAACGTTTTGAACATTTATTATTTCATACTAATTATTGTTTTATACACATTTAATACTGAAAACACAGTATACGTAAGGAATAATCTTACTCCATTCATAGATGAGCAAAATAAGGTTTAGTGACAAATTCGCTTCTCTGAGGTTGGTTTGTGGGGAAGCTAGTGTTCAGGTCTCCAGTATTTGTGTTCCCGAGCATTTAGAATCACTCCAACAGCAGTCTGTGAACCACCTGCAGTAGAACCTTCTGGGGTGCTTGGAAAAAATACAAATTTTTGTGGCTCATTCAGACTTAATGTCAATATTTAGCAAGTGGGGCTGCAAACATAAAACTCTCCAGAATATTCTTATAGTGTATGAGTGTATATGTGTGGGTTAAAATGCACATGCCCGACAAGCCTTTGTACAGAGGCCTGAGGAAGTCATTGGGTGTCCTTTTTTTAAATCACTCTTCTGTCTTATGTCCCTGAAACAGACTCTCTTACTGGACCTGGAATTGGTCATATTTTGGTAATACTGGTTGATCCATGAATCCCAGTGATCTTACTGTCTCTTCTCCCCTCAGCATTGGGGTTACAAGCAAGTACAGCCATTTCCCCAGACTCCTCATACAGTTCTGAATAACTAGATTTTAGAAGTGTTACATACCTGTTGAGTCATAGCTTGGTCACCTTTGTTTTAAAAATGCTCACTCCAGGCTAGTTACATAATTTGTGATGGTTAAAGGAAACTAGAATGTGTAGAGCCTTGTTCCAAAGCCAGAAAAAAAAAAGTCTGTTGAAGATACTGAAATATAAATATTTCTTTTTTCTTCTAGGGTCTTTCTCACAACTTTTCTTTTTTCTTTTTCTTTCTTTTCTTCTTTCTTTCTTCCTTCCTTTTTTTTTTTTGAGGTAGGGTATCACTCTAGCCCAGGCTGACCTGGAATTCACCTGGAGTCCCAGGCTGGTCTTGAACTCACTCACAGAGATCCTGCTACCTCTGTCTCCCAAGTGCTGGGATTAAAGGTGTTTGCCATCACACCCATCACGACTTTTCTATTTTCTGGGAGAGTGCAGACCTTCACAAGTTCTCAGGGTTACACATGCAATTTAGTAATGGTCCTTGAGGTCCCCTTCCTGCCAACTTCAAGTCACCCTCCTCAGACCCCAACAAGGGAGAGTAAATTATTTTTTCATTAATTGCCTACCACAAGCATAGAAGTAGAGAGGTGATTCCCAAGTAACTGCAAATTCAATGTCAGGATGTTCTCAGTGCCTGGAAGTCAGGTTAGTAAGAGGTTCAGCACCCCATTGACCTTCCAAATGTGCTGTGTGTTACACATTCTGGGTCCAGAAATGCTATGCAACTATGCTCCTTCCCCAAATAGTATAAAGTAGTCACTCCAAACCTCAATTATTCCCGTGCCTGTGTTCCACCTTCCTGAGGAACTGGATGGAAGTGGGTGTGGGGAGACTTGTCTGTGGTTGGGAAGGGAACAGTGAAGAAGTGTAACAGGCTGTTTCTCAAGTGTGCTAAAACACAGCCCAGCACCTCATGTTTGGAAAAGGAGAAAACATAGTGCTTTGTTTCTTGTGTAGCCAGTAAAATTAATTCATATGGATGAAATGGGGAATGAATGTATGTGCTAATGTGGATGTGTGAACATGCATTTGTCAGTGATCTTGAACATTCCCACTGGTATTAGCTAGGCTTGACAGGAAAAAGACAACAGGTCCCATAACTAAAGTGTTCAGCCAGAATAACATGAAAAGATTTGAAATGATGCCTATCATTTATATCCTTTTCCTCAAAGTTGCAGCCACCATCTAAAATCCAATATCTGCCATCATTACTAAAATTTCGTTTAGGACACATCTACATTGTTATCTGCCAAGCATCTGCTTTAACAAGAATGGGTGGGAAATACAGACTGTGTGACTAAATTGAGATTTTTATCCCCTTCCCTTGAATCCCCTTCCCCCCATTTTAGTTCTCATTTCACTGTCTTTGTCATCTCATTTAAGATGGGGGCAATGCTAAACCTATAAAGCATCCTGGGCTTTAAAAAATACTGTGTTATTTAAAGGGGAAATGTTATTCTTAGAAAATACAGCCTTGGATTCTTGAGTCCTTTACTATATAAGCACTATTCTACGTCCCACTAACCCAAGGAAGATGAGTGTCATGAGGCAGGATTTTTTTTTGTTATGCCCACCTTGTTCATGGTAGTTGGATACATAATGAATGAAAATGCATGAGAATAGGGCTGGAGAGATGGCTTAGCAGTTAAGGCGCCTTCCTCCTAAGCTTAAGAACGCTGGTTCCATTCTCCAGCGGTTCCAATCTACAGGTCCCACGTTTAGCCAGATGCAGTGATGCAAGGGTGCAATGCCGCAATTGACCACAAGGGGGCGCACACATATAGATTTCATTTGCAGCAGCTGAGAGGCTGCTGGCGCACCCATCTCTATCTGTTTTCCTCTCCCTCTCTCTCTGTCTCTCTCCAAAAAGAAAGAAAGAAAGAAAGAAAACAAAATGCATGAGATAGAATTAGATACACAGATGTTAATTATAATGTCATACCCATGATAATTCAAAGAAAGGTCATTGGAGAGGCTTAGTGTGACCAAGAGTAGTGAGGAACAGTAAAGTTAAGTGCAGGAAATTGTTATGATGAGTGAGGGAAGCCCTTAAGTAAGGAATGAAGGTGTATAAAAGAATATCCAGTGGGATATTTCATTGGCTGTAATGGCAAAAACAATGATAAAAGGAAGGGAAATATAAAGTATAGGTTGGGATATTCTTTTAACCTTCAGAACTACTGTCTACAACCCCATCTCCAGGCTTACGTTCAAGAGCTGTCACCTGTTATATTGTAAAATGGCAGAATGACACGCATTCTGAAGAATCCTGGAGAGAGACATAGCTGTTCTCAGAAAATTCCAGTGCTGTTAAGCCTGGAAACATTCATCTGATCTTGGCTCCCTAAATTGTTGCCCGCTTGAAGACTGCAATGTAATTGAAGCTATTGATATCTGATGGTAGAAGTTCAAATCTCAGTAGAGAAACTATTCTAGTGTGAAAAATCTTTGAACTCACTACCAAATTATGATTGTGGCCACTGGAGAGTTTCAATTGTACTAAATTATGTTATATACTGTCCATTTCTGCAATGATGGAAATATTCTATTTATACCTTCCCTCCCCAATATAATAACCATGTGTCTGTTATGCACTGGGTGTGCTGGTTACCTCACTGGACAATACAACTTTATGTAAGGACCCTCCTAGCTCCTTGCCTGGAGGTGGGAGGAGGAGGAGGCCTGCTTCTTCTCTTAGATGGAATCATTTAGTCTTTACCTAGAGGTGCAATTATAGCCCAGGTTTTATTACTAACTAAATCTTGGTTATTACATCAAAAATGTGCAAAGAAAGATAATGTGCACTCTCAATTCTGTCTCTACGGGTTGTCTGCAGAATACCACTGGCTGAGTTCAGTACTCAATGTTTTGAGGAAATCATCTTGGAATGAAACTTGGTGTGCCATTTCCTAGTGATTCTGATTCAGTAGGTCTGGGTGGAGTGTGAGACTGCACTCCTAATAGATTCCCAGGTGATTTGGACGTTTCCAGACTTTGAAAACTGTGGCAGTGGGCCAAGCCTCCATGTCATATGCTCATTCCAGGAACTGAGTTTGTCATCCTCCTTCCCACATGACTCCTTTTCTTTTTTTTAAACTATTTTTAAAAATATTTTATTTTATGTATTTATCTATTTGAGAGAGAGAGAGAGAGAGAGAGAGGGAGAGAAAGAGAGAGAATGGGTGTGCCAAGGGCCTCCAGCCACTGCAAACGAGCTCCAGAAGTGTGTGCCACCTTGTGTCTCTGTCTAACGTGGGTCCTGGGGAATCAAACCTAGGTCTTTGCCTTTGCAGGCAAGCACTGTAACTGCTAAGCCATCCTTATGTCCCTCCTTTTCTTTTTAATATTCATTTATTTGAGAGAGAGAGAGAGAGAGAGAGAGAGAGAGAGAAGCAGATAAAGGGCTGGAGATATAGCTTAGTGGTTAAGGCACTTGCATGCAAAACCAAAGAGCCCAGGTTAAATTTCCCAGGACCCATGTAAGCCAGATGTACAAAGGTGGTGCATGCATCTGGAGTTTGTTTGCAGTGGCTAGAGGTCCTGGCCCATCCATTCTCTCTCTCTCTTTCTTCCTCTCCCTCTGTATAAAATAAATAAAAAATAAATTAAAGTAAAATATATTTTAAAAAGAAATATATTTTAAGAAAGAAAAAGAAAGAGGCAGATAGAAAGAGAATGGGCATGCCAGGGACTCTAGACACTGCAACCACACTCCAGATGCAGGCACCACCTTGTGCATATGGCTTTATGCAGGCACCAACATGGGTCCTTCATATGGCTATAACCATGTGGGTAGCCCATGGCTCCTTTTTAATGGGTCCAAAATATTCCAGTTTCTGCAGGCAAGATGCTCTAAGCCCTCACTGAGACCTCACTTTCAGTCCTCCCTATTGCTGATCAGTTGCTTGTCTGGAATCCTGCTCTGCCCTTTCCTCAATGCCATTTTTTTTTCTTGGCCTTGTGTGGTAACTTTCCATCGACTTGTTTTTCACTGATGTTCACCTGTGATAGGTGTTTTGATTTTGCTTAGTGCTAAAACTTACTTAAAGAGTCCTCGCCTGAGTCATAGGTCTTTCTAGTGTTTTAGCTTCTGTTACCCACATGTTTTGTCTTTTACCAGCTGAGCTCCAGTTTTTTTTGTTCATTTTTTATTGACAACTTCTATACTTACATGCAAAAAACACATATTTCCTCCCCTTGTTTTTCACTGATGAACTCCAATGTCCATTGTGATAGGTGTTTTGATTTTGTCCTAGCCAAAAACTCATGCTAAAAGTCCATACCTGAGCCATAGGGTTTTCTCACCAGGATGGCAGCCAGCCCAGGATGGATGAGATTCCATGAGATGGGGCAACCTAAGACAGGCACTGTTTTGTGATCCCTTGGGGCCTGGGTTTACCAGCTACCAGGCCCCAGGTTTTTTTTGTTCATTTTTATTGACAACTGTCACTATGACTGGGGCCTACAATGCAAAAACACATATTGCCAATAATAAAAACTGGCACAATACAGGCCTGGTCCCCAGACCGCATGGCAAAAGACAACAGGAATTGTAAAAATGGCGTTTTTGCAGGCTTGATGTTAGTTACAGCCCCACTCCAAAGTCCGAGATGTCCTGTCCAGAGACAAGCTGTCATTGGTCACCATTAGTCAAAGATTAACAGCCCCTTAAAACCCATGTAATAAACGAGTTTGTGGATTTGATGTCAACTCCCGGATCTGTTTTTCTTCCACTTTTCGGCAGAGACCCTATTGTCCCTCCTGAGCTGGCCTTGGGGGGGACCCCAACAGTCCATCATACCCCCTCCCTCTCTCCATTAGTCTCTCTTTTAATTTGATGTCATCATCTTTTTCTTCCACTTTGAGGGGCTTGTGAATGGGTGCAATAGTGGCATGTCTACTCTTGGGGTAACCAACTGCTCCATAATTGGACTGAAGGCCCTCTCTATGGGAGGGAATACATACCTGGTACTGAAAAACCTAAGCAAAAGTCTATGGCAGGGGAGGTCATGAGCCTTAGGGGTATAAAGCCTGCTCTTGTCTGACTAAATGTATACATTATTCCCACCAAGCTGCCCTGAAAGCACTACACTTAATGTTCATATTCACATATTAACACTACCCTCACTTCTGGTTAGAGAAGCTTCTCTTTTCAGATGGCGATGACCACTGGGATGACCCAAAAGGCAACAGAGTGCTGAGAAGAAGGGATGGAGGAGTGCCCAGCACTGAAACACCTCTGTCACACCCTCCAAGGCTCAGGGACCATTGCGGAAGAGGGGGTGGATAGAATAGAAGAGCCAAAGGAAGGGTATGACTTCTTACAATGCAACTGCCCAGACAGAAATTGGCCTTGATATCCATGACCTTGCAGTGCCTAGCAATACCAGTTTTTTGACACACCATCAATATAGAGTACCTGCCAAGGGAATTGACCTGGTTTGGCGTTTTCTCCACCAACAACCCGAGTGAAGTCATTAAATGGTTGGTTACTTTCAGTGACGTTATCCAGAATGAATTCAGCTTCAGTAGAATTATATTCATAGTCATAGTCCATATGTGAAAAAATAGTTTCAGCCCGAGTGAGCTTCTTAGAAGTGTAGGAAACAGAAACTCTTCCACATGGAAATGGCACTAAAAAAAGTCGAAAAAAAAAGTATTTGGATATTTTTCCATGGCAAATGAAACTGTGTTATAAACATGTACAGAGAAATCACACAAATCAATTATTTGGTGTTATAAAAGTTGGGAATAAATGGGCACAGAAGAGAATTCAGGCTGGGATTCAGATAATTCTAGAATTGGCATCCAATATGATTCAAATTGAGAATGAAGCTTTCATTTAGGAGAAGCAGAACCATCAATCTTTTAAAAAAATCTCATCAGTGGCTAAAATCACAAACTAAAAGATTGATCATGAAATTTTAATGGAAACTTTCCAAGCTTTCATGGGAAGAACATTTGACTCTACATCTACCAGGTGTTCTGACATCAAATTTGGTAGGACTTTTATAGTCTAACTACTTTTATTAGTTTCTTTTGTACTTAAAATTCATTTATTTTCATTTTTAAACAGAGTTTGTGGTCTTATATCCCTTCTTCCCTGATCCCACTCCTACTTTCCCTGAGGGTTCTCCTAAGTAGCATTATTGATGTTCACCATTGGCCTTTGAGGGGACACGACTGTGCTTCATGATATTTCTACCCACCCTGTGGATCTTAAAATCTCCCCACTACCTCTTCTGCAATGGTCCCTCAGCCTTAGTGGGTCTCTTAGCAGTTTGGTTTAGTGTTGAGTTCTCTGTAGCCTCTGGGTTTCCGATTCTATGTGTTTTGATAATTCACCATGTCTGTTGCCTTTCCCTGGAGTTGGTTGTCAGGTTAGCAGTGGGAGCAATACTCGTGTTGTTCCTTCCTCTGTAATTTCTCTTGGGTCCCTGAAGATATGGTAGAGGTGGCATGTCTTATGGTAGGCAGTTGGCTTTCTTTTCTTGTGTTGATAGATCTTGAATGTCCTTAGATTTTCTGCCATAGACTCTCATGGTTTAGGAAAAGGGATTATTGTATGAATTTTGTCTCTATGTTCCCCTGTTGTTTTTGGAATGTATCCTATAATGATATCTTAGCCAGAAGTTCTATTATTTTCTTTATTAAAGTCTCTAAAGAACTTTGTATGAAAATCTGGTGAGGCATGTCATGTAACTTTCATGTTAGGATAAAGTCAATGGGACTTTTTCTGCTTATCATTAAGAGAACTTCTTTTGTGCTCTAGAGTCAAAGAAATTTTAGTTATTTTGGAGGAGAGATAATTGGAATTAATTAATTAATAGTACTCTAATATACTTATGCCATGATTTACTCAGGGCCTAATCACCTATTTTTTTCCTTGTGTTGATTTATTTTCTTAAAATTCATCTGCTTATATCCTGGGGACTACCAGAATGGAAATTTGTAGTCATACTAAGTCACTTCATTTTAATTTTTCACTTTCTTCCTTGTCACATTCTTTATAACAGGCATTTCTATAGCAACCAGCTGTGGCAAAGTATGATGCAGGCAGCATGCAGTTGAGAAATTAGTTCAAAACACTTATGTATAAATAAACACAATCAACAATGGCTGGAGAAAAGGGAACATTATCTTTGAAAAGGAAGAACAGCTTATTTTAGGTTTGGCCTACTTTTTTTGCTAACACTAAGGCTATATTCAAATATAACTTAATAGTTAGAAATGGTTCTCAATTTTCTCTTCTAACATAGAAGAGCCATTATGCCATCTGTCCTTATTAGAAGTTAGATTTTTAAAGATAAACACAAATGTGCATATGTGCACACACATATGCACGCTTATGCCAAGGCAGGCTATGTATAAGGCAGTGTATGTAAAGAACCAGGCAGAAAGGCAGGCTGACAGGTCCCAAAGCAATAGAGACTTCATTTTACTTGCACATGGTATACTCTTGGTTTCTGGTCCTTCCTTTAATTTCCTCTGTTCGGTGCATTGCTGAGATAGGTATCAAACCCGGTTATAGAGGAGTGGTACTTGATTTAATACACAAGTTTAATAAAATACCTGGCATTGGAAATACAAGAGAAATTGTATTGAGTTTGCTTTAAAATTGGCCTTCTTATGTCAAATATAAATGATCTTGCAGAGCATAATTTGTTTAGACTCAAAATTTCTCCTGCAGTTTCCATCAGAGGAGAACAATCTGAGTATGAGGCAGAGATGTTTCAAATACACCAACCAGCTATCAGTAGGGTGGAATGGCCCACATAACTGGGAAATGTTGCATTGTCTGCTACTAAAGATGTGTTGATCAGCCTAGTAAAACGAAGTTAGTTGATACATTCAAGTATGGAAAAACAGCTTGTGACCCAATGTCAGGAAATAACTTTCTAAAATTCAATTAGGTAGGCCCCAAGAGACCCATGCTTAAAACTTAGCATCCTTTTACTAGAGACCTATCATTCAGTCAAGTATGCAGTATCATATTAGTACATTAATTTGATTTGGGAATTACAAATATGTACAGAAAAATCATACATATCAATTTGTGTCATAAAAATCAGAAAACAATGGACACAGAAGAGAATTCAGGCTGTAGATAATTACAGAATTTACATCTAACATAATAATACAATTTAGGAAATCAATTTGTTAAGTTCAAGCTATTGATCTTTTCTTTGACTTCAAGATAAAGTACATACAAGCATGCTTGTGATTAAAATAAGGTAGCTTAAGTGCTAAAGAATCAAATATAGATTTTCCTTAAATCATTCATTTAGATTTTGACCTGCTGGTTCACAGGACTTCTGGTTTTCTGCAAGTTGGTATCCCTCGGTACAGGAACAAACCACCTTGTTTTCAGCATTCCTGTTACAAAATTGCTTGCATCTGCCATTTTTAATGCTGCATGTTGCATCTAAAAAAAAAATAAACAAAATCCAAAGGAATGACATCATTCTATGCATTTCCCAAAAGTACATGACATTTCTAACTCATGAACGGGTCAAATAGACACTGAGAACAATCATGGCAAGAAACTTGGGAGCCTTAAGCTAAGAGTAGAAAGAAAGATAAAATAAAATTTTCAGTAAGGCATAAAATGGTGGTAGCAATATTTTTTCCATTTTTCTTTATTAGTTATGTACATATTCAGTGTGTAAATAGCACATGTTGGTAGCATCCTTATCCTCATCCCTGCCGCCCCCCACAAAGGGAGCTTCCTCATTGGGGATGCCAGTTATCCCTATGGGGATTGTGGGATTATGGGGGCAGCCATGGTGGATAATCAACTGCTCTTGGATTGGCTAACAGATCTGCTCAGTGGAATGGAGCTCATAGCTGGAACTGGGAAACAAGTCAGAATCATATCCAAATAACAAATTTGCTCTCCAATGTCAAGCAATATTTTGATTTTGTTTTATATCAAAAGCATTAGATATTGTATTTTCACTAAATCATGGGCTACAATTAAAAACCTTTAAAAAAAGACAACAGGGCTGGGGAGATGACTCAGCAGTAAAGGTGCTTGTTATAAAGCCTAATGGCCTAGATTCAATTCCCCATCACACACATAATCCAGATGCCCAAAGTTGCATATGTATCTAGAGTTTGTTTGCAAGAGGCCCTGGCATGCCCTCTCTCTCTCTCTCTCTCTCTCTTTCTCTTTCTAAAAAAATCTAAAAGAATAAAAAACCCACAAATTCAGAAAATGGATGAAACTTTGTTATGAGTCTTCACAAAGGAAATGCACCTGTCTAAACACTGCCCAGGACAATACACAAGACATTATCAAACCACAGAACCTCCACTAAAGCTCCTCCCCAGTCACTCTGCACTTCCTCTTTCTTCAAAAGGTTATCAATACCTGGACTTCTTTTTTTAATATATATTTTTTATTTATATTATTCTGATTTTACATTCATAGTTTTGGTTCCATTGTCCTCCTCCCTGTCCTCCCACTTTCAAAGGGACCCTCATCAATGGGGAATGTAATACCTGGACTTCTAACATGTGAAAAGTTTTGACAATTGTGGTGGTTTGATTCAGGTGTCCCCCATAAAGTAAAGTGTTCTGAATGCTAATCTCCCCAGCTGATGGCAATTGGAAATTAAAGCCTCCTGGAGGCGGTGTATTGTTGGGGGCGGGCTTATGGGTATTATAGCCAGCGTCCCCTTGCCAGTGTTTGGCACACTCTCCTGCTGCTGTTGTCCACCTTATGTTGACCAGAGAGTGATGTCCACTCTCTGGTCATGCCATCGTTTTTCCTGCCATCATGGAGCTTCCCCCTCGAGCCTGTAAGCCAAAATAAACCTCTTTTTTTCCCACAAGCTGCTCTTGGTCGGGTGATTTCTACCAGCAATGCGAACCTGACTGCAACAGTAAAGTGGTACGAGGAGTGGGATTGCTGCTAGACACCTGACTGTGTGGCTTTGGCCTTTTGGAGCTGATTTTCAAGAGGAATGCGGAAGGATTTGAAACACTGGCCTAAGAGATGCCTTGCAGTGCTGTAAGTACAGCTTGATGGGTTATTCTGGTCAGAGCTGAAAGACCTGAATGTAGTAAGAACTATGGACTGTGAGGTTTGGCTTATGAGGGTGAGAAAGAGCTTTACTTGGACCAGGCTAGCAATCTATGTGAGAGGCTTGCTGTTATGCCAGTGTCCTGAGAAGTTGTGCAGGGTTGCTTTGCATAGAAATGAACTGGTGTGAGCAGAGGGATATGGTAAAGAAAAAATGAAATCTTTGGGTGAACTCTGCCTGTTCAGCTGCAATTGAGAGATTACAGCCTTTGAGATTGGGCCAGCTGACCTGCACTGGGGCACAGGAAGAATGCAGACTCTTTTGAAGGAGCCTGAACGCTGAAGGAGTGTCCTGTTCTTCCAAGTCTGATTTATTTCCCCTGGATTAACAGATTGGCAGTCTACCTGGTATTATGGAGTATAAGAAATGCAGGAAAGAGAGGGTCATTGAGTTTGTTACGTGGGCAGTGTGAAGCAGGTTTGCTGGTTGCCTGCATGGAGACCAGATGGGGCCATGAGGATGGACCGTGGGTTTCAGTGGAGACCCAGTGGAGAAGCCAGGATCATGAGATGGCTTCTGAGGAAAGCTGTCTGCCCTGGGTAAAGTTTTCCAGGACTGTGAGTAGCCTAGCTGGAGGGGCGGAATTGGAACTCCAGAGACTTGTTGTTGGTTAGAATTATTGGACTTGGAGATTTGTCAGTGACTAGAGTTGTTGGATTGGAATTACAGAGTTTGATGTTTGCCCTGGTTGTTTTAAATCTTGTATTGGTTGAATATTCTTTGCTTTGCCCAATGCCATCGTTTGCAGTGTTAATGTTTGTTCTGTGTCATTATGGGTTTTTGGGGGGATTTTTTTTTTTTTTTTGGTATTATGGCTCAGTTAAAAGACGTTGGATTATTGGGATGTATGAACATCATTGGAATTGATTTAAAACTATGGGGACTTTTAAAGTTGGATGAATGCATTGCATTTTACATCATGTATGGTTATCAGTTTACAGGGGCCAGGGGCAGAATGTGGTGGTTTGATCAGGTATTCCCTGTAAACTTAAGTGTTCTGATGCTAGTCTCCCCAGCTGATGACAATTGGAAATTAAAGCCTTCTGGAGGTAGAGCATTGTTGGGGGCAGTTTTATGAGTGTTATAGCCAGCTTCCCCTTGCCAGTGTTTGGCACACTCTTCTGTTGCTGTTGTCCACCTTATGTTGGCCAGGGGGCGATGTCCACCCTCTGCTCATGCCATCGTTTTTCCTGCCATCATGGAGCTTCCCCCTCGAGCCTGTAAGCCAAAATAAACCTCCTTTTTTCCCACAAGCTGCTCTTGGTTGGGTGATTTCTGCCAGCAATGAGAACCTGGCTGCAACAACAATTATTATAATATTTATATAAACAAAAGTTAAAAGTATGCATTCTTCTGTCTTTCATTGACATTTTTATCTAGGAGATTAATCTATGTGGTTTTGTGTAGCAGTAATTCATCTACCTCTCACTGTATTACTATTATAACTTTCTCCATAAAGCTATTTTATTCTTTTTAAAATTATATTATTTATTTATTTATGAGAGAGAGAGAGAGACAGAGACAGAGAGAGAGAGAGAGAGAGAGACAGAGAGAGAGAGAGAATGTGTGCCATGGCCTTTACCTGCTGGAAATGAACTCCAGACACATGTGCCACCTGGTGTATCTGGTTTAAATGGGTCCTGGGGAATTGTACCTGGGTCCTTTGGCTTTACAGGCAATCACCTTAACCATGAAGCAATCTCTCCAGCCCTATTATAACATTCATTCATCTTACTCTATTTGGATATTTGGGTGTGTCCAATTTTAGGCCATTATGTATAATGTTTTAATGAACATCCTTGTATATATCTTTTGGCAACATGAACATGCATTTTTATAGTGTTATACTAATGAGTTGAAATAACAGATTATATATTCAAGTCTAGTACATACTACCAAACACTTTCCTGAAAGAGGGTAAATATTTAAATATTTAAATACTTAAATTCTCATACTCAGTGTATGAGAGTTCTACGATATATGCACTGAAGATATTTTCTGCCACTTTGGCTTCTTATCCCTAAATAGTGTGCTTTGCTACACAGAAATTTTTGGTTTTAAAATAGTCCTGTTTATCTGGGGCTGGAGAGATGGCTTAGCGGTTAAGTGTTTGCCTGTGAAGCCTAAGGACCCCAGTTCAAAGTTTGATTCCCTAGTACCCACATAAGCCAGATGCACAAGGTGGTGCATGCATCTGGAGTTTGCTTGCAGTGGCTGGAGGCCCTGGTGCGCCCATTCTCTCTCTCTCTCTTAGCCTCTTTCTCTCTCTGTCGCTCTGAAATAAATAAATAAAAATAAACAAAAAATTAAAAAAACAGTCCTATTTATGAATCTCTTCCTTATTCTAGTCATGAGTATAAAACTTTGTTATATATATATATATATATATATATATATATATATATATATTTAATGGACAGCAGATTTTTTATTATTATTCAGGTATTTATTAACAAAATATTGGGTATGCAGCCTTGAATCTTTTCTTAGAGTCTAAATCTCATCAAAGGTTCACACATAGCTCTCTCTCTCCATCCACACACACACACACACACACACACACACACACACACACACAGAGCAACCTCACCCAATCACAGAAAGACAATCATAGCATGGTCTCACTCATCTGCAGCTCCTAATCTGGATCAACCTGAGATGTTGACATACCTTACCTTTAATATTTTTGTATTCGATTTTAGTTCATGGTGTGAAGTAGGGATACAGATACATTTTCACCATATGAATATGTAATTTTCTCATCTCTACTTATTAAAAGCAATAGTTATTCACTAATTCCCTTTAGTGGTATCTGTGTTATAAATCAAGTCTCTATAAAAGTGTGTTTCTACTCTCTAATTGTGTGCCATTGACCTTTTTTGTCTATCATTTTATCAATATCACTATCACAAATAAAATTTAAGCCTTGATATTTAATACTATAAGTACTCTAACGTAATTTTTCTTGAAAATTATCTTGGCTATCCTTCGCTCTTTGCTTTTTTATGTCTTCATTTTAGAATTAGTTGGTAAAGCACACACCACACACACCAAAAATCCAAACCCCCTAGTTTTCTGTGGGCATTTATTGGTATTGCGTAGAATCCATTAGGCAAGAATTGTTATATTTACTATATTGTATTCAAGAATTTGTGAATAAAGCCTATTCTTTGAATTATTTAGATCCCCTTTAGTTTTCATCACCGTTTTATTTTTGCAGAGTTAAAGTTTATTGGGAACTATAATATCTGAACATATTGTAAATTGGTCATATTCCCATTGAGTTAAGTCCCCTCTCTGCTGCCCCCATATCCCTGAGAGACCTCTTCAAGTGGGACATACATAGCCCTGTGGGGACATGGTTGCATCAGTCAGTTCCTGTGGGACAGACAGTGCCTCACAGTTTGTGTAGAGTTCTTGTATATCTCTTTTACTTTTATTCCTAAACATTTAATTTTTCATTTTATTCTAAATCTTATTTTCCATTTCTGTTGGTATGCATATATATATACATTTGTAAGTTGCCTGGCTATCAAGCAGCTTCTCGTATGTTCATTAAAATTTTTAGGTTCTTTTTGGGTTTTTGAATCCACAAACATTTTGTTCTAAAAGTTACAATTATACTTGTTTCTTTCAATGAGCAATAGCAATCCCATGATTTCATGTAGTTCCTTTCTCTCTGCACTGAAACACAATCTCTGTTGCATAGTTATTCAAGAAGTTGCTTGGCTTCCAGAGTAGAGAGTTTACTGTTATCTCCTTCCAGAAGTAGAATCTGGAGAATAATAGAACTTAGTGTTGAAAAGCATCTACAAGCATAGAAGCAACTTGAAGCTGCTTAGGTGGAGACATACAACAGAAGAGATAAAATGAAGTCTTTTAAGGTAGCTGAATGCTAAAGACATTAGATATGGACAAGGCTAAGATTCCAGTGGCTCTTGTTTTCTTTATTAAATCAATCTCCCTTATTAAAAAATATCTGTTTTTGGTAAAGGTTTCCACTTTAAATTTTCCTTTGTCTGGTATTAAGGTCTCCCTAACCATTTTTTTGTTCACATTTACCTGAGAATTCTTGTTTGAAATCACTTATTTTAGCCTCTTAGTAAATATTACCATAAGTATTTCTTTAGTCAATTAGATTTTAACTCAAAACTGAAAATTTTCTTTAATAGATTAATTTAACCCTGATTCACACTAATTGTACTTCTTGATAAAGCTGGCTTATCCCTGTCATCTTACTTTGTACCACCCAATTACTGGCCTTTCTCTGTTTCTCCTCTACAGTCTCAAGGATGGAAGTATCATGGTTCAGCACTTGTGAGCTGAGTCCTGCTGAGTTGAAGGAAACAGGCTGCTCAGCTAGGCATATTTCTGTCTCTAGGGCAGCACAAGAACAAAATGAATGGAATGCCTCTTCCCCTTTTCTAGATGCTCAACCATGGTACAACTTGCGAATGGGATGTTCAATTGTGAATGCCGGTAAAACATGGAAAGATGAAACATGAGATACTGCTACATTAACTATGACCTTTGTTCCTTATAGCCTCACCTGTCTTTTTCTAGCACTGTGATGATTGACTCTACACAAGCTTAAGTTGGCCTCACACAAGTGTAGCCTTGAATTACCTTGGCTTATATTTGTACTATGTGTCTTTCTTCTTGTGTTTTGAGGCTTCCTTGTTGATACTGAGGCACAGGATGCCATGTGACTTTATGGTTTTCCAAGCATATTCAACATGGGAAACATGGAGGAATTAATTACTCATGATAACTGCACTTTTTTTATTTATTTATTTATTTTTGGTTTTTTCGAGGTAGGGTCTCACTCTAGCTCAGGCTGACCTGGAATTCACTATGTAGTGTCAGGGTGGCCTCGAATTCATGGCGATCCTCCTACCTCTCCCTCCCGAGTGCTGGGATTAAAGGCGTGCACCACCACACCTGGCTAAACTGCACTTTTGACCAGTGGGATATAGAGGCTGGTGTGTAAATTCTCTCACCACTTCTTTTTTTAAAATATTTTATTTTTACTTATTTATTAGGGACAGAGAGAGGGAAAGCGAGAGAGGAAGAGTGAGAATTCATGCACCAGGGCCTCTAGCCACTGCAAATGAACTCCAGATGCGTGCACCCCCTTGTGCATCTGGCTTATGTGGGACCTGGAGAATCGAACCGGGGTCCTTAGGCTTCTCAGGCATGTGCCTTAACCACTAATCCATCTCTCCAGCCCACCACTTCTTTTTTTAAAATATATTTTATTTATTTATTTATTTGAGAGAGAGAAAGAGGCAGAGAGAGAGAGAGAGAGTGAGTGAAAATGGGCACACCAGGGCCTCCAGACACTGCAAACGAACTCCAGATGCATGTGCACCCTTGTGCATCTGGCTTATGAGGGTCCTGGAGTCAAAATGGGATCCTTTGGCTTTGCAGGCAAATGCTTTAACTGCTAAGCCATCTCTCCAGCCCCTCTCACCACTTCTTGATTCTTAACGCTCATGAAGTCAGTTCATATGGCTTCTTGCAAACAGTTTTCAGATATCAAGCCATCTCACTGGTAAGTTTGATAGCATCCTGTTATTAACTCTCCTTTCCTCACTTGTCCCTTAACCTTGCCTCCTATGATTGCATACTTCCCCAAATAAGCTTGTATCAATAACTTCTTTTTTTATGGGGTAATACAGGCTAATAGATTAACTTATATTTTTGAGTGCTATAACTTTTTTAAGACAGAATCTTGCTATGTAGTCCAGGCTGACCTCAAACCTAATCCTCCTGCCTCAGTCTCTCAAGTGCTGAGATTACATGTGTGTGGTAGTTTCAATGGACAGCTTCCCATATATTCAGGATTTTATTAAACTTGTAATTTAGATCTGCAGCCAACTGGCTGGAGGAGGTGTCACTTTGGGTGGATCCTAGGGTCCAGCTCTAAGGTGTGGTTGTGGATTTTGAATTCCAGTCTAAAGATAAGCAAGAGTTCCTGAAGTGTTCTTGTGTGTGCTGGTGATATGGCTTTTGGGTTTTGGCTTGTTGCTTTTCTCTCTCTGCTTGGACCCATGAAAGGAGGCCAACTTCTTCTGCCATTATGGAGCTTCCCCTGGATCTGTATGCTTCAAATAAATTTCCTTCCTCCCATAACTTGTGCCTGGTTTGGAAGTCCATCTCAGTCACCTGAAGCTGTCTGCTATAAGGTGCATGTCGACATGTCAGGCTCCAGTATGAATTTTTGCATGACAAATCTAATGTAAATTGGGGTTAAAGCAATCTATTAATGACAATTTTCAGGTTGGAGTTAAAATCTGATTGACATTATGTTTTTGTTATAATACTGGAGATTGAACCTAGGACTTCACACATACCAGACAAGCACTCTACCACTAAACTTTATCTTTAGCTAACCTTTAAAATTTTATTTTACTTGTGCTACCATATGCTAAAGTAATAAGCTCATAGTCCTTTCTAATATTTTTATGCAATAAGAGAAGGCAACAACTGTTATCAAAGGGACAAAGACACCAACCCAAGATTTAATCTTTGCTACCAATAATTCGTTCACTGCATGATCCAAAAGATGGCACTTGTTCCTTTTATTTATTCATATTTGAGAATCTTTCACATCACAAATATTGATAACATCTTTGGCTTTTTTCACATCACTAGCTTTCATATTGTTGCTATAAAGCAATACTAAAGTGTTCAGCCAAATCAAATCCCTCCTGTAGAAAGTGTTTCATCAATATGAGATTGTGATAGTTAGCAGAGGTGGATAGTGGGAAGAGACTGTTTTTTTTTTTTTTTTTTTCCACAGTGGGAACTGGAAAGAAGAAACTTAGTGTGATTTTTCTAATTCTGATTCTATATTCTTGGTTAAGTAAGCGGACCTCTCAATCTTTTCCTCATTTGTCATTGCCCTTTATGGCCCAGCATGTTGTTACTGCTCTTGGTATCTGGCTGGGTTTGTGCATGTGGCAGGAAATATTGCTGCACCATTAACATTCTTTTGCCTGCAAGCAAAATGCTCAAGATTCTAGAAATAGAATAATAGCACAAGGAACTCCAGGGGAGAGGTCAGTAGAGCAGGACCTAAGATACAGGGTGGAACTCATTCATCAATTATTGAGCACTGCATGTCATATCCTGTGCTGGGTATGGCTTCTCCTGGTCCTGGTTGAGGTCTTGGTGTCTAGAATATCTATTTAATATTTTCTTAAAGCATCTGTTCTTCTCACTGTGTTTTAGCACAAAAACTATTTCTAATTCCCTTCATACTTACAAAAGTAAGTCTTGTACTCTGCCTACACCTTCCCTGATATCACAGATTTGCCAAGCAAAGCTTGAACAATACTTATTGTAATTAACAAGTTTGCCACAAAATGCATCATTGCTCAGGTAAACTCAATTTCTACCCCTATCATAGAAATGCATAGTAAATAACACAGTAGTGTTTGTGGTGTGCTGTGAAAATGAAAAAGACAGTATCTCTATGCTTGTGATTTATTTCTTTCCATTATGTCTCACTGTTGGAAAGGATGACTAAATTCTTACAGACCTTCTTCTACCTGAAAGAGATTTGTATTTGCTATGCAGCAGAGGACATAGAGAAGTCTTCATTCTATCTGAAGAGACCTGCTAGTCAATTAACTTGTTATTCTACCTAGAAAGCATTTCTTGAGGGTTAGTACCTCTCTTCCTCAACTAGGAGCCTCATGATCAAGGGAAAAGGAAAGCAAAAGTGTTGTAACAATGGAAGACTTGCTTTTTGTTTTATATGTATATAATTTTTTTTTTGGTTTTTAGAAATAGGGTCTCACTCTAGCCTAGGCTGACCTGGAATTCACTGTGTAGTCTCAGGGTGGCCTTTAACTCCTCCTACTTCTGCCTCCTTAGTGCTGGGATTAAAGGCATGCGCCACCACACTCAGCTTTTTTTTTTTTTTTTTAATTTTTAAGACAGGATAAAGCAAGAAACTTGGAGCCCACATATTCTAGTAATGGTGCTATGCCATGGCTTGTGAGATTAGTCTTGAGTTGAGCTGGAGGCCAGAAGCTTTGCTAGGAATTTGTAGATGCTTTGCTGCTGCTTTCCTCTAGTGTCAGCTAGAGAGTGCTCTGATGCAATTCCTGCATTGCTTATGAACCAGTTGAGCTATAAAGATTTTTCTAACCCTTGATCATATTGGGTAGGTCACATCAATATACCCTAGGTGCCAAGTGTGGTGGTGGCTGCAGTATAGCTACAGACTTCTGACTGAACAGAAATGTGGGAACCCAGAAGCATTGAGATGTTGCTAGTTGTATACTTAACCACTTTTTCTCTGAAGGTCATAGCCTCCCACATCCAGTGAGTCCTGTTATAGAAGTTCACATTCCTCCTTTTAAAGTGTGTGAGTTTTCAAACTATATCAATACATTTATGTTTTCAATGATAGTTTACTAGATTGTGCCATTGAATTATAACTGAACCTGAGTTATTCATCCCTTCAACTCCATAGTTATATTACTTAATCCTATGAGCATCTACTTTGAATATTTATATATGCTTCCACAATTGTCAGATAAAATTTACCTGGGTAAATCTGACTTTGAAATTATATCCTTTCAGACAAAAATAATAATTTAGAGATGTTGAAGCAATTAGCATACCCACAGGAATGGTAACCCAGGCATTGGTTTATCTCTACACTAAAACACTTAAAGGAATGGAAGGAAAGTCAGCTCTGGAATACTCATTTAGTTGCCTACATTTACTCTTTTTCTTTTTAAATTCTTTTGTCAACTTTTCCTTTCCCCTAAGACTTTTTAGATTTCAAAAGAAAATGATCAATGAATTCTCCCCACACACTTTTCAAGAGGACAAGCACAGCTAATACATTCATTTCATTTTATGTCATTTTCAACTGTCAGACGGATGGCTAGATTGCTATAATTAAGTTTTTTTTTTTTTTTTTTTTTGTCTAGGATTGCATCTCTATTTCTCTAGAGTTTCAGAGTATAGACTCCTTTCTTAGCACTGTGTGCTTTTCCAGGCACAATATCAGGAGTATTGTACCTAGAGGTAGTAATCAAGTAAACAAAGAACTTAAGGACTTGCTGTTCAAATTACCTAAATCTCAAAAAAAAAAAAAAAAAGTTCTAGGCTATGAGAAGATAGTCATATTAAGTAATAACTTCTGCCTTTTTACAACAAATTTTACATGTAAAGGTGTTTCTATGTGTGGAAGATTTCCTTCTACATGGGTAATTGGCCTCTCACTCAAGCACTCCATGTTCTTATCTTCTACTGCCTAGACTGAGAGTAATTTTGTCACAAGTTCAAATGCTTTTATGGTTTCAGTTGTCTCAGATACCAAATTTAAAGCTTGAATTTGATTTTATCAAACTGAAGTTCAAGTACTGGCTCAAACATTTATGTCCCTGATTTTTGACAAATTGGTGCTACAGTTTTCTTCTGTGCATAAATGTGGATAATAATTGTACTGACTACCTTTGACTGTATTAAGAATTAATAAGTAAACTTATTGAAATGACATTGCCACTTAATATTAGCTGCCAAATGTTCTTGCTTTAACATGGTTTCTTGAATTCATATCCTGAAAAGTGTCTATAGATGAAATGGCTGCTTATGAGCTTTGAAAGTATGTTTTTAAGAGAAATGTATGACATATAAATATTTAATTTTCCTGTTGGAACCATGTTACTTACCTAATTCACAATTCTTGCCTTCAAATCCAAGCTGGCACCAACATTCATAGGAATTAATGTCATCCTTACACCTGCCTCCATTTAAACATGGATTTGGCTCACATTGGTCTCCATCTTTGGGACAGATTTAGAAATAAAATTATCAGATAAACTGCTTAGAGTAAGGTTAGGAGTATGATTTTAGGGTACGAGAAGAACTGCTACCTGCAAGTTTGCTGCCTGTAGGCAAATGATACACTGTTTCCTGAGTTTCTAAAAGCTACCTCAGCACAGGATTTCAGGTTAATCATGTTCTAGGAAATAGTTCTGAAGGCGATATGTGCATAGTTTGTATGGAAACATACTATATCAACAAAAAGTGAGATGCATTTTCAATTCTTTCTTTTAAAAATGTTTTTATTTATTAGAGAAAGAAAGAGAATGGGTAAGCCAGGGTCTCCTGCCACTGCAAATAAACTCCAGTTGCATATTCCACTTTTGCATCTGGCTTTATATTGGCAATGGGGAATTGAACCCAGGCCTGCATACTTTGCAAGCATGTGCCTTTAATAGCTGAGCCATCTCCCTAGCCCAGAATATTTTATTTATTTATTTATGAGAGATAGAGAGAAACACACACACACACACACACACACACACACACACACAGAGAAAGAGAGAGAGAGAGAGAGAAAGAGGGAGAGAGAATGAGTGTCCCAGGGCCTCTTGCTACTGCAAACAAACTTCAGATCTATGTGCCACTTAATGCATTTAATGGGTCTGGTTTTATGTGGGCACTGGGAAATCAAACCTGGACCAAGCCACTGAGCCACCTCCCAAGCCTTCAGTCTTTTCTTATGGAATGGTCACAGTTAATTATAAATCAAGTGAAATTGAATCACTATATCAAATGTTTTTATATGCCATTCAAAGGCTATTTTATTGTTCGGGGCAAACTGAGCTGAACAATAATTGGTGCTTCTACTCAAGGATCTGGCAACCTAGGCATGAAGCAAATGTGACTACATTCATTGACTTCTTAAAGATAGTTTTCTCTGGACAAGGTAGGTTCCAAATTAAAAACAATGTTCAATTCATCTCAAGGCACTTAAAAATTCTCTGATATGCTTTATTTGTGTATATATTGAATATTTCCTTTCTGTCTTTTCTGAAGATTTTGCATTTATAGAGTTGCTGAAAGCCTTTGAAGACATTGGTGACAAGCAAATGAGGAAGGAATAGGCCAGATGAGAAGAGTCAGGATAAGAAAAGACCCTTTAACCATGTTTTCCGAGTGCTCTGCCTCAACACAGACTTCTAAGAAAGGTTCAAGAGAAAAAGATAAATACAACCAGAAGAGAGAGTGGTATGTATGTACTTTGAGCTAGAAAAATAGCCCTGAAGAAAAATTGGCAGCTGGATCAGTAAAACTCAACATACAAGAAAGAAAAGCATATGAGATAAAATGACACTAAAAATCAAAGAAAGAGAAAAAGGAGGAATCAAAGACAAATTTCTAATTATCAGTTTTACTTTATAGCCATATTCCCTGACATCTGTGTACAGGTGCCTCACTGTTCTCCTTATTTTCTGACAGAAGCATGTGTCCAGGTTCCTTTGGCCAAAGAACTAATATTCTTTTCTCAGAAATAGTCTCCCTCTGGAAAATCAGATTATTATAAAAATTAGACCTTGTCCCCTCTGCCCCTTGATCCAATGTGCTTTTGCACAGATACTGCAATTTGACCCAATTCTATGAAAACAAAATACATTATCTCTGGTTTATTATTATTAATGCTCAGAACTGGTCTAAAAATGAGCTACATTTGCACTTTATATTATAGGCTAACAAATCTGAATTATTTAGGATGTTTCACTGAAAGGGTCTGGCTTTGCAGCCAGCGACACAGGAACTCATTTGCAGAGACTTATCTTCAAAATGAGTGTCATTTTATCAAACATTTAGTCCTTCTTTGAGCTCTTGTCTGTGTGTACTACAGACCAAAACAAAGCCAGAGGCAGCGGGGGTCAATGCTAACAAGGAGACAAGACCCTGTCAAGTGAGAGATTCCATTTTAAGACTACAAGGTTCCTATTTAATGAGAAACAGCAGTTAGATATGAAGGCCAGGGGCAAAACAGTGAAAGGAAAGGGTTTGTCATTAAGGAACTTTGGTTCTCTTGTAGGCATTGTGTCTCTCCAACTGAGTGACCCTTGCCAAATCCCATATTCTCTATAATCCTCAGTTTCCTTAATTGTGAAATGAAATTCACAATGCCTCATTTTCAAAGATGGTGTGAATGGTAACTATGACAGTCATTCCATAAATTGCTTCTGTGAAGTACATTCTGTGAAGTGCCTGACATGGTAACTCATGTGGTCAAGTGATAATTCTCCAATCAGGTTCTTTGGGTGATGAGGCACCAGCAGACCATGAAGCAGCAGTGGGGATCCTGTGCCCTATTTGTGAGAAGTAGCATAGGCTACTTTTGTGGCAGACGGGAATCTCAACTTCAAGTAAGATCAAACATGGACTTTGTTTCATTTCTGTTTGTTTTTCTTGTTTAGGCCTTTAGTAGGGTAAACAGTAGTGACAGACTCATGTCCTTGATATTTCCTAGGAGTCTGTACTTAAAGTACAGCAAACATGGCGCCTAGCTGATCTCAGAGGAAGGGACACAAGTTAAAGTATGCTGCTGGGGCTGAAGTGTGTAGGGGTTGGACAACAAAGGGATCATGACAGTTCGTTCAGGCATAGCAAGGAATACTGATTTTGGAAAGTAGACATAGACTTGCTTTTAAAAAAGCACAAGAACTAAAGTTTTAGATTCATCTGGAATAAAGAATAAAAAAGTTGTTTGGATGAACTTTAGAGTGACTAACTCAGCAGATGATCGAGATCGCGTTCATCCTTAAGGACAAGGAAAGGTACGATATGACAGAGTGAACTTCTTTTTCTTTTGTGACTTACAAACAAAAGAGGGGAAATGATGAAGAATGAGGGTATGAGAATGTTTAGTAGTGTCTTCAAAACAGGAACGGTGGCAAATAACTTTGGACTGCAAGTTGATGGAACTTAGTGAATGGAATATCCAAGTTAGTTTCTAACTGTGGAGATAGTCGGAGGTAAATCAACCTGTGAAGCCTTCAGAGTTATACTGCTGGATTTTAAGTTAGTATTTTAAATACTATTTATTAATTATTTAATTAGCTTCTAAAGTACCAGTTTTCCTGATGGCATTTTATTACATCCTTAGTTTTGTTGATCTTGTCCACATCCCCTCTTCACCCAATTTCCCCTACTTCCATCCTCATTCATATCCCCCCACAACTAGAATGCCATTACATGTGTTCTAGTACCCTCCCTACCTGTCCCTGACTTTACCCCTCTGTTATAGGCTTTTTTTTTTTTTAGTTTTTCTGACCTCTACATTAAGTTAGTTTTATAATTTGTAGTCATGGATAATTTAAAATAATATAAAATAATAATATTGTTTATCTTATAAGGATGATTTTCCTCTTTCTAGCCAATTTATTGGACAGATATTTACTGGGTGCCTGTGTTGTAGATATTGTTCTAAGTATTAGAAATCCATCAGTAAGTTGAGCAATTGATACCCTGCCATATGAATCTCATATTCTAATAGGGTTGGAAAAAATAAATGATAAATTATAACAGTAAGAGAATATTTGTTACATCAGTGAAAAGTTCTATAGATTGAGTATCCTCAGTATGAAAACCCAAACTCTATATTGATCCAAACTTCAAAGCTTTTTGAGCACCATTGTGATGGCACACGTGGAAAATCTTACAGTATAAAACTCCGTTACATGCACAAAATTATTAAAATTATTGTTTAAAATTTTCTTCAGGGCTGGAGAGATGGCTTAGCGGTTAAACGCTTGCCTGTGGAGCCTAAGGACCCCGGTTTGAGGCTCGATTCTCCAGGACCCATGTCAGCCAGATGCACAAGGGGGTGCATGCATCTGGAGTTCGTTTGCAGTGGCTGGAGGCCCTGGCGCACCCATTCTCTCTCTCTACCTGCCTATTTCTGTATCTCCCTCTCTCTCAAATAAATAAATAAACAAAATAAAATATATTTTAAAAAAAAATTTTCTTCAGGCTATGTGTATAACCAGCTTATGAAACCTACATATAGCCTGCATTCAGACTTGGGTCTCATGTCCATGATATCTCATGATATATATGCAAATAATCTAACATCTGAAGAAATACAAAATCTAAAACACTTCTGGCCCTAAGCATATTGTATAATGGATGCTTAACCTATAGGACAAAACCAGCTCAGGAGACAGGTGTTTAGAGTGACAGGACTAGCAGAGGGCAGTTTAAAGTATTAATAGATGGTCAAGATAGTCCTCATTGAGTTGGTGACAGTAAAGAGGTGAGCCCCAGGGCAGCTGGGAATTGCTAGCTAAAGGGAAGAGTCCAATAAAGCCTTTAACATGGTAGCCTAGGTACAGTGTGCAAGAGGCCCCTTGTCTAAGGAGAACAGTATTAGAGGAGGTCAGGAGGGCAACAGGGAGGGAGGGAAATGCAATCATGGTGGGTATAGTAGACTAAGGAGGATTTTAAGCAGCAGAAATTTAGAGGCCTGTATTCTCTGACTCCACTGAGGATTGTAGACTCTCATCCCACTTCAAGATAGTCATTTTAGGTTCTTCCTTCCAGCTTTTTGGGAAGGAATAATGATATTTTTGAAGCCCTAGGGAGAGGTTACCATATACTCCAGTTGATACATCCCACAGTAGTATGAACCTGCAGTATATCATCATTTGATCTTTAGTTAAAGTGTTAGACTGATTTTTTTTGAGTCTGTTTGAGACACTTTAATATATCATCTATTTATACAGAGAAAAAACTGAATAGTTCTTGAATGTTTCATATAATAGCTCAGGGACAAAATGAATCGCTTACCAACATACTGCTTCCAAAATTCAGTCTATAAGAAAAAAGAGGACAACTTAATGATAGCATTTAAAATATTTTGGTGTTTATTCCTTTTTATATCCTTTATCATATAAGTAGATATATAATTTTTTTAACTCCAAAATAAGTTTTTTTCTTACACTTTTGTAAAAAATAAGTTTTTCTACTCTTTGTTCGAAGATATATTATTTTGATATTATGTGGAAACACTCACAGTTTTTTCGGTGTTTTCAAACACTTCTCGTGCTTCTTCAAAACTGCACCTTTCTTCTATACATTCTCTCTCCAGATTTCCTCGAACAAACTCTTCCAATTTGCCCGAATTATATCTCTTTGGCCGACTCAGAATTTTGGTGGCATTTTCATGATCAAGAAAAACTGAAATTTAAAAGCACTATTCTTTAGTTTTAGAAAAAAAATTAAAAATCATGAAAATTAAATATATCTTTTAAGAAAGGCTTTGTCTTTAATCCAAATAATCCTATAGTCAATTTTTCTTTGGAGCATGGAGCCAAAATTTGTAATGTTCCCACCACTTTGTATGCACATGGAGATTTAGGAATTAAAATTCAATTTTACTTGTAGGCAAGAGAGATCCAACAATAAAAGGTCACATTTTCAATTGTATTTGAATTTACTTTGGATGAAATAGAAAGTTCTCAAATAAGCAGTTAACCTCACACTTTGTCATCACTTGAAAATAGCTCATTGCAGATCTCTGCAAGGTGATCCATCACCCTGGCTAGGCGGCTCTCGGGATGCAGTTACATGATGACTTTGCAACAAATGTTTCTTGAAGAACAGTAGCCTAAATGTGGGCCAGCTGCAAATGTGACCCCCCTCCCCTCCCTGTGCCTCTTATTAGGTACTAAAGTATAATCACATGGCTTATTGTTTTCATCTTCAAACCCACAATACGTTTAGTTGGCAAATGTTATAGAACTTTCAGTGATGTAAGCATTTCCTTGAAATTCAGGATGTGGTTTATTTTAGCTATAGCTGCCTAGTCTGTAGGGGCACTTTTAAATTTTGAAGGCCTAAAGCCTTTATCTTAATGTTCTCCCATCTTCCCTCCCTCTATTTGTCTTTTTCTTTGTTTCCTAATATATAATATATGCATAATATATAATAAATTATACAACAGTATAATGTGATATATGTATATATAACATGTGTATATGTGTGTGTGCATAGATGCATATAGTTTTTATATTTATAATGATAGTAACTTGAGAAGTTGCTTGGAGTTGTCCCTTTCCTCAATAGACCTGTAATATAATTGATGCTATTTCAGAAGGACCAAGTTATAAGTTGAATTTTCCAGAGCATTTGGGACTACTTTCTCATCAACTCAAAAGGAAAAAGAGTGCTGCTGGGATGGCATAGCACTTAAGGTACTTGCCTGCAAAGCTAAAGGACCCCCAGGTACAAGGAATTGAAGTGTGCAAGGTACACATACGTCTGGAGTTTGTTAGCTGCAGCTGGAGGCCCTGGCATGCCCATTTTCTGTCTGTCTGTCTCTCTCTCTGCCTCTCTGTCTCTTCCAAATAAAAATAAAATACAAAAATTTAAAAAGGAAAAAGAAAGAGTCAAAACAGAGCTTAATTTCATTGCCTTATTTTTGTTGTTGTTTTCTGTTTTATACCTCTGAATTTAGCCTAGGCCTTTTTTCTTTTAACTCATCCCTTGTAATCTAATTACCTTCATCCCTCATCAGTGCTGTACTTTCCTGGCAATCTCAAGCCATTTGTCTGTTGCATCTCTTCTGAGGCAGCAATAGGAGCTGGGAGTGGAACACAAAGTTTCCATGAACACCATCATGTATTGATGCACCTTTCCCCCTCCAGCAATTCATGAATGCAATCTATCTCTGTGTTTATTTCTATTGTGTAGAAATGAAAAGACAAGGTTTACAATGAGATCAGACAGGTCTAACTTTTATTGACTATGTGAACTTGGACAAGTCACATAATCTCTGAATTTTAACTTTCTCAAGTGTAAAATGGACATAATAGCAGCGTAGTGAGTATGAACCTCACCTCACGGCACTGCAGACAGGATCAGTGAGGTACTGTGTATACTGACATGTGCTTGTTACCTCATTTTCTCCCCATTTCTCTCATGCTGGCCCTCCTCCTTCTTCACTTTTCAGTTCTCTCTGCCTTTTCTTACCCTTCGTAGCTCTTTTCCTTCTCTACTTTGCTCCATGTAGTGGAATAGTCATTGTCAAAATCAGTGATGATCTCCTAAAGGACAATTTTGAGTTATGCAATTCCTGGCTGCTCAGTGTCACGTACTAAAACATCAAGGACTGGATTTAGACTTTGGCAGTCAGAATATAGAGCCTATGGTCTCAGGTACTGTATTGTGTCCTCAAATCAAATTAAAGTCAACTCTCCTTTAAGACACACTCTATCTACTTCCTCAAACCCTTCCATACCCATATGGTTATTAAATCATATCAGCTATACTTCAATAATTCATTTAAGTCTCCCCTATATCATTTCTGTATAGCTACTGGCCAGGTTCTTCTCTTTTGTTTCCTGTAGATGATTGTGGTAGCCTTAAGGTTGGTCTCCTCAATCTTGTACCCCATAGCAGTTCATTAGAGTGTTATTAGAGTGAGCATCCTAACCCAGATGTGACTGTATTTCTCATGTTTATACTACTTACACCTCCACATTTTGCATTCTATTGACCCATCTCCTTAGATTAGGCTCATTACTATTATTATTGTTATTATTATTTTGGTGTTTTGAGGTAGGGTCTCACTCTGTCCAGGCTGACCTGGAATTCACTATGTAGTCTCAGGGTAGCCTTGAACTCAGTGATCCTGCTGCCTCTGCCTTCTGACTGCTGGGATTAAACACATGTGCCACCATGCCTGGATAGTCTCTTTATTATTTGTTGTTCTAGCAGTGCCTACTTCTGCTTCCTTACTTGGTACAGTCAACGGATGTTCAAACCAGATGAAACTCCTGAAAGAGCTAGCATTGATGTAGATGTGTGTCTTTATGATTGACAGTTACTCTATACATAACATACTCCAGAGCAGACATTGAAGGATAGTGAACTTCCACTCATGTCTTGAGACCCAGCTCCAAGCATTGCCTTTCTGCCAGATGTTTCTCCACTTCTTGTGTTCCTTTCTTTGCGTTCCCTTAGCATGTGGTATACATTTTGTCAAGTTCTCTTGAGATCTCTCTCCTGACCTTGTAGGTATTTAGGTCAAAGAAGGAGTCTGGTTTATCCCCATGCCCCTAGGAATTGCCACAGCAACTTTCACCATATTAGTTAACTCAGTGATCTCTGAATGGATGAAAGACAGTTTTGATTTGATGCTCTTTACAAAAATGAATCAGGGTCACAAAATTTCAAGATTCCAGATTGGTGCCCAATAGCAGCAGCAATGAACGTGCAATGTCTCCTTGTTTGCAAAGCCAGTGAGATGTTAACAAAGAAGAACACTGCACCAATGCTGTGCATCCTTAGGAATATCCCCTGGCTCGCTCCTCAAAGGCCTGTTAATGACTCTACTAGAATCCCACTGCCTTTCTCCTCAGTATCCTCTGGGGTATCATCTATTTAACCTCCTCTGTGAGTTATCTCTAGTCATTATTGCTCCAGATCCCAAATCATGGTTCATCTACGTTTCTTTCTAAACTTCTAGGATCTGAAGACAATCTTCAGCCAGGCAACAGCCCACTAACACTCTCCATCAAAGAAAGAATTTGGATTCTTTGTCCTCACATATGTCACTTTGATGAGATATCTAATGATCTAGCTTAATACTCCTCATTATGAGCTTTCCAACACATTGTGTTTATCTCTTAACTCTACCCACTTTCCTAGTTCAATTTAACCTTTGCATTCTCACATCATTATTTCAGTATTTCAGTCTGACTCCATAGTTGACATCATGTCTGGAGTGGGAACCAGAAGAACAGTCTGCTTTCTGGGGATTCTTAGGGTTGACACCCCTGATCCTAGCACTGTCAGTTGCTAGAGTTGATTTTAGCAGGTTGACAAGTAACTTGTGATAAATGTTTCCCCTGGGAACATGGTATTTGTAAATGGAGTAAGTTCTTTCCTCTGTGCATTCCTCTGGGAGTCAGTAGGATACTACTGAATCACTGTAGCTACAAAAAAAGAAATAAAATCAAAAACCCCTAAGTTATGTACATTTATTAACTAAGTCCCTTTTTTTTTTTTTTTTTTTTGGTTTATTGAGGTAGGGTCTCACTCTAGCTCAGTCTGACCTGGAATTCACTGTGTCATCTCAGGTTGGCCTCAAACTCATGGCAATCCTCCTACCTCTGTCTCCCGAGTGCTAGGATTAAAGGCATGTGCCACCACGCCCGGCCCTATTTTTTTTTTCAATTTATTTGTGGACTTGCTTTTGTCCCCTAAGTAGCCCAGGTGAGCACTGAGTTTCCCCAAATACTAACTCTGAGAAATAGGAATTGCAGATGAAATTTTATTCCCAAGCCATACAAAAACTTTCATGATAAATAACAACGTAGTAATGAAAGCTGAATCTTAAAATTTTGACTAAAATTTTAAATTGTGGGCATTCTGTTTATAAAAATTAATGATATGACTTACTATACAGTTCTAAAATTTTGAAACATAGAATATCTTTAAAAAAGACTTTTTTGTGTAAATAAGGCCATTGTTTGTGATTTCAAAGTGGTAAACATAAAAAACAAAAAATAACAATTTTTCTGCTTATTCTGATATTTGTTTCTTAAGACATTTCCCCCAATTTCAACTTCTTTTAAGCCAGGAATTACATTGTCAAACATAAGTCCAACGGTGTCCATTAAACACAAATGCATTGTAAACTTTGTAAATCTAGTTAGGTTTAAAAATGAGAAAAGTCAGTCCCAGTAGCCTGATGGGTAAGGCATTGACTTCTTAAAAATGAGAAAGGCCCAGCTACCAGAAAGTCAGTACATTTCAACCAACACACTAGCTGCCAGAATCCTAAATATAGCTTCCAAATCATGGGGTCATTATTTAGTGAAGAGGCAATACTAGATAGTTCTATATCTAAAAGAGAAGCATACCCAATGTATATTTGAAATGGAAACAAACCTGTACATTCGGCACTGAGTAGATATCCCAAAAGGCAGAAGGTGATGAAGCCCTGTGATTCTGCCATGATGGTGTTCAGGCACTGCATGAACTTTGCTAGTAAATTGTGCAAGTGGCAGGCTCAATCAATTGTTCCAAAGTACAAGCTGAACTGGATTGACTTCTGGGAAATAATGTCCATCTCTCTCAGTTGCATCTTTGGGCACTTTCCAGTGGCCTCTTGGGACAAGTAAAGAGAATGGACAGGATCATTAAAATTCACCTCACATTTCATGAGCTTTGGCTACTGTGGCTGACGGTGAGGCTGAAGCAGGAAATATACATCATCAAGCTTTTAACCACTGAGCCATCCCTCCAGCCCATGACACATTTTCAGAATGAGGATACATGCAGTGTCTGTAATTGCTGTGGTAGCAAAATTCATTGGTGAACTCATTTTTATCTTTGTCAGAGAGCAATAATATATAGTTTAAATATGAAAAGATAGGACAACAAAATCATTTGGCTTCTTAACTTAAAACACCTTAAAATACATATATGTTCAGGCACCTGATGGAGCCTTTTTGTGCTTACTCAAAATCAGGAGTTTCTAACCTTTGTTGTACCATATATCTATATGGTGAAACATATGGACACTGTCTATGAATGCAAATATGCACATAAAAATGTGTGTATCACCAATATACACATATATCTATACATATTCACGAGCACATAATATATGCTCATATAAATTTGTGAGTACTCTTTTATAATAGTATATATTTCTATATGGTCTTATGCCATGCCACATCTAGTATTAAAATCTCATTAAAAATACTCATGAGACTACTACAATTTCCTGCCATTGTGGTATTGTTATCTATCATCAATCAATCAATTTATTTATTTCTTAATATTTTTAGGCATGTGTGTATAAAGGATGCATGGTGTGGAGTGTGATGTGGTGTGTGTGTGTAGTGTATACCCATATGAGTAGATGCATATGCCCTGTGTGCATGCACATACAGGGCAGAGGACAACGTTAAGTGTCCTCTTTTCACTTATCTATTTACTTGAGATGGACTCTGTCACTAAACCTAGAACTGCCCTTTTCAGTGTTTTTTTTTTTTTTTTTGTTTCAGTCAGTGAGCCCAGAAATTCTTCAGTTTCTGATCCCTGGAAGGACTGACATTTATAAATGTGTATAGCCATGCTGGCCTATTTATGTGGGTGCTGGGCAATCAAACTTGGGCAGTGTCAGGTTCTCTCAAGTCCTCATGCTTGAACAGAAGTGCTTTTTATCTCTTCAGCTCCTGTAAGTTCTAAGTTACATTCTTACTACTCTTTAAAATTTATTTATTTATTTATTTATTTATTTATTTATTTATTTATTTATTTATTAGAGAGAGATAGGGAGAGGGAGGGAGAGAGAATGAGAATGGGCACACAAGGGCTCCCTAGCCACTGCAAACAAACTCCAGATGCATGCACCACCTTTTGCATCTGGCTTTACATGGGTACTGGGGAACTTAACCTGAGTCCTCAGGCTTGGCAGGCAAACGCCTTAACTGCCAAGCCATTTCTCCAGCCCTCTTACTACTTTTGCTTCTAACAGCCAATAATCTTTCAAAGAAATTAAAAATAAGGAAGCATCTGTTATGTTTAGCCTCATATTATATCATTTTCATGAACAATTTGGATAATGTAGGTCCAATAATACAATTTCTCTGCTTGTATGTATTCTAAAATCTTTCCACAGTACCTTCATTTTTAACAAAAGGTTATTTGGCTGGTTATAGAATTCTAGGTTGAGTATTTTTCTCCCTTTCAGCACCTTAAATATGTCTTTCCATTATCTTCTGGAATGCATTATTTCTGAAGATAAGGTATTAAATATTCTTATGATTGGTTATTTCCAAATCATGTAGATTTATGTAGCCGTCTCCACAGTAAACACACAGGACAATTACATCACTAAAAGTATATACTATTATTTTATAATCAAACTTACCACTCTTCCTTTAGTAAGCCTTAATTCCTGGTACCACTGGTCTGCTTTGTCTTTAGTGAGTATGATGTGAATGGAATAATGCCATTTGAGTTTGGTTTTTGTCACTTAGCACACTGCCTTTGAGTTCCATCTAGGTTTTGCATGTTTCAATGGCGGCTTCCTTTTCACTCTTGACTAATGTTCTATAGTGAGGATGTAGCATGGTTCAAGTATTCACCTACCAAAAAATAGTCTTATTGCTTCCATTTTTGCTATTGTAATAATATGCTATAAATAAATACTCATGTATATACTGAGTTCAGTATGGATATGTATAAATGCTGAGTAATCCAACATCTTGGTCATCTAGTAGTTGTATGTTTAACTTGTATTTTTTGTTTATTTTGTGTGTATGTATGTATAGTATGTGGGTACACCTAGGTATGCGAGTGGGTATGTGTGTACATACGTGTGTGTGTGTGTGTGTGTGTGTGTGTGTGTGTGTGTGTGAAACCAGAGGACACCCTTGGATGCTGTCTTCAGTAACACTGCTTACCTTTACAGACACAAGGTCTCTTGTTGGCTTAAAGCTCACCTATTAAGCTAGACTAGCTGGCCAGCAAGACGTAGGGATCCTGTTTCCACCTACCCAGAGCTGAGATTGTAGGCACATGCTACCACACCAAGCATTTTTTTATTTGGGTTCTAGTTTTAGGTATTTAACTTAAGTCCTGTGCTTACCAACACAAGTACTTTACCAACTGAGCTACCTCCCCACCCCCTATTTAACTGCCAAACAGTTTACCTAAATGGTTGTGTACTTTACCTTTCTATTACCAATGTGTAGATGATTTAGTTTCTCTGCACCGTTGCAAGCATTTACTGCCACTCTGAAATTTGTGCCCTTCTGACAGGTGCATGGTGATATCCTATTCTGTTTTGAATGAGATAAACACTTCATCATTTATTTATCATCTAAACATCTTACTCAGTGAACTATGTTCATATCTGTCACTTTTCCTATTTGCCTGTGCAATTTTGTTTGTTTTTGAGACAGGTTCTTGCTATGCAGTCCATTCTGGTCTCAAACCAAAAGTCATCTAGATTTTCTCCTCTGCTAGCTTTGAGGCATTTAATAAGTTTTTAAAAAATGGTTTGTGATTCATGCTAAGTTAAAGTTTGTAGAGTGCATGGTTATGTTCAGGTAGTTTTGTATGTGAATGTCCATCTGTTTCAACATAATTTGTTGAGAAGGTTATCCTAGTCTATCCCAGGGGTCTCTCCTGTCTCTTCCCGGTTGTATACAGCACACACTGGTTAAACCCAGCCTCTCTTTATACCAACTTCTACTAATTTCTAGTCGACATTCATCTCATTGTTTCAGGTTCTGTATTTGGAAGAGGACATTGTTTCAATAATTTTCTGTATTTTTGATGTATCGCTGGTTTTGCTGTGATGTCTGTTTTTTTTTTTTTTTTTTTTTTTTTTTCCTTCTGATTGCTTTGGGTTTCTTTTACTCATTCTAGATTGCTGAGGTAAAGAATTTAATTATTAATTTGAAGTCTTTGTGCAAACATTTATTACTATAAAGTTCCCTTTGTACTGCTTTGGTCCTACCTCATAATTGGCATATTTACATTCATATTTATTCAGTTTGATGTATTCTTTGGTTTTCTTTGAATCTTTTTAACCTATGATTTAGTTCAAAGTTAGTTAATTTACATGTATTTAGGTCATTTCACAATGTTTTCCTTTTATTGAATTCTAGTTTGATTCCATTAGTGTCACACTATATGAAATCAGTTCCTGTACAATGTAGTTTTCTTTGTGGCCCAGTATATGGTCTATATTTGTGAATGTATCATGATTTCTGAAAAAAAAAAGATGTAGTCCACTCTTGTTAGGTAGAATGTTGTAATATGCTTTTTAATTCTCCTGATTGTTTCAGTCTTTTTATGTCTAGCTTTTCTATCAATTGCTCAGAGACATATATCAAAGTTCCCAACCAGATTTTTTAAAAAAATCTTTTATTTATTAGTTATGTATATAGTGCATATTCAGCCATGATGGTACCATTGTTAGCCTTCTCCTTGTCCTCCCCCCCATGGAGATTGTGGGTCTTGCTTTGTGGGTGTAGCCATCAGTTATGGGGGAGACACAAGGACTCTGTGCACAACAACCCAACTCATGGCTCTAACAATCTTTCTGCCCCCTCTTCTGTGAATTTCCCTGAGCCATGACTAGGTCTTAGGTGTCTCTGATTTGGTAGGAGCTGAATGTTCTCTGTATCTATCTCCTTCATCCTTGTGCTGATGATACCAGGCTCACCGATAAAGCAGCACTCTTGCTATTTGACTTGTCTAGTTCTTCTTTCACATTATCAGTTTTAGTTTAATTCATTATTTTGACTCTATTTAGTGGGTAACACAGAATAATTGTGATTTTTGCTTAGATTCAGCCTTTCATTGCTGTGATACTATTCTTTGTCTCTAGCAACTTTGTTTTTTCTTATGTTGACTTTTTAAAGTATTTTTTATTCACTACTTCTATACAGACAATAAACCATGATATTTCCCTCCCCTCCCCCATTCCCCTTCAGAACTCCACTCTCCATCACATTCCTTCCCTCTCTCCATTAGTCTGTCTTTTAATTTGATGTCATAATCTTTTTCTCCTATTATGAGGGTCTTGTGAAGGTATTGCTAGGCACTGCGAGGTCATGGATATCGAGGCCAATTTCTGTCTGGACATTTGCATTGTAAGGAGTATTACCCTTCCTTTGGCTCTTACATTCTTTCCTCCCTCTCTTCCGCAATGGACCCTGAGCCTTGGAGAGTGTGATAGAGATGTTTCAGTGCTTGACACTCCTCTGTCACTTCTTCTTAGCACTATGTTGCCTTTTGGGTCATCCCAGTGGTCATCGCCATCTGAAAAGAGAAGCTTCTCTAACCAGAAGTGAGAGTAGCATTAATATGTGAATATGAACATTAAGTGTAGGGCTTTCATGACAGTTTGGTGGGAATACTATATACATTTAGCCAGACAAGAGCAGGCTTTATACCCCTAAGGCTCATGACCTCCCCTGCCATAGGCTTTTGATTAGATTTTTCATTACCAGGCATGTATTCCCTCCCATAGAGCAGGCCTTCAGTCCAATTAGAGAGAAGTTGGTTTCCCCCAGAGTAGACATTCCACTATTGCACCGTTTTGGTCATTTGGCCTGTCTGGCCAAATTTGAGGCTTCCAGTGTCCACTGTTTTCACTGCTGATGACTTCTCTCTCCCATAGGGCTATATGCAGTGCAGCTTTTTCCAGCTTTCAGTTGGACGGTCTATAGGGAGAAGGTTTTCTGCTCAGCACTAGCTTGATTTCTCAGTGACCTTGCAATAGGGTCTTACCATCTGTTTCTCAAGGGAAACCAAGGGCCTTGGCAATAGCCTGTAATGTTTTGGAGGCAACAGGAACCTCCCTGGCCAACAACTCACTGGAAAGTATCCCATCCTTGGCTCTGAAAAATTTCTAGCAACAATCTATGGCTTCTGGATGTGCCATTATTCAAAAAAGTAGGTTTGTGTATGTCTTATTCAGAATATCTTGAACTTTGACCTTTCCCTCACCCTTCTTTTACACATTCTCTTCCCCTGGCCTTACTTAGGCCTTTCTTCTGCCTGTAATCTGTTCTTCTACTTTCATATATACAATACCATCTCCTTAAGTTCTTCCCTCTCCTCCCTCCTTTATAGCCTTTTACTAGCTTACTGGCCTCTCCTACCAATTTTTGGTTCCAGCTCACACACAAGTCTATACATTTGTAATTAGGATCCACATATGAGAGAGAAAATGTGACATTTGGCTTTCTGAGCCTGGATTACCTCACTTACTATAATCCTTTCCAGATACATCCATTTCCCAGAAAATTTCATAATTTCAGATTTTTTATATTAATATAGTTATTCCTATTTGTTTTATTATTACTGATGAAATGCTGTCATGTGACTTTTCTTGGGGAAAATATTTCTATTCATCCTAGGATTGAGATGGCAATAACACACCAAGCAAATAATTTTCTCCCAGGTCTCGTTCATGAAGCAATGAATTTATTAGGTTTAATTATTCAAATATGGACAACCTATGGGTAGCTTCAGCACCAAAAAGTCTATTCATCCCAGAAATTAACTGTTCTATGTTCTGGAGAGGATGGAGCCTCATGAGACTTCCTCTTCCCTCCACATGGGAATATTATTAGGACTAATTTCCAGAGGGTCTCCGGCTGATGATGATTGTTAGCCTGTATTACCCCATAAAAAAGAAGTTATTAATTCAAGACAGCACTAATCATTCTAGCATGGAATAAGCAGATACATTACACACACACACACACACACACACACACATATATATATATATATACTTTATATATATATATATATATATATATATATATATATATATATATATATATATATATATATATGTATATATGCTTACTTTTGCTTTCATCCTACCTGTTTTTGAATTTGAAGTGAGCTTCTTACAACATCTATTGGTTCTTGTTTGCTTTTACTATCTCTCTTACTTTATATCTTTGTATTAGTATATTCAGACCACACCACTGAAGGTCATGTATATATGGATATATCATTGATTAGTCTGCCATCATCTTGTTTTCTTTCACTTTGTACCTATGTTTTTTTTAATTTTATTTATTAATTTACAAGAAGAGAGATAGAGAATAGGTATGGCATGCCAGGACCTCCAGCCACATACAAACAAACTCCAGTTGCATATGCCACTTTGTGCATTTGGCTTTATGTGAGTACTGGGTAATAGAACCCAGGTTGTTAGGTTTTGCAGGCAACTACTTTAACTTCTGTGCTATCTCTCTGCCCCCATACCTATGATTTTTATCTGTATGCATATTTGCATGTATTTCTGTGGGCTACTTGAACATTTTAAAGATTTCTTCTTGATTTATTTATAGCTTTTAAAAACTATCATATAATTTTTGTAGCAGTCACTGTGGGTATTATAATATAAATATGGCACTTGCATTTGGCAGTTGTCTGTTGTAATAATATTTTAACACACCAAGTGAAGTGTGAATTTTTGCTTTGATTTTGGTCCCTTAACCTTCTCCACCCTTAAATATTATTTTCTTAATAAGCAAATGTTTTTTTTTAAAATTTATACTTGCTTTACATTTTGTTTTGTTGTATTTTAAAATTAGAATGCAGAGAGGCATTTTCCTACATGATTTGTTTGTGTTGATCCTCCTCCCCTCTCCTCCTCACCTCTACATCCCTTGAACCCTTCTATCACCAGTCCCCTTTCCACTCTGATGTCACTTGTGTTCTCTTATCCTTCCCTCCTCCTCAAGACCTCTGTTTACCTTCTCATGTTCCCCTTAGAATTTCAAGACATATGCCAAGTCTCATACCCACATATATACTCATACATAAAAATTAAAGACTAAGATGCATATGTGAGAGAGTACCTTTGAGTATGGGTCACCTCACTTAATATAACATTTTTTTAATTTTAAATTTTTAGATATTTATTTAGAGGAAGAAGGAGAGAGAGAGCAAGAGAGAGAGAGAGAAAGAATGGGCATGCCAGAACTTCCAGGCACTGAAAATGAACTCGAGATGCATGTGCCACTTTGAGCATCTAGCTTTATGTGGATACTGGGTAATAGAACAGATCCATCCATCTTTATGCAAACTTCATAATTTCTTTTTTTCTTTACAGTTGGATAAAATTCCATTGTGTCTGTGTACCAGATAGTGATTATCCATTCATTAGTTCCTGGGCTTGTAAGCTTATTATTTTTTCTAGCTATTGTGGATAAAGTAACAATGAACATGGCGTTCATGTTTATGCCAAGGAGTGGTAGAGCTGGGTCATATTGTAATTCTGGTTTTAGTTTTTTAGGACTCTCCATACTGATTTCCATACTGGCTACACAAGTTTACCCTCAAGTCATCAATAAAAAAGGTTTCCTCTTCCCCCAAACCCTTTGAAGCATTTGTCAATAGGCTCAGGATTCTGTTTAGCAGGCAGTTAGCCAGTAAGGCTAACACTTAGGTCATTACCTACTTCTATTGGCCATGATTCCAATTCTGTTTTGATTTGTAGACATTTGTGGTATTATTTTGAAAATTAAAAGTCAGAGTCAGAAGATATTATGGAGTGGAAATTATCTAGGTAAGCCTGACATAACTAGGTATCCCCTGTAAAAACTGAAGGGGGAAAAACACCATGTAAATGAACCACATCTTCATTATCCATTCATCAAATGATGGGCGCCTGGGTTAATTCCAGTTCTTAGCTATTGTGAATTGAGAAGCTATAAACATGGCTGAGAAAATATCTCTGCAGTGAAGAGTGGAACCTTTAGGGTAGATGTCCAGTAGAGGAATGGCTGGGTCAATTGGTAGCTCTATTTTCATCTTTTTCAGGAGTCTCCATATTGATTTCGATAGTGGTTGTACAAGTTTTCACTCCCACATGCAGTGAGTTAGGGTTCCTGATTCCCTGCATCCTCACCAACACTTGTTGTCATTTGATTTTTTTAAATGATTGCCATCTTGACTGGAGTAAGATGGAATCTCATAGTTGTTTGAATTTGTGTTTCCCTGATGGTTAAGGATGTTGAACATTTTCTTAAGTATTAGCCATTTGTATTTCTTCCATTGAGAATTCCCTATTAAGTTCTCTGTTCCATTATTTGAGTGGATTGTTTGATTTTTTTATTGTTCATTTTTTTTTGAGTTCTTTGTAGATTCTAGATATTAGGCCTCTATTAGTGTAAAAGATTTTCTTCCATTCTGTGGGTAGTCTGTTGGCTCTGTTTATGGTATATTTTTCTGTACAAAAGCTTTGTAGCTTCATGGGATCCTACTGGTTGAGTGATTGTTTAATTTCATGGGCTACTGAGGTATTGTTCAGGAAGTCTATCCCCACTCTTGTATCATGGAGAGTTCCCTCTATTTTTTGATCCAGTAACTTGAGAGTTTCAGGTCTTAGGCTGAGGTCATTAATTCATGTAGAGTTAATTTTTGTGCACTGTAAGGAGCGTGGGTCTAATTTCATTTTTATAGACGTGGTTATCCAATTTGTCCAGCATCATTTGTTGAAGATGCTGTTGTTTCTCCAGTGTGCATTATTGGATCCTTTTACCAAAGATCAGGTAGCTTTAGTTGCTTGAATTAAGGGCTGAGTCTTCAATTCTGTTCCATTGGTCCATATGTCTGTTTTTAAGCCAGTACCATGCTGTTTTTGTTATTATGGCTTTGTAGTATAGCTTTAGATTGAGTATGGTGATACCTCCAGAAGTGTTTCTTTTGATGAGGATTTTTGTATAAATGGGGTCATCTGCCATTTCATATGAATTTTGAGATTTTTTTCTATCTCTGTGAAGAATGATGCTGGGATTTTTATTGGTATTACATTGAACTTGTATACTGGTTTTGGTAGAATTGCCATTTTTCACATTGTTAATTCTACCTATCCAGGAGCATGGAAGGCCTTTCCATATTCTTGTGTCCTCCTTGATTTTTTTTTTCTTGAGTGTTTTTATATTTTCATTATATAGGTATTTCACTTGCTTGGTTAGTGTTGTTCTAAGGTATTTGATTTTTTGTGGCTATTGAAAATGGCACAGCCTTGTTGACTTCTTTCTCTGTATATTTGTCTTTTGAGTATAGGAAGGATACTGATTTTTATTTTGTGTGTTGACTTTATATCCTGCCACTTTGCTGAAGGATGTTATCACCTTTAGAAGTTTTATGGTAGAGTTTTTGTGTCACTTATGCAAAGGATCATGTCATCTGCAAACAGGGATAGTTTGACTTCTTCCTTTCCAATTTGCATTCCCTTTTATATTTTTCTCCTGTCCTTTTGCTTGGACTAGGACTTATAGTACTATGTTGAAGAGCAGTAGTGAGAGTGGGAACCCCTGTTTTGTTCCTGATCTTTATGGGAACTCCTTGAGTCTTTCTCCATTAAGTATGATTTGGGCTTTAGGTGCTTTGTATATAGCCTTTATTAAGTTGAGATATAATTGCTTCATGCCTCATCTCTCTAGTGTTTTGATCACGAAGTCGTGTATTTTGTTGAAGGTCTTCTCTGCATCAGTTGGAATTATCATATGGTTCTTGTGTACAAGATTGTTTATGTGGTGTATTACTTTAATCAATTTCCATGTTGAACATCCTTGAATCCTTGGGATGAAGCCTACTTGATCAAGTTGGATAATGCTTTTGTTGTGTTGTTCAATTCTGTTTGGGAGGAAGGTCAGGATTTTTGCATCTAAGTTCATCAGGGATATAGGTCTATACTTTTCTTGTATCTCTGTGTCTGGTTTTGCTATTAGAGTAATGATAGCTTCATAGGAATCGGGGAGCATTCTCTGTTCTCCAATTATGTTAAACAGCTAGGGAAAAAGTGGTTTCAGTTCTTTGATGATGGTCTAGTAGAATTCAGTTGAGAATCCATCAGGTCCTGGACATTTCCTTTTGGGGCGGTTTTTGATTACATTTTCAATGTTGATGAATGTAATAGGTTTGCTTTGGAGATCAATCTGCTCTGAGTTTAGTTTTGGTAGATGGTATATGTCTTGGAATTAATCCATTTCTTCAAGATTATCCAATTTTGTGGAATAGAGGTTTTGGAAGTATGTCCAGATGATTCTTTCAATTTCAATGATGTCTGTTGTGAGCGCTCCCTTTTCATTTCTCATTTTGTTAATTTGAGACTTCTCGTCTTTCATTTGATCAAATTGGCCAGGGGTTTATCAGTCTTGTTTAATTTTTCAAAGAACCAGCTCTTGGTTTCATTATTTTTCTTAATTGTTTTCTTATTTTCCAATTCATTAATTTCAGCTCTGATCTTAATTATTTTCTTCCAACTGGAACTCTTAGGGTTGCAGTGTTCTTGTTTTTCCAATACTTTTAGGTGGGTGATAAGGTTATTAATTTGAGATTTATCTATCTTTGTTATGAAGACATTTAATGCTATTAATTTTCCCCTTCCTTATGTCCCATGTGCTATGGTATATTGTGTTTTCATTATCATTCAGTTCTAGAAATTTTACAATTTCCTTTTTTATTTCTTCCATGCCCATTCATTGCTTAAATAGCCTGTTGTTCAGTCTCCAGGAGCTAGTGTAGTTTCTGCTGTTTATCTTGTAGTTCATTTATTGCTTTAATGTATTGTGGTCTGATATGATGCATGAAATTAGTTCAGTTTTCCTGATTTTATGGAGGCATGTTTTATACCCTAATATGTGATAAATTTTGGAGAAGATTCCATAGGCTGCTGAGAAGGGTGTGTATTTTGTAGAATTAGGGTGGGATGTTCTGTAGATGACCATTTGGTCTAATTGATCTATGGTGTTGTTAAGATCTATTATTTTTCTGCTGATTTACTGCTTGGATGGTCTTATTTCCATTTGCTTGAAAGATCATTTTCCATCTTTTCATCCTGAAGAAGTGTCTATCATTATTGGTGAGGTGGATTTCTTGCAGACAACAGATGGAAGTGTCCATTTTTCTGATCCATCCTGTTAACTTGTACCTCTTGATGGGTGAGATAATATCATTAATATTTAATGTCATATCTTTAAGGTTCAATTTAATCCCTGACATTTTGGAGGCCTTACGGGGTTTGGTGCTTCCTTTGGATTTGAATGTTTTCACGTCTTCTATAGTTTTGGTTATTTGTTCTTCTTCCTGTAGGCTCTTGGGTTGGTGCTCAACTATGCTGTGTGGAGTATTCCGTGAAGGTTTGGATTTGTGTTCATATAATCATAGAACTGACTTTTTTTTTTTTTCATGGAAAGTTTTCCTTTCACCATCTATGATGAGGGATACTTTCTCTAGGTACATTAGCTTGGTTTGGAAGTCATAGTTTTTTAGGCTTTTAAATACTCTATTCAAAGAACTTCTGGCTTTCTGGGTTTCCATTGAAAAATCTGATATAATTTGGATTGGACTGCCTTTGTATGTAATGAGTTGTTTCCTTCTTGCACTCTCTCTTTGTTTTAGCTAGTTATAGTTTTAACTGTGATGTGCCTTAGAAAAGTTTCTTCTTTGGTCCAGTCCATTTGGTGTTCTGTGAGCTTCTTGTACCTGGATGGGTCTCCCCATTTTGAGATGCTGGGGAAGTTTTCTTCAATAATTTTTTGAAGATATTTTCCATGCCTTTAGCCTGAATTTCTTCCCTTTCTGGTATATCCATGATATGGATGTTTGGTTGTTTTATGATATCCCACAATTCCATCTTATTCTGTTTGCATGATTTTTTGAAGTTATCAAAATTTTTGGACTCCTGAACAATTTCTTCTTTCCTGTCTTCCAGATCTGAGGCTGTGTCCTCCACATGATTAACTCTGTTAGTGAGGGTTTCTAGAGCAAAATTTGAAAGCTCTATTTGATTTTTATTTTCTACTGCAGTTTTCACTATCAGTCTATCCCTTGTTGAGTTCCAGTTTCAGGTAATGGTTTGATTTTCTTGATGCTTCTTGGATTCTTTCTGGCATTTAATCATGTCTTCATTAAGCGTAATCAGCTAGTTATTGAGATCATCTATTTGTTGACTTACCTTCAGTTCATTCATCTCTCTTTAAGAGGTCTCTCTGGTTTTCCTCAATTTGCTTTAAGAGATAATTCCACTCAATTTTATTTATGCAATTGCTAGTTTTTTGATAATTTACTTCCACATCAGTGATTCAGATGGTCATCTAGCTTATTTTACTTTCATTTTGGAATTCTATTTCTGTTGTCTCCTTTATGTTTTCATTGGAGACTTACAGTTTGGAACTAGGCAACCTTGGTGGAGATCTCTTGGTTTTGTTGTCGTTTTTTTTTTTTTTTTTGCATGGGGGGGGTCTCCTCATCTCTGTGAAAAGATTTTATTTTATTAAAGGATGAGCAAGTATTTGCCCTTGTAGGATCTTCAGTGAGTGTTCTGAGTTTGAACCATATTGCAATGGGATAGTTGTATCCAGAGATGCATGGGTTGTAGAGGTTGTAAGTGCCCTGCATCCTTGGGCTGGTGGCTGATATGAGAGCTGTGGTTGGAAGTCTGGAATCTCTTCAGTTCAGCCCTGCATTGCCTGTGGGGCTCAGGGGCTATAGCAGTTACTCCTGCTCCCCTACTATATCCAGGTGAGCAAGTTGTAGAAGACTCACTGGTACTTCTGGAAAGTGGTTGCCAGATATTCCTCTGCTCAATGTTTTAGGCAGGAATGATATTTCAAGGGGCCACTGGTACCAGATGCCAGAAGTGGGGAAGAAGTAGGGGCGACAACACCACAGACCAGGCTGGAGCTCAGGTCTTCCGAGTTAGCCAGTACAGGGGCGTTGGTGAGTAGAGGTAGCAAGTGGCATGGTTTGGCATGATCAAAGGAGGTGGCTGGCTGAGGCTCAAGGATCTGCTGAGGCAGGAGGTTCAGGGTGGGAAGGGGGAACCACCTGCATAAACCACTTGGAGTGGCCACACAGGGCTCAAACACATCATATCCCTCACCTGTCCTGAACTCACATGCTCCAAACACACTGCAAAGCACCCCACCTATCTCGAGTGTACAGGCCACAATCTGCATCCCTTACCATCCCAGGACTCACAGGCCCCAGAGACGCTGGTTTCCCCAATGCATAGGACTCAAACATGCCTTATTCCAAACATGCCTTGCCCCAAACACGCCTTGCCCCCTCACCTGCCTGGAGTGCACAGGCCCCAAACATGCTGTACCTCTCACCCACTCTGAGTGCACAGGCCCCAAACACTGTGGAGCACTTTTCACCCCTCTCCATCCCTGAATGCAAAGACCCCAAACATGCTGCACTCCTCACTCTTCTGGAGCACCTACAATATTAATGTTATTGTGAACTAAAATGAGAAAAATAAATTTTTATCACATCATATGATAAATTATGCCCATAGAAGCTAAAGCATTTGTCTTAAATGGAAATTAGGATGTTGTTGTCCTAGATGATTCAGCTAGACCTGCTTAAGATACTGGTGTCCCTGGCATCTACTCAAAGATGTTTCTTTTGTAGCAACCACTTATATTGGCTAATATAAATACCAATCCACATTACAAAATTTTGAAAAAAAGAATCAGGAATATGACATTGGTTTGTATGATTGGAGAGATTGGTCTTAAAAGCAATGGGAACTGGGACAATGCAAAAGGGAGAAATGTGAGAAAAGAGGGACAGAGAGACCTTGGAAGGAAATCTAATTATGTAAGAAAAATATCATCTTTTGCAGGAGGTTTGTTGGGTTTCTGATCTCCTGCTTTGGCTCACCCCTGTTAGTGCAGGGCTGTGCATAAATCTATGGTAGAACATGTTTAGGAGCCTACAGGCAAAGGAAGGATATGGAAAGACACAGACATTTTCTTTGGAAATAATCTAAGAATGTACTACTCTGAGAATTATCAAAGTACATGAAGTAGGTTGCTGATAGAAACATGAGTCAGGAAGAAGCCAAAGAGGAAGGTTTGGGCAGACTAGATTATCAGTCTGCCTGAAATAGTGATTTTTTAAAAATTACATTTTAGTTAAAAATAAGAGTATATGTTTATGTGATACAATGTGATGTTTTAATACATGTTTACATTGTACAATGAACAAATCAAAGTCATTAGTGAACTTACCACCTTACATAGCTACCATTTCATTTTTTTTTTTTTTGGTTGGGGATGTGTGTGTATGTGTGTGTGTTTGTGTTTGTGTAGGCACACATGTACCATAGCACACATATAGAAGTCAGAGGACAGCCTCAGATATTGGTCCTCACCTTCCACTTTGCTCAAGACATGGTCTCTTGTTCCCTACTGTTTACCATGGTTGGTGGTCCTTTAGCTTATGGGGAAATTGTCATTTTTCCTCCTCCCATTTTACTGTAGGTGTGCTGGGATTACAGACTCTTGTTCTATAGTGTCCTGCTTTTTATGTGAAGCCTGGGGATCTGAACTGAGCTACTCGTGCTTCTTCATAATGTGCTTTATCCATTGAGCTTTCTCACTAGCCAATAGTTATCATTTCTTTGTGGCAATTCTGGAATATATTATATATTATTGTTAACTATTGTCACCATGCTGTAATATAGATCACCAGAGCCTTTTCTCTACAAAGTGAAACTTTGTGCTCTTTGATGAATTCTCATTTCCACTGAGGAGCTGCTGTAAAATTGTAATGATCAAGACAAATCAATGTAAGGAGTCAGAATGAGGAAAACTGGAGTGAATGAAACAGGAAGTTGAGGAAACAAGTTAGGGACCACTGGGCATGTGGCACATTGTAGCAGGGGCAGCTTTTGAATGTTCTATACAGGGCTGACCTCTGTCTTTCTGGGAAGAGGCCAGTTAAAAAGTATCTGGGAATTAATAGTTGAAGCTTGCTTACATTAAGCCGCAGTAAGCCCCTGGCTTGATTTCTGACTTTGTTTTCCTGATATCTATATCGTCTGTATTTCACCAGCAAGGAACCTCTAAAAATGGTTTATTCAAGTGCCACAGTATGCTTTCAGTAAACACAGCACTAGTGAAGAACTATTGAAGTAGTTGTCAAGTGAATAAAAGTGAGAAATAACACCACATTCAAATTAAAGTGGCACTATTTTCAGAAAAATGGCTGAGAAAAAACCCCATTTTATTCTTCCCACTTCTTCCAAGATGGGTTAACTTTTTACTTTTTTCTACTATATTTTATCCTACAAATATTTGTTTAATTTTTAGATTTAAGGAGTGTTAAGCTAATATAAAAACTTTCTCATTTGTCCTTTCCATATTAAATTATAAAGAGAGAGGGAAATCATCAAACATTAAACACCTGTTATGTACCAGGAATTTTATTTATATGATGCCCTTAAATCTTCACACTAGTACCATGAACTAGGAATTATATTTTCATTTGTTACAGATGAGGAAATTGATACTCTGTAGCTGACAGGCTTTATAGCTTATCCAAGGTCACATAGCTATTAAGTTGAGCAGCCACATTTCAAACTCAGATTTTTGGGTTTGCAAAATCCTTGTAGTTAGCCAATATGTCGGTACCTCCCTCAGAGAGTGTTGATATGATTAAACTGGATGCAATGAAACAGCAAAAGTGAGATAATTAGCCAAACCATGCAAGTAGTAATCAAGACTGACTCAAAGAATGTGTGATCAATTCACTGCAGGCCATAAATAATTCAAATATGTCTAACTACCTTAGCAATGTGTAGTTATTAAATGTGAGTCTGAGATTTTTTCCAAGTTCTTTCATATCTATTCTCTTTTCATTCTTATGGCATTTTAAAGTTGGGTGGGAGGGAGGGTGTGTGTGTGTTTGTGTGTGTGCGCGCGTGCACACATGCACGCGCTATGGTGAACATGTAGTAGCCAGAGAACAACCTTAGGATGTTGCTCCTAACCTTCTATTTTGTTTGTGATGAGGTCTCTCTTGTTTTGTTGCTGTGAATGTGGGACTAGCTGGCCTATGGGCTTCAGTAGTCTCCTGACTCCACATTCCCTTGCCATAGGTGCTCTGGTAATACAGATGCATCCACTGCTTGTGTCCAACTTTACATGGATTTTGGAGATCTAAACTCTAGATGTCAGACTTGCACAGCAAGCACTTTTAAACCACTGAGTCTTCTCCCTAGCCCTAATGTTGGTATTTTTGCTCATTCCACTTTATGGATGAGGAGATTGAGAATCAGAGAGGTGAGATGATTTGTTCAAAGTGACAGTTTAGAAAAATGATGGAATGTTGATCTAAGTTTATCTGACTCCCAAATATATGCTTTTTAAACTCCACCCTCTCTCCTGCCTGTGATTCTAACAGTAAATTACCAAATACTTTTATTTTTGTACCTTCATTAAAAATTACACTGCATGGGCTGAAGAGATGGCTTAGGTGGTAAGCGCTTGCCTATGAAGCCCAATGAACCTGGTTCAAGGCTCGTTCCCCCAGTGCCCACGTAAGCCAGATGCACAAGATGGCATATGTATCTGGAGTTCGTTTGCAGTGCCTGGAGGCCCTGGTGAACCCATATTCTCTCTCTCTATGTCTGTAACTCTCAAATAAAAAATAAACAAAATTTAAAAAATTGCACTGCAGAAATAATATTCTGTATGTGCTAGGCCACAATTTATATGATTCCACGCCAGGTTCCCCCATGGGGAGTTTTGGTTGTGACTGCAAATTTTGAGGGCCATAGTAACTTTTATGCAAACTGATTGGTTTAGTTACTCTATATAGTGATGCAATTAGATGGTAGAAATTTGAGAATATTGAACATTCTGACCAAATCTTTGTAAACCACCAGTCTAATCTTTTGGCTGCAAAATAGAAACAGAATAGTTCAGAAACTAATTTGACCAAAATTCTAAGAATATGTTCAGAGTTCAAGAGGTATTTCAAAATATGGTCCTGAGAAATATCTACATTGTACTTTTATGGTCAACACAATTCAGTGCTAAATAGTGACCAGCTTGAATGGGAAGCACTTAGAATCAACCCACAAGGAAGAATTTTTGAATACAGACAGTTGGTAACTGGCTACTTTTCTTCACTAAAGCCTCTGGAATAATAACAATGGTTAAATATACAAAGAATAAAAGTAGATAAAATACATTGCATTTTGGTGGTTTGAGAAAATGACTGAAAATGGCATTGGAAAAAGTGTTACGAGGAAGAAATGGTGTTAGATTCACCCACTCAGATTAGCTCAGCCATCCATAAATTAAGCCCAATGTTGCAGTATACCCAGGAAGTAACTATGGCTGTCTGCTGTACTGTAAGACAAACCAGCACTCTTAAAAATGAAAACACGAAGTGCCAGCTTCCACTCGGCCAGACAAGGAAGTATCATGCCACGTAGGATCTCTCAGAGATTTGCTGGCACAATTTCATTTTGATCCTTTCACTCCTCCCTAGCACTTGTTTGGCTTAGGGACAGAAGGCCTTCAGCCTTAATGCTCAGTGTTCCCTGAAACAAACTGCATCTCTCCAAGAATAGCAGACATAAGAGGCAATGAAGGAATGTCTTAGACATGAGTGCATTGACTTCTAGAGATGAGTTTATGAGTGAACTAAGAAGTGTTTGAATTACTCCATTCCCATACATGAAACTCTAGAGGAAAACCATGCTATTTTCCTCTTGTCAATAAACTATGGAGCATTATTTCCATTGAGGAAAAGCTCTGGCTCTCACCCTCTGCCTGCTCTAGCCTTTTTCCTTATCAGGGCCTATGTGTGTTGTCTCAAGCGAACTGCTAACTAGAATATCTCACTCAAATTTTGTCTCAATTTCTCCCACCTGGCCTGCCAGTTCTCCTCTCAACCCTCTTATATCAGTCTATAGTTCCCTTAACACATGCTCTCCTTGCATTGGGGAACCTACTTTTGTAATCTCAGCTGGTCATGGTTTTCAAGTCTGATGGGTTGGTATGTGTAGCCATCTGCCCTGATCTGGCCCCTTGACCCTTTAGGCTATGTGTAGAGAACTATATTGATTGACCATCTTTTTAGGGATGAGAACCAGTATGTTTAAACCATTCTTCTCTCTTGAAGCTCCCCGAAGAGGTATTAGCATATCTCATGTGGGCACCTGCACTCAGTGTTGATATCTGACCATCATGCATAGGTGGGCACTTGGCCATCTCTTTCATGTGATAATGACATTAGCATATAAAAGAATAAAAAAGACTAATTTCCCCCTAATTGCTAAATCTTTTATATTCAGAGATATTTTTGTGGGAATTGGAAGTTCTTTTTTCTTCTTTTTAACATGGCATTTAGTGATGTAGCTCAAAACTTGGGACTTAATAGTAAACTAGAGGCAGACTAAGACCTACATTCAAGCTGTAGCTCTGCCATTTATTGTGTTGACCTTGTGGAAGTTGCATTATCTTTCTGGATTCTAGTTTCCATGTGTATAAAAATGGGAGGGCAAATTTCATGAGTGGGAAGATTAAATGAAAGAATGGATGTAAAAACATTTTTTTTTTTGGTTTTTCGAGGTAGGGTCTCACTCTACTCAGGCTGACCTGGAATTCACTATGTAGTCTCAGGGTGGCCTCGAACTCACAGCAATCCTCCTACCTCTGCATCCCGAGGGCTGGGATTAAAGGCGTGAGCCACCACGCCCGGCTTGTAAAAACATTTTATGAATGCTTTTTGACCCTGGGAACAGTCTTGTGTGGAGGATTAAACAACCTTGGCTGGGACCTAGAGAGATGGCTTAGCAGTTTAGGTGCTTGCCTGCAAAGCCTAAGGATTCAGGATCTATTTCCCAGAACCCATGTAAGCCAGATACACATGATGAAGCATATATCTGGAGTTCATTTGCAGTGTCTAAAGGCCCTGATTTGCCCATTCTCTCCTTCCTTCCCTCCTCCCTCTTTCTCTCATAAATAATAAATAAAAATAAAATTAGGGCTGGAAAGATAGCTTAGTGGTTAAGGCACTTGCCTGCATAGCCTAAGGACCCAGGTTTGATTTCCCAGTACCCATGTAAGCCATGCATCTGGAGTTCGTTTGCAGTGACTAGAAGCCCTAGTGTGCCCATTTTCTCTCTATCTGTTTCTCTCTCTCAACTAAATAAATAAAATATTTTTAAAAATTAAATTAAAAAAGTCTTAGGTGGTTTTATGCCTGGAATATTGAGGAAATGTTCCTCACATAGAAAGCAGTGCATCAGGGTATTAAGATATCCAGTGAGCATTGGGTCTGACCACCAGCTGAGTGATGCCTTTGGGAGAAAAATGTGAATTCTGACTTTTTTGGATACAATTTTTTAAAAGATCTCTTCTTTCTTTCTTTCTTTCTTTCTTTCTTTCTTTTTTTTCTCTCTCTCTCTCTCTCTCTCTCTCTCTTTCTTTCTTTCTTTCTTTCTTTCAGACAGGGATGGAGAGAGAATGTGAGAATGGGCTTGCCAGGGCCTGTAGCGACTGCAAACGAACTCCAGACCCATGCACCACCATGTGCATCTGGCTCACGTGGGACCTGGAGAATCAAACCTAGGTCCTTAGGCTTTGCAGGCATGTGCCTTAACCACTAAGTCATCCCTCCAGCCTACAATTTTTTATAGAGGAATCTTGCATCAAGTTTGTTTATTGTGCTCTTCATAAATTTAATGGGTGTACTGATTTTTCAGCCTACTTTAGCAACTACTGGTATGAGTATATAAGGATTTTTGTATGGCTTTCATGTTCTCAATTCTTTTTTGTTTTGTCAGCTTCTTTGCTTTAGATGCTTAGAAATCATATTATTATGAGTATATTTTAGGATAGCAATAATTTTCTTTAAGATATTGACCTCTTTACCATTATGGAAGTATTAAAATATTTTTATCTCTTTTCAATATAAATGTTACCCTTGGGCTGGAGAGATGACTTAGCAGTTAAGGAACTTGACTGCAAAGCCAAAGGACCTAGGTTTGATTCCTCAGGATCCATGTAATCCAGATGCACAATGTAGCACATGCATCTGGAGTTTGTTTGCAGTGGCTGGTGCACCCATTCTCTCTATCTCTCCCCTCTATTTCTCAAATAAATAAATAAAACTTTTCAAAAAGGTGCCCTTATCTCATAATGCACATTGCATTAAATTCTACTTTATATGATAGTTACGTGATTATGGTAGTCAGATATCTTGGATAATATTTGGATTTTTTTAAAAAAAGTTTTACCTAAGAGGAATTCTACTTTTCTGTGTTTTATTTCTTCAATATAAAATTTAGAAGCATAACAGTAAACTTAGAAATTCCAATAACTTTATTGAGGGGAAAATCTCCATATTATGGCATTCATGCTTTTCATGTGTTTAATTCAGTGAATTTTAGTGTAATTCATAACTGGTGAAACCATTACTGCTAATGTTAGAATATTTTCAGTACCCCTTAATAGAAACTATGCACCCATTAATCCCTTCCAGTTTTCTCAGTCCAAGATCCCAGAAAACATTAATCTACTTACTGTTTCCCTGGTTTCATCCATTTGCACATTTTTCATGAACAGATTCATAAAATGTCATTGTCTATGTTTGGCTTCCTTCACTAAGTGAAAATACTTGTGAGGTTAATATATCTTGTTGCATGAATGATCCTTTATTTTTTAAAACAAAATTCTTTTTAAATTCTAATTAACTTGTGTGTAGGGGGGTGGGTATGGTTGTTGGTGGGTGGGGTGGGGAGAATGGGAACTCCAGGGCCTCTTGCCTTGGCAAATTCCAGACACATGTGCCACTTTGTACATCTGGCTTTATGTGGGTTCTGGGGAATTGATCCCAGGTTGATAGGCTTTGTAAGTAGCTGTCCTAAACTGCTGAGCCATCTCCCCACGGTCTTTATTCCTTTCTATGCTGAAAAATTTCCAATGAATGGACATAGCACATTTTGTTTATTCATTAATAGAATACATTCATTGTTACCACCCTTTGGCTATTATGAATAATGCTGCTATGATCATTCATGCTAAAAGCATATGTTCATAATTCCTTTACATGCATAACTAAAGAGGACTGTTAGGATATTAGTACTTTGAAGAACTGTCAAACTGCTTGGCTTTCAATTATATTCCATTGGTCTCTCTTTATGTCAATATTAGTGTTTTAATTTTTGTGTCTTTGAATGACTGAAATAATATCTGTAAAGATTTTTAATTAAGAAACTTAATATTTGAATATATTGCACTTTGGTCATATTCCTATCAGGTGATACTGTTATATCCCCTCTCTCCCTCCACCATTCCGCTGAGTCCCTCTCTAGTGGGGTTATCAGTAATCACTGTGGGGGCATGAATGCACCAGTCAGTCTCTGTAGGATGAACAGTGCCTCAGAGTACACCTTTTTATCCTGTGGCTCTTATATTCTTTTTTAAAAATATAAAATAACTGTAATATGCTGCTATACTCAAGTATGTTTTTAAAAAATATTTTATTTATTTGAGAGAGAGAGAGATACAGAAATAGGAAGGTAGCAAGAGAGAGAGAGAGAGAAAGAGAGAGAGAGAGAGGGAGAGGGAGAGAATGGGCATGCCAGGGCCTCCAGACACTGCAAATGAACTCAAGATGCATGTGCTCCCTTGTGCATATGGCTTACATGGGTCCTGGGGAGTCAAACATGGGTCCTCTGGCTTTGCAGGCAAGCACCTTAACTGCTAAGCCATCTCTCCAGCCGCTCTTACATTCTTTATGCCTCCCTCTCCCATAGTGTTTTCTTGAGCCTTGGAGGACATGTTAGAAATCTCCTTTAGTGTTGAGCTCTTAGCAGCCTCTAATTTTATGTTTTTTGTTATATATTTTTGGTTTTTCAAGGTAGGGTCTCACTCTAGCTTAGGCTGTCCTGGAATTCGCTATGTAGTCTCAGGGTGGCCTCGAACTCTAGATGATCTTCCTACCTCTGCCTCCCAAGTGCTGGGATTAAAGGCGTGCACCACCAAAATATGGATAATACTCAGCAAGTGTCTTTAACCTCTCAGCCATCTTCCCAACCCTTAAATTCAGATGATTTTATGCATTGCCCAAGCTTTATTGGGAGTGTCACTCAGAAAGCCAACAGCACTGCTCAAGGTGTTGCTATGCTGCAGTCATGGAAAACCTTTTTTGCTTGTTCACTTTTTTTTTTTTTTGAGGTAGGGTCTCACTCTAGCTCAGGCTGACCTGAAATTCACTCTGTAGTCTCAGGGTGGCCTCGAACTCATGGCGATCCTCCTACCTCTGCCTCCTGAGTGCTGGGATTAAAGGCGTGCACCACCACGCCCAGCTATGCTTGTTCTCTTTCAATGGCAGCTCAGCTTCTATCTACATTTTAGGAATGTTTGGGAATATTGCTGATGACCATTACTGTACATTTTTCTGTTGTGATCTCTTAGCCAGTGCACTTGTACACACTATAGAGTGGTAAAGGGTTGACTGAAACAGTTCTCTGCTCATTCATTCATGCACCCAGGCCAGTCCTGGCGACCATGTGGAGCAATGCTCAAAGCTAGAAGCTCCAGTCCTGGCAGCCATTCAGCTCTTCCTCAGACTCAGGTCACTGTTGGTCACTAGTGCTAACAAAGACGTGCTCTCAGATGCATCATCCTTCCTGAGGAAATGATTCAAATGATTCAAAAATGATTCTCGAGTTATTTGGAAGATTTCTCTCAAGCCCTTGTTTTCTTGTTCAAGTTGAAATATGCGCTCCTGCTCCTTGCAACCCTGTTGCTCATTGATGTCAATAGCCTTCCTCATCACTGTCGCCATTTCAGTTATCTGGTCAGCGTGTGCTTGTAACTCCTTGCAGTGCTGTTATTTTAGCTTCAATATTATACCTGGGTCATCTTTCTTGCTAGCCATCAGAGTCTAAACATTTGTTCTCGATACTTGCTTATTATGAGCTCCAAGGCTGACTGATGCTCTTCCAGGGATGTGCAGAGTTCTTTATTCTCTTGCTGCAGTTCTTTGATTTTTCTGTTTTCTTGCTGGGTCCCCATAACTATTGTGGATCATGCTTTGCTTTTTTTGAGAGAGAGATAGAGAGACAGAGAGATAGAGAAATAGATAGAGAGAATGGGCAAGCCAGTAGCCTCTCAGCCACTGTGAACAAATTCCAGATGTGCGTGCCCCCTTCTGGGCAAGTGTGGCATTGCTCCCTTGTGTCACTTTTTGTGTCTGGCTAAATGTGGGACCTGGAGATTGGAACTGGCATTTTTAAGCTTGGCAGGCAGGAACCTTAACCACCAATACATCTCTTTAGCCCAACTTTATGTTTTTGATAAATGTTGTAGTTATCTTCTGTTTTGGGAACAGAACATCCAACCAAAAGCAGCTTATGAGTGGAAAGGATCTAACTTCATACATACATACATACATAACAGAGATAAACAGTAAGCATGAGCTGGCTCTAAATACACTGTAGGGCTAAATGCCTCAACTGCAAGGTCCAGCCCCAGCAATACGCCTCTGTCAAGAAGGCTCTACCTCCCAATGACTACACCAGCTGGGAACTAAGTAGGAAGCTAAATCAAAAGTACCTGAGCTATGGGAAACATTTACATTCAAACCACAATGAGTTTGAGTTTTGATTCTCCTCAGTGTCTACTGCAATCTCCTTTCAGGAGGTTCTCAAGCTAGCCATGAGAGCAGCACTCGTTTTTTAGTAAGCCACTTCCTCTGTAAGGGTTCCTGGGCCCTGGTAGATATGATAGAGATGACTCATGTCATGGTAGAACATCATTTTTTAATTTTTTGTCATTCTGATAGGTCTTGAGTATTTCGGGTACTCACAGCCATCTGTAAAAAGCAGAATTTCTAGCCAAGGACCAGCAGGGATAAACCTAGACATTTAGAAGACTTCTTGATGGGCATAACCTCTCCTGTTAGTCAAAGAACAGTGGAAGCTTCTCTCTAGGGTCGGTGACCCTCCAAATCATAGGTTTCTGACATGGTTCTTGGTACCAGGTATGAATTCCTTCCAACCGAGAGGGCTTCACATCCAATCAGAGAACAGATGATTACTCCCATAATTTATGTGCCACGATTGCAATAGTGGCTGGGTACATCTTGCCTGGCATTTTCATTTTTGTAACTTGTAGGATCCACTGCTTGTCCACACTGTTGGTGACTTTTATCCCCCAGTAGGTCATATAGTGCTTTCTATCACTATATGATGGCTGGCCAGCAGGGCTCTGACTTTCATCTTAGTTCCAGCATGACCTCTCAGTGCCCTGTGACCATGGTCTGTGATGTCTTCAGCAAGTGCCTTATCATTTGGATCTGGTAAGTAACCAAGTGTTTTGGCAATGCCCTGTACTGTTTAGGGGGACTCATAGGTCTCCATGACCAACAGCTCACTATGGGAAATAACCCAATTCTGGCACTGCAATTTACTGGCAACAACCTATGAGTTTTCTGATATAAAAGAAATAGTGATGTACATTTAGGTGGGTTTTAATATGTATCTCAGGCTCCTGTAAAAGTGGTTACTTGCTATATCCCTGCACACTAGATTCATGAGCTGTATTGATAGGATACAGCCAATTACAAGCTAGCCAGCTACTCTGGTTATTGATTGTTATGACACATCCAGGACAAAGGATTTATACTTGGCCATTTTTCAAAAAAGATCTTTGTAGAGAAATTTATTAGCTTTTTTTGAAATTCTTAAATTATTTCCCACAAAGCTGTGACATTTTTCGAAGTGAATACCATATTGTCTCCAAAGATATTATATCATAACAGTTGAAACATAAAAGGAAATTTTGAGTGATTCAACACTTTTGTCTTTGAAAGTATTTCGTTTCCTTTGGAGGTTGAAAGTGTCTATGGCTTAGCAATTCTGTTTGCTCACTGAGCTTGGGGACTAAGTAGCTGTAATCCTCGCTACTTTTTCCAGTAGTTTGGTATATGGAAAACATTTTCTAATGGACAGAGACTATTCTCATTCATTTTCACATGTAAGTATCCCAGCATCATTTTTAAATCATTTTAATAGGACAAAGACTTACTGTCTTCTGGTTATGGAAGCCAGGACGCTCTTGTCTTCACCAGTGCTCTCATCACCATTCAGCATTGCCATCCCAGGAACTGAGGTGATGTTTGCATTTATGATTAGTTCAACCATCAAAAATCTCTAAATTTTTAGTGTACTGGAAAGGAAATGAATAAATACATTTCTGATTTTTGGCTGGATTAAAAGCCTTATTTTCTCACTATTTAATTAGATGTGTGTAGTAACCTATCTTGAACTCTACTTTCATCTGAGAAATCCTGTCAGAGTAAAATATCTCTTGGAAGAAAAATATCAAAAAGATGAAAAAAATGCAGGTGGAGATGAAGTTTTTGATTTAAAAATTCCTGCAAAGTTTTCCATTCAAGTGACAGAAATGAGTAGTGAGGGAGGCAAAGCTTTACAGTAGAAAGGACAAACATGATTATTAATTCATTGCTAAGGCATATTTTCCTCCTATAGCATCTGTCATTTTCCTCCTATTGAATCACTTCTTTTTATGTATTGATGATGAACTACTAGATAAAAGAAATAATCAGACATTGTAAGTTTTTTTTTTTTTATAACTGATTGTAGCCATATTATGAAATGAAGTGAAAACTTTTTAGCAAGATCTTAGTCTGCTTCCTTTTTGGCATGGCAAATTGAATTATCAATAGTACTTCATCATAAGCTCTGTAGGGTTTTTAAAATAAAGCATCAGGTCTACAAAATTGGCCTTGGCTGCCTTGATGGTGACCCAGGGGCCGAAGGAACCACTGCTTAGGCACTCCATCCTCTTTCCTCACTTTGTTGCTTGGTTGCTAACAAACTCTGTTCTCCCCTCAATTCAAATAATTGCATAATCATCTATAGCACACATTTAAAAATATTTATTTATTTACTTAGAGACAAAGAATGGGTGTGTCAGAGCCTCTAGCCACTGCAAATGAACTCTAGTTGCATGTGCCACCATGTGCATCTGGCTTATGTGAGTTCTAGGCAATCAAACTTAGGTCCTTTGGCTTCACAGGCAAGTCATGTAACCGCTAAGCCATGTCTCCAGCTGGAGTGCACATTTACACAATATTTTTATTTGTTTATTTGCAAGCAGAGATAGAATAGGGAGAGAGAGGGAGAGAGAGAGAGATAGAGAGAGAGGGAAGGAGAGAGAATGGGCACTACAGGACCTCCAGCCACTGTAAATGAACTCCAGATGCATACACCACTGTGCATCTGGCTTTATGTGGGTCCTGAGGAATTGAACCCAGGTTGTTAGTCTTTTCAGGCAAGCACCTTAACCACTGAGCAATCTTGCTATCCCTAGTGTGCACAGCTTCTTCAGTGTATGTCTATTTTAACATATTTGTCTTATTTATATTTTAGTTGACTAATTGTTTTGAGAATTTAATCTTATTCAAATTGAGCCCTCACCATATGCTAGGTATTCTGTTCTGGGCGCCTAGGATATAACAAAGAATATGACAGACACTAATCCTTGATCTGATAGAATATATATACATATGTCAGGGGAGACAAAAGTAAACAAAATGGGGAAGGTACAGTATGCTGATGCTAAGTACTATGGACTAAATAATGATATGAGAATAAAGAATGTATGTACTATGGGGGAGAGGGTGTCATTTGGAATTGGGTGGTAAGGGGAAGCCTTCCTAAGATAGTATCTTGTTAATTAAGACTTAAAGGAGTTCAGGCAATGATACAGGTGGATTTCTAAGAGAAAGAACATTTTAGGCATGGCTGGACAGCTAGTACAAAGGACAGTAGTAGCCATGCTGGGTCTAGAGCTGAGTGAAGGATGCAAAGTTTTTAATTTATTAAGTATAAACTTTGCATGAACAAGTCCTGTGTTGGTACCATTCCTCTCCTCCCTGCTGAAGGCCCTCCTTCATGGGCTTACTAGTGTTCACCGCTGGTTATTGGGTTATGAGTTGTGAGAGCAGAAGGCAGTCACTGGGGCAGGAGTAATGGAGGCAGAGTTTTGGTAGGGGACCAAGTCAGAAAAACAGGGAAGCACAGATCATGGAGGGCCTTGTAGGTTAGCATAAGGAATTGAATATATATTCTTAAAAAACGAAGAGCCAGCAGAAAGGTTTGTGCAGAGAAGAGATATGCTTTGTCACATATTAAGATGATCTCTCTAGTTGCTGCATTGAAAAGAGATCAAGGGCTGAAACAGACCATCAAGGAGCCTGGTAGATTAGGGGCAGAGGAGAGGGAACATGGGAGTATAATCAGATGGGAATATAACCAATATGCAATATGTTAAAAATAAATAAATCTAGCCGGGCGTGGTGGCACACGCCTTTAATCCCAGCACTCGGGAGGCAGAGGTAGGAGGATCGCCGAGAGTTCGAGGCCATCCTGAGACTACATAGTGAATTCCAGGTCAGCCTGGGCCAGAGTGAGACCCTACCTCACAAAAACCAAAAAAAAAAAAAAAAAAATCTAAATAGCAACAGAGGAGGACATGAGAAACAATGGGGTTCAAGATGAACTTTGAAAGTATTGCAGATCCTTTCTTACAGGTTTTATTACAGATAAGGCATGGGGTGAGAGGGGAATAGAATGTTAGAGATGACTAAGTATTTTACCTGAATAACTAGATGGGAAGGGTTGCCACTGATTCAGATAATAGGGATGATCGATACATAAAAGGTGTGAGGCAAGGGAAAGTCTGGGTTTGGTTTATGGAGATTTTAGATGAGATGCCTACTGATATATTCAAGTGGCCATGGGAGAGGAGCAGAGTGGGGCAGGATGGAAATGGAAAGTTTAGCATGGGAGAAAGAAGACTAACCATTTGAGCCTAAGACACCATTTATTCTGACATTTAGCAATAGGTCAAACAAAAGAGGATCCGAATTCTATTCTTCCCTTTGTCACCATTAAATGTCATGTCACCAGTGACAACTTAGAAGCTGATTTGATACCCTTGCTTGTCTGAAGAGCCATTCTTGATATACAGATCTCTCCTGAAGCAGAAGGTTAAGGCCATATGTATTGTATTAGCCAAACTTTTAGTTCTTTGCTCTTTGAATTTTACCTTGCATGAACTGTCCTGTCAGTATCTGTCATTTGTAAGAATCAACTTGGAAAATAGGTGCAATAGTGCAGTCTCTGAGCATAGCTTCAAGTCCCAGGTGGCTTTCCTAAGCACGGTGGTGCTGAAGCATCCATGCAGGTGCCTAGGAATAATACTAATTAAGTTTCACTGCCTTTCCTCCACTGAGAATTTTGATCACAAAGGCCCATTTCTAAAAGATGGCCTGGAGCAAATTTAAGCAGAGTCCTTTAATTGGCGTGAGTGAGCAACAGTTGGACTTTCTGAATTGAGTTCTTCTGTGGTTAACCAGAGCGCATACAGACAGCACTAATTGCCTCTTAGCTCCCAAAATGGAGCTGAGGGAAGGGAGAAAGGAAAGCCATGAGGTTTGATTGAATTATTCCAGGAATTGTTTCTGGGATTTGTTCCTTTATGTGACCATGTGAACCATGCTTTGAACACAAAACATTGGAATTATGAACAGGTCACATAGTGATTGGATAACATAATTATTTTTGTGATTTATTATAAACTTAAAAATGTGCTTCTGTGAAAAAAATGCCTTAAAGGGAGAAGGCTTAATGAGTGAACCTGTCAAGTGTAAAGCTGTCATTTCCTTTTTGGGATAGTCATATCAGACTTAGGCTCTTCTTGCTTTATGTGCTGAAATATTTTCTTGGATATTTTATATACATTCATACACAGAGAGCGTGCTGGTTGATGTGAGCTTTTCAGTCTGTCAAATTAGTAAAGAATAAGAGGAATAGAGCATGTGCTCGATTATAATGTCACATTTTATATGGAATGAATCATGCTTTTGCACAGGTAAGCTATATATAAATTCTTTCCATAAATATATATGTTAAGTCCAAGAGAAATTGTGATGGGAGGGAGAAATACTGATAATGCTATCCTACTTCCCTTTCTGCATGGTGCTATATGCTTGAATGTACTGTCACATGGTTAGGAGACAAGTTGGACACTTAGGGATCTTTCAGACAACATTCTATACCACTTGTACTGACTTCTTAAAAGGTCCCAGGGAAGATATTTCACCTTTCCATAACAAATGAACTTTGTTTGACAAAATAAATATATGGTAAGAGTTCTCCTCTACCAAGTCAGATCAACCTCACGAGAGCAACATTGCGAAGGACTTCCAGGAACACTGGTAGCTGGTATGCCACTGTTTCAAAACTGACCATTTCAAATGATGCACATGTTGCATTCAGTTCTGTGTCTTGTCTCTTGTGTGGTAGATTTGGTCTTGACTGTAAGGGAAAAATGGCCATTCAAGGCAATAAGGCATCCTTTCCCATGAAACTACTCATCACATGTTAATATTTTCAGGTCTGCTATTTGCTGCTGCCTGATCTAGCAGGAAATGAGGATGAGGAGGTCAGGTATTGTTTTCTCTGAATGTTCTGCCACTGGAGTACGAGCAGCTGCAGCAAGTGGAAGGGTCTGCCTGTCACATATCTGGGCCCAGAAGAATGATTTGTTGACACCCTTGCTCAGTGCTTTCTCCCTGTCTGTGCCCCCAGGCCTTTACTGCAGGCATTCATAACCTCAGCCTTGCACAGCAATGTGCTAGCTATATTCAAATAGAGGAGACTTATTTTGCATAATGTGCTTTCATTTATTTCCCTCCTTCAAACATTTTTTTTCTAGAAATAACTATAAGGATATTATGTGATTAAATCGTATCTTTATAATGAGAATTATAAAAGCATACATAGAATTGTTAGTAAATTATATAGCTATTGCTACAAGTTACTGAAGAAATAGGAGGCAGAACTCTAGAGAATTCAGGATGAAATTTGAGTTGAGATGATGAGGACATTTTTAGAATTGTACATAAATATAGCAGTAAAAGCTTCTGTCTCTTCTAGCTTGGTTTCAAAGAAGTGATAACTTACCTTCTTTCCAACAATTCACACCATTTTGCCTTCAATTCAGGGCTCAGTCAATTATCCTGTCCCCATAGGTTCTTTTCTGCAGTGCTGGAGGGATAGAACTTAGAGTGTTACATATGGCAGGCAAGTACTAATACAGAGCTACATACTCCTGGTTTCCCATAGATCTGGTACTTTTTTCTAAGTGGAAATATGTCAGGCCTCCTTTACCCTCCACTCAATTCCCATGACCTTACACCTTAGCCCTTATCAGTCTTCTACTGACTTCTCTACCTATGACTAAGTGAAAAGCACTCACTCAGTGAGAAATATGTTATAAAATATATACAAACTCACTTGAAACAAATATATTTTGGTTCTGCCCTTCCTATCTTGCAATATGACCTTACTTTAGCTAAGGTATTTACAGATACAATCAAATAAAAATGATCTCAAGATGGGTTCTAATCCAACATGACTAGTATCCTCATTAAAGGGGAAATTTGTTTATAGGGACAGATGTATACAAAGAGAAGGTGATTTAAAAACACACAGTGAATTCCATCTGAAATCCAAGGTATCCCTGAGGCTGCTAGAAGCTGAGACAGAGACAGAGAGAGAGAGAGAGAGAGAGAGAGAGAGAGAGGCATAGAATAGATTCTCCCTCATAGCCCTCAGAAGGAGCCAACCATTCTAACATATTGACTTTTCACTTCTTGCCTCCAGATGTCAACCCAGTCAATTTCCAGTTTGTATGCCAGTGAGTTTGTGGATCTTTGCTATATCAGTCCCAGAAAACTAATGAAGTAGGCATAGATGTAATTTCCTAATGATCAAATCCAAAGACCCCTCTTTACCCACTCTGGCCAGCTCTCCTGCCTTCTTTAGTTGAGAGAGAGAGAGAGAGAGAGAGAGAGAGAGAGAGAGAGAGAGAGAGAAAATATGAATTGGCCAGGGCTTCCAGCTACTGAAATCAAACTCTAGGTGGGTGTGCCCTCTTGTGCATATGTGCAACCTTGTGTGTCTGGCTTACTTGGGATCTAGAGTCGAACATAGGTCCTTAGATTTCGCAGGCAAGTGCCTTAACCACTAATCCATCTCTCCAGCCCTCTCCTGCATTTTTAAATTAGTCACTTTCCTTTTAAGATTGAAATTCAGCATGGTAAAGTAGAGTAAACCAGAGCTCTGAACTTAGGCCAAACTGGAATTAGGTTTAAATTCTTGGATGTTGCTTTTCTACCCCCCAAATATATTTGTATCTTCCCCATATGGCAATGTTAGAATTATATGAGTATGCTCGATAATCCCTATTGTTAAATTGATTGAATCAGGAATCAAGTAAGAGACAAGACTCTGGGCTTTTCAATGAGACAATGTCCAGGAAGCATTAACTGAGGGGAAAAGACCCTCCCCTAGAGGCTGCCTACTCTATATAAAGAAGTTCCAGGAAAAAAAAAAAAGAACTCTGTTTACCTGGCCACCTTAGCTCCTTGTTAGAATGTTCATCTGCCCTGTAGATGCCATCCTTTGCTGAAATCATATCTCAGCTTCTTCAGCCCTCCATCATGGACTGAAAAACAATAGCTCTTCAGGAATCCTCCAGGCTTTTAGTGCCACAATGTGACTGCTGAGGCATCCAACCTCATGGGACTGAAAAGCTTTCTGGATCTTAGCCTCTCCAGCCTTCAGACAGTCATTATTGGACTTTCCAGCCTGTATTGTACAAGTCAATTTAATAAATCCCCTTTATAAGATGTGTTCATTCTATCAGTTCTGTTCCCCTAGGGAGCACTGACTAATACACATGAGAGATTGCATATGTAATATGTGGAATATAATAAGAATAGAATAAACAAAAATAAGTATTGCTCTGAAGTCATTCATGGAAGAATTTAGCCATTGTCTAGGTGAGATACCAAATCAAATGGGATAACCCTAGAAGTAAGAACCTGATGGTTTATCTTGGGTCCATATGGAATTATTCACATTCTTAAAACTTTAAAATTGAAAGAAATTTGCATGTGTATGTGTGAGTGTGGGTGCCTTGGGGGGCATGCCAGGGCCTCTTGCTGCTGCAAACAGATACCAAATTTTCAGCTTGCACCACTATTTGAATCTGACTTATGTGGTGGCTTTGGAATTGAACCTGGGCCATGAGGCCTTGCAAAAAAGCTCCCTTAACCACTGAACCATCTCCCCAGCCCCTTCTTCTCCACACTCTTACATTCCTCACTGCATTTATCAGGCAATAGTTCCATTTGTTTTAAGGCCATTGACAATGGCCATAGCGGAACTCGGATGTGCAAGTATGGACTTCATCAGGAAATACTAATGTTCTTTAATGGACAACCAGGAGGCTGTTTTACTTATTGTACTCACTTTCTCTTCTCTTCTCTTCTCTTCTCTTCTCTTCTCTTCTCTTCTCTTCTCTTCTCTTCGCTTCGCTTCGCGCTTCTCTTCGCTTCTTCTTTCTTTCTTTCTTTCTTTCTTTCTTTCTTTCTTTCTTTCTTTCTTTCTTTCTTTCTTTCTTTCTTTTGTTTTATGAGGTAGGGTCTCACTCTAGCTCAGGCTGACCTGGAATTCACTATGTAGTCTCAGGGTAGCCTCGAACTAGGTGTTCCTCCCACCTCCGCCTCCCAAATGCTGGGATTAAAGATATGTGCCACCACGCCCGGCAGTGCTCACTTTCTTACACTTAAAACATAAACATTAGATCCAGAAAAGGAACATGAAGAAGATGAGAACCAACAACTGGTCCAATCAGTTTTCATATTATATATCTCTAACCCAGCTCTCTCTTACTATATACCAATACTATCTTTAACACCCAATACCATTTTAAAAGGCCAGCTCTGCCCTGCTCTGTTCGTGTCCTTTATTGCATCTTTTTTCTCATTCTTTATTTTTGCCCTCCCCTGCAAAGAACATAGTTAGGTCTGGTTTGCAGGGTCTCTGTGCCTCATCCACCAGAGAGACATTATCTGATAGAATACCTTATTTATTTATTTGAGAGTGACAGAGAAAGAAAGAGGGAGAGAGAGAGAGAGAACGGGCATGCCAGGGCCTCCAGCCACTGCAAACGAACTCCAGATGCATGCACCACCTTGTGTATCTGGCTTACATGGATACTGGGGAATTGAGCTTCAAGCCAGGGTCCTTAGGCTTCACAGGTAAGCGCCTAACCCTTAAGCGATCTCTCTAGCCTCTCTGATAGCACATCTTTGCCCCTCTCTCTATTTATCTTTAGCTAAAATACTTTAATTTTTCCCCTAAATTTTGCCCCTAAAGCTTACCCTTCTATTTATGTTCTACTTCTCTACTTTCTCAAAATCACTGCAATACTAAACACAAGTGTTAGTTGTTTTCTTTTCCACTTATCCCCACAATAATTAGTATATCAGTACATGCAATACTATCAATGTCCCTTTGCTCCCTAAAATGATTAGCACTTCAGGGGTGTTTATTTTGCAGTAAACTATAGATTAATTTTCATGGTGGGTCTCCTCTTAGATAGTTGACTATTGTTACAGACAGTATGGTACTCACAGGGAGAGCTGTCTAGAGATAGAGCCTGGTACCCTGAACACTAATCTAACAGAAGAAAATAACACTTCAGCCCTGTTACAATCTAGTTACTTGAAATATTTCTACCAAAAGGAGAAAGGTGACAAAAATAATTCAACCAGTGATCTAACCCCTGATTGTGTAAATCCATCACAACACAAGTAATATGAAAAATCTAAGAAAATATGTCTACTCCAAAATCTACCAATTCCAGAATCCCTGATGCGAGAGACCTAGATGAAATTCCAGACACTCAAAGGAATGATGATAAATATGTTCAAAGAAATGAAATAATTCTGAGAGAACACAAACTGTCAGCTGAATGAAATAAGGGGCAGAAACTTCTAATTCATGTCAGTCCAAGGACTAAATTTTCTAGTTATTCAAGTGTAAAAGTAGCCTTTTCTCTTATTTTCTTTTTAAATAAGTAGTTTTTCAACAACTCTTTATGTTCTCAGTTAAGACACACCCCATTTTCTACTTTCCATTTGTTGTAGTATAGTTAAAACTATATCTCAGTGCATAGAAAAAAAAAGAAACAATAGTAGCATTTTTGTACTGCCACATATTTCAAGCTTTATCATGAGGCTTAAAATATAAAGTCATATTTATACTTCATTCAACAAAATATTTGTTTTTATGTCAGATGATAAGCACTAGTAAAATATTAGAAAGATGTTATAAAGAAGGAACAAGCATCTTTTCTCTTTCCTTGAAATCGAAAATCACAGTAAGGACAATCAGAAAATGAATTTGAATATATAAAGCATTTTCTTCCTAGAGGAAAAAAATAATATTCAAGTGATTCCCTGTTTTAGACAAAATTCGTTGCCTAATTCTCTCTCTCTCTTTTTCTCTCAAATACTATGTAATAGTTTGTTCTCTTTCTCTCTCAAAAACTATGTAATAGTTTGATTGGTGACTGTTTAAAATGTGTGCTCCAACCCTACTTACTAGAACCCATAAGTGTGACCTTACTTAGAAAAGGGGCCTTTGCAGAGAATTAATTTAATGATCTCATGATGATATCATTCTGGATTATCCAGATGGGCCCTAAATCTAATTAATTTAATCCAAGTGTCTTTATAGGGGGTGGAAGAGAAGGAAAAACAGCCACAAAGGAGAAGATGTGTGAAAATGGAGTCAGATATTGGAGCGATATGAGCATAAGGTGATGAATACCACCAGAAGCCAAAACAAGGTAAATAAAGAGTGATCCCTGGAGCTTGTAGAAATGTTGCCTTGGTAACACCTGCTTTTGAATTTCTATCCACTTGAACTGTAAAAAAACATAACTATGTTTTTGAGTTTGTGTTCATTTGTTATTGCAGCCATAGGAAACTAAGACATACTACCATGGGCTAGGCTGCTTGCAGTTTTCTCCCTGCACATGAGCATCTGACTGGGATCTATCTGCTTTCCTCAGGGCAGGAAGACAATGTTCACCAACTTCAAAGAGCCATGCTGAGCTCTATCCCCTGTTCACTGACCATTTTAAAATAGTTTGTTTGATGGTCAATCTATGGTTGTCAATTTGACAGGATTAGAATTACTGTGGAAACAAATTTTTGGTCATGTCTGGGTAGCTAGAGTTTCTTTATTATCAAAGGACCCAGTGATTTTACAACTCTTTACAAAATCAAAAAATGACACTAATACCTAGGCTACTTGGAATCTATTATTATCCCATTAAGAGAGAAAGGGAATTTCTTTAAAAACAATATGGGAAAAAGTCATTCCAAAAGTCACTGGAGAGATTTCTCAAACAGCAAAGGTCAAGATTTTGCAAATAGTTTGTTGGTTCTATTTTCCAAAAAAAAAAATGTGAAGAAGGCCCATTGGTGACATGACACAGGCTGTCAAACCAGTCTCATGTCCCATGTCTTGTTGATCTGTAGGTGCCTTTAATCATTGCCATTCCTTACCCCTGAACCTTTCTTCCTGCTTTCTGCTCTGCTTGCACCAAAGTCTTCCTCCCCTACAGCTCATTAAGCTGAACTAACCACTTTAATCACTCGGGTTTTAAGATATAGTTCAAAAATCATCCAGAAGAATCCTCTCTGACTCAAATGCCATACTTTCTACTTGCCTAGGTACCAGGCCTGGCTTCTTGTGTTCATATAAAGGACTATGACTTCCTCTCTAGCTCTGCTCTACTCATAATAGGTGTAAGCAATGCCTTCCTTAAGGTGTGAATTTTCAAGTTCATGCTAAATCATAATGGAGTTTCCACAAGACAAAATAAAATAAAACAAATCAACTCTAGAATGAAATGTTTTCTATGGCTGAATAACTTCTGCAAAAGAAGTGATGAACAAACATTGGCCTTACAACCTGGATTTATAAGCAAAATTCCTTAAGCATTTTCTCTTATAGAAAAATAAAGGCAGAACCTGATGAGAAAAAGTTGAACAAAGGTATCTCAAAAGTGAGGAAAAGCACATTATTAAAGAACAAAAATGATAGGTTTTGTGTTTCCCTACTATACTGTGAGCTACTTGGTGGGGGGGGGGCAAGATCTGGTATCCCAGTACTTAGTGCTGTGGGTTCTTCTGAGATATTTGTGGAATAAATAAGTAAATTTCCTCTTCATGACCCTGAGCATTTATCCAGGAGTTTTGAAGAGAGAAGCAAAGCAAGCACTTTGGCACCCTATCTGCCATCGTCTGGGTTAGTGTCCTGGAGCCCTTTAGACAAGACCTTCCTATCACTTTTCTCAGGAGCATAAAAGCATGGCAGGATTTTTAGCAGTGAAGAATGGGAAAGCAGATAATATTAGCTATTTTTCAGTCTAGAAAAAGTACCAACAAGTAGTTATATGCTGGGAGGTGATAAGGATGCCACACACAATGGGGGAAATCAATGAATGCAAAGTCCCACTTTGGTCAATAAACGCAGTGGTGCCAGAGGATATTTTTCCAAAAGACCAATCAATTTTGACAGTTCTTCATAAAAAGATCTAAGATTTCAGGAATAATTGATGGAAGGGGACACACTCAAAAATTTTGACCTTTACTTTAGTTACTGCCCTCAGACTGGAGCACAAAATCTGAAAGTAGCCCCATAATTGTGTCATTCCTTCCTGGAAAGGGGCAGGAATATGCTATTACTAGTTTTGATGTCCTGGGACCATTTCAAAAGGTATCATATCTGAGTCTAAGTTACTTCTGAGACTGGAGGAAGAATGCAATTTATAGATAGGAAGAGGGAAAGGAAGATTAAGAGTGAGAATATTGATCAACTGGGTCACCACCTAAAAGACAATGCTAGCTGGAAGCTAGATTAGCATAAGTGAAGTAAAGAGAAGAACAAAATGCAAGGGGTTGAAATGAGTGCCCCAAGTAGTTTCTTGAACACAGTCTTTGCATGGCTTGCATACTTCACTTGGCAGGGAACCTGCTCTTAAAGCCGCCTTTCTAACAACCATGAAAAATTGTATGCTTCATGTCAGGGAATAGACTCCTATCACATGCAATACTATACTAAATGGTGAATCTGAACACTAATGATATGATCTCTTTTTGTAAACCATAGAACACCACACTTTAACAAATATATACTAAGTTTAAGATACTCTAGTTATAGTACAGACAGTATATAGCTGGATATTATATCTCATGCTCTCAGAAAATGTTAAGTGTCTTATTTTGGAAAATAAAGGTATGGAAAGGGATTTGAAAATATGAGTAACATTTCAGAGACAACTACAGAAATGTCAGGAAATGACTATGGAAAGATGTTGGGGTAGAGTCCAATGCCATTCAGAACAAACAGCTCATTCTGAACATGAGTTTGATAGAATAACTTGGATGCATTCCTTTAAGTAGGGATTATACCTACCTGACTTACTCTGGTGGCAGTGACAGTAAAACATGGGATAGTATCGACAAGTATATTGGTGTGTTAAACTGATTATGACTTGATGGCTGATAGAATGGTGGAGATTAAATAGAGAAGAAAAGTAGTCAGAGTGAGTTTGTAGGCCTGGGCAAGCAGATGAATATGAACACTCAGAGAAATAGAGGAATTAGGTATTGTCACTGATTCTAAAGGGGAGATTTCCTTGGCTTTGAACATGTTGGAATTGAGTAAATATCTCAGTGGAGATATCCACAAGGCAGTTGGAAATGTGGAACAAAATGAGGGTTGATTCTTATATTCTCTCCATTCCAATATTCCATGCCCTCCCGTGTAGATATTTATGTAATGAGTTTCTGTTGGCTCTGTGCTTGTTAAGTCAGTAACTGGGAAATCATAGGGTCACCATTCTATTGTTTTTTCCTTAAATCTGTAAACTTATGCTTGGTAAACAGGTGTAGTCTGATAGTGATGGATCACATTCATAGAAGTGATCATTCAAGTCACTGAGTAGCTTAAAGCACCAGCGGTTGTTATAGACTGAATTGTATCTCGAGAAAATTGATTTGCTGCAATTCTAAGCCCCAGTACCTCAGATTATGACCTTATTTAGTGATAGGGTCTCTGCAGAAGCAATCAAGCTAACTGAGGTCATTAGGGAAGACCCAAGTATAATATGAGTGGGACTCTTATGACAAAGGAAAATTTGTATCCAAAAACACATGGATAAAGATAAGACATTGTGAAGAGACACACAAACAAGGCATTGAGAGATATCAGAAGCAGATTCTGCCTTAAGCTTCAGAAGTAACCAATCTCATTGACACCTTGACCTTGGATTTCAGTCTCCAGTGCTATCAGACAACAGATTTCTGATATTTAAGCCACCAAATAAGTGATTCTTTGTTATGGTGGTCCCATCAAACAAATAGAGGGACTATGTAGAATAGAGAAAATGCAGAGTTCAAGAAAATATTAAAAGCATAGGGTCACTTCTACCAAAGATGAAAAAAGAAAGAAGACCAGAAAGAAGGAAAAGAAAAATATTGGCTATAGACATTGAAGTCATACAGAAGAATGTCCTGTCATGAAAATGAAGGAAGAAGAGAATTTCAAGAAAGGGATAGGCAGATTATTGTGTCAAATACTGAAAAGAATTTTAGTAGGTCAAGCAATGAATGGCTTTGCACTTGGGCAATCTTTGAAGTTGTATATACCTTATAAGAAAGCACTTTCAGTACTGGTAAGAGGTAGGTAGAGGAAGGAGGAACCAGAGTATGACATGCTGATATGTAAATGGAAGAGGAGGAAGTAGAGACTAAGGGTGTCTATTTGTACCCAAACATATTTGAGGAGTGGTGCCTTTTGGTAGCTGAAGAGCTACCTGGGCAGCCCATCAAAATATGGGTTTCTTGGCTTCAGAGTTATATTCAGATTCATCAGTTCTGGAGGTCAGGCTGATAAATGTTTCAGATGATTCTTATGTTTAGGATGACTATGGTAGTCAAGTGGAAAAAACAAAGGATAGTGGGAGGTGATATGGCACTGACAACACGCTAGTCTGAGTGTTGCAACATATAAACAGATTTCTCACACTGTGACCATTCCAATCTAGGGGAGAGGTCTCTATTTGACTCAGATTGACAGAGCTATGACTCATCTGCTGCTCTAATTTCTAGAACATAAGGATCCTAAGTTGCTACAAGGAACAAGTGTGTATAGCATTTTATTCCTGCTTTTCTTAACTTCTGCCACCTAATGTTATGTTCCTTGTACTTACAACTCACGAACCAGAACTGGTCACATGAACTTAGCCAATATTGAGTGGCAAAACATGTTTTGTATACTTAGGAAGATAAGCGGACTGCTATTGGATCAGTCATATTTGCTTGGAAGCGACCAGAGAAGGAAAGAAGTGTTTAAGCCTGGCAGAGAAGTTAACATACCCGTAGGCCAAGAGAAAAAATAATGCCAGGGGAAGAGATATTTGAAGGGGGAAAGAGAAGAGAGGAAAAGTGAATGAATCAGGTAAAATAATAGAAGAAGGTTGAACACAAAAGCACTATATAGGGTGCACTTAACCTTGGAAATGAGGCATGCATCTCTTCCCTTGAGACACATGTAAGTAAAACGGGGCATGGAGCCTCTATGTGATTTTGTGTGCAGAAAAATTCTCATCATCACTATTAGCAATATCATTCTGAGATTTGACCTGTCCTTCCTTTCTCCTCTCCAGATTTCTATTTACAATTCTTTCATATGAGAGTTCAGATAGTTCCAACACTTCCAAAATTAACCCAAGACGATTAGTCAACAGGACTGAATTAGCAGGGCTTTCAAGAGTCAATTGCATAGCTCCTTCCTTGATGAAAAAGGTCAGAGTTGAATTAAAGTGCATACTTTAGTACTGGAGAGTGACAATTTGGTTTTCTCTTTTGGGTTATATTTTCTTATTGATGTTCCTAAAGGGGCAGCTCACCTAGCTATTAGCATAGGATTCTACCTTGCTTGTCAACCTGACAGGATTTAGAATCACCATAGAAACAAATCCCTAGTCATGTCTGTGAGGGATTTTCTAGATTAGTTGAGAGGACCCACTCCAACTATGGGCATTACCATCCCATGGGCTGGGTTTTAGCATATAAAGAGAAAACTAGCTGAGCATTAATTGAGCTATTCTGCTTCCTCCCTGCTGATGTGACACCATGATGCTGGCTTCCTGCTCGTGTTGTGTCATGCTTTCCCCACCATATTGAACTTCCCCTTGAAACTGTAAACCTAAAATAAATCCTTCCCTTCATTAAGACCAAAAACTCTTCTCCTACTAGATGAAAAAATAGGAGGAACTCTTCACAATATAGGAGTGGGGAAAAACTTCCTGAACAAAACCCCAGTAGCCCAGGAACTTAATACCTCAACCAATGTGATTTCATGAAGCTAAAAAGCTTTTGCACAGACAAACATACCATAATCAGAACCAATAGATTACCCACAGATTGGGAGAAATTTTTGCCAGCTATATCATTGACAGACGCTTAATATCTAGAACATACAAAGAACTCAAAAAATAAAACAACAAAAAAAAAATCAAACAACCCATTCCAAAATGGGCAGAAAATTGAATAGGGAGTTCTCAGAGGAAGAAATACAAATGGCTAACACACACTTAAGAAAATGTTCAATATCCCTAACCATCAGAAAAATGAAAACTAAAACAACTATGAGATGCCACCTTTACTGCAGTAAGGATGACAATCACTAAAAAATCAAATTACAACAAATGTTGGTGAGGACATAGAGAAATAGGAACCCTCATTCACTGTTGGTGGGATTGTAAGCTTGTACAACCTTGATGTAAGTCAATAAGAAGATTCCTGAATAGGATGAATATAGAGCTGCCAACAGACCCAGTTATTTCCTTAGTGGGCATTTACCCTAAATGTTCCATGTTTCAATACAGAGGTATTTTTCTCAACTAAGTTTATAGCTGCTCAATTCATAATAGCTAAGAACTGGAACCAACCCATGGATGAATGGTTAACAAAGTTGTGGTACATTTACATGATAGAATTCTATTCAACAGTAAGAAAAAAATGGCACAATGAAATTTGTAGAAAAATGGATGGTCTTGGATCAGATCATACTTAGCAAAGTCACACAATCACAGAAAGACAATCAACACATGGTCTCACTGATCTATGGTTCCTAACCTCGATCAGCTCAAGTTGCTGACCTAATAGTCAACTTGAGGCCAAGACAATAATGATGGTAGGTCTTGTGGGGAGAAGTAGAATAGGGAGGAAAACACAATACTGAACCCAAAATGAACTGGTACCATAGAAACCTTTATCTTTGAAGATAGACTAAAAGGTTGAACCCTCAACAGAAGCATAGGGGAAACACATGAAAAGAAGGGCACTGGAGAGGGTGGGATGAAGTCTAACCTTAATTTTTTGGGGGGGGGGCTCTTGTCTGTAACTCCCAGTACCAGATTGTGGTTACCACCCACAATAGCTATTGATCAGAGAGACCTACAAGGTCCCCAAAACAAGACAGGCTTCTGTCAAAGCATTTGATTATCCACCAAAGGTTAATGGTAAGACCCTACTGATGAAGACACTATATGCTGCCAACATGGAACATGGAGAAACCTGGCTAGATTCCAGAAGAAATCCAGACTCTAGACAGCCCATCTAGTGCTGTGAAGCACTACATGAACTACTGGGAGAAAGTAGCCAATAACTTTCCAAGCAACCAGGGGTCTAAGCTACTTAGATACAAACACCCTGATGAGAATTACATGCAAGTAAAATAGTGGCACACAGCCTTAGTGGGTAACCAATAGCTTTCAGATTGGCTAAGAGATCTGCTCAGTGGAAAGGGACCCATATCTGTAACTGGGAACCAGGTCAGAATTCTATGAAGATAGATGTCAAGCTCCCACTAATGTTGGGCTAAGAGAGGGACTATATCCACCAAATTCTCCCTAAATTAATAATGCTTACCTATTTAACTTGTGCTAACTTCACTCTCTGCTGGAGTATCTGCTTTCTTTTTCAGATAGTAGTGAGACTGGAAGAGATAAACTACACCTCACACTTCAGCCAAGCCCCAGCTAAAACCACAGAGGAACTGGGGAGATGAGCAAGAATGCAGCTTCCATGGTGAGCCTGACAATCAGCACCAGGGTGAAGGAGACAGACACTGAGGACACTCAACACATACCAAAGCAGAGATCCAGAAGCTTCTAAGAGCTTATCACTGAAGTAGTCTTAAAACACACCCAACACAGTTCAGGAAATTTTATAGAAGAGGGGGCAGAAAGATTGTTAGAGCCACAAGTTGGGACATCGTGCCTGGAGACACTGCCTGTCCCTAATCACTGATTGCTGCTCCCACAACACATAATCCACAACCTCATGGGGAAAACCTGCAACCCTATTGAGGAGGGCCCCCAGTGGAATGGGGGCAGGGACAAGGGAAAGGATGATACCAACACATGATGTATCCATACTAAGTATGTCCATAATTAATAAAAATAGAGATGCTTTTGGTTGGTTGTTCTGTCCATCAGTGAGGAAGTAACTGATAAGAGTTATCCTTACTGGCTTAAGGAAATAGTAATGCTCCGGCTTCTGCTATACAGTTCAGAAGTTCTAAGTGAAGATAATCACAAAATTATTCTTTTTCTATTTTTAGAAGTGAAGATCAGACACTGATTACCCAAGTACTGGAGTTATTCTTCTACTTTTCCTTAAGGCTAACTTAATTCTTTCATCTTGTATTTGAGATAAACATCTTTTTGATTCCCCTCTATGGACAGACATCATCTATGTGAAGACCATTATTCTAATGTTCCACAGCCTTAATTTTGAGTTTAAAATATATATCTTTTATATAAATGCATCAATTGTTTAATATATGACAATCACTGTGGTCTATTTTATTAATAAGCTAATAAATCAGTCCAGGTATTGAAGGAACTCAAACTTGTTGGAGAGGGAAGTCTTTAGAAGAAGGGGGATGGGCAGAAGAGAAAGGAAAACAGGGAGAGAGGCACATTCCTCTCATTTCTTTTCACGTGGCTGCATCACTATGTATTTATTTTTTATGTATTTATCAAAAATAACATTGTATGAGGAGTAAGGCATGAATTCTGCCTGAAGTTATCAAGAAAAGCATCACAGAGCAGGTTAACAGTTGACCTAGATTATAAAAGATGAATAAGAATTTCTCTATGATCTCTAAATCTTCATGGCCGCTTCTAATTCTGTCTAGTTATGCAATTACATTCATAGCCAAATACCCCACATTCAGGTTTTGCCCTGTCTTTTATTATTAATATTAATCCCCATGCAGCACACAGTGGGCAGCTAGAAGCCCTTTGATATCTCTCTTGATGCTTGGTAAGGGACAAGGGCTGACTCTTCTGCACCTAATGCTCAGCGGCCACTGAATCATTATTGCTCTTGGGCATATCTCTTCACACAAACCTGCTTCTTTGATCCTTCACTTTCCCAACAAATCCTAAACTCTAGAGAGAGGGGACATTCACAACTACCATACTTTTGACTTAGGGTTGTTTGAGTTGACATCACTAAAGGTTTAAGAATGTGGAACGCAGGAGTGAATGGGGAGCATGAGCTGAATTCCAGCTCATGAACCACTCAGCAAGTCTTGGGTGTGGGCTTGGGCCTGGGAGTAAGGAGTACATTGTTTTCTAATGAACCCACACATTATGGGCTGGTGGTAGCCTTGAGGGAAGTTGGAAACTAGTACAGCTCAGCAGTCTCAGACTTTAGTTCTGAAAATGTTTACCTTTACAGTCCCTGGTTTCTGATTTTTGCAAATAAAAATTTAGCAGATAGTAGAATTTGAACTTCTATTAAACAAAATGTGTTTTTACTGTTAAGTATGCATGCTCCAAGCAATATTTGAGAATATTTACACTAAAAACTCATTCCTTGTTCATTTAAAATTAAAGTACAAGATATTCAGTTAAATTTGATCTTAAAAGTTTACTACTTAGGGGACTTTCTCTAGATGTGCCTTCCTTTATGTCCCTGATATACCTGTCTAGGGATGCCTGGCCTCTTGCTTTTGCCTTCTACCTCTTATCTTTCCTTCTCCAGCTCATTTCCTTTCAATTTTCTTTTAATTTTCTTATGGTAAGTAGTTTAGCTGTTAGGTTGGTTTCAGCCAAGCCCATTCACTCTCTTCCCAGGAGACTCATTGTCATAACCAAACATAGTCTTTGTCCTAAATAAAAACAGTTCTATACTCAAGAGGAATTGTCTTGCCAACTCATTATTACTTAGGTAGGCACTCAACAGAGAAAGCAGTACATTTATGAAGGAAGGTTGACCCATCCCATCTTTCTTAAAGCACATGAACAAAATCATATGATGGCCTTTGCTATTCACAAATTTCAGTTTGGTAATCAGTTCCTAAAACTTAGAATGTTAGGACCCAGAGATATCATTTTAGAGATTCTCTAGTCTACATTTCTTCTTGAGTTTCCAGATAGCCTTTCTCTTTGCCCTCAGTTCCTCTATGACTTGTGCATGCCCTTTGCTCATAAAGCAAATTCATGTTTGAACATAGATTTCTACTGCATTGGCACTGCCTATTCTTTTTTTTATTTTTTATTCTTTACATTTTTTATTGACAACTTCTATACTTACAGACAATAAACAATGATATTTCCTTCCCTTCCCTCATTCCCATTCAGAACTCCACTCTCCATCATATCCTGTACCTCTCCCCATTAGTCTTTCTTTTAATTTGATGTCATCATCTTTTTCTCCTATTATGAGTGTCTTGTGAAGGTATTGCTAGGCACTGCGAAGTCATGGATATCGAGGCCAATTTCTGTCTGGACAGTTGCACTCTATGGAGTCATACCCTTCCTTTGGCTCTCACATTCTCTTTGCCACCTCTTCCGCAATGGACCCTGAACCTTGGAGGGTGTGATAGAGATGTTTCAGTGCTGGACACACCTCCATCCCTTCTCAAAACTATGTTGCCTTTTGGGTCATCCCAGTGGTCATCGCCATCTGAAAAGAGAAGCTCCTCTAACCAGAAGTGAGAGTAGCATTAATATGTGAATATGAACATTAAGTGTAGTGTTTTCAGGGAGTTTGATCGGAATAATATAAACATGTATCCAGACAAGAGCAGGCTTTATACCCCTAAGGCCCTTGACCTCCTCTGACATAGACTTTTGATTAGTTTTTTCAGTACCAGGCATGTAGTCCCTCCCATAGAGAGGGCCTTCAGTCCAATTAGAGAGCAGTTGGTTTCCCCAAGAGCAGAGATGCCACTATTGCACCCATTCAGTCATTGGGCCTGTCTGGCCAAACTTGAAGTTTCCAGTGTCCACTGTTTTCACAGCTGATGACTTCTGTCTCCCATAGGGCTGCATGCAGTGCAGCTTTTTCTAGCTTTCAGTTGGCTGGTCTACTGAGAAAAGGTTTTCTTCTCAGCACCAGCTCGATTTCTTAGTGACCTTGCAGCTCAGGCCAGTGAGGTCTTCAGCAATCGGGTCTTACCATATGTTTCTCAAGGGAAACCAAGGGCTTTGGCAATAGCCTGTAATGTTTTGGAGGCAACAGGGACCTCCCTGGCCAACAACTCACTGGAAGGTATCCCATCCCAGGCACTGAAAATTTTCTAGTAACAATCTATAGCTTCTGGGTGTGCAATTATTTAAAAAAATAGGTTTACATAAGTCTTATTCAGAATACCTTGAATTTTAGTTGATCCCCCCTTCTTTTACACACTCTCTTCCTGTCCCTTACATGATGCCAATAATTTAGGAATAATTTTTTTCTTTTCAATGCACAATTCTTTTTCTTTCTTGGATATGGATTGACTGGTGGTTATTTCTTTGCACCAAAACCTGTATTCAGGTTCCATGGGAAAATATTAAGGAGTATGATCTTTCCCATGGCCTCATTCATATTTCTGCTGGACCCTCAAGACCACAGCAGCAGGAAGTTAGTTTCTCTCTGCCTTTCATCCCATTGCTGCCAAAGAGCTGGACTTACCTATGGTGATGCCCATATAAAACAATATCTGGTACTTTTATGCCATTCCATTCGTCTCATAATGAAAAGTACATGCCCTCTGGTTTTAAATGCATGTCTTCTCATCATAAAATCATGCCAAATGGACTTTATAACAAGAAAGGTATCTTGTTAGTGTGCAAGGGTATAGACATTGCTGTGTAATTTTGTGTGATTATTAAATTCTACTGTCAATTTAATCAGATTAGGAATCTAATCTAAGAGACACACCTCTTGGTGGGTCTTGGTGGGTCTGTGAGTGTGTTTCCAGGAAGGCAGAAGACCTTCTCCCTGAGTGAGTGGGCCTTCTGCTGGTGGACTATATATCCAAATCTCCAAGAGAGCAAGGTGCCTTAGCTTGGTTGCCCATGCTACTTACTGATATGTGTATCTATCCTGTTGTTGCTACACTTTGAAGACAGCTTCATCAGCCTTCTAATGTGGACTGATGACTGGCAACTTTCCATGAATCCTCCATACTAGATTTAAACTGCTAAGACATCCAACATCGCGGAACAGCTAGGTACCTGGTTCTCTGACTCTCCAGTCTGCATCTAGTCTTATGAACTGAGTAGCTACCAGATTGTCCAACTCTCCAGCCTGCATGCAGACAACTATTGCTGGACTGGTCTGCCCATACCCTGTAAGCTAATCTAATAAGTCCTCTATATAATACATATTCACACTATTGGTTCTGTGCCTCTAGAGATTCCTGAAGAATACACTATGAGCTTCTTCCTCATCAATTTCTTTTAAGTCATTGCTCAGTGGCCAGTCCTTCAGATGGGGTTTGCTTTGGTCATTTTGGTTTGGTGAAGTTTGCTGCCTCAATAGATGTTGAATGCTATTTTTTGATCCTTGTAAATTAGAGTGTTTTGCAGGAGGGAGTGCATCAGATACACTGCCGAAAAGCTAAGCTTCTCTGCTACAAACAACTTGGAAATTCTGAACTTTCTTGTTTTGAACCTCCCCCTGCTGGTGAGAATAATTCACATGTATTCTGCTCAGAAGCTGAGCAATTTAAAGGGAAGGAATTAGAGTCTCATGGTAATAAAATGCCTTCACTTACTCTCTGTTAATGATTTTGCCTTTTAAGTACAGAAAGAGAAATGAATATTTCTTCCATTAGCCATTGCACTCTGATCATTAACTGGCTGCTGCTAAGAAGGGGCCCAAGTTTTCTTGCACATGTATTTACATGTAACATACTTCACAAATGTGAAATGCAATAATCCATAGACTGGCATGGCCTTGTGTTTGCCATTTGGAATTTATGAAAAATTCCTTTGGCTGCTGGAATTACAATGAGGTAGGACGATGGGATGGATTCGCTTGCTTCTGAACAATGTCTTTCATATTTTTCTTGGTGCTTTGCAATGGCTGTGGTACATGAAAATTAGACATCTATGCTTGTTAGACTCACGCTCAAAACAAGAGTTAAGAGTTCCAACATGAATTCTGGCAAAAGACAGCATGCACATGCAATAATTGGAGTGACTAAAAAGAAGAAGCAGTGTGGTGTGATTTTATAGTACCTATACTTTGCAAAATGTATTTTTGGCTGCTCAGAGGAACTTTCTGTTTCTTTCCGTATTTTAAGTTACTTTTCTGTGGTTGAAGATGGTAAGTGCATAGTTTCTAGATACTGTGGGTGTTAATATACTATTTGTAATTCTTACGGCTTGAATTAAGCAAGAAAACAATGAGAAATTATAGGTCATTTTCACAGAAAAATGTTTTCTATTTTTGTTTGTATGTGATCCTTTCCACACATTCAGTTATGAAGTGTACATCTATAATTTATGAAACTCCTTTGCTGAGGATAGATGTGGACCAATTCACTGAAGTTACAGCATACTTTATAAGTGTTAACTGCATAACTCTGGTGCACATTTTGGATCTAAGACTGTGGACATTCTGTCTTTTGTGCAGCTCCAATTATCACATAATCTACCCACATTTTTACAATATTTTTCTTTATTTTTGTTACATACGTACATATATACATATATACATATATATATATATATATATATTATAACAGGTAATAGTCTTTTATTTTCTCAACACTGTTCCCAGTACACTGGGAATCCTCCTCAGTGGGATTATTATGGTATTCACCATGGGGTCGTGAAGGCCTCAGTCAGTCCCTGTGGAGTACTGGGGGACCATGCCTCAGTATATTCTTACCCACTCTGTGGCTCTTACAATCTTTCTGTCTCCTCTTTCACAATGTTCCCTTAGCCATGACAGGCTCTGTTGGCAGACTGATTTAGTGTTGAGTTCTCTGTATCCTCTGGATTTCTGCTTTAATGGGTTTTAATTCATTACCATGTTTGTCACCATTGCCCTGGAGCTGGTTGTCAGGCAAGCAGTAAGAGCACGATTCATGTTACAGTTTTCTCTGCAATTTCTCCTAGACCCCTGCAGATGTTTTACCCACTTTTTATTTCATGAAATTTTAAGAGTACTTTAAAAAATTATTTGTGAGGAGGGTGAGAGACAGAGAGGGTATGGGCACTCTAGAACATCTTGCCACTGCAGATAAACTCCAGATGCAAGCATCACTTTGTACCTCTGGCTTTACTTGGGAACTGGAGGAATTGAACCCAGTCCATCAGCTTTGTCAAGCAATCTAAGTCATCTCCCCAGTCCTATACCCACATTTTAAATGTTTTGTTAATACCAAGGTAGGTACAGAGCTGAATAAAACTGCCTTCTTACTTTTAGGTTTCTCATAGCATGTAGGAAAAAGAAATAAGTACAATGTTGATAGGATGCATAGATTAAGGCCTCAGTCTGAGTTCTGCTTATAATGGCATAACTCTGAACTTGATATGTGTGTTTAGTCATCTGTAAAATAAGTACCAAAGATGACATGAAATTAAAACTATGGTTCTATATGTATCATAAAAACATATGCTTCACAAGTCCAGTGTCCTGCTCGTGTCATACATTTATGTTTATTTAGTACCTCTTGGGGAGGTTGGCATGTAGGATGTGCTTGGTTCACTGAATGACTTAATAGAGATTATGCATACGCAATCACTAAAGAAAGCTCATTTTACATGGGTTGATCAGTGAAGAATTTATATAGGCAATAGTATTTGAATCAGGTAAGAATTGAGAATGGAGGGAGGAATGTAATTGTAGGCAATTTGTATCCAAGGAAAGATGTGTAGTATAATGGAAAGAATTTGGGATTTGTAGAAAAAGTAGCATCTAGTACCAAGAATCGGTGCTTGAGCTGTTGATCAGAGACCTACAAGGGCCCCCCAAACAAGAAAGGCTTCTGTCAAAGCACTTGATTACACAGCTGAGATAAAAGGTAAGACCCAATTGCTGAAGACACCATATGCTGCCGACACAGAACATGGAGAGACCTGGCTTGAATCTGTAAGAGAACCAGTCCCCTGACAGCCTGTCTAGTGCTGGAAAGTGCTACATGAGCTACTGGGGGAAAGTGGCCAACAACTGTGTGAACAAGCAAGGGTCTAGGCTACTCAGAAGAAACCAGCCTGACAAGAAGTACACACCAGTGCAATGGTGTCACACAGCCTTGGTGGGTAACCAGTGGCTTTCAGATTAGCTAAGAGATACACTCAGTGGAAAGGAATCCATATCTGGAACTCAGAACCAGGTCTGAATCCTATGGAGACAAAGATTGGGCTCTCCCATTTCAAGCTCCCACTAGTGTTTGGCTAAATGAGTGGCTACATCCATCAAACTCTCCTTAATAGCACTTATCCAAATTTACCTATGCTGACTTTACTCTCCATTGGAGAATCTGTTTTTCCTGTTTCAGAAGGTAGCAAGAACCCAAGGAGAAAAAGCACCCTTCACATCTCAGTGAAAGCCCAGGTGAAACCACAGAGGAAATGGGGAGATAAGCAAGAGTGTTGCTTCCATGGTGAGCCTGACAATCAGCACCAGGGTGAAGGAGACAGACACTGAGGATACTCAACACATACCAAAGCAGAGATACAGAGGCTTCTAAGAGCTCATCAGTGAAGTAGACTTAAAACACACACAACAAGGCTCAGGGAATTTTGTGGAAAAGGAGCAGAAAGATTGGAAGAGCCACAGGTTGAGACATCATACCCAGAGGCATTGCCTCCTGCTAATAACTGACTGCTGCTCCCACAATGCATAACCCACAACCCCCTTGGGAATACCAGCAAACCCACTGCTAGATTCAAATTATATAAAAATGTATATGTGGTACCATAGTAGCATGGCTGTTACGGGGGTAACCAACTAATCTCTGACTGGATCTGAGGCCTGCTCCATGGGAGGGAATTCAGTCAATGTTTGGGATAGTCATCCAATCTAGGGTGGGAACCAATGCTGTTTAAGACTAAATTGATGTGTTGCCCACTACATATTTATATTATTTTTATTCCCAAAGATTAAAGCTAATCTCATCATTGGTTAGAGAAACTTCTTTTGCAGATGGAGATGACTGCCAGGGAGACTCAAACCTCATCAAAGTACCAAGAATAGGCCAGGTATAGTGGCACATGCTTTTAATAGTGCTAGGGAGGATGAGGTAGGAGGATAACTGTGAATTCAAGGCTGGCCTGGGCTGTAGAGTGAGTTCCAGGTCAGCATGGTTAGAGTGAGACCCAATTAAAAAAAAAAAAACACCAATACACAAAACACAGTAATAACAAAAAAGCCAAAGTGATGAGAATAAGTGATAGTTTGACTCAGTGATAAATGAGACATCTTTATCACACCCTCCAAGGCTCAGAGAATATTGCAGAAGAGGTGCCAGAAAGAATGTAAAAGCCAGGCATTGGGAGGAGTACTTTGAGACATCTTGTGATCATAAAGTAGCAGTTACTTCATGACCTAAAAATGGCTGTCATTACATGAATAAGACTTGTACGGTATTGAGCTTTTCAACCGTTCTACATGGATTATGAAGGAGAGGGGAAAGAGTATCGAATAATACACCTGTGCTGAAGACATTGACTTTTCATAAAAAAAAGCAAATAAAAATGCAGACTTGACATCTAAAGTTTGTGGCTCTCCCCACACCCAAAGTTCACATTTATTCTTGTTTTCTATGAAAGCTGCTTTAACTACAGCATGCACACTAAATTTATAATCATATATCCTGCTTCTGCAAGGAGTGTTGGTAAGATAAGCAGCATTCACATGCCCTCATCATCGCCAAAAGAAAAACATTGTAATGCCAAGTTAGAATTATCATATAAGAAAGTAACAATAATAAAAAAACATATCAGATGTATGATTGAGGGGCTAGGAAGATTGCTCAGTGGTTAAAGTTGCTTGCAAAGTCTGCCAACCCAGGTTTGATTCCCTAGTGCACATGTAAAACCATATGTACATGCACCTGGAGTTCCTTTGCAGCAGTAAGAGGCCTTGGCATGCCCATGCATGTATAGACACACATACTCTTTCTCTGACACATGAATAACTAAAAAGAATTTTTAAAAAGATGTATGGTTGAGAAGGGCATGGCTAGAAATGATTCCTAGATTTTTGATCCTGGGAGGAGTGTGATGCTATGAATGGTTACAAGATTGTCTTGAGGAATTACAGTTTTTAGGGAAGATGTTGCATTTGCTGTAGACAGTTGTAATGTGAGATGCTGGTGACGTTGGTCTATAGGTAGTCAATCAAAGATTTGTGAGCCAGGCATGGTTGTGCATGCCTTTAATCCCAGCACTTGGGAGGCAGAGGTAGGAGGATCACTGGGAGTTCGAGGCCACCTTGAGTCTACATAGTAAATTCCAGATCAGCCTGAGTTAGAGTGAGACCCTAACTCAAACCTTGAAAAACCAAAAAGAAAATTTGTTAGACATAGTAACATAGTATATTTTTTGCTTTTGTGTGTGTGTGTCTGTGTTTTATATGTGTGTCTATACATGGACATATGTTTGCATACTTGTGTACATGCATGTGTGTGCTCATGTATGGAGTCAACAGGATAGCCTTTGGTGTATTTCTCAATTGCTTTACACCTTATTGCTTTGAGATAAGGTTTCTCACTGAACTCAGAGTTCAATTCTGCTAGACTAGGTACTCAGCAAGCCCGGTGGATCTTCCTGTCTGCTTTTCCCAACACTGAGGTTATATTATAAGGCACAGGACCACACCTTCCTTTTACATGGGTACTGAAGATCTGAATGCAGGTCCCAGTGTTTGGATGGAACTGTAGCAGACAGCTTCAGGTTTGCTGAGATGAACTTCCAGACCAGGAACAGTTATGGAGGAAGGGATATTATTTATTGAAACTCACAGATCCAGGGGAAGTTCCATAATGGCAGGAGAAGGGGCCTGCTCTCACAGCACCAGGCAAGAGAGCAAAAAGCCAACCAGGCACACAGCACGCAGAGCAAGCTACAGCCCAAAAGCCACAGCACACTTCAGGAACTCCTATTAGGCACTCTTAGCATGTCTTTACAATGGAATCTCAAACCATCACCACATCTTAAGACCCACCCCCAGTGACATTGCCTCTAGCAAGGTGATTGCAGATGCAAACTATAATAAAACACTGAATATATTGGGGGAGATATATTCAAACTACCACAGGTGGTGAGCACTTTACCAACTGAATCACTTCCTAGAAATAGTACTTTTGAGATTCATTTGCAAAGGCACCACAATTAACATCGAACAAGTTGTTTACTGTTACCTTTTCCGTCCAGTTATTATGGCCCTTGATATGTTGCCAAGTAATAAGTATCTAGCATTCCCTGAGGAGTTATTATGTGCTATGCATTTTCTAAGTGTTTTGCATGCATTATTTCATTGATTTCTCTTAGTAGGCCTGTGTGGTAGGTACTATTGTTTTTCCATTTCACAATAAGAGAAATGATTAAATACAAATAAAAAGAAGTCAATAGCCTGGTGAAGTTTTTGTCTATGTGACTCCATCATGTAAGTGCATAAATACTTCCTAATTAAGGTTAGCCAATTAAGTCTAAATTTCAGATAAACAGTAATTTTCAAAGTATAACTGTGTCCTTTCCTAAATTTGGGATATGTTCATGCTAAACATTATTCATCAGTGATCTGAAGTTCAAATGTAGTTTCTGGGAAGGGAGGATCCTGCATTTTTATTTGATGAATATGATAGGCAGCCAAGGGGAGTTAACCCCTAGATGCTACTCAAATCCAGTCTCCTTTGGACAACCCCTTATTCTATGGCTGCCTTATCCCATAATAACACTGTACTATGGCCCTTGGGAGACAACAGATATTTCTAGTCAGGTGTGAGAATTACACCATATTCAGCTCCTCCCCACACAGCTATAGGCACTGGGTTGGATTGCAAACCCTGTAATTTCTTGTCCACATCTCAACACCACCTTACCAGCCTCAGGTCAGCTCTGCTTGACCTCTACTCCCCTATTCTTCACACTTAGTCATCTTTGCCTTGATTTCCCTCCTCTCCAACACTTAAAGGACTGAGGTTTGAGTGTGGGAAGAATTATCAAGTAGCAGGAAATAATATATTATGGGTGTAAAACCTGTCATGTGAGCTTGATGGGCTCTCCAGGTGGGAGAAATGACATGGGCAAAGACCCTGCAGTGTCAACATGAGCCAGACATTCTGGTATCACTGTCCTTAGGATTTCTTCTCCTTACTTTCTACCTTGCATTGTTTCTGAAAGATTGGCTGAGTAGATTATCCTTTAGATGACTTTATTTGTCATTTAATCAAGTCATTCATATATATGTATTTTTTTTTTGTGTTTGTGTGCACATGTGGAAGTTACAGTTGTTTCTGTGCCAGTTCTTGTTTTCTACCTAGTTTGAGTCTCTCATTATTCATCGCTCACTTCCCATTTACCAGGCTAGCTGCCTTGTGAGCTCATAGGAACATTCTTCTGTTTCAACCTCCCATCTCACCGTAAACTTCTGGGATTATGGAAGCCTGCCACAACTTAAAGCTTTTACATAGAGCCTGGGGATCCAAACTTGGGTCCTCAGGCTTGCACGGCAAATGCTTTATCCACTGAGTCATCTCCTCAGGACCAAATCAGTCATTTTAAATCAATCTTATTTACCTTTCTGCATATGTGTTGATAGGGCTTTAAGCAACAATTACAAAAATTACTATCTTAAAAGAAATTCCATCCATTTTTATGTATAATTAGTCACAGATGCTGAGCACACTCAATTGCTTTTTAGAAGTAGGTAGAGTTCAAATATTAAGTGTTTCCCTTTCAAATGACTTGAAGAGGTTAAAAAATAAGCATGTATTCTGATGAGTATCTGAAGATAGCCATACTGATTGATCCAGGTCAATTATTCCTGAGAACCCTGAGGGTGCAGGGAAAGTTCTCTCAGCAGAACATCTCTTTCTTCAGAAACCACTGTTGGTTAGAACCAGTTGGCTTATTTCTGATCAAGTCAATTATCCAGATATGCCTAAGTGCAAATCAGCAATTGATTATTAATGATATTCAACCTTACAACATAAGCTGCTTTTATACAGTCAAGGTGCCCATACCACATGAAGGAAGGCAGTTACTCGCAAACACAGTAAACAAGGCTAGTGTCTGATTGCCCTTTATTTTTACCCTTTCATTTTTAGTTCACTCCTAAAAAGAGTTAGAGTGACTTGCACAAAAATAGATTGCACAAGCTAAAAAGAAAAGAAGTGAAGAAAGGCACATGTACACATGCCTGTCCTTGGTTGTGTCCTGTGAACATGAAATGTATTCTCAGTTGGGACCTGTTGGCTGATTTCAGTTGAGTGAGTCCAGATTCTTCTTTTCTTGACTTACCTTGGTATTTGTGGATAAGTATTTTCTCTAGTAATGACAACGTTGAGTCATGGATCTTTCTACTTATTAATGCTTATTGTGCCATCTCTGTGAATCTCTCTCCAAGAGGCTGAATGCCTTGGGTAATGACTCTCTCTGAAGGTAGAAATTAAAAGATCATCATTTCACTCAGAATTGTTTAGTTGGGAATTTATCACCTCTTTTTTTTTCAAGTTAGAATTTCACTCTAGGCCAGGCTGACCTGGAATTTACTATGCAGTCTCAGGGTGGCCTTGAACTCATGGTGATCCTCTTACCTCTTTCTCCCAAGTACTGGGATTAAAGGCATGCACTACCATGCCCGGTTTATCACCTCTCATGATATCTATTTTCTATCATCAGAGCTCATAAGGAGAGCATCTTGGAAACTTGTAACTAGTTCTGAGCTTTGCATGCAAAGGGTTTTACTTATTAGGGCATTAGTTTTAGATAAGAGTTTTAATCTAATTTGTTAATACTATTACCATTCATGTAGTCGATAACACTGCAATTATCATTAATGATAGCTCACAGCTGTGTTAAAAGTAACTATAATTATTTCTTAGTTAATATAAATATGTGTGGAAGTGTAATTCAGCATTATTACTCAGAAAAACATATTAGCCATCATGCCATTGATAATTTGATTTATGTAAATTGTCAAAATAAGTTAATGACAGAAATGTATGTAGTTGATTTTAGGTTATAACCTAGTTCTTCTTTCTTTGTTGTCAGGAGTCCAAAAGCTTTAATCATATTCTACCCCATCTGATATTTTATGTGTTTGGTTTCTAAATGGAATATTGTAGAAATTCCACAACTATCATTATGGCATGCCCAGTATGGATATTGAAATGAGTAAATGTTTTGTTATGGGAAGTTTTCATTATATTATTGTCCCAAGTTCATTTGGTGGAATCTAGGATTTTTTTTAAATTACTAACTTTGTGTGGATACATCAAGTGTTGGTGCCATTATTTCCCTCCTCCATGCCCCAATTCCACTGAGGGTTATCCTTAGTGGGATTGCTGGTATTTACCATGGAGTAGTGGGTTATGAGTTGTGAGAGCAGCAGTCAGTCATTGTGCGAGGAGGGGGACAATGCCTATGGTTATTCTCTCCTACCCTGTGGCTCTTATATTCTTTCTCGCTCTTCTTCTACAAAAATCTCTGAGCCTTGGAGTGTGTGTGTGTGTGCTTAAAGTCTACTTTAGTGTTGAACTCTCACCGGCTTCTGGATTTGGTGCATTTTGAGTATCCTTAGTTGTCTGTCTCCATCACCCTGGCTCAGGTTGTCAGGCTCCCATGGAAGCAGCTCTGGTGGCTGTGTTAGGGGTGGTTCACCTGCTGACATGAAGTCATATATCTTTGTTCTGTTGATAGACTTTGGTTGTTTTTGGTTCTCATTGCTTTCTGAAAAGGAAAAACAGATTCTCAAACAAAAAGTGAGATAAGAACAGGTTATGGTATAAACATTATAAATTTAGAGGTATTTTAATGGATGTAGCCTCACTTTTGACCAAAGACTTGGAAGCTTCTCACTGGGGTCCATAATCTTGCACTCCACAGGATTTTGACTTGGTTCCCAGTTCAAACTATGGTTTCCTTTCCATTGAATTGATCTCTAAGCCAATTAGAAAGTCATAGGTTACCTACCTAGGGTGGGTGCCACTATGCACAGGTGTGTACATCTTGTGAGATGGCTGATTGCATATAGCAGGGTCCCCTGCTTGCTCGCAGCATTGTTGGCCATTTTCATCTAGCATCTCATGTCAAGGTTTTAAGCACTATGTGAAATAATCATCTGGGAACTGACTTCCTTCCAGATTATACTGGATTTCTCAATATTCTGTGTCAGCAGCATTTATAGTCTTACCTTTCTCCTCAGGTGGGTAATCAAATACTTTGACAGAAGTCTGTCTTCTTTTGGGGACCTCATAGGTCTCTCCAATCAATAGCTCAACATGGTTTTAACCCATTTTTGGTACTTGGATTTACCAGCCAGGGCCAAATATTTTAGGTTTAAGCTTTATTCTACCCTCTCGAGGGCACAGATTACCAGATGGTCCCTCCATGCTTCTATTGAACATTATATCTTTTAGTGTGCTATCCAAGAGGAAGGTTTCTGTGGTGTCAATTCATTGTGGATTTGGTTTTAGGTATATCTCCCTTTCTCCTGCCCTCCCATTCCCCTAATCACAAAAGCTTCCATCCCTCTTATCTGGCCCTCAAGTTGCATGTTGGGTGTGACAGCAATACAAGCTGTTCCAGTTTAGGACCCACAGGTGAGGAAAACCATGCTGCATTTGCCTTTTTGTGCTTGTGTGAGTTCATTTTACTACCATGTTTCTTCTACTTGCTTTTCACTTTCCTTACTGAAAGTTGCCTGACTAATCTATATATTTATATGAAATTTCCTTATCAGCAAATAAATTCAGTCATTTTAAGCTGGTGTCTTTGCCTTTCTATATGTATACACAGGTCTTTTAAGAGCAACTTCCAAACTGCTAGGTTTAAAAACATCCCATTTATCAACTTTAATTAAAGTTTTATAATTATCTAATTATAAGTTCATATCATTATAATAAATAATAAGATAACCCCCATTTTCTCTGGCAATGATATTTTTCAAGAATTATAACAGAGAATCACACCCAGGACAATACCATTTTGTACAGGCAGTGTACAGGACAGTTATGTCCTTGCAAGGCTTTCTCATGTTGTATTATAATAATACACCTGCCACTTCTGTTCATTTCATCTCTAATTATTCATGATTATACTATTTCACCTAGTTTCTTTTGAAAAGTACCATAAATCCTGGATCCAATTATCAGTAGAAAACAACCATATTCTTTGGGTTTCTAAATATGTGTGTAGTCAGTTGTATGCAGCAAACCTCATATTTGATCAGTTGCAGCAATCATGTGCAGCTAGCTTTAGTAGCTAGCTCCTTGTGGTAAAATTGGTGAGAGGAAGACTTATTGGAGTCTTAACAGTGATCATATATTGAGGGTAAAGCAGTTGAACTAGTAGGTTATCTTAAGAGAAGAGACAGAATTATTGGCTATGTTCCAAAGACGACACTGTCCAATAATAGTAAATGCATTGCTGAAATTAGTGGGGTGAACTTTTCCTTGATTAAAGCCTACATGGAAATCTTTGAAGGTCTAGTCTACATGTGAGCATATGAGAGGGCATGTGGCAGAAGTGGGAAGTGGAGAATTTCTTTTACTTTTTTTTTCTTTTACTTTTTTTGGCAAAGGTGCTGAAGCGATAGCTATATCCACTGAAAATAGGGTCTAGGCTCCACTAGGAGGGACCAGATCAGTACTAGAGTTGGGTGTGTTGCTTGCAGGGCTGATAGTCAGTCTTAGTAAACAAAGGAGGCAGAAGGCTATGTAAACTGATTATCAATTAAGGAGGGTTCCAATCTTCAAGCATTCCAGACCTTAGCTCCACTTAATGTATTTGTAGAATATTTATATTATTATGTATGAAGTTTTGAGCCAAAGACTGCCCCCAGATAGTAAAGAACTGGAATGCCAGTGGAAACAATAAACATGAAAGAGAACTGGGGTAATACGAGGGCAATAAGACACAGCATAGATGCCTCATTCTGGTACAGGGGATTGAACTTGGGGCCTCAAGCATGCCAATCTTGTGCTTTATCTCTGAGCCATACCCTCAGCCCTACATCCCACATTTTGACATGAGAGAAGCTCTCATAAAGCCCTGCCTGCCCTAGTCAGGATTTGTAGTATACTATATATTCCCCACATAGCTCATTACTAGGGTCTAAAATTGAGAGGTAAATATATGACAGATAGATGGAAATGAGACTCAGTAATTCAGCAAAAGGCAAAGGCTAACACTTTATAACATGTCACATTCTTTCATCTACAGAGAGTAATACAAGGGGCGTTTAACATGCAAGATATCAGTAAACATATTGGTGTGGATTTATGTCTCTGTGAACAATATCTGTGGTCTGAAAATCTAAAGCTAAATGACAGACCTTGAATGTTTTGCTTAGGATCAAAACAATTTCATTAACATCTTTAATCTGTATAATGAAATCTCACACTATTTTTCATGTCTTTATTGTTGCCTGAGCCAGTACGCAAAATCTCAGGAGGACATAATGAATTAAAATATGCCAAAAAAATCACGAGTGAACAGTCATCAATCAAAGATGGAGATTATTTATGGAACAGAAATCATTTTAATAACAAAGAAAAAGCTGTTTGTTGACAGAAATACACACTTGTAACTATTGTTCCATGGTGTGTGTAGGCCATGAAACAAATCAAGATCCCAAGTCTTATCAAAAACAATGTGATTTCAGACTTTCCTCTACTGCTTTGATTTTCTGGAACTTAAGCTTTGATTCCTTATTACTCTTTGTGCTCTGCCATCTCATTGCCTTGTGTTGCCTAATTTATGCTCTCCATCTTGAAAAATTATTCTACACTTGTTTTCATCCTGTATTCTGTCTCTCCCAAATCAGTTATTCAGAGAGTAGAGGCCTTTCTAATGAGTCCCTGTTTATATATGACTATTTCACCAAACCACCTGCACATATTAATGACATGACATAATATGTACTTCACATTTGTACTAAGTCCATCGTTATTTTTCTTGGTTAGAGCTTTGTCCTGGGCAGCTCTTTTCTAAAAGCTGACTCAAGTATGTACACTCCATCCTATTGATATTATGTTTCTCTATGTGAGCCTCCATGGCCACCTTAGAAGAGCAAGTGAGAGAATAGTGTGGTAGTTTGAAGGTGGAGTTTCCTTCATAGCCTCATGTATTGTCATTAAGCCTCATACCTAATCCTCAGTTGATGGTGCTATTAGGAGGTGGAGCCTGGTTGGAGGAGGCATATCGCTGGTGGTAGGCCTTGAGGTTTATTAGTCCAGTCCACTGGGTAGAAAGAGCTAGCTCACTCATACTACTTCTTTCCTTCTATTCTGGAGATATGATGCCCTGGCTATCTTGCTGGTGCCATACTTTCCCTGCCATGATGAAATTTCCCTTCAAAACTGTAAGCTAAAATAAACCCTTTCTTTCCATGAGCTGTGTTGTAGTCAGCTTCAGGTTTCTGGGATGAACTGCTAAACACAGTTTATAGTAGGAAAGGTTTACTTCAGCTTACAGATCCAAGGGAAAATTCCATCAAAGGGGAAGAAGTTGGCTCCCATTCATAAATCCAAGTAGAGTGACACCACCAAACATCTGGCACCACAAGCAAACACAGATCAGCCATAACCACAGAGAACTAGCAGCCAGCAGCAGGGACCTAGGCAGAGCTCAGACTACTCTGTATATGGTTAGGCTGGAATCAGATCTGCACTCAGACACAACTTAAGACTGGGGCCCAGGATCTGCCCATAGTGACACCTCTTCCAGCCAAGTGGCTGGAAATCAATGTTACAAGCTTTAAGACACCTACCAAGGATCATGGATTTTTGCAGAAGACAGTGCATAAAGAATGTAAGAGCCACAGGGTGGGATGGAATATCCAGAGCCATTGCCCCTCCCCCCACAATGACTGACAACTGATGTCACAACTAGGAACCCCCAACTCCATGGTGAATACCAGCCATCCCTCTAAGGTGGGCCCTCAGTGAAGTGGGGCAGGGAGGGAAATGATGGGACCAACATTTGATGTGTCCACACCAAATTTCTACTTAATAATTAGAAAAAATGAAAAAAAATCTGAGTCTATTAGAGGACATACATTCCAACTACCACAAGCTGCTTCTGAATGGATGTTTTGTCCCAGCATTGAGATGGTAAGTGCTATAGATGGCATACTCACAGTGTAGTTCAGAAGTTCTATGCACTTCTATTTTCTTTTGGCTGATTAGACTCAGTCACATGACATCACACAGATGTAAGACTGCTAAAGGTAGTGGCTAGCTATGCAGTTATTTGTTAAAGACATCACTATACTTTGATGTACCTCTAGTCTTTCTGGCTTACTACTCTGTGAAAACATTGTTGAAGAGTATTTAAGTTACCTCTGATCTCTAAGTGACCTTCTATGTTCCTGTTTTTACATGAATTATGTTTAGTCACAAAATTCTCAAGGCAAAACCACCAATAAGAAATGTAACCAATAGCTAAACATGGTGGTACAAGCATGTAATACTAGAGCTGATAGACAGACTCAGAAGGAGTTCTAGTTGGAGACCAGCCTGGGCTACATAGTGATATACTGACTCAGAAAACCAGAAAGACGAAATAACAAAATAAAAAGAGAAATGTGATACTTTCTTCACTAAAATAGCATATATGGAGAATAGTAGGATATCTCTTTAAGTAGATAGCTATACTATTTTATTATATATACTTTTTGAAGCAGAAATGTCCCTACTAAAATAGGGCCCTCACTACAGAAAGACAAATGCTACATAATCTCTCTTACACATGAAATATAAAAATGTCAAACATTGAAACAAAAAGTAGATGGTGTGTGCCAGTGGTTAAGACTGGGGGAAATGAAGTGATATTTGCCAAAGTTTCAAATTTTACATTGTGATATGAATAACTTCCCATGGCCTAATCTATGACATGGAGTCTATAATTAATAATAATGAATTAAATACTTTATATTTATTAAGAGAATAAATTTGAGCATTCTCACAATATACACATGCTCATACAGATATAGGTAACTATGTGAGGTGACAGATATATCAGTTTGATTGAGGTAATGATTTAACAATATGTATATATCAGAATATCAAATAATATACTTTAAATATATGCAAGCTTAGTCAATTATACATAAATAAACCTGGAGCAAATAGGATGAACACTGAGAGAATGATAAATGAAATAACTGACAAGTTCAGATAATATTTCCACATTGTTAAACATGACGACTTTGAAATGTTGTTATAAAATTGTGATCTATTTTCCTTAGGCAGGAGCTGGCTTATGATAGGGATAGTGGCATTGTATGAGCAGCAGTGTTTCTTTTTCTGGATATACCTGAATGTTTCTGCCATTTTAAAAGGGGTACCACTTCTCAGCTTACCTTGTTAGCCTTTGGCAATTAAGGAGTTCAGATGGTCTCAACTTTAGCCTTCAACCCGTCTGTGGTCTTTCAAAGAAGCTATCAAATTTATAACCAAGAGAATATCTTATTTTCAGAATGTTCCACTTCTTTGTCTTTTTTTTTTTTTTTTGGAGGGTCTTACTAGCCTACACTTGTCTAGAATTCACTTTGTGGAACTTCTATCTGTTTCATCCTTCCAAGTGCTGAGGTTACAGGCCTTTACTTTCATTTTATGGTTCTTCACAAGGAAACACATATAACATGTATAATTCCATTCACAACAACTGGAAGTTTTCCAACACACCACTTTAACTTTGCCTAGGGACTGCTTCTGTCCTTTCTCTTCCTGCTCACCAGCTCCTCCATTACACATAGTGCTCTGGGTTAACTCCAACTTGCGGCCTGTGCTCTCTTTTACTCCAGTCATATAGTTAAAGGACAGGACCTACTTCAAAAACATGGAGAAAGAACCTACACTGAGGTTCTCTCCCAGGACAAATCTTTCCTACTGGACTGAACTCAGATCCTGGTACTTCAATTATATACACCTGACATAGAAAAACTTAGATAACCTTTTTTTGAATTTTTCTCTTGTAAAATGGACACAAGTTGAAAGTTTTATAGCACTTAGTAAGATACCAAAATCATTATAGGTTTTGTCAAGAGAGTTCTGATTATACTCATATAAAACAGGGGATAGCCTGAACAACTGATGATTTGCACAATCGGCTACCTCAAGCAGAAGACAATCAGCCAAATCAGTTATTTGCAACCAAATACAAAGAAAAAATTCATATGGTCTATTAAGAGTTTGATTTGGCTGCTATAGTTAGTTTAATCAGTAGAGACACTTGCATGAATTTCTTCATAATTAAAACAAATCAATAAATTATTGGATTCCCCAATATACCAGCATCTTTAGATCAGTGGCTTACTAAATTTGAAAGCATCCTTCAATTGAACTGTATGGACCATTTGAGTATTTGTAAATCCATTTCAAATGCAAAAATAATCGAGTATACAGGACTAATTTGACTCTTTTCTAGGCCTGAAATAAGAAAGGAGGGTGGCACATAAGAGACAAGATCCCTGCCTCAAAGAAGAAAGTAAGAGGAGAGATGGTATGCATATAAACCCACTACCAAAAGTACAATTCATGCTGTGTAAGTTCTAAGAGCTCATAGCAGAACTTTTTCCTTCCTGTCGTCCTAGGAGAGAAACAAGGGATGGCTTTCTGGTTGGGGTATGCTTTCATCTGGCCCATTAAATGGTGTAATTACCTCTAAGAGTTCGTTAGGATTGTCTATCTTCTGGCTTCTGAGTGTTGTAGAAAGACACCAGCACTGTCAGCACAAAGACACAGAAGGCTAACTGGCAGTAGGAGTTTTATCACCAGAAGTGATGCTATTTTTAGATGTGATTGCAATATTAAGGCTACTGATATACAACCTCTTGGCCTCCTTCAGCAGGGTCTGGAGGGTTGGGTCAGCCAATCTAAGAGATCCAAGGCAGCTGTTCCTTCTAATACATCTTTGCTTGAACAATTGGATTAAGGTAATGCTTTGATATATTACTAGTCATCTTTTATATCCCCCAAATCCCTGACATTCTTGGCTTCCGAGATTATTCTTTTCTTGCCAGCTGTGGAAGTCCTGTTTGTTCAGCATTTTCAGAGTCAAAGGAACATAAATACATTTTTAGCCCTTATTCAGGGCTTATCTGAACCTCTACTTAGACAACTCATGTGTATGGTGGATGTTTGGTTTCTGTTGGCCATTTTCATGATGAAGATACTTCCTCTGTTGCACTGTATAGGAAGGTGCACCAATGATTCACTTGATTGTTTTTATTTTTTCCTAAAGAATGAAATTATATTATTTTCATATCAACAGATGGTAAAATATTAGCATTGATGGGAAAATTTGAAAATGAATTCATTTGTTACTTTTAACATGATTACATAGTATTAAAATAATGAATTCTGCTTTACAAAAGAGAACATGTTTTCTCAGGGATTATCATAGCATGTACTTACTTTTTCCCATCAATGCCCTGGTTCTCCATACTCAGGGACTCAAGCCTGAGACCCATTCTGTCATCTTTAGTACACAGCTTCCTGGTTTTGATATCCAACTCACAGTCAGGGAAAGAAGCCTTGTGAGAAGTGCTAATGGATCAGGCAGGAAAGTTAATCACATAAATTTGGCACAGTTTTAGTGGTGAGAACTAACAAACATGACTTTGCAAGGATGCAAGGGGAACTGGGAAATTATTAAATGAGGCAGCTATTTCCCAGCATCAACTCCCTTTGGTGCAACTTCAAAAAGCAATGAATTTCAATTTGGCACCATTACAATCACACTACAGTATTTTGTGTTCTGCATTTTCACTAGTCAATATTATAACAAAACTTTATTATCTTCTTATCATTTATATCCTATTATTTTTATCTTATTATATCTTTATTATCATAGTTCACATGATCATTTTTGTTCCCACATAATACTCAATTGTATTGGTTAATCTTAATTTATTAGACCACCATTGATCATTCAGACTATTTTTCGCATCTTGGCATTTTTACATTTTTTTTCTAGGAACATCCTTATGAAAACTTTTAATTGAACACACAAGTTTTAATTAATATATTTACTTATCTGAGAGAGGCAGAGAGAAAGGAGCGGGGAGAGAGAGAGAGAGAGAATGGGCACACCAGGGCCTTTAGCCACTACAAATGAACTCCAGATGCATGCATCACCCTTTTTGTGGGTACTGGGGAATTGAATCCGGGTCCTTTGGCTTTGCAGGCAAGTGCCTTAACTGCTAAGCCATCTTGCCAGCCTAGAACTTCCTTTTGCTTCAGCATTTCTATTTCCATTAAATTATTTTCTTAAATTTTCATTAGTTGATTTAGTGAGTCAAAGATGTAGAATATTGCTAATCTGCTTTCAAGATGATGTTTCAATTCACAAGGCCACTTATGGAGTATAAAGATTTCTAGCTCTAATTACCAAGAAAAGAGAATATACTGCTTTTATAATCTGTAGAGAAGTTTTGATAAAATGCAGTTTTCTTCGAGAGTTATCACTTTAAAAACTTTTGTAAATATTGGAAAGAATATTTCTTGTTCAAGACGAATAGTCAAAAATTCTCCCCAAGTGACTGAATAAAACTGATCCATCAACACAGTGCAGTGCTATACAGTTTTTTTTTTAAAGTGGGGAGACATCAATGAACTAATTTGGAATGAATTTCATGGTACATTGCTAAGTGAATCTGTAATCTATTCTTCACGTATGTAGGAAAGGAATATAAGGAAATGCGCACATATCTATTCACTTGTGTAAAAGACAACTAACAAAGGAGTGATTATTTATAGGATCTGGGTAGGAAACAGAAAAAAGTAATGAATGAGAATGAAGTGACAAGGATAAGGAGTAGTGGTCCTTCCAAGTAATACTTGTATAATTCTGATGTAAGATTGTGGCAATGTTTCATATAACTAGTATGATGGTTAATTGTGGTTGTCATATTATTGAATTAAGAGAAACCTATGAAGGGATGGAGAGATGGCTTAGCGGTTAAACCCGTTCAATTCTCCAGGTCCCACGTTTAGCCAGATGTAAAGTGACACAAGGGCGCAATGCTGCACTTGCCCACAAGGTGGGCACAAGTGTCTGGAATTCATTCACAGAGGCTGAGAGGCCACTGGTGCATCCATTCTCTATCTTTCTCTGTCTCTCTCTCAAAAATATAGATACCTATGAGATTATTAAAGCACACCTCTGAGTATGCCTTACCCAGAGATGATTAGATCCTGAGATTTCTGATATAATGGATGGATTAATCTCTTGTTGAATGCATAATATACTGAACTTACTGAAAAGTAGTGAATGATGGTAAGTGGAGTCTATGTGGGCCCTATTTCCTGGGGGGCCTAGGGAGTAACTCACTGGGAAGTGTCCTAGAGGCTATGCATTGCCCATACACTTTCTTGTCTTCCCTTCCTTACTTCATATATGTCATGATGTGAACTTCCCCATTCTGTTATTCCCTCCCTGCAATGAATGACTGACACCTCTGAATCTGTGAGCCAAACTAAATCATTTCTCCTTTAAAAGTGTTCTGTCACAGTATTTTGTCACAGAAATAAGAAAGACAGCCAATCAATAATTAAAACCAAGAAGATGGAGGGAAGGAAAGCCCAATTAGAACACAAATAGTAACAAATGAATCTAATTTCATTTCAAATGCATAGCATGACCACCCTGAAGAGTTCAGGTAGAAAATAAGTCTGACCCAAGTACCTGTGGTGGGTAGTATCTAAGAATGCACCCCTATGACCCCATCCTATAACTTTCATGTACTTATATAATTATTTCTCCTTTTGCTTGAACTGAATTTAGTGATTGCTTCCAGTGAAAAGACTATAGCAGAAGAGGGGACAGAAAGAATGTTAGAGCCACAAGTTGGGGCATTATGCACAGAGACTTGGCCTATCCCCCAGAACTCTTGACTACCCCCACAATGCATGACCCACATTCTCCATTGATGAGGGTCCCTTTGGAAGAGGGAGGACAGGGAGGAGGATAATGGAGTCACCATTATGAATGTAAAATTAGAATAATATAAATAAATCATTATAAAAATGAATCTTTAAAAAACTTTTAAAAACATGTTGTAGATGATCTATGTCCTGTAGTATCAAATATTCAGCCAACATTTAACTCTTCATGTAAAAGTAAATAAGCTCATCTACTAATTAGTATGTAAGTTTGTTTTTTTGGTTTAATAAATGGCAAAATTATAAAAAAAAGACTATGGCTGGGATAGTGGAATGTCACTTCTGAAATCAGATTACAAAAGACTGTGTTTTCTGCCTTTAACAAATTTCTTGCCTGCTTGTTTATATTATTAGAAGCTTACTGCCCTATTGTATTGTTTTGTATGCCTCTCCACCTTCCCTTCCTCTTCACTTCCTTGTCTCTTTTTGACAAAGGGTCTCATGTAGCTCAGGTTGGTCTTAAATTCTATATAATCTAGGGTTATCTTGAACTCTTGATCCTTCTCTGTCCATTTCACATGTACTCAAATTATAGGTGTATGACACCATGCCTGTCCAATCAAATTGACAATCAAAATTAATCATTAAATTAGTTATATGAAATATTATTGTAGTACTAAGTAAGAACTATACAAAATTGGTGTTTTATCAGTCTCCATAAAGAACTGAATCCTCTCCTAGTTCAACCTTGAACTAAATGAGACCTGTGTTGTTCCAGGAGTAGGATTCAGAAAATAGCTCACCCCAAATCTCAGCTGGCATGAACATGGGTGTGTATGTATACACTTGGGCCAGATGTTATTGATAAAGAGCGTAGTGATGCAAGACTTGTGGCAGGTTTCCCACCTTAATCCCCTGAGAGGACTATGATTAATGATAACAAACTATCTGTATGCACACTTACTGTCCAACACAGGGAATGCAGACTAATTGGGGAAGTGATTTATTCCAGAATTAAGGCATAGAAAATATAAGATCAGCTTGGAACATGGCAGGGTGTCACCAAAAAACAGGCATCCCCACAGGAAGATACTATCATGGGAAAAGAAGTTGGGATCCAACATGAAAGATTGACCAGTGGCAAAATCTGGGATAATTTAAACAAGGAAATTATGGCAATATTGTACTATAGCCCATAGACTAAAATATGTATCCATTAGTCCATACTGGTATAAATAAAATAATTGAAGAGATAAAGAGTAGTCTTTAAAATATTTTATTTTTTATTTAGCTATTAGAGACAGAGTCAGGAAGAGAGAAAGAGAGAGAGAATGGGCCCACCAGGGCCTCTAGCCACTGCAAACGAACTCCAGACACATGTGCCACCATGTGCATCTGGCTAATGTGGGACCTAGAAAATTGAACCGAGGTCCTTAGGTTTCACAGGCATGAGCCTTAACTGCTAAGCCATCTCTCCAGCCCAAAGAGTAGTTTTTCTTATATAAAATTCCAATGAAGACATATAGAATGGAGGAGCAAAAGAGAAAATTGCTATTGGGTACCTACCAGAGTGATGATTATTTATAGAAACACTACCAATGAATAACAAAAGCATTATGTGAAAATTAAGGCTGAAATAAGATATGAGTGTGGTAGTTTGAATAGACGGCCCCCAATCTATTCAGTGTTTATTAGTTTGTAGTTTGCATCTGCAGTTATCTGGCTGGAGGCAATGTCACTGGGCAGATCTTAAGGTGTGATGGTGGGTTTGAGATTTCAATCTAAAGATATGCAAAGTGTGCCTAACTGGAGTTCCTGAAGTGTGCTGTGCTTTTTGGCTTTTCTCTCTGTGTTTGATCCTATGAAAGCAGGCTAGCTTCTTCTGCCATTATGGAACTTCCCCTGGATCTGTAAGCTTCAATAAATATCTCTTCCTCTAGAGGTTAAATTAGCCTTATTTGCAGACGACATGATTCTGTACATAAGTGACCCAAGAACCGCCATCTCAAAACTCTTAAAGGTGATTAACTCCTTCAGCAAAGTAGCAGGATACAAGATCAATGCACAAAAATCAGTAGCCTTTGTATATGCAAAAGACAAAGATACATAAAAAGAAATAAGCAACATTGTCCCATTTTCAATAGCAACAACAACAAAAAAATAAAATACCTTAGAATAACATTAACCAAGGAAGTGAAAGACCTATACAATGAAAACATAAAAACACTCAAGAAAGAAATTGAGGAGGACCTGCAAAAATGGAAAGACCTCCCATGCTCCTGGATAGGCAGAATTAACATGGTGAAAATGGCAATCTTACCAAAAGCATTATATAGATTTAACGCAATATCAATAAAAATCCCAACTTCTTTCTTCACAGAGATAGAAAAAATGATCTCAAAATTCATATGAATATGGGATATCCAAGCCTATCCTCAGCAAAAGAAATTCCTCTGGAGGCATCACCATACCTGATCTGAAGCTATACTATAAAGCCATAGTGATAAAAACAGCATGGTACTGACATAAAAGCAGGAATATAGACCAATGGAACACAATAGAGGACCCGGACTCTGGATCAAGTGACTACAGCTACTTGATATTTGACTAAGGCCCTATCAATTAGAATGGAAAAAAGATAGCATCTTCAACAAATGGTGCTGGACAAACTGGGCAACCATATGTAGGAAAATGAAACTCGATCCACACATGTCACCATGCACAAAAATCAAGCCCAAATGGATCAAAGACCTCAATATAAAACTGGAAACACTGCTACTACTGGAAGACAAAATAGGAGGAACATTCCATGATATAGGAGTGGGAAAAGACTTCCTGAGCAAAATCACAGCAGCTCAGGAAATCAATCACTCAACCATTGGGACTTCATGAAGCTGAAAATTTTTTCACAAACAAATATACAATAACCAGAGCCAAAAGATTATCCACAGAATGGGAGAAAATTTTTGCCAGCTATACAACTGGCAGAGGCCTACTTTCTAGAATTTACAAAGAACTCCAAAACCTAAACAATAAAAAGTCAACTCACTCACAAAATGAGGCAGAGAACTGCCCAGGGAGTTCTCAGAAAAAATACAAATGGCAAACACACACTTAAGAAAATGTTTAGCATCCCTAATCATCAGGGAAATGCAAATTAAAACAACTATGAGATTCCACCTTACCCCAGTAAGGATAGCTAACATTAAAAAAAACTAATGAGCCGGACATGGTGGCACATGCCTTTAATCCCAGCACTCGGGTGGCAGAGGTAGGAGGATCACCATGAGTTCAAGACCACCCTGAGACTACATAGTTAATTCCAGGTCAGCCTGGACCAGCGTGAAACCTTACCTCGAAAAACAAAACAAAACTAATGAGAACAAATGCTGGCGAGGCTGTGGAGAAATAGGAACCCTCATTCACTGTTGGTGGGAATGTAAAATGGTACAACCACTATGGAAAGCAATATGGAAACTCCTGAAAAGAATGACTATAGACCTCCCAGCAGATCCAGTTATTCCCTTACTGGGCATTTATCCTAAAAGTTCCAAGCCTCAGATCAGAGACATTTGCTCAACCATGTTTATAGCTGCTCAATTCATAATAGCTAAGAGCTGGAATCAACCCAGATGTCCACCATTAGATGAATGGATAACAAAGATGTGGTATTTCTGCATGATGGAATTCTACACAGCAGTAACTGATCAATACTCCCACTATGAATGATCCACAATCCACATGGGGATAACTGGCATCCCAATAAAGAGGGTCCCTTAGGATCAGGGAGGACAGGGATGAGGATAAGGATGGTACCAACATGTGCTGTTTATACATCAAGTATGTACATAACTAATAATAAAAAACACATATAAGCATGATGTACTTCCTGATGCCTGTGGTGTGAAGAACAACATGTGACTTACTATTCATGCCAAAATGACATAACCTCAATCTATTCATGAGATCACACTCATCCAAATGGAATGTTCTTTTGCAAGATAACTGGTCAGCAATGTAAGGGAGTTCAGGTTCTATAAGTCACATAAAGACAGACAAATTGTTGTAGATCAGGGATGCCCAAGAAAGTCACAAATGAATTGACAGGTGGACCTTAGGACAGAAGAGAGAATATGAGTGGTGAAACTGGTGACTTTTGTAGAAGGCACATAATTTTTGCCAGTCTTTAGCTCCTGGTTTTGGTCATTGCATGATTGATGCACATGCTATTAACATTATGGGAAGCTAGAAGTACATTTATGAACTTATTATGTCTGCAGTTTTCCTGTAAGGAAGCTTCCTTTCTTAAGTTCCTGGATTTTATCACTGAGGGAATGACTCACTTGAATTTCAAGGGGAGGACTTTGGTTCCCAGTCTAATGAATACTTCCATAGGGCACATTTCTTTATTGCTTATATCTTTTGTGGGCTGGCAGTTAATCTATAATTTATAAATCCATAAATAATGATCTTGAGTCATGAACTAGAGCCTAGAATTATGCCATGTCTTCATGTTTCTAATTCGGCATTATCTTTCTCAGGTTCCATGTATTGGGATACATGTGTGCTCATATATATTGAATAGTAAATAGCAGCAGTCACTCTGGTCTACAACAGTCTGTGACACAGCACAGAGCTATTGCCATTATAATCCTTTGTTTTTGTACTCCTGAACTGCTTCTTAACCACTGCCACAGACAATCAAATCAGTTCCCTCTTTAGCTCACAGTGTAATTTATGTCTCCTGTCAGTATTCTCTTGGCCAGGGCTTGTTTTACCACAAACAGAAGGAAAAAGAATTACATGTTGGAATAGAACAGGCAGCACATGTTCAATAACAAATCAATTTGAAACTGCCCAAAGTGATGATCGTGCAAAGTCATTCTGACTTGGGAGACTTATGGTTAAAGGCTCATTTTAGGGTCAAAAATAAATATTTGACCAACTCTCTTTTTTCCTTTCTCTCTACCATACATTGATCCTCTAATTCATTTGATGGGCACTTAAAATGTCACAGGCTACCATTCCAAAAAAAGTATAAGGGATATATACTTTTGTGGTGTGTGTGTGTGTGTGTGTGTGTGGATGTGTCCTTGAGATATAGTCTCTCACTAAACTTGAAGCTCCCAATTTTTCTTAGACTGCTGTTCAGTGATCCCTAGCAATTGTCTTGTCTCTGCCCTAATCAGCACTGGGGTTATAAGTATGTAAATTTTTCATGGGTACTGGAGATTGAAAGAAGGTCCTCATGCTTGTGCAGCAAATGCTGCTATCCACGTAGCCATCTTGCCAGTCCCAGGAGTACATACTTTTTAAAACTAAAAGAATCCCATTGCTTGGAGACAAATGATAATATCATTCTTTGTGGCTGACATAGATTACTGTCAGGTAAGTATAGAAGGATGTGTAGGTGTGCAGACAGAAACATATGCAAAAGAAAGCACATTATATTTTAATATTACAGACGATAGGATTTGACTTTTTTCGGAATTTACCAAATCAAAATGAAGAAATCACTGAACCACAGTAAAATCTCTTTGGCATGGAGATAAAAATCCTTAAGATAAAGTAAACAGTTTATAAGCATCATTATGAGGCTGAAGTCAAGATTTGTTGTAGGATTCTGTATCTTAATTTCAAAGGGTGTTAATTGAATGAGCTCACCACTTTATTAGAAGAACTACTTAGATCTCTTCTCCCTGCTTCCCTCCCCTCTGCCTTGCATTTCTGTTGCTTGCCTTTGTTTTATTGTATCAGGGCTTGTCATATTTACATGCTATTCTGTAATCACAATTTTCCCAGTTAAGTCCTACATCTAATTGGGTTCAAGGCTTACTGTCCCATTACTTTTTTTTCCACCCTGAGTTCCTCATTAGATGCCACTTGTGGTTGGCTGAGATTCATTATCAAATAGTAGCTTTTTTTAAAGGATCCCATTAGGGCCACATTTCCCTAGTTTTTATTTATTCATGCATGAGAATATCTGACTGTTGCTTTTATACTTGATCAACTTGTCTTGGTAAATTATTTTGGAGTTACATTTATTTTCCTTTAAGAATTTTGTCTGTCTTCCATCACTAATACTTTCAGAAATGAGTGGGAAAGTCTCCCTTATAGATAGCTCGAGTCTTTTTTTAATGCCTGACTACATAAATAGTTTTATTTATACTTCAGGCTTCATAACTTACTGATGGCTTTTGCATTATTCTAGTGTTTCCTGGTATGTAGTATGCCCTTTGATTGGAAGTTCAATGTTTTCTTCATGGAACTATTCTCACTCTAGAGTCTTATCTGGTTGTTAGATCTTTATCTGTTGTGGTAGTTTGAATGGATGTCCCCAATTGATTCAGGAGTTTATTAAAGCTTATAATTTAGATCACCAGCCACCTGGCTGGAGGAGTTGTCACTGGGGGCAGACCCAGAATTCCAGTCTAAAAACATACAGAATGTGTGGCTTCTGCCATATGGGGTTCCTGGAGTATACTTGTTTGTGCTGCTGGATGGTGGCTTTATTTCTCTCCTGGCATGGGCCCATCTTCTTTCTGCCATTATGCAACTTGACCTGAATCTGTAAGCTTCAAACAAATGCCTTTTCTTCCATAACTGTGTCCATTTGGAAGTTCATCCCAGCAACGTGAGGCTGAGAGCTACATCTGTCTAACATATTTATTCTTTTTCTTTAGTTATTTAATGTATTTTGTCTGTATACACATGTCTATTATCTCAAATATTTCCTCCCTTTAATTTGTTCTATTTTCTTGTTTCCAATTTGCTTTAATATATATATATATATAAAGAACGTTTGGGTGGGAAGGATTACAGATAAGTTGGTAGAGAACTTGCTTTGCAAAAGCTCTGAGTTCAGTCCCTAACCCTGCATAAACTGAATGTGGTGGTTTACACCTGTGGTATTAGAGAGTGGAGGCAGGACAATCAGAAGGTCAAAGTCATCTTTGGCTACATAGCAAGTTGGAGGCCAAACTGGGCTTTATGAGACCCTGTCTCCAAAAAATATATATGTGCAATATTATTTCAATTACTTAGCCCCTTCTTCTCTCTCTTTTGGAGTGTGTGTGGTATACAGTATGTGTTGTGTGCAGTGAATGCATGTGCGTGTGTGTGTGTAGATGTGTATGCATGGATGTGCATGTGTGTGGAGGTCTGTGTAGGATGTTGTGTATCCTCCTCTATCACTTGTCTATGTTACTTCTCTGAGGCAGAGTTACTCACTGAACCTAGACCTCACTGTTTTTTTTTTAGCTAGACTGACTGTCCATCCTAGTCCAGCAATCTTCCTGTCTCTGCCTCCGCCACCCTCAGCACTGGGGTTACAGGTGTGAAGTTCCATGTCTGGCTTTTAATATAGTGTTGGGAATTGAACTCAAGTCCTAATGCTTACGCAGCAAATGCGCTCACCCACTGACCCATCTCTCTGGTCCATTTTCTCTTATTCTCTGATATTATTGTATTTTATTTTATCTCATATTTCATTTGTACTTTTAAATACTTTATTTATTTGAGAGATAGAGAGGCAGAAGGAGAAAAAGAGAGAGAGAAAGTATGTGTGAGAGAGGGAGAGAATGGGAATAGCAGGACTTCCTGTCATTGCAAACAAACTTCAGACATCTGAGCCACTTTGTGCATCTGGCTTATGTGTGCGCTGAGGAATTGAACACAGACCTTCAGGCTTTGCCAGCAAGTGACCTTAACCACTGAGAAATCTCTTTAGCCATATTCCCATTTTTATACCACAAAATCCTTCCAGTTAAAAAGTTGTTTCTGTATTTTTATTTAATTTTAAACAGATTATACCTTTTATTTCTCCTTCCCTGTTCTTGTTTCCTTGGGGCCCTCCTTAGTGGGGTTATGGGATTTATTGTGGGGTCATGAAGGCCTCAGTCAATATCAACTGTATAGTGGGGGGACTATGCCTCTGGGTATTTCCACCCACTCTGTCTCTAATAATCTTTTCACTCCCTCTTTTGCAATGATTCCTGAGCCATGGCAGGCCTGTTGTTAGCCTGATTTAGTGTTGATTTCTCTAAAGCCTCTGGATTTCTGCTTTGATAGGTTTTGCTTGGTCACTGTGCCCGTCACCATCACCCTGAAGCTGGTTGTCAGGCTAGCATAGCAGTAAGACCAGTGTTCATAGTGCTTCTTCCACTGCAAGTTCTCCTGGGCTCTGGCAGATGTGGAAGAGGTGACAACACTTGTGATGGGCCATTGGTTATCTTCTTGTCTTATTGATTGGATCTCGACTTTGGGCTTTAGGTGTTTTATAAGTAGCCTTTACTATGTTGAGATATGGTACTTCCATACCAAGTCTCTCTAGTATTTTGATTATGAAGAATTATTGTATTTTGTCAAAGGCCTTTTCTGCATCTATTGAGATAAACATGTGATTTTGTATTTATTGATGTGGTAAATTGATTACTTGATTTCTGTATGTAGAACCATAATTGCATCCCTGGGAAGAAACCTACTTGATAGAGGTAGTTGATCCTTTTGATGTGTTTCTACATTTTTGAGTTGTGTTTTACTCCAGAACAAATGAGGCATCCCTCTATCCCACAAAGAACAGTTCAGCTGGTATTATGTAGAAATTTTCAGAAAAAATCTGTTGGAAATCCTCTCTTCAAAAGTTCTGGTAATAAATTAGTGTCTTCTACCAAACCAGCATTCTATTTATTTTTGTTGTATGTTCTTCTTCTTACACAGATGAAATTACACACTTATTATATCTATATTATGAAAATATACTCTCTAATTGCTTGCCCCCATTTCTCACATACTAATATCACAATATGGGCCAGATGCATCTCTGAATTCTCAATGCATTCTCCTGTGTAACAGTACCTGACATGTGAAACATAAAACACATCAGTGCTGACTATTTTCATGTATTGCAAGTAGGCCCTTTGTGCTACACAATAATCCCAGTACTTTTCCATAGTTCAGCTTGTGCAAACAGTATCCAAGATGTCTGTTATACACATATAGCTTTTTCCTCAAACACTCACCATGTCTTCAGACGTTTTTGTCAGACAGGACGTTTATATTGTCTAATTCATTGAGAAAACTGAAATGGCCAGAAGATACTTCAGACTCTTCCCAAAGTATCTACCCTCACATATTCTTGTGTACCCATATCCTCTGCTTACTACATTAGTACTAAGGATAGATTCTTGCTATGTCTAAGGCTAAGCCTGTAATATATCCCCCCTCTTACCTACTGAAAGCTAGCGCTCCAGAGTTCTTTTCCTTCAGGTGATTGTTCTTTTTATCTTTTTTTTTTTTTTTTTTGAGGTATGGTTTCACTCTACCAATTCTGACCTGGAACTCACTCTATAGTCCCGGGCATGCTTTGAACTTACAGCAATTATTGTATTTCTGCTTCCTGAGTGCTAGGATTAAGGCTGTGTACCACCATGCCTGGCCAGGTGAGTTTTCTTTTTATCAGAATTTATTCAGTGTAAAGTCATGTTATTTGTCCTCTCAATTTACAATAGTCCCACATGAGTTTATGGTAGACATGTGATTCAAAACATAATATTCCACCCCTGTACCCGATAAACTGATGACCATCCATGATGTAAAAATATAATGCAAGGGCTGGAGAGATAGCTTAGCGGTTAAGGCGCCTGCGTCCTAAGCCTAAGAACGCCGGTTCCAATCTCCAGGTCCCATGTTTAGCCAGATGCAAAATGACACAAGGGGGTGCACACATCTGGATTTTGTTCACAGCAGCTGAGAGGTTGCTGGAGTGCCCATCTCTATCTGTCTTCCACTCCCTCTCTCTCGCTGTGTCTTTCCAAAATATATACATAATGGATTCAGTCCAAATTTAAAAGTCCCTATAGTTTTTATTTCAATCCCAGTACTGTTAAAGCATCCCCATAGTCCAAGATCTCTTAATGGTGAGCCTGTAAAACCAAAAACACATAATGGCACAGAGTAAATGTTTACACTTTAAAGGATGTCATGAGCATAGCCATGAAATAATTGAATCAATGCAAGATCTGAAACAAACAGGACAAATATCAGATTCTGTAGCTCGAATTCTGACATTTGTAACCACTGAGGAAATCTCTAGGGTTCTAATTCCATCCCTCTAGCTAGGCTGCCCCACTGCCCAGGGGGAAACTCCACCCTGAGCAAGGAAACTGTCTTTGAGAGCCAACCTGAAGTCCAAGTATCTTCCAAAATCCTAGAGTCTCTCCACTGCAACCCACAGTTCATCATGGCTCCATTGAGGCTCAACACAGGGACTCCAACAACCCTGACTCACATTGCCCAGGGGCCATTTCCAAAAACCAAACCACATTGCAAATCCATTGACACTTTTTTTAAGGATTTTATTTTTATTTATTAGAGAGGGAAGGAGGGAGGGAGGGAGGGGAGAGAGAAAGAGAGAGAGAATGGGCATGCCACTGCAAATGAACTCCAGATGCATGTGCATCTGACTTACGTGGATTCTGGGGAGTTGAACCTGGGTCCTTAGGCTTCGCAGGCAAGTGCCTTACCCACTAAGCCATCTCTCTAGCCCTGATGCTTTCTTTTTTTGTATTTGTTATACCCCTATAGTAATAGGTAGGCTACTGGATTTGTTAATCTATAGGAGAATAAAGCTGACTTTGAAGAACAGGACACTCCTTCAGCATTCAGGCCCCCTACTATTGAGTCAGCATTCTTCCTGTTGTCCCAATGAAGAACAGCTGTCCCAATCTCAATGGTGGTGATCTCACAGACAATGGCAGCTAAAGTAGCTGTAGTCTTTAGCCACACCAGCCCATTGCTTCTACACTCAACTCTGTTCAAGTTCTAGGACACAGGCAGATCAGCAAGCCACTCACACAAACTTATTTTAGCCTAGTTCTGAAAAAGTTATCTTCCCCTGATTAGCCAAGCTTTCCAAGTCCACAATTCTTATGTAGTTACCTATAATAACTCTGACCAGAATGGTCCATCAAGCTGTGCTTAGAGCACTGGAAGACATCTCTTTGGCCAAGGTTTCAGGTCCTTACACATTTCTCTCATAAACCAGTTCCACAAGGCAAAAAACCAGCAGTCAGGTTTCTAGCAACAACATTCCTATTCCTGTAATACCACTTTCCTGTTGTAGAGACCTTCTCATTGCTGGGAAAAAGCATCTGACCAAAAGCAGCCGATAAGAGGAAAGGATTTATTTTGGCTTATAGTCTTGAGGGGAAGCTCCATGATTACAGGGGAAAGCATGGCATGATTACATGAGCAGAGGCTGGACGTTTGCCACAGCAGGTGCCAAACAACAGCAGGAGAGTGAGCTCAACGAACACTTGCAAGCTTGGGGTTAATAATAATAAACCTCAAGGGCAATCCCCAGTGACATATGTCCTCCATAAAGGCTCTACCTCCCAAATTGCCACCAGCTGAGTACCAATTATACAAAACATATGACTTTATGGGAAGCAAATGGTCCAAACCACAATCCCTTGTTTTTCTGCCTTCTTCACCCTTTGTTCCCCACAATCTATTCTCAGAGTGATTGTTTCTTATTCTCAAAATGATAGAATGGCACCACATATTACTCAGGGTAAAACAAAACGTCCTTAGAAAGTCCCATAAGGGCCTATATGACCTGGCATCTTGCTGCCATGCTGTTTCCCTCATCTCTTCATTATTTCCAAACATGCCAGTCACACTGTTACTCTTGGCTTGCTACTAATGTCCACTTGAACTATCTAATATATGTCATCTATGCCTAGAACTAGTAAATAATCAAATGGGTTAAATTGAATTTAGTAATATCACACATTAAGCAATAGATTCTCTGAATGTCGAGTACCTGTTTGATAAACAAATAAACTTATACTCTTTATATTTCATCTTAATTCCTTCTCCAGGCTATTCTTGCACATCTTTAGATGCAGATCACAGCTACTTTCTTTATGTGGCAGAACTGTCATTCTATTTGACTAGACACGCTGAGTGTTCTCTTGCTCACATGTGCATTATAAGGCATCTGGGAAATCTGAGTATCATCTTAAATTCGAATTTATAATGCAACAGATGTGCTCAGAGGACACATTTAGCCAGTTTCTTGTCTGAATACATTCTTTGACCATAATCAGACATTTAAAATAGTACACAAAGACTGAAAATCATGATTTAATCTAGAGAAACAGCGTTCACATTGTAGTTTCCTCCGTCTTTTTTGCAGAGCCATCTTCTTTGCTCTAACATACATGTATTTGTATTCCATTTCATTCAAGGAATACTATAGTGAAATTCTGACTTAATTTCTGGGGAGACATGCTAGGGTATTTACAGTTAACAACATTGATTCCAACTAAATGACCTCATTCTCAACACATTTCTAAATTAACACTTCCTCATTTAACATGTGTTCAGGGTTCCTTTACTGTAATCTGTTATGCTTTTCAGCTGCCATATATGAGTTTTGAGACCACTGACATTTCTTTGAGGACTATAATCAAGTGCAGGTGCAATGGGAATTTACCAGTAAGGCCCAAAGACCATGCTTGTGATTGATCTACACTCCTTAGCATGTCCTCCATGCCCAAGTGGGAAGTGATAAAGGTGAAAGAGGGTAGATTTATCAGGTTTTATATCTCTTGGAGTTGTAAATGGATATTTTAAAAGTTGCTGCTTCCTCATATTTATCAGGTCTAAGAGAAAATAATTCTTCACAGAGTTAGAAAAAATAGTCTCAAAATTTATGTGGAAGCACAAAAGGCCTCTGATAGCCAAAAAATTCTCAGCACAAAGAATACCTATGGTGGTATATATACCTGATTTCAAGATATACTATAAAGCTATAATAATAAAAGTAATATGGTGCTGGCACAAAACAGACATATAGGTGAGTAAAACAGAATAGAATAGAATATTAAGATATACGTTCCTATAACTACAGCTACATGGTCTTTAACTAAGGGACAAAAATGCACACTGGAGTAAAGACAACATTTTCAATAAATGTTGCTAGAAAAACTGTATAGCCACATATAAAAGAATGAACCTGGACCCTCTTCTCTAACTCTGCATAAAAACTAACCACAAATGGATCAAAGACATCAATATAAGACCCGGAACTCTAAAATGACTAGAAATAAAAATAGGGAGAACATTCTAGGATATAGATATAGGGAAAGACTTTTAAATAAGACCCCAGTTGCCCATGGAATTAGACAAACTAACACATCTGCCAGGCATCACAGGAAGAAGTGGCAATTTAAACTTTGTCAGCAGCTATTGGTACTAGCTGGAAATCCAGGATGTCATTGGAGATGTTATATCTTGAATAGAAAATTCACCTGCAACACTTTTATTGGTACAATAAATAAATTTTTCATCTTTTAATATTTGATTTCATTTGAAAAACCTATAAAAATTATTCAGCTAGGAGTAAAGTCATTTATTCTGATGAAAGAACATGGATGGTGAGAGTTTATTTATCAACAGCACTAGAAATTTTACAAATGAAAAAAAAAAAAAGAAACATTATTTTCTGTGTTAGTTTGTTTCCTTCTTTGTATGTCCTGACCTCTACCTCTGAAGTATTTCCTTAGTAAACTGAAAGGTCCCAAGAGCCTCTTTCTGCATGGTTATGTAGTGCTTCATTACTGTTGTAAAACACTTTTAAAGACTCCAAAGTATTTCACATACACTAAAAATATTTTTCCCCCTGAGGACACAAGGAAATGTTATGACATGTAGAATAGCAAGCAGGTTATAGAATTTTCTCAGCAAATGGCAGTAGGTAGAATTCATCATTGTCACTTTTATGCCAAAAGATACAATTTAGTGTTAATTCCTTGTACCTGTGAATATGACATTATTTGGAAAGAGAATCTTTTCACATTATGTCCATTTAAGATATGATCATTAGCTTCTTTATAAGGATAGGAATATAGGCACAGGTGTATATAGGAGGAAAATGGCCCTGGAAAGATAGAGTGGAGTTATGTTGACACAAACTAAAGACAGCCTTGAAGCCATGGAAACTTAAGTCAAGGAGAAGGTGTCTTATTAGAAAGTTGTGAGAGAGCCTGGCCATACTCCCTTATACCATCTTGACTTTGGATGTCTTGTCTTCAGAATGGAGAAAGAATAAATTTTTCTTTTAAGACACTCAGTTTGTTATATTTCATCATATCAACCCTCGAAAATCTACACAATTACTAAGAAGTAGGCAGAACATAACTGTACAAATACACTAACACTGCTTACATGAAGGTGATTTGATAAGCAGCAATATGTATTTCTACACAGATATCTAAAGTATGGAACCCTGCACATATTCCACAAGTGGAAGGCAATCCTCTCTATTTTCATGCTATCTACCATAAAGGATAATGATGTTATACAACTGGTGTTCATCATATTAAGCAAAATAAGCCAGACTCAGAAAGACAAATATCACATTTTCTCTCACTGGTGGATCCTAGATTTTACACATATACATAAAATCATATACATATGTATATTATAGATATATTTATATATAAATAAAATAATCATACATATAAAATCATACACACGTATATGACATGCAAAAAACATAAGGGAGACTGAGAGAAGGGGCCAGACTAATGAGAGTGGAAATGGGGAAGAAAGAGGAGGATATGGGAAGTGAATATGGTCAAAATACACATACATAGTTGAAAGAAATGGTCTATATGAAGCCCAACACTATATACAATGAATATACACTGATAACAAGGGAGAGAATGTGGTTTTGCATAACAATTTTATATTTGATGTTTGAAAAGTTGCTTTTAGACCCTTAATGCCCTAATTAACTGGGTTCCATAGCACTGATGCCACCATCTATGTGAATGAACTGCATACAGTCTACCTCTGGAAATCACTACTTTGGAGTATAGGCAGCATGTTTAAACTTGTAGGTAGTACAGTTGCGGGACTTCCTATTATGAGAAATATTCTCTTTACTTATGGTCACAGGAAACTCAGTGAGCCAAATGAGTCAGCCCTGAGTATCTCCTGTGGCACAATACTGGTAACTATGGAGGTGGGCAGTAGAAAGGCTGTGCCAGTTTTGTGATGGCTTTTCACCATGTGTACTCAAATCAGGAACCCCTGTCAAATTCCTTTTCTAAACAAATTTAAACAATAAGGGACAAAGCCACGTGCCTGAGTTTCACTCTATAGCATTTCACATACACTCTCCCTGTCCCTTAGAGAAGATAAGGGAATATTTTTGGAAACGGTGTCTCTTTCATGTTTTCATCAGGTCTTCTTATTAGCACAAATAACACAATTGGTTTTCTAAAATTGTTTACTGCTTTGAATCAAGGTTGGCAGGCACAAGGGAGAAAAGATATTCAATAAAAACCCTAACAACAGCCATCTCATTATCATTACCATCACCATCATCATTATATCACCATTATCATCATCATCACTACTTTATTTAGAAAGGGCAATGTACAGACCACTAGGATAGGTCTTGGAAAGACAAAGGAACATGCATTCTTGCTGACAACAGCTCTGAATTCAATTGAGAATGAAAGCAATACACCATGTAGTGTGGCATGATAAGATCCAAGTGAATGAAACTTCTAATAAGTGAACTAGGAGGCTATGAAACAGGTAATTTCAATGAGATGTAATTACTGAAGACTCCAGGCAAATGATTTGGGGATTGAGTTTAATCTCAGGGAATGGTAATAAAGTGTTTTCTCCTTCTATATGTAAAGAATTTAGTAGATAAATTCTAGACAAGGGAATATATGAAGCATGTTTAGGAGACTACATCTGGATACATTTGATTGGAATATATATATCCATCCATATATTCATGAGTCACCAAAAAAGACAGCAAAGTAGATTGGGAAGTAACTGGGAAGAGAAAGGGCATCAGTGGGAGTGGGACAAGAGAAGGTAAAGTTTCTCAAGAGAAGCAAACAGAGGTTGAATTGTGGAAAACCTTGAATATTTGACTTAGGTCTTTTGACATTACTTGTAGGTAACCAGTGAGCATTGGAATGATATCAGTGTTGCATATGCAGAGAAGTGTGATTAAGGGGAACCAATAAAATTTTTTCATGGTGCCTTGATTATCTAATGTACCAGAAGCAAAAAGCAGTGCATTGATATAGATGTTATTATTAGGATATAGTTTGGATATAGTAATGGGAGGAAAGGACATAAGAAAATATATAATCAAAAAGACCCTTCTATGGTTAGATAAAGCTGTGTCCAGAAACTATAAGTTATTAAATGAAATTCCCAGTGACAGTGATGGGATCTATCCCTATGTGATGTTAATCAGGGAGGTCCCTGAGTTCCCCAAAATAACACAGGCTATGCCACTCCTCTTGCTTGCCCACCAATACTACACAGTGAGTCCCTATTGCTGAGGACATAACATGCTATGTTTGTACAACACCAAGAAATTAAACTGGAACTGAGCTGGACGCTTATTCCTTGCCGGCAAGTTGTCATAAGGCTAGAAGATGCTGCAGGCTGCTAAGGGAAAAAAAGTCGTTCATAATCTTACCTAGTCGTGGACTTTGTGGGCTAAACAAATAACCAACCAGGCAGGCTATGCCCGCTGGTGCAATAGTGGCATGACTATTATGGGGAGTACTGCAGTAGTTTGAATATATGTCCCCCAATAGATTCAGGTGTTAACTTGGATTTCCAGCCACCTTGCTAGAGGAGGTGTCATTGTGGTGGATTTGATTTCCAGCCTAAAGGTATGCTAAGAGGTCTGAGCTCTGCCTGGGCCCCTGCTGTTTGAAGCTGGTTTTGTGCTTGTTTGTGGTGCTGTTTGGTGGTTTCTTTCTGCTTGGATTTATGAATGGGAGTCAGCTTCATCTGCCATTTAATGAACTTCCCCTGGATCTGTAAGCTGCAAATAAATCCTTCCTTCTATACACTGTCTGGTTTGGATGTTCATCCCAGCATTGTTGAACTGACTACAACATTTACCAATTTCTTTTTGATTGCATTTGTGGCCTGCTCTATAGGAAGAAATTTTTGCCTGCTACTGTAAACCTGGTAAAAAGCCCATGACTGGGGAAACTATAGGTTCATTTTGCTAAATGAACATGCAGTACCTTCCAAACTGCCTTGTAAATATCTAGGTTCATTCCCATAGTTTAAAGCACTGCCCTCAGCTTTAGGCAGAGAAGCTTCTTAATGCAGTGGATGGTGGCTACTGCAGAGCCTCATAACTGATCAGATTGCTGAGATGTGACTGTTGAATGTTCAGGCTTAAATGGGACACATCTACATCACTATCTCCAAGGCTCTGGGAAAACTGTGAAAGAGGAAATGGAATGAATATATGAATCAGAAGAAGCACATGAGTTTTTGGAACACTGCCTTCTTGATATGACTTGGCTTTTGCAGTTATCAATTTATAGCAGCTGTGTTTACTTGCATAAGACCGGGTTCATCAACATTCCATCATGGATGGAAGAGGGGTTCATGAGGCCCCATCCCACCTGAGGAGCTATTGATACTTAATGGAGACATTTTCTTCAGTGGTGTAGCCCTGCTCTGGTAAATAAACCCCTGCTTATGCTTATGTAAGTAACTCTAAATTCATCAAGTCGCAAATAAAAATATAAAGGGGGGAACTGGTATAAGGAAGGGGATCAGTGGGAATGGTACACTAGAAGGTAATGGGGGAATATGATCAAATACATGCATGAAATTGCCAAAAAAAATAGTCCTGTGATTTTAAGTCACCTTTGTTTAGCCCTTCCTAGATATATTCTCACTAATTTTTGATAACACCAGAAAAATTCATAGCATCATGGTAGGTATTAAGGACATAAAGATGGGTAATGAATGGCTCTAAGCAGAGTGATGCATATATAAAACTTTCTAGTGATTAAAATTTTGTCAGTTGCTTTATGAGGTCATCATTTGTTCCTAAATTTATATGGCAATAGATCCCTTTGATAATTTAAAGCAAGCTATGAAATATAAATGTGCAATCAATTACACAATGATGGCTATTCACACCAAAATGCCTTATCATAGATGCAAGTACAAAGTCTATAGGTCTTAGAGATGGGAATCATATATTTAGGAGCATTGTGGGAAATCTTTACAGAAGAGATGTCATTTGAAAGATGAGTAGGAAAAAAAAGATGACATGTTCAATGAGTAGTTAGTGACTTCTTTCATTTTGTTTGTTTCATTTTTATTTTTTGAGGTAGGGTCTCACTCTAGCACAGACTGACCTAGAACTCATTCTGTAGTCCCAGGCTGGCTTCAAACTCTCAGTGACCCTCCTACCTCTGCCTTCTGAGTACTAGGATTAAAGGTGTGTGTCACCACGCTTGGTGCTTAGTAACTTATTTTGGGTGAGGTATAAATTAGAAAAATCAGAGTGGGAATTGGTGGAAAAAACTTAGAGCAAGACTATAAAAGGCATTTTAAGCTATGTTAGCCATATAAATAATACTGAAAATGATAACATAATGAAACTTACTGCTTAATGTGTTCCTACTGTATGCTGTACCTTCTGGTAGGTACTATAAGTAGATTATGAATAAAGTTTTCATATTCATGTAAGAAAGGCATTGTTATATTCATTTTACACAGGAATAAATTGAGCTATTAGGTCAAACTTGTTTAAAGTTACATAAATACTAAATGGTGACCTGAGAGTTAAAACAAGGTTTAATTCCAAAGCCTCTCCTTGGATATATTATGCTGTTTCTTTAAAAATGTTTATATTATATCATACAAGCATTAAGAAGTCATCAAAGGTTTTCATGCAGAGAAGTGGCATAGAATACACAATAGGAAAATAGTAGGAAAATGTTACTCTATTGGCAATATGTACAATAGAATGCAAGGGACCAAGAGCTTGGGATTCAGAAGACCATGTAGGATGGTAACATAGAAGCCCAAACATAAGAAGATGGTGGGCTGGAGATCATGGCTGAGCGGTTAAGGTGTTTGCCTGCAAAGCCAAAGGACCCTGGTTCAATTCTCCAGGACCTACGTAAGCCAGATGCACAAGGTGGTACACACATCTGGAGTTCATTTGCAGTGGCTGGAGGCCCTGGCACAGCCATTCTCTCTTTCTTCCTCTACCTCTTGTTCTCTCTCTAAAATAAATGAATAAATCATATAGATAGATAGATAGATAGATAGATAGATAGATAGATAGATAGATGATAGATAGATAGATGATAGATAGATAGCAGGTGAGGCCCTGTGTGACCAATATTCTTTGTACCCTTGAAAAGCATATGTAGTCCTCAGTTGTTGAATAGAACTCTAAAAAGGTTGATTGGGTCAAGTTGGTTAGTAATGTTGAAGTCTTTTGTATCTTCACTGATTTTTTTCTCTCTACTTTCTGTATAAATTCAAGATATTGTGAATAAGACTTATGTAAAATTACTTTTTTGAATAATGGCACATATAGAAGCTGTAGACTGTTACTAGAAAATTTTCAGTACCTGGGATGGGATACCTTCCAGTGAGTTGTTGGCCAAGGAGGTCCCGGTAGCCTCCAAAACATTAAAGGCTTTTGCCAAAGCCCTTGGTTTCCCTTGAGAAACAGATAGTAAGACCCTATCGCTGAAGACATCTCTTGCCTGAGAGGCAAGGTCACTGAGAAAGCAAGCTGGTGCTGAGCAGAAAACCTTCTCCCTGTAGACCAGCCAACTGAAAGCTGGAAAAAGCTGCACTACATGCAGCGTATGGGAGACAGAAGTCATCAGCAGTGAAAACAGTGGACACTGAATATTCAAATTTGGCCATACAGGCCCAAGGACTGAACGGGTACAATAGTGGCATGTCTACTCTTGGGGTAACCAACTGCTCCATAATTGGACTGAAGGCCCTCTCTACGGGAGGGAATACATACCTGGTACTGAAAAAACCTAAGCAAAAGTCTATGGTAGGTGAGGTCATGAGCCTTAGGGGTATAAAGCCTGCTCTTGTCTGACTAAATGTATATACTATTCCCACCAAGCTGCCCTGAAAATACTACACTTAATGCTCATATTCACATATTAACTCTACTCTCACTTCTGGTTAGAGAAGCTTCTCTTTTCAGATGGCAATGACCACTGGGATGACCCAAAAGGCAACATAGTGCTGAGAAGAAGGGATGGAGGAATGCCCAGCACTGAAACACCTCTGTCACACCCTCCAAGGCTCAGGGACCATTGCGGAAGAGGGGGCGGACAGAATGGAAGAGCCAAAGGAAGGGTACGACTCCTTACAATGCAATTGCCCAGACAGAAATTGGCCTCGATATCCATGACCTTGCTGTGCCTAGCAATACCTTTGCAAGACCCTCATAATAGAAGTAAAAGATAATGACATCAAATTAAAAGAGAGACTAATGGAGAGAGGGAGGGGATATGATGGAGATTGGAGTTCTAAAGGGGGATGGGGGAGGGGAGGGAAATACCCATGCACTTTTTGTATGTAAGTATAGAAGTTGTTAATAAAAAATTATTAAAAATATATATATTATTTCAACATTAAAGTCTTGGTTTTCTAGATCACATTAGCACAGAAATAGATGAGAGACATAAATGTGAGCGTTATGCTCATTATTTTATAGATAAAAAAGATAGAGGTACTGATTTAAGCATAATTGATAAGGAATTAAAGAAGAAAACAAACTCTTGAAAAAGAATATAGAAAAACAGTTTAATGAAATAAAAAGGTCATTGATTGGAAATATTAAAAATATAATACAAAGTACTAGATGAATAGAAACAAAGATTAGGAAATTTTAAGCTAATAAAGAAAATGAAAAACAAGTAAAAAATCTCTAATCAAATGTAAACATTAAATTTGGATAAAACAAAGTATAAAAACTTAAATAAGTGAAAAGGAGATACAAAATAAAATAGAAGGAATGATTCCATACATGTCAAATGTGGGGGATTTGAATGTAAAAAGACTGCCATAAAATTATGTGTTTAAACACATTGGTGTTCAGGAACGTCAAGGAACTTTATGTTGTGGAGTCTTGCTGCAGGAAGTAGACCACTGGGAGTGGGCTTTGAGGTTTTATAACTTGAACCCACTTGTTTGTTCTGATTCTGGTGACATGTGAGTCAGGCTTCTCTCTCTGGCCTGCCATTCCTTCTCTTTTAGGATTAAACTTATCCTAAAAACTATAATCCAAATTAAATCCTTTCCATACAGAGGCTTGTTCTGGTCTGGTATTTTGTTCAAGCAATATGAAAATAATGGATAAATAAAAAAATCACAATAAATACATTAATTAGAATAAGTCTGGGATGCTATTAGCAAGAAGATCCAAGATTCAGAGAATTCAAGAAACAGATTTGTTTCTTATTCACACTGCCATCTAAGGGGAACATTCTAGACTGCTTGGGATCTCTGTTCCATGTAAAGTTCAGTTCTATTCTGATATTGTTCTTATATGTCCTAGTATAAGATTTTTCAGTGCTCAGTACTACTACCATTGTGCACTGGATAATTATTTGGTAGTTGTTCTTGAATTGTCAGATACTTGGTGGCATCCTTAGTCCCTATCTACTGGACTACAAATAGCAAACACATCCTATTACCAAATTGTGAAATTGACAAATGTTTAGAAAGCAAAATCATCCCCACTCATAGAAAGTAAGTGCCCTAGAACTAACAGTCTTTCTCCTTGGTTACTATGATTTCAACTATCTGATTAGTGGGAAGGAAAAGGGGTATAAAGCTGTCATGTTCTGTCTTAAGCTCCAGGTCAAAAAGTAGCACATACACATTTTCATTTATAGTTCATTGATGAGAAGTTAGTCATATGGTCCCATCTCACTGCAGTGGAGGATGGCAACACAAGTACAGCACAGTCACAATTCCATGTGCTCAGTCACACTTCCATTTCTGTGGACAAAAAGGGAAATGGATTTTGGTGGACAGCCAGCAGTCTCTGCCACCATTTGTATGATACTATTAAAAGATAGGCACACTTAGATTGGAAAGCAAAAATGTGCAGTTGTATGCCTTTTATAAGAGACACAGCCTTAAAATATGAAATTGTTGGAAATTAAGAGAAAGCCATATAATGATGAAAAAGAAAACAGATGCAAAAATAAATATCAGGCTGAACAGCAATCAAGACTTCCAAATTTTAAGGGATGGAAAATGATATTTCATGTCAGTGGGAACCATGACACACATCCAGGAATCTTAAAGAACTTGATACTTACCTCCAAAATAAATAAAACAAAATGAAACTGATAAAGTGACCAGATGAAATGGACAAATCACCAATTTTACTTTCAGAGTATTATACATCTCCCCAAAACTAATAGATTAAATATACCACAGGTTGATAATGTAAGGATATAGAAGATCTGAATAGTAAAACTAATTTGCATTATCTTTATTTCAGTATCCTGCCAGCAGGCTGCAGAGTCTTGAACACAGTTGGTGCCCAACAAATGTTTCTGGATTTAAATAGACAGGATTTACACACAGTAGTCTTCTGGAGACTTGAGCAGGGCTAGTAAAAGCGATCCAAATTTATCCAGATATTCAAGGGACCCTGAAAACCAAAACAGTCTTGGGTGAAAATCTGTAAAGAATATAGTTAAACTGTTAGAGAACATACAACTTCATGTCCATTATTATGACTATAATAAAAATAAAGGTATTGAGAACTATCTGTGATTCTCTATATGCAGAGAAATTAAGACACTTATTTGTTGCTGGGTTACCTTTGAAAACATTATACTAAGTAAAAGATGCCAGTCACAAAAGGCATATATATTGTGGTAATTTTGATACACCTCTGCTAATACTAAAAGTCATTGAATTGAATATTCTAAAGGTATTAATTCTGTTCTATGTAAATCATGTATCACTAAAGCTTTTAAAAAAAATCACTTGACTTTTAGAATTAATGGATTTGGAAAAGGTGGAACATACAGAATCAGCATATGTTTCTATACACCACAAAATATTTAAGACAATCTCATTTTTAAAAGCCACAAAATTTAAAATTCTTTTTTCTTTTTTTAAAATTAGTTATATATTTTTAATTGATAACTTCCTTTATTTTAGACAATATCTGTTGCGGTCCCCCCAAGGCCAGCTCAGGAGGGACGGTAGGATCTTTGCTGAGTTGGGGTGAGCAGCGCAGAGTCACAACACAGACTCCGGGAGTTGGGTGAAAGCGGGAAGTGAGACTCCACAAACTCGTTTATTCAGGAAATGCACATGGGTTTTAAGGGGCTTGGCTGGCTAATCCTTGTATGGGGTGGTCCTCTTTTTGTGACCAATGACAGCCTGTCTCTGGATAGGACATCTCGTATCAGGCTTCTCGCGAGCATGGGACTGTAACTGTTGTCACACCAAGCCTGCGCAGAACGCCATTTCCACAGAAGCCACTTCCTGTTTTCTTCTGCCATGCGGTCTGGCTAGGACCAGGCCTATATTGTGCCATACAAATATCCCACGATAATTCCCTCCCTCCCCCCACTTTCCCCTTTGAAACTCCACTCTCTATCATATCCCCTCCCACTCAATTTAACCAAAGAAGTGATAGATTGGTACACTGGAAACTATCATGTACTAATGACAGAAATTTAAAAAGACATAAAAATGGAAAGGCACTCCATATTTATGAATTGAAAAAATTTATATGTTTAAAATATTCATAGTACCTTAAACTAACTCAGAATCCCAATATTATTTTTTAAATTATTTATTTATTTATTTATTTATTTATTTGAGAGAGAGAGAAAGAAAATGGGCATGCCAGGGTCTCTAGCCACTGTAATCAAACTCCAGCCACATGTGCCACCATGTGCATCTGGCTTATGTGGGTACTGGGGAATTGAACCTGTGTCCTTAGGCTTCATAGTCAAGTGCCTTAATAAGCCATCTCTCCAGCCCCCCCAATATCATTTTAACAGAAATTTTAAAAAACTATCCTCAAATTCATATGGAACCACAAGATCTTAAATTGCCAAGTAGTCATGTATAAAAAGAATATAGGTGGAGGCATCACACAAACTGATTTCCAAATCTGCTACCATAATCAAAAAGGCATGGTATCAATATGGATGTAGACATATAGAGTAATGAAACTGAACAGAGAGTTGAGAAATACCCCCATACACACAGACCATTAGTATTGCATTTTCTATGATAGTTAAGATATAGAATCAACCTAAGTGTACATTGATGGAGGACTAGACAAAGAAAATATAGTATAGATACACAATGGCATACTATTCAGCATTAGAAGAAAATCCTGTGTTTTGTGATTTAATGAATTAAATTAGTATACAATGCATTAAATGAAATAAGCCAGATAAAAAAAGACAAATGTTGCATGAACTCATGGAGTCAGAAAGAAGAATAAGGGTTGGGATAATTGGGAAGCTTTTGCTTAAAGGAAACAAATTTTCAGTCAGGCAGAAGGAATGAGTTCCAAAGATTTTCTTTTGGGCTGGAGAGATGGCTTAGCGGTTAAGGCACCTGCCTCCTAAGCCTAAGAACGCCCGTTCCAATCTCCAGGTCCCACGTTTAGCCAGATGCAAAGTGACACAAGGGTGCAATGCTGCACTTGACCACAAGGGGGCGCATGCACCTGGATTTCGTTCACAGTAGCTGAGAGGCTGCTGGCGCACCCATCTCTATCTATCTCCCTCTCCCTCTCTCTCTCCCTTTCTCTCTCTCTCCAAAAAAAAGATTTTCTCTCAACATGATGACTATCATTATTACAATATTTAAATAAAGTGCTCTCTTCATAAAATTACATATGAGGTTATGCATGTTTAATAGCTTCACTTACCTACATCAAAACATCATGTTATATGCCATAAATATATACATTTTTATCAACTGAAAATAGATTTAGGGCTACAGTGATGGCTTAGTGGTTGAGGCACTTGCCTGCAAAGCCTAAGGACCCAGATTTGATTCCCCAGTACCCATGTAAGCAAGATGCACAAGGTAGCACATGTGTCTGTATTTTGTTTGCAGTGGCTGGAGGTCCTGGCATGCCCATTCTATCTTTCTCTTTCTTTCTCTCTCACAAATAAATAATTATTAAAAGGGAAAATAGAAATATTTGCATGGATCAATCCAGAATGGTGGCTACTGTTTGAGCAAAAGGAGTGTCCATGTCCATAGTAGGATGAAAAATAACTTCATGTTTCTGGGCTGATGGGCCCTTGTAGCAGTCCTCATATACTATTCATGCATTCATCTATTTTTGCATACTTACTTCATTAATAACGTTTTGGGGCCACATATTTTCCCTGTACCTGGATTTAAATCATGAGCTGCCTGTGTAACTTTGGGAGATTTATTTACAGATCTGTTTCTCAGTATCTTTATTAGTCAAATGGGATCATGCGTAGCAATTGACACATTTGTTAGTATGAAAACATAACAAGTTAATATAGTCAAAGTTCTTAGTATAGTGTCTGGCATATTACAGAACATTCAACAAATAATGTGTGTACACCACTGTTATTATTACTATATCAATATCAATCTAATTACAGCAATGCAAAATAATGCTGGACATAATAATGACCATGGATCCCCAGTAAATCATTAATTGTGTTGAATTCCTAGAATGTATGTAGTGGGTGTTGAAATGACTTCTATCAAACTGTACTTAGTTACAGTTGGTGATTAAAGTATTCACATTTGCTAATATGGAAAATTTACCCATTATGAATGTTTTATTTATAGATACTTTTGGGATAATTGAGATATTGTTTACATGTTAGGAGTGTATTTTGCATTTTTAAAGTTAATGACAAAAGAAATGTTCATCATCTTATACACCCATTATCCTAGGAGTCATTTGTTCTGAGCTATTAGTATAGTTTGAAAATTAATAGTGAAGCTAAACTTGCCAGTCAATATAAAAGCAAAATATCTAGTTTCTCCAAAGGAGTCAATCCTGTCTCATCAGATAAGCCACTCACCATGGCTCAGGCTTCAGGCAAAAGCCATAGTTGTTTCATTATCATTAAACCATGTACTTTGAGGTGGAAATTTGGTTCTAAGTGGAAACAAATATCATAACATATTTACTTCATGTATTAAGCCAACAAAGGTGTATGCAAGACAGAGCAGGTGGGCGCAAAGTGCCTGGACTTGAACCTTGGAAAATGAGAATGTATGTATTTCACTGATGCCTGCTAAATGAACTTGGGCCTATCATTTAGTCTCTAGGTAATATATGGTATATGACTTCAGCTTCCTAGCTCCCAAAATGAGAATAATTTTCTCCTTTCTTAGAAATTCACAGGATTATTATAGTAAGATAATAGACAAAGAGATATTTTTATTGATTTTTTAATTGACAACTTCTATACTTACAGACAATAAACCATAATATTTCCCTCCCCACACTCCCCTTCAAAACTCCATTCTCCATCATATCCCCTCCCTCTTTCCATTAGTCTCTCTTTTAGTTTGATGTCATCATCAAAGAGATACTTTTGATTTATAACATACATTGGAAACACAAGACATAGTTGTACCACTACTCATTCATTCATTTATTCAGCAAACATACACACAACACACACACAGACACACACACGACACAGACAAACACACACACACACACTCTTTTTGTGTGTATGTGTGTTCAGGTGTGCTATGACACACTTGTAGGTATGAGAAAGTCAGAGGACAATTTTCAGGTGTTGGATCCTCACCTTCCATCACCTTCTTTTGAGGCAGAGACTCTCTCATTCTCTCTTTCTCTCTAGCTGCTTACTCATTGCCATTGTTACCTCATGTGATCACTACTTGTCAGCCCAGCTGGTCTGTGAAATTGCTAGAAATTCCCCTATATCCACCTTCCACCTCACCATCAGTGTTCTGGGATTACAAAAGCCTGCTACTGCTTCCAGCTTTTGTAGGGTCTAGGGATTTGAACTTGGGTACTTGGGCCTAAGTGCAAGCACTTTATCCATGGAGACATCTGTTTTTGACTATTGAATCCATATTGGTGTTCTAAGTTCTGAAAGCAAGACATTCTGTAATGAAGTTAATCTTCCACTAAGTGGAACAAAGACAAATATTTAAAATATTTTACATATTGATAAAAAACTTGAAGAGAAATAAAGAAGGATAAGAAAATAGAGAAAAGTGGATGATAAAGCAGGAGGATAATTTAGAGAGTCTTTGTGAGATTCAAAAGACTTCTATAATATCAGCTGAGAAATTGACAAAGAATGAAGGGTAGGGATGATCAAAGATGAGGGAACAAGAGTGTCACAAATTGTCACATACAACATGGTCATATTTTAGTACCAGATTAAAGAGTCATTATACATGCCCACACACATCCATATTTCTCTTCCCAATTAGTTTGACATATTAGGTAACTTGCACCTGGCTTTCCTACTCATAAGGGCTGGCTTCAGGGTTAACAAGTACACAAGTAGGAAACTCAAGCTTTACCAAGTGAAGCTGTGAGGGTTCTGAAGTCTCAGAAAAAAAGAAGATTTTGTTATGCTTTAGTGGCAATGATCACAATCACTCACTGTTATAACAAGTTGCATTTGTATATTGCAGCAGAGAGCATGCAACAAAAAAAATATTTTTGTAATTGATACTATACAATTGTCAGTTTGGAAAGCCCATTTTTGAAATGAGAAAACCAAATGACAAACTATCACTTTGTCTCTTGACAAACAAACAGATGGAGAAAGGAAATGATTCTAGTGAAAATGAGTGTGACTAGTAGCATGTGTTAGGCCAAGCAAAACAGATAATGCCTATGGCCTAAATGACCTTCAGACTCAAGTGCTATAAAGTACTGCATAGAGGTCATGCTCATGACATATTTGAATACAGAGTGAGGTCTATAATCTTCTTGAGCATCTCATTCTTTGAAGATTTATCTCTAGAAAAGCAAGGTTATAGCAACAAATCTCAGAATGTGTGTTAGAAAATCAGCATAGTAATTGATAGGGAAAATACAACTGCCAAATGTCATCAGTATTATTCATATAAGTCTTTCCACATATCAGGAAGGAAAACTGTGGTAGGAACATGTATGCTTATCTAATGTGTATGAGGTGTGAACTTGAACAGCTACTTCATTGAAAATTTTAGTTTAATACAATTTCAAAATCATATTTCAATAATTATGGAAGGAACTATTGTGTACCATGTACTGTGAACTCTACCTGGATTCATCTACTGTTAAGATGTGCCCCAGTTACAATCATTCATTCTCATTCTTACCCCTTCCATTCACTGCTCCCCCTCCTTCCCATCTCTCTATTCTGCTCTCCTGTACAAGCTCGCTCTCTCTCTCTCTCTCTCTCTCTGGGTGTGTGTGTGCGTATGTTTGTCATTCAGCAGTAAATTAGAGATATGGTATCCTTCAAATACTTGAGTGTGTATCTGCTAAGACATAGGACATTATCTCACATAATATGGCATAATTATCAAAATTAGGAAATTTAACATTTACACAAGTCTGTTATCTAATTCATGGTCTACTTTCAAATCCACATAATGTTTTTTCTTGGCCTGGATTCAATTTGTGTTCTTTGGAATATTCAAGAAATATTTGTTGAGAATATTCACCAAGTATTACATCAAGTACTAGAAGAAATGCTAAGTCCAGCATGATGGCCCTGTCTTCCAAGAGTCTCTACTAGTAGGGAATATAAATATATAAGCTAGTAATTACAATTGACAGCAGATAAAATATTTATGGGTGCTTACTTGCCATTTCTCATAAATTTAATATAGGGGTGTATATTTCTTGTATATGTAACAACAAAGTTATCATGTGGGTTTAACCTCCCTAAAGTGTAATAGTTCTTCAGCCTTCCTTTGATTTGTTGATCTTGACATTATTTAATAATATGGCTAATTGATTTCTAGATTGTCCCTAAATATAAGTTTGTCTGATGTTTCTTCATAATTAGATTCAGTATATGTATTTTTGGCAGAGATACTGTGGAAGTGATATTATGCCTTTCTCAGTACATCATATCTTGTTGATGCTAATATAAATGGAATTGTCCTTTTAAATTTCATTTTACAATTGTTTTTTTGAAGTATGCAAAATGCAATTGATTATATTGATGTCATATTCTTATGCCTTGCTGGGTTCACTTATTAGTTCTAGTAATTGTTTTGGAAATTCATTATGATTTTCTGAACATATAATGATGGCAACTGCCAAAAGAGAACAATTTCATCCTTGTTATCTTTTTTGCTATTATTATGGTGATATTAGACCACTGAATACAAGGTTGAATAAAAATGAAAAGAAAAGAGAAAAGAATCTCCTTGCTTGCTATTGAAGACAGAATAATGTTTAGTATTTCAGCATTTAGTGTAACTGTAGTTTTTGCAGATATATCTGTAAAGCCAAGGAGGTGCCTTTTTATTCTTGGTCTTAAAGTAGTTGTTTTCATGAAAGGATATTGAATTCTGATATGATGTTTTATGTATCTATTGAAATAAACATATGGATCTTGTTTAGTCAATTAACATTTTGGTGAACATTGATTAGGTTTTTAAAAAATTAGTCCAACTTTACAGTTGTAGTATAAACTCTTTCTATTCCTGAAATTTTATTTTGATTGAATTACTGATACTATTTTTTAAATTTTGTAACATTTTTTTTTTGTTTGTGAGATTATGAGAGATATTGAAACTCTGATTTTCCTGTAATTTTTTACTGATTTTTGTGACAGGGTCATTCTGACATTGGGGTTTGGATAGGGATGTTCAAGACACATGAGAATCACTTTGAAAAGTCAGGTACACATTCTGGTGGCAGGCTCACAATACATAGTGTGGATTACAGAGTAAAAATAGCCCTGTTCTGCAATATACTGAGCTCCAGCAGTCCCATCAACTAAGGGATGTTGGAGGAGCCATCCTGTCTGTGTCCTCTGTAACAAATTCACTGACCTCATTCCCACCTATGAATCCTTAAGCCTTCCTGTAACTCATGTTTTCCCTGTTTAACATATTGCAGAATCAGACTTAACCCAAAGATATCTAGTGGGACACATGTTTGTCCTAGTAACAGGCTTGCCAACTTGACCTGTGATCCCTGAAGACCTGAATAGACTTTTTTTTTTCAAAAGAAGGTACATGTAGAGTAAATAGGTATATGAAAAAAATGTTCAATATCATTAATCACCAGGGGAATGTAAATCAGAAGTATAACAAGGGGCTGGGGAGATGACTGAGTGGGTAAGAATGGTTTCCATGCAAGCACAAAGGCCCAACAAAGCTTGGGACCAACTAGTTTGATCCACCAGCACCTATGTAAAAAACAGAGCATGGCCAAACACATCTGTAACCCCATTACTATGGGAAGTGGATACAAGAGAATTATTTGTGCTTACTGGTCCAACAAAGACAGCTCTGGCCAGGTTCTGTGAAAGACTCTGTCTTAGGGAAACAAGATGGAAGAGAGACAGAGGAGGATACTTGAAGTGTTCTTCTGGCCTCTGCATGTGTGTGCATAGACCATGGGCATCTGCTCACTCATGTGCATATACCACACACAAACATACCACACCACCCTAGACCACAATACTACTATACACACACCAAAAAACTGTAATAAGATTACACCTTATACCTATATATATAGAAAATAGATTTATCATATGATTCAGCCATTCCCTTTCTAGATATATATCCAGAAACATGGCATGACAATTTCAAAAAGATACCTGTAACCATATGTTCTTTGATTCCAAGATATGGAAAAAAACAAAACTCTTTTTTACTTGGTGAATAAGGAAAATGTGGCAATCATTTAATAATGTAAGGATATATCTAATCATCATGATAAGCATTTTAAATATATTCAATTTTTATTTTTCAAATGTACCTCAATAAAACTGAAAAAGGACTTAGTCTTAGTTTGTTCTTCAAGCTACTTATAGAGCAGTTATGTTGTTGACTTTAGACCTTTTTAAAATGTTGGCACATATAGCTATGGAATACCATTTTACTAACTGCATTTTTTCATAAGTTTTGGTAAATTATTATTTTTGGTGCATGTTAATACAGTGTGTGTGCATGCACATGTGTGTAACTATGTGTATGTAAGTGTCACAGTGTGCATGTAGAGGGAAGAGGACAACTTTAAGTGTCAGTCCTCACCATCCACCATGTTTGGGACAGTCTCATTCACCACTGCATTCACCAATAGCCACTGAGCCATCTATCCAGCCCACTCATACCTTCTATAGTATTTTGTTTCTGTTTCTTTAAAATGGGTAATTAACTTAATTATTATACTCTAATTAAATCTGAGTACAGAATCTTTCTAGAATTTTACTTTTCTCCCCATTATTTCACAGAAGTCTTGCTCATAAATAATTTAATAGTACTTGCATTTATAAAGTATTTCTTAAGTATTTAATATGACCTTAATATGAAAAAACTCACCTTTTTCTGAGATATTTAATTGGTTTACTTAATTAAATCTGGAAGTTATGATAAGAAGTAAATGTTGAGTAAATAGATTTATTAATAACTTGAACTTATATTTACTATGCATATAATCTAGTGATGGAAGCAGAGGAGGATGGATATAGCAGAGCCTAGTTTATCATCCCTGTGGATTTATCATGCCATGAATATTGAGCCAAATGTTTTATAGCTAGAATAAAAATTTTGGTCATTTCAATGAAGATCATTTAAGAGATTCCATTTTGTTTAGAACATAAACATGAAAGATTAAACCAGAGTATGTAAAAGTTAATCTCTGGTTGTCAATTTAACAGAATTTAGAATCAGCATTGAAGCAATACTTTGGCTATTTTTGTGAAGGCTTTTCTATATTGTGTTAGTTGAGGTGGGAAGACCCATCCTAATGGTGGGTGGCACCATCCCATGGAACAACTAAATTCTTAGACTGTTTTAAAAGGATAAAACTAGCTGAGCATTAACATTCATCTCTCTCTGCTTCCTTCCTGCTGATGTGATGTTGGCCATCTGCTATTGCCATACTTTCCCTGTCATGATAGACTTCCCTTCAAAACTGTAAGCCAATGGGCTTGGAAAATGGCTTACCAGTTAAAGGTGCTTGCCTGCAAAGCCTGCCTGCCTGCCTGGGTTTGATTCCTCAGTTCCCATATACAGTCAGATGCACAAAGTGGTGCATGTGTCTTGAGTTGGTTCTAGAGGCCCTAAAGCACCCATTCTTTCTCCCCCACCTCTCTGTCTACCTCTCTCTCTCTCTAGCTCTCATAAATAAAAAAATTAAAAACTGTAACCCCGAAATAAACCCTCTTTCCTTAAGCTGCTTCTTTTTTTTTAATTATTCACAACATACTTTGTATGGATACATTATGTATTGGTACCCTCTTTTCCCTTGTCCCTGCCCCCATTCCGCTGGGGACCCTTCTCCATGGGGTTTCTGGTATTGCCTATGGAGTTGTGGGTTATGCATTGTGGGAGAAGCAGCCAGTCATTTTTGAGGGGAAGGAATGCCTCTGGGTATGATGTCTCAACCTGTGGCTTTCACAATGGTTCTGCCCCCCTCCCACAAAATTCCCTGAGCCTTGGTGGGTGAATTTTATGTCTACTTCAGTGATGAGCTCTTATGAGCCCATGGATCTCTGCTTTTGTAAGTATTGAGTATCCTCAGGGTCTGTCTCCTTCACCTTGGAGCTAATTATCAGGTTCAGCATGGAAGCAGCACTCTTGCTCATCTTCCCAGTTCCTCTCTGGTTTCAGCTGTGTCTTGGCTGAAGTGTCGGGGTAGTTTATCTCCTTGGGACTTGCTATCTTCTGAAAAAGAACAGACTCTCCAACAGAAAGTGAAGTCATCATAGTTTAAATGGGATAAGCATTATTAATTCAGGGAGAATTTGATGTATGTAACTCCTCTTTTAGCCAAAGACTAGTGAGAGCTTGACACTGGAAAACATGTTCTTTGTCTCCATAGGATTCTGATCTGGTTCCCAATTCTAGATATGGGTTCCTTTACATTGAGTGGATCTCTTAGCCAATCAGAAAACTATTGGTTACCAACCAAGGCTGTGCACCACTTACTGCACTGGCATTTTACTTCCCTTTTACATTGTGTTGGAACCATTAATGACTATTAGGACTTTGGAAGTTATACATGAATTGATGCATTTTGCATTATAAGATGGTAATGAACCTATGAGGACAGGTGGCGGAAGGTTATAACTTAAATATAATATGTGTGGATGTCAAATTGACAATGGTAGATTTGTGATGGTGTATATTGGTTGTTAACTTGGCATAGCCTAGAATCACCTTTAAAGAATTATATAGATTATGCTAGCCTATGTTCATATATGTGAGGGATTATCGTGATTAGGTTAATTCAGATGAGAACACCCACCTTAACTGTAGGTGGCACCATTCCATGGGCTTGTGAATAACAAATTCTACTTCCTCACTGTGGACTGAGTGTGACCAGTTCTGCTTCAAGCTCCTGACTTCCCTGCCTTGATGGATTATAACCTAAAACTGTAACCTGAAATAAACCCTCTTCCCTTAAACTGAAAACATATATGTATAATTTTTGATATTTTCATATATGTATAAAATATATTTTGATCATACTTCTATAATTATCCTTTCTCCTTCCCCTTCTATTAACACTCTTTTTCTTCCACATTAATCCCCATCTTATTTTCATGACATTAAAAATAAAAACACTGAGATAAATTAGGGTTGCTTGCATGATCATATGTGGTAGGTTATTTACTGCAGAATGGGCACCTTACCAGTAGCTATATCACTCACAAAACCTGATGCTTCCTCTCTCAGCAAACAATAACTGTATTAGCTATTCTGGAAAGTTTGGGATCTCTTATACCCTTCCCATATTGATAGTGAAGTATTGACAGGGTTGGTCTTGTGTTGTAAACTGCACCTGCTGTGATGTGTTTGAGTGTGATGATGATGTCATATCCAGAAGACAGTGTTTTGAAGCCTTTCTCCCCACTCTCTTGCTCTTATGTTCATTGTGCTCTGTAAATCAATTTTTATCAGGTATTTTGTCCCAGCAATGAGACTGTAATTAACACATTAACTATTCTTAACTTATTCCAATAAGCATAAAAATATGTTATTCCAACAGATGGTTGGAGAAACTGGATGTCCCCATGTAAAAGAATGAAGTTGAAACTTTACCTTAAATAATACAGAAAATTAACCCAAAATGGATCAAAGACCTGAATCTATGATCTAAAAATAGAAAACTTATAGAAAAAAATGTAGGGGGAAGTTTTATGACATTGCATTTGCTAATGAATTCTTGGATGTTATATTAAAAGCCAAGGCAATAAAAATAAAAATAATAGAAGTTATATCTATATGAAAACCTGAGCCAGGTGTTATGGCACACATCTGTAATCTCAGAACTTGGGAATCTGAGGAAGAAGGATCACAAGTTTTGCAGCCTGGGAAACGGTGTCTCAAAAAGTTTAAAGAAAAGAAAAAAAATGAAGACTGGGCAACAGTAACAACAATAACAACAACAAAACAACAGAAGAATGAAGAGGCAACCTATAGGATAAAATACTTACAAATCATTTTTCTGATAAAGTGTTAATATCTATAGTAAAAAAAAAAAACTTCATACACCTGAGGAACAACAAATTAACCTATATAAAAATGTCAAAACAACAGGTATTTCTTCAAATATATATAAGTACATGAAAAGATGCCTAACTTCATCATTGGGGAAATGCAAATCAAAAGTACAATGAGAGCCAGGCATGGTGGTGCACACCTTTAATCCCAGCACTCTGGAGGCAGAGGTAGGAGGATCGCTGTGAGTTCAAGGCCACCCTGAGACTACATAGTGAATTCCAAGTCAGCCTGGGCCAGAGTGAGACCCTACCTCGAAAAACCAAAAAAAAAAAAAATAAAAAAAAAAGCTTAGGATACCCTCTAGAAACAGAAAGTAAAAGAAAAAATAGAAAATTGCAGGTGTTCATGAGGATATGGAGAAATTGAAATGGTTATATTTTGCTGGTAGGAATACAAAATGATGTGGTATGGAAAATAATATAGTAAACTCTTAATAAGTAAAAACAGAGCTATCATATACTCCAGTCATTTCATTTCTAGATATATATTCAGAAGAACTGAAGGCAGATATATGAATACTCATGTTCATAGATTTATGCACAATAAACAAACAGTAAACAAAGATAGATATAGCCAAATGTTCAAAGTCAGATGAATAGACAAGCAAATTGCTAAATGTATACAACAAAATAATATTCAGACTTTAAAATTCTGACCCATGTTATTACATGAATAAACCCTAATGACAGTATACTAAATAGAATAAGCCAGTCACAAAAAGACCAATGCTGTATGGTTGAAATCATATAAGTTATGCAGAGTAGTCACATTCATAGACAGAAAAGTAGAATGGTGGTTGCCAACAGATAGAGCCATAGTTTTTTAAGGGGTCTGGAGCTTCAGTTTTCTCAAATGGAAAAGTTCTAGATATCTGCTTCATAAATATATGAATAAGAATAGCATTATTGTACACTGATATGCAATGCAGAGGGAAAATTTTGTTATTCATGTTGTATCATAACCAAAAATAAAAGACATTTAAATGTGAACATGAAATAAACTTTCAGGTAACCCCGGGTTTTTAAAATGTATTTATTTATTTAGTTAGTTATTCAGTTAGTTATGTGAAGAGGGAGAAAGAGACAGACTGACTGAATGAATGACTTACTGACTGACTATTGGTGGACCAAGTTCTCTTGCCATTGCAAATTCAAGATGCATGCATGATTTTGAGCATCTGGATTTTATGTGGGATGCATCACTTTATGCATCTTTTATGTGGGTCTGGGAAATAAAATGTGGGCCAGCAGATGGTGCAAGCATGCACCTTTAACCACTGAGCCATACCACAGTCCCTGGGCTCTGGTTTTAAGATAGCTTTGCATAAGAGATGAACACATCTAACCATGATAGGCAATGTCAGTGAGGGGTTAAAAAAGCACTGTCAGAAGATTAAAGCTCAGATTGAAGGGAGTGTCTATAGAAGACAGAGGATTGTGACAGTGCCTTCCTCAAATATCAAGCCGAAGAGTGCAATACATGACCTTGATTTCTAAGGCAAATGGCATATGATGACATCCCTAGGAGGAAGATGTATATGTGATTTCTTCACTCCTCTACTTTCTTTCAAGAGAAATGGCCTCCACAAATTCAACACCAAGTGAGAGTGAGCTTTTTGTTTTTTTCAGGTCTTGAAGATAACCACAGGCATTGGCTGTGATTGCTTTTTCTTGTGTGGCATCCACCACCATCATTTACTATTGCTGATAGATAAAAGACTAACAGGATGATTGAGTATTACCATCCCCACAGTCAAATTTGGAGCCATTTGGCTAGCTGAGTGCTGCTAAGCTGCTTTTGCTACATTTAAGTTAAGTGCATAAAAGCAGAGGTTTTGAGTCAGGCAGAACCTGGTCCCAGTGCTAGCAGCACCAATTACTATTTATAAGAATGTGGACAGTTTATTAACTCCTGTAAGGGTCATTTTCCTAATCTACCAACATATTCCTTACATCCCAAGGTTTTGTGAATGCTTTAAAATCTCTAAAGCAGGGCTGGAGAGATGGGTTAGTAATTAAAGTGTTTGCATGCAAAGCCAAAGGACCCAGGTTTGATTCCCTAGGACCCACATAAGCCAGATGCACGAGGTAGCTCGTGTCTGGAGTTTGTTTGCAGTGGCTGGAGGCCCTGACATGTATATTCTCTCTCTGTCTGTCTCTTTCATCTGTCCCTCTCTCAAATAAATAAATAAATAAAAATTTTTAAAAATCTAAAACAGTATCTGACTCACAGCAAGTGCTCAGTAAATAGATTCCCTTGTTAGGAATTTCTTTTGGTCCTTAAAGTATGATATTGTGTTCACACAGCTGATCTTTGCTTTAATTGCAAGTCCAAGACAAATAGGAAATGTCTCCTGAGTCCTAGCCTGGATATTAAAGCTTAAAAGTTGCCACTTAAGTAGTTTTGAATCATTTATTTTATTGTCACCTAAACTCAAAAGTGTGCCAGCTCATATTCTAGAGCAGACTGCCAAATGTAGAAAACCTTTCTTGTGGATGTGTTAAAGAATTAATTTAAAATTATTTATTGCCCTCTTTATATCTGTCTACATTCCTTGGCATGCCAGAGGGGCTGGCTAGCTGTGTACACCACTGACGGGCTTTGCTTTGAAAAAACTCATTAAAGAAAAAGTTTGAACTTATAAAACAATCAGTATGCATTGCTTCAGGGACTTTTGGTGTGCATGCATAGGTGCAGGCAGGTATAAGATAATCTTGTGGATCTTTGTTTAATCCAATCTCAAACATCTAATATTCTTCATTTCATTCTAACTTCCTAAATATTCAGCTACTAAGACAGATAGAGCTTTATGGAGAAGCATAAATAGTTTAAAAATTCAGAAAAACTCATAAGTGATCGTGAAATCAATTTGCTTTAGCAAAGTTTAGTTCATAGAATTACTTGTCAGTGAAACCATGGGGAAGCTATTCATTATAGTTCCATCCACTGCAAAGATCCAACTCACTTTATTGTTGCTCAATTCACACTTTAGAAACACATCTACTGCCTAATGTAAGGAATGTGTGGAAATGTGATTGTTACTTCAAACCCTCAAACCCACTCTCTCTTCCAGAGTCATTCCCTTCTGTCAGAGAAGAGTTAAGTTCTAGAGAATAAGGAAGGCACAGGCAAGAAGTTTCTAAGAAAAGGTCAATGGCTACAAATTGTGGATGTCCCCACTCATTTTCTGTCCTTACAGCATAGATAAGCTCAGGGGCTTTTGTTACCTCATTGTCTGTGGTGATGGATGAAACCACTTCTAAAAAAAAAAAAAAAGGAAGGTAAGTTAAGAATAAAGGGCTATTTTTGAGCACTTGCTACTAGATGTTAACTCTCTGGCTGTCAAATAGAGCAGCTGCATTGCTGTGGTGGTTAGAATGTAATATCTCCCATAGTTTCAAGTGTTTGTGATTAAGCCTCATATAGAGCCTTACTGGATGAGTTATGTCACTGGGGGCTGACTGTAAGATACAGCCTGTTGCAGTCAGGTTCGCATTGCTGGCAGAAATCACCCGACTAAGAGCAGCTTGTGGGAAAAAAGAGGTTTATTTTGGCTTACAGGCTCAAGGGGGAAGCTCCATGATGGCAGGAAAAACAATAGCATGAGCAGAGGGTGGACATCACTCTCTGGTCAACATAAGGTGGACAACAGCAACAGGAGAGTGTGCCAAACACTGGCAAGGGGAAGCTGACTATAATACCCATAAGCCCGCCCCCAACAATATACCACCTCCAGGAGGCTTTAATTTCCAATTGCCATCAGCTGGGGAGACTAGCATTCAGAACACTTAAGTTTATGGGGGACAGCCCCGTTTGTTCAGCTCACTTTTTCTATTTCCTCTCTGTTGCTCTAGAGATGTGGCGCCTGGCTGTCTGCTCCTGCCATGCTTTTCCATCCATGATAGAACTTTCCCTCAAAACTGTAAACCAAAAATAGACTCTTACCTTGTATAAGCTATGTCTAGCTGAGTATTTTGTCCAAGCAATGAGAAGGTAACCCCTAAAAATTGCCTTTGTTTCTCAAAAAGTAACCTAAGTACAACAGCCTGCTTGAATATTGTTAGGTACCATCTGAAAATCAAGAGTATGGACTATAATCAATGCATATAAGAGCACAAGTAATGTCCAGATGTAACAAAAAGAGTTCATTGCCATAAACGATACTGAGATAATTTGACGTTACTGTGCATAAAATGAATGTAATCCTATAGTTCATGCAATATATCATAATCAATAAAAACTAAGGTATGGAGGCTAGTGATATTTCTCAGTGGTTAAGGAGCTTGCCTCCAGAGTCTAACAACACAGGTTCAATTCCCCAGAACCCCTATAAAGCCAGATGCACAAAGTGGTACATGCATCTGGAGTTCTTTTGCAGTAGCTAGAGATCCTGGAGTGCCCATTCTCTCTCCTTGTATATCTCTGATTGCAAATAAATAAAGAAATAAAACATTTGAAAATCCAAAAAACTAAAGTGTGAACAAATTAATTACAAGATATTTAGAAGCCAGAAAATAGAACATTTATTTAATCTGTGGAGATAGTATCTGATTAAAGGTGAAAATGAAATTATAAAGGAAAAGATAGGCAGTATGATTTTTTAAATAAATTAAAACAACTAAAATACAACACCAGAATAGAAGTTAATTGACAAAATAGAAAATTGCATTTCATACATATGATGTCAGTTCACCATAGACAGTGGATGAAGAATATGAATAGTGATTACATAAGATGGAACACCATTAGTATATTAACATTGGAAATTGTATATTCTTTCCAACAATAAATGAAGTGTAAATTGAAAGAATGATGACATGTCACTTTATACTCAAAACTTAGCAACAATAAAGGAGCAGTATTAAAATCAGTGATAGGACTACTGGGAAAATTGAAACATTTATACATTTCTAGTGGCATTATAAATGATCTTAGTTAATTGGATGAACAGTCTGGCAGTTTTTAGCAAGGGTCATAAAATGTTCATACCTTTATCCTAAATTATCTCTATCTTGGGCACTTGTTGTAAGGCTATAATCAGAAGAGAAAAGCAATATGTATTATTTATTATCATAGAAATCTGGACAGAACCCAGTCATTAGTAGAGAGAGATGGTTAAAAAATTCTAGCATTTTAAAATTAATTGAATTGTTTGTAACAAGTTTTAATAAATATAAAGAGTACTAGGACATATGAAAATGTATATATGAAATACTAAGTTACCCTGGAAAAAAACAGTAAAATAAAACAACATAAGAACTGATATCAAGAAGATCTGAAAGACTATATATGCAGTTCAGTTTTAGAGTGATTACTTTGCATATACAAGGCCTTAGCTTCCATCCCCAGCAACACACACAAACACACACACACACACAAACACACACACACACACACACACACACACACACACACACACCATCTATCCAAAGGGGCTGACACTCACTAGGACTCTCCTTCTAGAATAGAGCTCTATGTTGAGAAATGATTTGTGGCAGTTGAGTAAACCTAAAGCATGTTAGAACTAATAGATAAAATGAAAAGAAAAAGCCCAAATCAAGTTAAGGAAAGAAACACACATAAAACCTCAGAAGCAAGTTATCAAATTGTTTACAAAGGTATCAGAAGAAAGGGCCTTGTAAACTTAGGAAATCTATGATCATTATGATTTTTTAGACTTGAAAGAAAATTCATATTAAAATTGTTCATAAAAAGTTATTTCAGCCGGGCGTGGTGGCGCATGCCTTTAATCCCAGCACTCGGGAGGCAGAGGTAGGAGGATTGCTGAGAGTTCGAGGCTACCCTGAGACTACATAGTTAATTCCAGGTCAGCCTGGACCAGAGTGAGTCCCTACCTTGAAAAACCAAAAAAAAAAAGTTATTTCAAAAATCAAAAAAAGAAATATATTAAGGTAAAATCTTACATTAATTTATTACAAGATGAAACAATAAAGGACAATAATATCCCTATATATCATGAAAACACAATATTTCATAACAAATGAAAATATGTTAAGCAAATGGTAGAACAGATGAACAAATATAAATAAGAATCAGGAAAATTCATAAATAACATAACCTAGCCTAACAATTAGAGGAAACAAGAAAATTACACTCAGAAATTGAAAGCACATTAGAAAAAAAAATAAGAGCGAAGAAGCACAACAAATAAAGACAAGATGTACATACCTGCGCAATAGTGGCACACAGCCTAGGTGGGTAACCAATGGCTCTGAGATTGGCTATGGTATCCTCTCAGTGTAAAGGAACCTGTAACTGGAACTAGGAACCAAGTCAGAACCCTATGAAGACCAAGACTCCAATGAGAAGCTTCCACTAGCCTATGTCCAAAAGTGAGGATACACCCACCAAAATCTCTCTAAATTATCAATGTATATCCACTTTAACCTATCCTGATCTATTGTAGAATCTATTTTTCTTTTTCAGGAAGCAGTGAGTACCAAGGACAACCATAATCTACCAACATGGCAAGAATAGATAGCTGACTCCCTGACAGGAGATAAAAACTTAAAATAATACATTAAGAGAATCAAAAGATTAAATGGAGAAGAATCAATGTAAAATATAAATGAAATCATGAAATAATTTGAGAATAATTGACAAATGTGGACAACACTCAGAATATCCAACATACAAACAACAGGAATCCCTAAAAAAGGAAACCTAAGTAAAGTAGATAAAAAGTAGACACAAAATGCATGTGTACTCTCTTATGCAAATTCATATAGTTACTACACATTGAAAGTTATAAATTCTACTCACTATGCGTCCAAGACTATTGACCCAGAATGAAGTTATTGTGCTTTAATAAAAAAAAAAAAAAAAAAATGACTCTAAGAACAGCAGGTAAAGAGAACAAGGCTAACATGGAAAAATAAAATAAAATAATCATAAGACTTGCCAATAGCAATGCTTTATGCCACAAAATAATTGAGCAATGTTTAAAGATATTTAAGAAGCATAAACCAACAGTGACTATTGTAACTTTCACATGACCCACACAATGCTAGGCCCATCAATATTCCATCATGGATTATGGTGTAGGCATTAAGACCTCTATCCCTGCTTGAGAAGATACATAGAAGATATAAGGATGGCTGGGGAAGTGAGAAACATTTTCTTCCATGGTATAGCCACTGGTAGGCCCCATTTATTCTGAAAATACCCCTACCCCTAGTCCTGCCCATGAAGGAAACCCTAACTAAACTCAGTGGGTGACACCCACACAGGAGAAAATAAAACGAGAGACATCAAAGTAAAAGAAGGACTATTTGGGAAGAGGAAGATGTTCAGCAGAAAGGGAATGTGTAGGGGGATCAAGAAAAGGTAATGGGAAAGTATTTTGATCAAATATATTATATAGATGTATAAAGATTGTCAATAAATAACACAATATAAGAAGCATGAGCCAAGACTCTATTTATAGCAAAATATATCTTCATATGTAAAAAGCACAAATTATTACCAGCATACATAATCTCAATGACTATGATTTCTATAACCTCACCATGAGAAAGAATGGAAAATGAAATATAGACAACCACAATTTTGTTAGATAACTCTTGATATTGACATGAAGACTGTTGATGAGCATTGAATTTGTAATCACTCAAAGTTAATCCCAAAGTAAGTTAGGAGAAAGAGAATATTGTATGGCTATATTTGTAGACATTATAGGTGTAGTACAATCAAATCAAATAGGAGAAGGGGTTAGCATATGTAAAATGTTTAAACATTTTTTGTTTTTTCAAGGTATGGTCCCACTCTAGCCCAGGCTGACCTGTAATTTACTATGTAGTCTCAGGATGGCCTCAAACTCATGGCTGTCCTCCTGCCTTGGCCTCCGGAGTGCTAGGATTAAAGGAGTGCCCCACCAGGCCCAGCCTACTTTTTGGCTATTTTTAATAACTAAATCAACAGAGGCAGAAGTAGTATGGCATGAAGATATATACATATATGTATAAAATGGAAAAAAAAAAAACTGAGGAATTTTAAGATGCCCAAAGTCATGTGTTCTAAATGAGCCCATTACCTCCAAAGGGCCAAAAGATTCTTTTTTTGTGTGTATGTGTGTATGTGTGTACATGTTCTTGTGTGTGTCTGTGTTTGTGAATGAGTGTGGAGGCCAAAGGTTGAAGTTGTGCATTTTTTTCAACCACTGTTCCACCTTTCTTAAAGACAAAACCTTTCACTTACCTTAGACATCTCTGATTTGGGTGGACTAGCCAAAGAACCCCAAGGATCTACTTCTTTCTGTGTCCCCAACACTGGAATTCTAGGTGTGTGCCACCATGCCTGGTTTTTACTTGGTGTATTAGTTTACCTTCTCATTGCTAGGACAAAAATCAGTCTAATGGAGAAAGGGTTTATTTAATCTTACAGTTCTAAGAGACAGTCCATCATTCCAAGGAAATCATGGCACATAGGAGCTTGAGGCATCTGGTCACATTCAGTCCACAGTGAGGAAGCAGAAAGGTGATGAACACTGCTGCTCAGCACACTTTCCTTTTCATTCAGATCAGGAACTCATCGCAGGGAATGGTGCCATCCACTGAGATGGTGGGTCTCCCTATCTCAATTAACCTAATCTAGATAATGTCTCAGGGATATGCACAGAGGCTAACCTAATCTACATAATCCTTCATAGGTGATTCTAGGTCCTGTCAAGGTAACAATCAATATAAACTGGGAGATTGAACTCAGGACTTTATTTGTGAGGCAAACAATTTATTCACTGAGCCATCTCTCCAGTGATGAGCTAAAAATACCTCAACTTGTTATGTATAAAGCATGAATATATATTTAATACAGAAACCAGCATACAGTATATTTCAGTTTTAAAATTTCCAGGTGGGCCTAAAATTAAGTGGTAAGACCCTATTGCTGAAGACACCACAGACTGTGGTCGCAGGACATTGAGAGGTCATGCTGGAACTGAGAAGCAAGACATCTTCCTGTTGACTAGCCCTCATAGTGCTGGAAAGTGCTATGTGAGCTGCTGTGGGATAAAGTTACCAACAGCATGAACAAGCAATGGATTCTGGAAGCTACAAAATCAACCAGCCAGGAAAGATGTACACATTTGTGCAATAGTGGCAATACATAGGTTATAAGATAATCAACTGCTCTCTGATTGGGAATTCAGGCCTAGTACTAAGAACCAAGTCAGAATTCTATGATTTGGAAGGTAATAGACCCTAGACGGAAGTTTCCACTGTTCTTTGGCTAAAAGTAGAGGTTGTACGCATCAAAAAAGTCTTCAAAATATCTGTGTTTATTCCTTCTGATCCATGCTGCTCTCACACTTAACTAGAAAATCTGTGTTTTACAGATGGCAGAGAATACCAGGGAGACCCAAGAACCATCAGAAAGCCAATAAAGCCAACTGTCTATCAGGAGCTGAGTCATCCCTATCACATCTGCCAAGGGTCAGGAAACATTACATAGGAAGTGGAAGATTAAATATGAATGCTGCTTTCATGGCAACTCTAAGAACCTATTCCAGAGAGATGGTGGCAGACACCAAGGAGACTCAAAACACATAAAAACAGGAAATCAGAGGCTTCCAAGAGTTGAATACTAAAGGGTACTTATGCTTCCAAGGCTCAGGGAAACTTGTGGAAGGAGATTGAAAGAATGTAAGAGCCAAAGTGCAGGAAGTATACTCTGAGGCATTCTTCCCCCCATAGAGAATGGTGTATTCATGGCCCCACAGCAATTATTGATAACCTCACTGAGGAGGGCCCTTAGTGTAATGAGGATGCATAAGAGTATACTTGATGGGAATATGACAAACTTGTAATATGTTCATATATTAAAATTCTCAACAAAAATTTTTAAAAATTTCAAGGTGGGGACCATTGCATAAAAAATTATTAAAAGATCAAGGAGGATAATAATGAGCAAAATATTTAGAAACACTATTATATTATCCCTGTATCAGTAAAAACAACCAAGATTTTCAGTGTTGAAGCAAGGAGATACAAATAGAATAATATGTGCAGTCCTGAATTTAAAATAGAAATATTAGTATGAAAACAAGAGGTATTTTATCTTTACTTATATTTTCCCTTGGTTGACCCAATGTGCTTTCCTAGAAGCAATGATGAATCTATTAGCAGTGAGTAGTCTCATTGCCCAGATTTTCATTTGTGAAATTTCATAAAAAGAAACCAAGGATCTTAGAAACATGGTTGATATACTGTTGGAGACAAGAAATGAACAAGATATACCTGGAACATCTTGACATCCTAGATAGAATTGTTAAGTAACACTAGGGCCATGTCAAAATAACTCAGGAGCCAACTTAAAGAAATTTCTACTGTCCAAAGTTATAGTTTGAAGTATGATAGATTCAATTAGTAAACTAATGATTTGAAAATAGTAACTTATGGCCTTTTAAGGATGATAGGATATGGAAAAATAAAAGGGAAGACTCCTACATTTCTCTGTCTTTCTTGTACAATGAGAGAAAGGATTTTTCAAAGAAAATCATTTCCTTTACCAGACCTCAGCAAGAATTGTGGGATTAGGATCTCTGAAAATTTTCCTCTCTAAGAAAGCAATAAGAAAACTGACAAAAATGATCATGACAGAAGTTTTAAGGCTGGAAATTAACAACAAGCTAGTTGAATTTTAGGAAACCTTTATTCAGGAAAGTGACTTAGTCTCAGTAAAACCCATGAGCTTAGTTATGTTCTTCTGATTTCTGTCAGTCCCTTCATCTCCATGGCAGCCTTGGGAAAAAAAAAATAGCCCCAATTCCAGTTAAAGCCTGCACCTTGGCAGCCACTAGATGGGGCAGGTCAATATTGAAGCTATTTCTATGCCTCATTTCTAGAGAATTGTGGTGATTTGGTACCTTATGTTTTCCTGGAAGTTTCAGGGACTTGAAAGCTGTGTTGCTTATACTTGACACGTAGATGACATGGTTCAAATAAATATTTTCCATGTTAAGTTTCTTGGAAATATTTGGACAGAATTGTTGAAATTTGAGTTTGTCTGAGACAGTGAATAAGAAATAGAGTAAATGATTAGCTAACCAAAAATCTTGGAAGGGAAATTTAGGGAATGAGATATCTGTAGGAACTTTGCAAAACTCCAACTAATTTCTGATAATCTAGGACACACATTTGTAGGGTTGTATCCAGTTAAGACATGGAGAAAGTGCTATACTGTCTACAGTTGGCTGTCATTCATTCTTTGCACAAGCAATTGAAGGCTAATGAGTAGTTGAATACTGCTTGGCTGAATGTTGAAAGCATACCACAACACATGCATGTGCATGCACACATGCAGAGAAAGAGAGAGAAAATTGATACTAGGTAAAGACTGAATACATTGGTTCCAGGAATTTAAGGAAATCTCCTTAATAGAACAAAGAGCAAATACAACAAACAGTAATAATAGTCACAAAAGTCTTAGAATATACTAAAAATCTCTGAATTGCATATGTTGTAATAGTTTATTATATCGTATAGGAGTTTTGCCTCTAAATAATTTCAACCAGTAAGTGAAAATACAATTATCAAATATTGTCATGTTAGTGTTGGGGCAATATAAACAGGAAAACCTGAAACCGAACAAGATCTGAATCCTCTAGGAAATAGTTGAATCACATGGAGAGTGTGTAATCAGTAATGTGCAAATAATGGGAAGCTCTGCAGGTAAAACAGTATGTGCATTTTAGCATACATAGCAAATTGTAAAGAATAAGATTAGAAAACCTGAAGATTAATGTAGACTTACACAACATAATTTTTTTTAAAAATTGAGCAAGATTATACTACAGTATCTAGCAACTGTCTTTGTTTCTTGGGTGGAGGAACAATAAGAATGCACAGTAGTGGGCATGTTGACACATGCTTGGAATCCTAGCACTGAGGAGGCTGAGTAGGAGGATCACAGTGAGTTCAAATCCAGCCTGGGGCTAAGGATGAGTTCCAGGTCAGCCTGAGGCTAGACTGAGGCCCTGCCTTGAAAAAAAACAAGAACAAAAAAGGAATACAGAGGAAATGATTATTCTAAAGTTGCAGATAATAGTTCCATCTGTTAGGCTAGGAGAACTATTTGAGACAGGGCATTTGCAAGTGCCACTGGGGTGACTAGCCATTTTTAAAAAACCCAGTAGTGCTTAAAATGGTACTATTTTTCTAATAATTCACTAAGTTCTATATTCATCTTGTGTAGATGTGGCTTTGCTTTGTTTTAAGGTAAGGTTAAAAAGTGGCATAATAATGCTAAAGGTTAGAAGAAATCAGAACAAAAATGTAGGCCATACACACATTTCCTCAAATAATTCATAATAATGGGGAAGAGGGCTAATGTTTAGGAATGGAATTTCCATTCTACTTAAACTTTCTAGTGGAAGAGTTGTTAACGAAAAATCATCTTACACTATGTCTAGAATGTAGAATTTAAATGAACCTGTTTAAGTGGGTCACTGTGCACAAAACATCTATCTTATAGCCACTGACTAATTGTCTACGAATATTTATTTTAGTCAACCTCTACAGTCATTTTTCAAATCCACAAACAATGAGGCCTTTATTTGAGGATGGCATGTTGATTCAGGGTCACTGATGTAGAATTTCAATCTTGCCCTTAATCGAAGGAGTTCCTAGCACCAGTTCTTTTAGACTTCTCTGCTCAGCTCTCCACCCACCACATGCTCAGTAGCTGTCCTCTCCTGCTTTGTTGAGACTGGGTCTCTTGTGTCTTCTTGCCTCACTCTGCTTCAGTATGTATTGTGTCATTCTTCTCTCTAGCCTCAGAGGAAAAGCAGAACCCTTTTGCCTCTCTAAAATAGTCCTTCTAACTCTGCTTCAGTTTCCTAATTCTATTGAGCAGTTCAGCTTAGATTTCTCGGCATCTCATTTTCCTCAGAGGTACCCCTTCAGTATACAGCAGAGGATACTGGAAGATTCTTTGAACCACTGATGCCAAAGGCCGATATAAAAAGGATGATTGATTTACAAAACTGATGAGTTTGAGATAGAGAGTTAGTTCAGTGATTAAGTGCACTTTGTACACAAGCATGAGGGCTTGAGAAGGCCTAAAACTGCCCGAGTTTGAATCGTCAGAACCCACAAACAGCTGGGCATGGCTGCATGCATCTATAACCCCAGTATTACAAAGGGGAGCAGAGACCAGAGAATCACCTAGGCTTCTAAAAAAACAGTAGGCTCCAGTATCAGTAAGAGGCTCTGGGTAAAATAATAATAATAATAATAATAATAATAATAATAATAATAATAGAAGAACAGGAAGAAGAGCTATGAAGTGAGACAATGAAGTTCTGCTCTGGCCACTGCAGGCAAGCACCCCAGCTGCAAATGAGCACATGGTGTGCTGGCAGGGCAGATACACGTGCATAACACACACATACACACAAAGAAAGAAAATGATGAATTTCATTTGAGATATGATCCACTTGGAGGAATGGCAAACCAGCACAAATGAAAGTTTATGGTCTGTGGTCTACAGTACTTAACCTTCTACTGTTGGGAGATTTCATTTTAAAAAATATTTATTGTTCACTTTAGTAAGTGCAAAGTAATGCAATGATATTGAAGAGAGTGAGAGATTGAAAAGGAACTGACAATATCTATTTTAATGCAAACATTTCATAAGAATGTGAATAAAGGTAAGGTGAGGTGAACGTGGGTCATTGAGAATTAATAGAATGTTGAGTCTGGAGCCAATATGGAAAGAAGTACTCGTAATTTTTTCATTTGGGAAGTTCTAGGGGACCTCTATGCAACTAGAGAAACATCACAATTTAAGGTATGTATGGAAAGTAAAGGTTCATGGGATGCGTGTGTATAGTACCTATATCATGAGCTCAATACATATTGGTAGAGTATACAACTACCTAGTTCATGTAGGCCCCTTTGTCCCGAACATTCTGTCTTGGAATTGTCTGTCTTCTTCTTATAGCCATTGTTCAAATTTCACTTGACATATATCTTTTGTAAACTCTGAGCATCAACCAGCCCTGAGGTTCTATTCCTGACTCAGTCACACAGAGCTGTCTAACCTGATGAAAATACTTTTGGTTTCTTTCTTTTCTCCTGAAATACATATTAAGCACTTTCCAATTAATGAAAATGAAACCTCAAAGGTACTGTGAATTTAGTAAAATCCAGAGCTGCACTGACACCCTTGAAAGAATGTTACTTACTTCTGTTTGGTGTCCCCACAAAGTAGTTGATAGTAAAGGGATATATTAAAAAAAAAATCTCAGCAAAGAATGTAAATATCTCCTTGTCCTTTGTATATTGCTGAAAGGATGTGGCAAATAAAGGGGCACCTGGAAGTCCTTCAGTTACAAAAACGATGTTATCTTGGGTCTTGGGGTAAATGGCCTTGAGATATAAGTTTGGAGCTTGGCAAATGGTGTTTAGTCAGAGAGCAACAGAAAGCATTGAGAGAACCAGACAGGCCTTGCTCATGTGTGCTCCCTTCCTAGGCACACTGTAGGCTACGAAATCCACTTTGATTGTGGAGCTGAAACAGGGGTTGGAGTACTCATCCACATTTAATCCTGAACTGCGATGAGGATGTTTGTCTCTGAGTCCTGGTTGACTACTTTACCATCTCTGTGGCTTTGGAAAAAACAAACAAACAAACAAACTTTAACAAAATAAAAACCCTTTCTTCTCTCAGGGCCTTAGTGAAGTTATTAGAAAAGTGATTTTACATGTGTTTGTATTTTGAATATCTACAGTTGTAACAATAAGTATGGCTCACTATAATGAATCTAAGAAGGCTCCCTGATTCAGTTGAATTCATATTTGACAAAAAAGGAGGACAGAGGATCAGACTTCTTCTGACTGCTAAGACATAGATGTGGAATAATGTTTATGACCAAAATCTCTTCTCTGTGACTAGGATGTTGGATCCTATGACTCCTAGTTTAAATAATGGCTATCCCTTTAATAAGGAAAAAGACGTGCCCTTCTTCTCGTCACCAGTCAGATAGTCATTTATTTATGAGGCCATGGCATCAAGATGTTCTACCAATGAAATGTTCTGTCTTTGGCATCAAGCTTGTTTGAAGTGGTAATTAGAATAGAGGTTCTTAAATAATACACCCATTCAATGTCAGCCTCACTGGGCTAATAGCTTAGGCCGGGAATACTCTTACTGCTTTAAATCAAGAACTAAGCCACACAGACTGATTTTAGTTACTGCTTCAGTACAATGCAAATATTGTCACTTTAATATGATCCTCAACTTCAGAAAGCATCATGGGAATTTTGCCCTCAAAGGCCTAGGGTACACAGCTCCAAACAATTTGTTCTGATGGGCCCATGTGTCTTGAAGTTTCATCTAATTGGTGTTCAAACCTGTTGCTGCCTGGTCTTTTTCATTATGGCTGATTCCAGGCAGAGAGGAAAGCGCATACCCAATTCATTTTGTCTCTGTCCCTGCACATCCTTGCATGTGCCTTATCACATGTAGACACACATCTCTCCATTCCATCCAGTCCCTACAATGGACAATACAATATGTGCTGCTAAATATTTCATTTGTTTGATGTCTTAAGCAATGTAGGCCTGACTTTCTTTTACTAGATGTTTACCTAGCCATCTGTGTTTCTCTAGTCTAGCATATCCAAATAATTTTCTGCAAGAATTAGAATGTTTTATAACTTCTCTGTCTAATCTGGAAGTCACTAGCCACATGTGGGTAGTAAGTACTAGGAGTGTAACTGGTACAACTGAGAAAGTTAATTTGATTTTGCTGAAGTTTGACTGACTAGAGTAGTTATATCACTTAAAACTTGGATCATACAGCTGAGTAAATATAGTTTGAAAAATTTTTTTGAATTGTAGGGAATCTAAATTAAATTACCCATATGTGGCTTGTAGCCACCAAATTGGGCAACATAACCCTAACAGCTGTTGGATAGAACTGTAGATCTTTTACTTAACTTTGTTGATACAGTACATGTGGAGGGGTGGCTTCATGATGTTTCCTCAGGATGATGTCCCCTCAAAAGTGTGAGAATATTGCACATCACGGATAATTTCACTTATTTTATAGCTATTCAAGAAGAACACAGAAAGACACAAGTAAAAACAATTAGCATGATTAATTTATGGATTAATTCATTTTACTTTGTTTTTAAGTCTCACAAGTCATCATAAATGGGTATTAACTACTTTTGTGTTTTGAAAATAATATGCAGCATATATGATTAAAATGCTTCTCAGGTAAAGATATTTTTTAAAAAGTAAAACAAGGAAGGCATCTCTTCTAAGGGTACTGAAACAGCTTCTAGAACAATCTCTCACTTGGCAAATGGGGAAAAGCCCAATGTCAGACCCCCTGGAATATGGCCCAGGAATGGCATGTGTATATGCTCTCCCAGCTGCTTCCTCACATCAAGGAGCTAAGAGACCAGAGCTCCAAAGCCAAGCCAATTCCCGCTGTCATCATTGATGAAGCCTGTACACAGATGGGAAGTAAATAAAAGGGAGAGGTGGTGAGTTTCTATATTTGACCCAGTTACTATTTTTGCCAAATAAGGAGAAAAGCTTAGGATTTCAAGCATGAAGAAATAGATCCCGATATTGTGAGCAAAATCTTGCTGCTCTTTCTAAGCCCTTCCTTGATGTAAATTTCCTTCTTAGAATCAGAGTAAAATTTGGCATAATACACATAGGCTAAGGGTTGTGACATTACAACATAGCCCAGAAAAGAAGGACTATTTGAGACTAGCACAGAGGAAGCATAGGGAGTGTTTGCAAAAGGTCCACCAATCCAGGGAACCACAGGGTAGGCACAAAGCCAGAACATTAGAGTTATTGCCTGGCCTTTGGAAGATGCTCCTTATGGAAATGATAAACAGCAATAGAAAACATGAAGTGCTTTATGCAGACTTATTTCTGGCTCAGACATAACTGGATAAACCTAATGAACATGTGTTCAACAGTCTCTTGCCCTTCCTTTCAGTATCTCACCACCATAATGCAGTACCAGATCTTTTCTGTCTCACATTTATCACCTTTCTGGTGTATAATTTTAAGTGATTGCACTTTGATATCTTCTGTGGTTTCTCATGTTTATATCACAGAGGACTCTTGAAGGCTGAAATGCTTTATGGGACTCTGAAAATCTTCAGGCATGGTAAATGAAGCGTTATTTAAAGGAAGTTGGCAAATGGTGTCTTTCCAAGGCTGTTCTGCCATGAAGACACCAGACCTTTCCCATTTCCCTTGCTTGCTGAATGAGTTTCCAGAGACATAACTACAACAACATTAAAGAAAGGAGATGAGATGCTGGATTCCAGGCCTAGTTGTGTAACAACAGAAGGTAAACCATGTTTTCACTTTCAACGTTGTATTTATTTCAATTGCTTATTTTTAGTTAGATCAAGTCTAGGAATACTTAAAAATCACTCCTTCCTGAAATAGCTGTTGTTCCCTGAAATTGGAAAACTAAAATGCTTTCAATTTGCAAATCATTACACTGATGGTTATAAGATGTTCTTTTTATTAAACAGCCAGAGATTAAGTGAGTAGGAAATAGACCCTCCAGAGTCCTGAGTTTTCAATGATTCTACTCAGCTTGATTGTGTTCGTCTTGAATGCTGCCTGTTAGTCATCTTTCCATTTATTATAAAAAATACTTGCAGTAATTAACTTGCAAAGAGACAAGAGTTATTTTCACCCATAGTTTTGCAAGTTCTAGTCCATGATTGCTCTGTTCTGTTGGGGTCTGTGAAGAGGGAAACATCATGACAGGAAAGCATCACAAAACAAAGTGGCACACCCTGTGTCAAGGGGACAGGAAAAAAAGAATAATAAGATAATAAAAGATAATAAGGAAGAGTCCAGGGTCCCATAATTCCCTTCATGGTATGCTCTCAATGACCTAAAGACTTCCCACTAGAACTACCTCTTAAAGTTCTCACCACCTCACTGATTCTGGGGACCTGTGGGAGATATATAAGAATTAAATTATAGATTTTCATCTATGGGCCTCAAAAGTTCATGTCCATCTCACAATGCACAGGGCATTTAGTGTACACCCCAAAATACCCAGTGTTTAAACTATTCCAGAATAGCTTAAAAATCAAAGTGCAAGTCCTCCTAAGAGACTTAAGGCTTACCAGCTGTAAGCGCCTAACAAACAGAACAATATAATGGCCGGACAATCATAGGGAAAACATTCCTATTCCAAAAGGAAAGAAGAAGAAAACAGGAAGTTAGTCCAAAGCAGGACTGCAAGCCAATAATAAAACACTAAAGCTCCAATTTCCATATCTGGCAGCTGGAGTACACAGTGCTGTGATGTGCATTTCCAAGGCTTGGGGAACCCTGTCTCTATAGCCTTGCTGGTTTAACTCTGCATAGCTACTCCTTGGGCTAGCTCCATTCACTGCTGCAGCTTCCCCCAGCAGGCATTGCTCATTGCAAATACCTATATCTTCTTGGGATCTCCATTGAATGGTTGACTTCACTCCCAGAGCTCCATATATCACCCTTTAGGGGAATACTTGTAGGGATTAGGAAACTGTAATACACCTTTTAAACTCCTAGGCTTTCCTTCCAAATCTCAGTGAAAGCCCTCACGACTCCATAACTCTAGCATTGTGAAGGTTCATAAAACCATCCCACCGATGATTCCAAGGTTGCCCCAGCCAGCGGGGATTCAACAAGGGCTTGAGGGGTGGGTAACCTAGATGAGAGACAAACAGACAAAAAGAAGGAGGCCAAGCCGAAAACTCTGGTCAAGGCCTCTGAGTTTATTATTCACACAGAGGTATATATAGGGGAGTCAGGAAGAAGGTATGTGGGCAAATGGAATTTATGGTTGCCAAATGGATTTTATGGTTACCAGATGTTCTGATTGATGAGGAGAGAGGGGCAGGGGTCTTTTGAGTGATGGGCCTCAAGGATGTTTACAAGAATGTCTGTGTTGAGATTACAGGCAGGGCAGAGTTACATCAATCCTATTTGCTAAGACACATATCTTTAGGTTACACATTGTTCTTATCTACAGGTCAGGGTAGGGTCTCTGGGAAGGCTTGGTAATTCTCAGGAAACTGAAATCTAACATAAAAGGTGCAGGTTTTTCCTCCAAATGGCTGCAGTCTGGCTCAAGGTTCCCAACACAAGGTCAGCTGCTAGCATGACCTGTATGTACCTGGGTTTTCTTGAACCATGGCCTGCAGTGACTTCTTACTGATCATAAGGAAATGAATAACTAAGCGGTTTGAGGTGCTCAGGGTACCTCATGGCTCACATCTGAAATTCTGCTGCTCTGGAAAGCTTTTGAAACAAATTTGAATTTCTACATTTATGATATAGCAATAAGTGTGGTGGCATTGATGCATCCTTCCTCTTGTTCTGGTGCAAAGCATTTGATTTCTTTTATGAGCCACTAATAAGCTTACCTTCCTTCATAACCCAGTCACAGTTCTCCTTTTATGGTCACACTATTTATTTTTCAAATTGTTTTACTCTATTCCTCTTTATCCCTGATCATCTCAGTAAATTTGGCTTAAAGCAGTCCATAATTTCCATACTGCTGCCTGCATGCTTTGCTATTTCAAATGCCCTCTGACAATTAAACTAGTCCATTCCTTGCTTTGGCATCCTTTCAAGTCTCAGAGCATGGACAAAATACCTCCAAATTCATCCTCATTGTGTAATAAGGCTATTAGTCGACTTCGTAATATAATTCACAGTTTTTTTCTGAAGCCTCAGTTACATTAGCTTCTGTAATAACCTGTTAAGCTCTTGCAGCATTCTAGACTTCTAGTTTGTTTCTCCAAACTTTTCCACATTTCTCCCATGAATCAATTTCAAGGCCTTCCACCTTGTCAAGTATGTAATTCACCATGTCAAGTGTATGTAATGCCAACGTCCACATCTCCATATTCATTTTCTAGTAGTCAGATTTCTACTACTATAGTAAGTACCCAATATATCAAATTATAAAGAGAAAAGGTTTTATTTTGGCTCATGGTTTTATTTTAGCTTATGATCAGGTGTACCCATTGCTTTCAGGATTCTGATGTGATCCTGGATGGCAGTAGTGATAAACGTATGGATGAGTAAATGGCTTACTTATGGCAAAGCATAGAATGAATAAGAAGTTGGGGCTCTCATAATTCTCACTAGGAATATTCACTGTTATTAAAAGATGTCTCAGTAGGTCCCAGATCCTAAAGGTTTAATCACTTTTTCATAGCATTTTCCTGAGGACCAAGTATCCACTGGGAGATGTTTAAGATTCAAACAGATACACTGAGCACAAAACACTTTTTACAGACTTCATTATATAGATTTGATTTGGCTCTAAAGATGTAAATTCTCCTTGCTTATTATATACAACATAGATACCAATGAAACCAATGAGTTCTTTTTTGTTTGTTTGTTTTGAGGTAGAGTCTCACTCTAGCCCAGGCTGACCTGGAATTTACTATGTAGTCTCAGGGTGGCCTTGAACTCACTGTGATCCTCCTACCTCTGCCTCCCAAGTGCTGGGATTAAAGGCATGCACCATCATGCATGGATACCAGTGAGTTCTTGACACTATCCATTTTCTTTTTCTTTTTAAAAAATAGTTTTAAAATAGTTTTAAATCTAAATAGCTTTATTGTTATTAAAGGTATAGATTAAGACCAAACAAAGTAAAATTACTAGACTTATATATGTTCTTTGTTGATTTTTTACAAAAATTTAAGAAAAAATTCCACCATTTAAATCTATATCTTTAAATATTTAAGTCCTTTATAGAGCTTTAGCAGAAAAATCCTTCCCATAATACTTGCTAAGGTCAAATGACCATAGCAAGTGAGATAAGAACATTGCAAAAAACAAATATTATTGAATAATATCTTTCATTGATCTTGATGTGAAGATCCTCAGCAACATATTGATATTATCATGTCAATTCCCAGCATGTATTGAAAGGATTGTTCCAGGTATGCAAAGCTGGTTAAACATTTACAGGTGTGCAACCTATTGCATCAATAGATTAAATAAGAAAATTTGCACTGCCAAGTAAATTGTTGCAGAAAAGCATTTTAAAATATTTTTTATTTGCCAGGGAGAGTGAGAGAGAGAGAGAGAGAGAGAGAGAGAACAGGTGTGCCAAGGCCTCTAGTTACTGCAAACAAACTCCAGGTGCATGCACCACCTTGTGCATCTGGCTTATGTGGGTTCTGGGGAATCAAGCCTGGGTCCTTAGGCTTCACAGGCTAGCACCTTAACCATGAAGCCATCTCTCCATCCCTGACACTATCAATTTTTAAAGGATTTTCTTACCTCTAATACAGAAGTACCACAAGGATATTATTTATTGCAAACCTACACTATGCTCATCAACTCTCAGTTGCCTAAGCCCCAGACCCATTGAGGCCAAAGTCATAGATGGAATATCAGAAGATAGAAACTCTTTGTTCCCCTTGTTCCTCCGAATCACAACTCCCCTACTGCTTGCTATGTCAAAAATGCAATGTATTCATACAAGGACTGCAGTTTCGTTTGCAGTCTATCTGAGGGTCTAAAATAGCTTTTTTAGTAGGAAAACAGGGGCATCAGTGTTTGGAACTCTAGGACATAGTAGAAGAGCTAGAGTAGAAAGATGGTGGAGCCATTTACCCCATTGAACAGTGGCTCAGAGGATTGCAAGAATGGTGATCTTAGATAAGGGGATCAATGCTGTGAAAAGAAGGTGTACCTTGGCGTGGGGGCACACGCCTTTAATTCCAGCACTTGGGAGGCAGAGTTAGGAGGATCACATGAGTTTGAGGCCACTGTGAGACTACATAGTGAATTCCAGGTCAGCCTGCGCTAAAGTGAGACCCTACCTCGAAACCTCCCCCTGAAAAGGTCTAGAAAACTTTCTGTGCCTTTATATCAAATTTCATAGGATGTTATGATTGTCTGTTCTCATTACTAAATTTATTTTACACTCACTTTCTCCCATTATGCTGCATACTGCATACATCATTTTTTTTTTTTTTTTTGGTTTTTTCGAGGTAGGGTCTCACTCTAGCCCAGGCTGACCTGGAATTCACTATCTAGTCTCAGGATGGCCTCAAACTCATGGTGATCATCCTACCTCTGCCTCCCCAGTGTGCACCACCATGCCCGGTTCATACATCATTTTTTAATCCCTGGAATCATGCAATTATGGAGTGTGTGTGTGTGTGTGTGTGTGTGTGTGTGTGTGACATTATCTAAATGGGAATGTCTACTTCATAGCATTGTTGTATATGTGTGTATGTGTGTGTGTGTGTGTATATATATATGGAGAGAGAGAGAGAGTTTTTGTTGTTGGCTAAGCAAATGGTTAATGAATGGAGCAATAGACAGGGAAGAAGATGCCCAAAAAGAGGCATTGTGTAGGTTTTTAAAGGATGAGCAAATGTTTATTTTGGGTAGAAGGTACCTGGTACTGTTGGTCCCTGAGGAAGTCAAAGGAAATGAGCCTGGGTAGAAAATTTATGTGATTCTAAAATGTAGCCATGATTGAGAACCTATGTCATAGATTAATTTGACTAGTAGATATCCCCAGAGTACATTGCTGCTGGAAATGGATTGCTAAGAGACAGGGTGGCAGAAATTCCAAGTGATTTCCTGGTACATGGTGAGCTCGTATAAGATGATACATCTTTTGATTTATAGTTTTGTATGGCCACTGATAATATGAAAAGTTTCAGAAAGTGATTCTTCACTACAATGTAATTGTCATGCTCCCCTCTCTCCATTTCATCTCCAGCAGTATAGTGTCATGGTTAAGAGTCCAGAGTTAGAGTTGGTTTTGACTCCTGGCTTTATTACCATATAATGTTTGAGTCATGGCATGTGACATTACACACACACACACACACACACACACACACACACACACACACATATATATAGCCTTTTGAGGTAGGGTCTCACTCAAGCCCAGGCTGGCCTGGAATTCACTATGTAGTCTCAGGATAGCCTCGAACTCATGGCCATCCTCCTAACTCTTCCTCCCAAGTGCTGGGATTAAAGGTGTGCACTATCTCTAGCTTCATGTGACATTATCTAAACCTCAGTTTCATCATCTGTGAAATAGGGATGCCAGAACCTACTTTATAGCATTGTTGAAGATGGGCATTATATAATCACCAAATAAGTTACCACATAGTCCAATGCTTGACACATTAGCAGACAGTCTGATGAATGTCTGGAGCTTGCAAGTCAAATACCTTCATTGCCTTGTGGCAGTGTGGTTGTGATGGTTGAGAAGATGGAAGACTTCCATGCTGCATTTTGTAGCCTTAATGTATTGTTTTAAATTTATTGATGTCATTTTTTGCCATTCTAATTTCTGTGTCAAAGGGGAGGAAATGATGCAAGAAATCCATTGTCATGGTATGATCGAACAGGTGTCCAAATGGGCAACAAGCTCAGAGAGCATTTAGTCTGTTCTCTGAAATCCCAAGTATAGGAAATCCTGCTACTTCTGCACTCAGATGGTTCTTTCAGATGTCACCACATGTTCCCCAGGGCAAGATTTCATGTGTGGGCCACCTTATTTTTCAGACAGTTCAAAATGTTAGAAGTTCTCTTTCTATATTGAGACCAAATCTACTTGCCTGTGATGCCCTTCCATTGGACCTACATAGTTTTGTCTTATGAAGTCATCCAGAATAAGCTTAATAGTTTCTTTTATATCTGGTAACTTATGATAAGTTGTACTGTATTTAAAAAAGCGATCTCCAGTCACTTAGCTGTTTTCAGGGAATCACCAAATGTTCCTTGGAAGACATAGCTTTGTCACACTGTCACAAATTGAGTTCTACAGAAGTAGATGTTGTGATGAACTTCAAGGTAAAACATATTTAAAAATATTTATTTATTTATTTGAGAGAGAGAAAGGGAAGAGAGAGAGTGAGAGAGAGAATGGGCATGCCAGGTCCTCCAGCCACGGCAAACGAACTCCAGATGCATGCACCATCTTGGGTATTTGGCTTATGTTGGTCCTAGGGAATTGAACCTCTGTCCCTAGGCTTTGCAGGCAAGCACCTTAACTGCTAAGCCATCCCTCCAGCCCCTAAAAGATCTTTATATGTATCCATAACAGGGTGCTAGTAATTCTTGGCAAAGAAAGAAGTTGCTAATTCAGGCTCCACAAACTCCTATTGGCAAGCTGAAATGACCATCCATCTTGCCCAGCCTCCCTCATATAACAAGATATGGGAAGGGTGTCATGTTCTGTGAGGCCACAGTCACGGAGTGTGTTTGCTGACTGCAAAGGGGCCATAAGTATTTCTTTGCTGAGGCACCTAAGTTGGTACATTTGCATACCTATCAGTCCCTCTACTGTTTCCTCTGCCACATGGCTTTACTTCACACAAATTCAGTGCATAGTTCTTCCAACAAGTGGTCCTCTGTTCCTGAAAGGAAACTTAGAAAAGGCAGCTGAGGGCTGGGGAGATGGCTTAGCACTTAAGGCACTTGCCTGCTTTAACTTGCCTACAAAGCCTAAGGATCTAAGTTCTATTCTCTAGTCCCCACGTAAAGCCAAATGCACAAGATGACGTGTGCATCTCAAGTTTGTTTGCAGTGGCCAGAAGCCCTGTCTTTCTCCATTTTCCTCTCTCTCTCTCTCTCTTTAATAAGAAGAAAAGGCAGATGATAAAGTTTGTTAGGATGAATTACAGCTCTGCTATTATAGTTGGTTTCAGAACCTCAATGGTTTTCTGCCTCTCCATCCCTATCCAGTCAGCCTCCCCACCCTCAGTTACCACCTCTATGACCCTCAACCTTTAGTGTTTGACATCTCCTCAGCAGCCATCACCTTACTTGTTCATTTATAGTCACACTTGGGCAAAGGACTACCAAGAAGTATCCTAGCAGGTTTCAATGATTCTATGTAATTGTTTGACAGTAGTCATGTTTGTTTGTACTTGCTTTCTAGACTTCCACATTCTTTCTTATTGCAGTTGTGATGAGCACATTCAATGTATAGCATCCCAGAGGATGTTTCCCTGCCCTCAACAAATATTGTTTCTGAGCTGGTGTTTTAGCTATGCTTTAGTAGCCCATTTCAGTCAGGCCCAAAGCTCTGGCCATTATTTTTTAATGGATATACTCAATTTTTAATTTATTTTGAGAGAGGGAAGGAGAGAGAGAGAGAGAGAGAGGAAGAGGTAGATTGAGAGACTAAAAGTGTGCCAGGGCCTTCAGCTACTGCAAACAAGCTCCAGATTCATGTGGCTTATGCGTCTGACTTATGTAGGCACTGAGGAGTTGAACCTGGGTCCTTGGGCTTCACAGGCAAGTGCCCTACCTACTAAGCCATATCTTCTGGCCATTATTTAACCAGTGGGTCATGGTCCTGGTCCCACTGTCACACATGTTGAGTTCTAAAGTGGGTCCTCCATGTGATATGGATGTTATGTATGAACCTTGATGGTTGAATCAAATACTCCAAAAACACTCAGATGATAACGCTGACAGTGACAAGAAATTTGATTTCAAACTGCTCCTTTGAGAGTAATCCACTGATCTTTTCAGGTAAAGAGAACTGCATATGGTTAGTTTGTCTGCATATGGTCAGTAGGAATCTTTAAGGAATAGTACAAGAGTGGGAGCTCAGTGTCTGTCTCTGTTGTGTTAACAATTGGAGATTCAGAGGAAAGTTAAGATTAACCTTCTTGAGTGGGAGCACATGCTGCTAGAACTACATGAAACCTTTAAGCATCTTTGCCACTATGGCCATGTGATTACGGTGCCAGATTGGAGATTCCCTATGAAGAAGGCTGACTAGTGTCAACTGGTTGAATCATTTTGCCATCTTCATTGTTCAGTCAGGGTCTCTTTTATGACAGATACCTTCTGGTGAGTGTGAATATGTGCTACAAACATGTTCACAATTTGTTCTCATTCCCATGTGTCTATGTATATCTCTCTATCCTCCTTGTCCTCTGTGTATCAGTTCTTCACTTTCCAGCCATTAACTCAGCTGGCCTGATTACCCGTCACTTTTTCTTTTTCTTTTCTTTTTTTTCAGAGTCAGAGAGACAGAGAGAGAAACAGACAGACAGATAGAGAATGGGTGTGCCAGCAGCCTCTCAGCTGCTGTGGACGAACTCCAGACACATGTGCCCCCCGTGGACAAGTGTGGCATTGCACTCTTGCATCACTTTGTGTCTGGCTAAACGTGGGACCAAGAGATCAAACGGCGTTCTTAGGCTTAGCAGGTAGGTGCCTTAACCACAAAGCCATCTCTCCATCCCCATCACTTTTACTATAGAAATGGGTGGCCAGATGCATTGTTCAAAATGGCATTCCCTTGTCACTACTATCCTTATTCTAGGTGGCCATCATTGAGTGCAGCTGTATGCAGGTGCTATCCATCTTTGGTCTGTAAACAAAGGTCAGGATTTTTCTTCCTCTATCAGGTGGTGTATTCTCCAGGGTTCTCTAGAGGAACAGAACTGATAAAATGAATATATATTGAAAAGGAGATTTATTAGATTGGCTCACATGATATGGGATGAATAGTCCAACCATGGCTGTCACCAGGCTGGACAGGCTGAGAACCTGATAGCTGCTCAGTTCCCAAGGCTAGATGCCTCAGCATTTCCAGTCTGATACTGAAGGCCTGGAGGATTTCTGGAGAGCCTCTGGTCTTCCATTTCATGTAAAGTGGCCAAACAAGCTGAGCTCTGATGTCAGTGAAAAATGATGGTAGCAAAAACAACAAGAAGAATGGAATAGACACACAAGCAAGAAGTGAAGGCAGGCAAGTACCACAGCTTTTTCCTAAAACTTCTTTATATTTAGACTGCCACTCTGGGGGAGTACTTCATCCTTCAGTTCATCATTCCTGGAAAGATCTTTACAGATCCACCCAAGAGGTGAGTCTCTTGATTCCTGATCCAATCAAGCTGACAATAAAGATTAACCATTACATGTGGTAATATGGTCATAGATGTCAGCTGAAGGAGGGTTTAGAAGTAGTAGTAGTGGGTGCCATGGACATATGGTTTACTGGCCTTATTCATGACTAATCTTAAATATACTACTTATATTTTATGATGAATACCTTATCTTATGGCTTGGTAAATCTGACAGATTATAGCTCATAGGGGAAAGATGTCTAGACTCTTATTCTCTTAATTTCTAATGTTTAGACATTATGTCTTTACAGGACCTAGTAACGCTTTATGGATTTCTGTTTGCTTTTATTCATAGTCATTTACTGCTGCTATCATTGCCTTACCCCAGTAACCAACTGACTTGTTTTGTGGTTTTCCAAGTGAAACTGTGCATCATGGCAAGGTAATAATGGCAGGATTAGGAAACTAGGTTCACATTGTCACATCAGCAGGAAAGAAATAGATGGAGAACACCAAGTGGGGCTGCTGTCAGTGAAAAATGGTGGTAGCATCAGCAACAACAATGGGACAGACACCCCAGCAAGAAGTGAAGGTGAGCAAGCATCACTGCTTTTTCCTAAAACTTCTTCATGTTTAGACAAGGTCTGCTCCCAGTGGTACACTTCTTCCAGCAACACTTCACCTCTTAAAGGTTCCACAATATTCTTGGTACAGTGAAACCACCTGGGGATTAAGTTTTCAATCACATGTGTCTATGGTGGACATTTTACACTCAAACAGACTGTGTGCCAACTATACTTCCTGATGGTGGGCAGGAAGTTCTTATTTAATGAGGGTTCTGGGCAGCCTGTGTTATTTTTACTATAAACTGTGTCATTGTAATGATCCATGTGAGAAATGGCTGCAGTTTGTAAACTATATCCCTAATTTAAAAGTCCAGACAAGAACTCAGTACTGACCCAAGAAATCTAATGGGACCTATGACCAGCACCTCCTTTGAGTAGGATCCAACAAATGGTATAAGTCTTCCACATGACAAATTTATTTTAAAAATCATGTTATTCAAATATACAAAGCTTCTGTGGAGGAAGAAAGAAAAAAAAAACAGCACCAAAAGAAGACCAACCAACTCCAGAGCATAATGCTTAAGAATTAATGAGAGCAAAGCTGATCTCACAAGAGTGAGTAATGAAGTGTTGGGCAGGGTTGTGGATATTCACCATATTCTTCATTTTACCACATGAGTGGTAATGTTACTATTTGGGTATGGTTAGATCATTATCTGCACAAACTATAGCCATTATTAGTGCTATCATCATAATCACCAACTCCAATATCATTGTCATATATCACAGGCATGATAATACCTCTACTACAATGTCTCTTAATACTGTTTTCTTAGGAATGCCTCGTGTAAAGTGCTTAAGAATTTTACACTCTGACAGTTATCTGTCATCATTCACTCAAAATTGATAATATGTTTTTTGGGGGATAGTTTGTCTCCTTCAATTCTGACTCTAAAATGAATATTTGTGCATGTTTATATGTAGGTGTAATATTCACCACCAAATCGAATTGTCTCTTTTTCTTGAGAATCTATCTTAAATATTATTATATGTATGAATATGCTTATGTATTCATATAATTATAACTTGTATGGCAACTCTATCTTTCTAACTAGTCTCTTTGGTCACCTTACATAGCCACTTTTGCTACCTACAGTCATTTTTTCTCTATTAACTGCCTGAGTCATCCTTTAAAAATGCAAAGTAGATTATGCCACTCTCCTGCTTTAAACAATTTTGATTCATTCACAATAAAACCCATACTTCTTACCATGCCCCAAGAAGTCGTGCATGGTTTGAGTCCTTTTGACCTTTAGATTTCATCTCTTCGTATTTTCTTCCTTTCTCATTGTGCTCTAGCCACACTGGATGAAATGAGGCAAGGTGAGTATTAATAGAATTCATGTTGGGATGTTTTTCTGTGGTCAGAGAACTTTGGCTAAGGCTTAATACTTAGGGCAATGGTGCTCAGTAAATTCATAATGAAAAATTTCCATTATTCTACATCAGATATGTTTCTAAGTGCTTTTATGTGGTTTGGCTTATTTATACACATACCATAAAACAGGTGCTATTAACTAAAGTATGAAGATGATAAACATCTTTTTGAACTCATATAAGCAGTTAGTGCAGTGACTCACAGTTGAATCCAGGTGATTTGATGTCAGAGTCCCCACCCTTCACGGGCACTTTTCAGTTGCTCCTTAGTCTCAAGGGATTAACTAAGGGGCTACCCACAAGGTATTTTTTAGTGCTGGATGAGAGGTTGCTAAGCTTCTTTTTTAGACCATCACCCCCACCATCACATTTAGCATATATAAGAAGAGGAATAAGGATTTTTGATGGTAAGAGAGTCTTTGAAGGAAATAGTTATATTAATTGGGGAATTGACAAGAGAACTGAATAACATTTTCACTCCAACCTAAAGGGGCACAAAGGAGTACTTGCCTCACTATCAAGCCAAATGAGATTGGACTGATATGTCCTAGAGTGCTAGTTGCACTGATCTCCTTATAGCAGGGGCTTTTGTGTTCCAGGCTCCATGGCTGTGGTTCTTGGTACAGTTCTAGGCATAGGGTAAGAGCTCAGCTCAGCCAGTAAGACACAGCTGTGCTGGAATATTTACATGCACAGCCCTTCCCTTAACTGACTGGGGAATGTCAAGGCAATAGGATGGATGGTTTGGGCTTTGATTTCCTTATGATACAAACAGGGTGCAATTTCAAAAAAAAATCAAAGACACATGTAAAAAAGACAGAAAAGTCTAGTTACCACATCTGAAAACCAAAAGAATTCTGTGCAAGGAGGACTTAATAAAAGTTGTAATTCTTGATCTGTTTTTAAGTAGCTATCAAAATAAGGCACATAATGATTATGAAAGCCATGGATTTCTGACCATAACACAATCAAATATACCAGAAAAATTCAGTCACTGTGATTTGCTGCTGCTAATCTCCCAATTTCTGTGATTAACTGGGACCCAAGACTTGGGAACATTAATACTGGGAAAAAATTTTACAATAAAACTTTTTGCAGAATATTGTCTATATCTTATAGTTGCATCTGATTTCACTACATCTGTGCCCACTGACTCAGTGAACACTGCCAGGTTCTCATGTGGAATGGTATCCAATGTCAGGGAAGCTGGCAGCTCTGGCCCCTGCTACAGACACAGGTGGTAGCAAAATAGAGTGGGAAAAGATGAGAGGAGTATACTTTCAAAAACAACCATGGCCTAGGACAGTGGAGAGGCCTCATTACAACTAAGTAGCAAGGTAGTGTAGACTATTGGCTGAGCTAGGGCATTGGAGTGCTCTGGCTTCACATTCCGGCAATGATTAGTAACTATGATTAACTTATTAATTCTAACTCTGGTTCATGTCATGTCAATCAACCCTTTTATGATGGTTCTTTCATCTATAAAATGGAACTAATGATAATACCTACCTGTGGGATTGCTATGAATGTTAATTTAAATAATGTATTAAAGTACCTGGTACATGGCCCGTTCATAACACATATTTTCTATTATTATTATCATCTCCTGTTGCTATTTTTCATCCTGTAGTTGCAAACCAATAATAGAAAATAAAACTATTTATAGGTGGAGCAATTTAGACATTTTTTAGCAATAAGAAGAATTCATAGGGGCTGGAGAGATTGCTTAGCAATTAAGGCACTTACCTGCAAAGCCTAATGACCTAGGTTCAATTCCCCAGTACCCACATAAAAGCCAAATGCAGTGGCACATGCATCTGGAGTTCATTTGCAATGGTTGTAGGGTCTCACATTGCCCATTTTCTATTCATCTCTACCTCTTTCTGTATCTTTCTCTCTGCTTGCAAATAAATAATAAAAATATTTAAAAGTGTATTCATAGAAAAGCTATTCATGACCTGAATATATTATTGAGATAGCAAGTAATGAAAACTGTGAACACACTGAATAGTGTAAATGTAAATAGTTTTCATGAAACTGATTTCATTTATTTGTGTATACATATGAAAACATATGTGCATGCATACATAAACACATGCATGGGAACACATTGAAACATTTATACTTACACATGTAATATGCATGCATTTATTTAAAAACCTGTTAAAATATACACATTCACAGTATGTGCACAAGCACACATATACTTGCACATATATTCATAGGTATAGAAACAAACACATGGAGACATGAATGCAAATAAATCTATGCATGAGTGCAAATATATCTACACACAAATAGGTGTATATGTATATACAAGCATGCAGAAAATTAATACATATTTCATACATGTATTTATAGATACACAATACAAAATTAATCCCTGCATATCTCTACATTTGGCAAAAATATAGTTACACACATCTATGCATCTTTGCAGCCACACATAACACATACATAGATGCATAATTAGACATTTTAACATGGATGTAAATAGATAGCATATTCAGAAACAAAGAATTTAGGACTCTACTGGTCCACTGCCCACTTCAGTTATTTGTCTCCTAATAAAGAAATGGTCCCTTGTAGGCTATGTGACTAGTTTTGGCCAATGACATATGAGTGAAAGAGGTATTCATCAGTTTTTGCCAATTAGGAACTTTCTCCACTGCATTTTTGTTAATATTTTTTAATGGTCTAATGCAGAAGAGCTTAACAATGATATCCCATGTAAGATTTTAAGTGTGTGGGGAAGAAAGTTATATTACATATTTAGTCTAGAAGTTTGTGCCAGAAGTGATCCTTTCCTAACTAATACAATTGCCTCATGGGAAATGCATCTTTCTGGATTTATAATTTGAATCGGAACATCCTCTAAGCTTGGTTATGGATTTCAAAGGGATGGGAAGTTATTAAAAACACTTTGCTGATTATGACCGTTAGTGCTTGCATTCTGCAAGTGGGCTGCAGATTTTTAATAAAGGAGAAAGGCAGTGGAATTACTATTGACCTTAAGATAATGTAACCAGTGCCAACTATATAAAGATTATTTATTTTGTTTAATAAATGACTGTATAGCCCTTGCTGTGCTAGGCACTGTTTTAACTGCTTTATAGATAGTATTAACATATCCACTTTTCTCCATGGTCCTATAAGCTAGGCTATATTATTCCCTCTACTTTACATATGAGGAAACTGAGGCTCAGAAAGGTTCCGTAGTTGGTCTCAGGTTTCAGATATAATAAGCGGTAAAGTGCAGAAGCAGGCCCTGGCACCTGGGCTCCAGAGCCCATGCTCTTATTCCTAGTAGAATGCCTTTCTCTAATGGATGAAGTGGAGTACTCGCCCTACACTTGGTGAAGAGCACATTCAGGTGTTTCCATCAGCTTCAAAAGAGGTGTTTTTTATTTCTCCATAGAGTATGCAGGACCATGCTTTTGCCTCTAGCAGAAGATAGCCTTCTACCCTTGAATTAGCAAGTAGAGGACTGTCACCTATTGCCTCTACAATACCATTTTCAGTGCTCTAGGAGGTTCGTGTGTGTGTGTGTGTGTGTGTGTGTGTGTGTGTGTGTGTGTGTGTGTGTAGATGGAGGCAGGAAGCCCTACAGAGCTGCTTTCCTTGTGAGAATTAATAGGATCACAGCACACAGTGGTATGATTGCAAATAGAAAGACTGCTCTGTTCAAACAAATCTGTTTCATACTTCATGCCAAGAGCTACAGTGGGTAAACTTGCATTCAAATTGGCCTTGGTGCATAGAACATCATTTCTTCTGTGAAAACTCTTGGCTATGGCCAGAAACTTGTTAGTCCACAGCTCCGGTCTGCAGGTTCTGAAGGCAGAAGTGGCCCAGGTCTGTGAGTTGTCAGGAGTCTACCATGTCTGTGGGTGAGAGGTGCTCAGAGAGGCAAATAACTCTGCTAGCATCAGTCATCTTGATTGAAGCTAGTGGAGGTTGGGTGGTTGTCTCTTCTATACCCACTTCTTTATTCTTTCTTTAGAATTTCCTGTGGGAATTTTGTAACTCTTCTTTCACACATTTTATTCCCAAGGGGTAAATTCATCACTACCCACACATATCCCCATTATTGGGACATTTCTTTCCACTATCATTGTCTCTATCCCTTCTTCAAAAACTCAGCATGGGGCTGGAGAGATGGCTTAGCAGTTAAGGTGCTTGCCTGTGAAGCCTAAGGATCCCAGTTCGATGCTCAAGGTCCCATGTAAGCCAGATGCACAAGGTGGCACATACGACTGGAGTTCATTTGCAATGGCTAGAGGCCCTGGCATGCCTCTCTCTCTCTCTCTCTCTCTCTCTCTCTCTCTCTGTGTGTGTCTAATAAATAAATAAAAATAAATGTTATTTTTTTAAAAAAGTCAACATGATGGTCCATTTAGCGTATATAAATATAAACTGATGGGATCCTAAAGTATCAGAAGTTCTGTGCCCTTAAACTGTTCTCTATACTTAATTATGCATATGAGGATGAGGAGACTGAAATATGTAGGAAAAGGAGAATTATGTGCCTGAAATTGGAAGTTAGTAAAACTAACTGCTAAGGGTTGACCTTTATGTCCGAGGCAGGGCATTTACAAAGATGGGCCTAATCTTCCTGGGCAAGATACTAGTGAATGGGCAACCTCATCTAGATGAATGTTTGAGAAGCCACGTGACTTAATGAATGTTCTGGATTGGCAAGAAAAGGTTGCAACTCAGAGCTAAAAAGTGAAGATTGGCCGGGTGTGGTGGCGCACACCTTTAATCCCAGCACTCAGGAGGCAGAGGTAGGAGGATCGCCAAGAGTTCGAGGCCACCCTGAGACTACATAGTGAATTCCAGGTCAGCCTGGACCAGAGTGAGACCCTACCTCAAAAAAAAAAAAAAAAAGTGAAGATGATGGATGTCAAACATCAAGCCTCTACTGTAGGTTTGTCATTGTGCTGTGTTCTTATAGGCTCAAGTTTCTGCAGCAACTATGGATTAAATACCACAGCTACATTTCTTTGCTTTAGCTTAACAGAAATCTTCCAATGCAGGTTTTACTATATTATTTAACAGATGAGTAAAATGAAACACCGATGTATTAAATAAGTTGCCCAGGGTCACATAGCAAGTAGTTGAAGACACAGGATTCACACATAGCTCTGTTTGACTGTCAACACAGTCAGTGTGTTAAACACCGAATCATGTGTGGGCCGCTTGAATACAATATGTAACTTTCAGATGATTCCAGAAGTTTGCTTAGAATTTCTCTTTCTTCAGTCTGATTTGCTGTTTCCTCGTTTTCTTTAGGAGACTCAGTAGGTAGCATTTAAGAGCCCTGCTTTGGCTAGCAACCAGCATTTGCCATGGCCCCATAAATTGGCGGAGGGGAGGTTGTCTCTTATTTTTCACTGTAGCCTGGCTTTTCCAGTCTATTGTCCCCTGGAAACTCATCATTTCCCACAGGTCATCAGCTGGCAGGGAGCCTGATGAAATTGCCTTACAAATGCTATCTACCATAATGCCTTCACATGAGAATACTGGAAATTTTATGCATTTAGTTTCTGAAAAAGAAACAGTTGATTTGCATTTTCATTTTATTCCAGACTGAGAGTAGACAAATCTTGGACAGATGGTTGGCTCATTAATGGTGAAACGCATAGCATGTGTGTGTGGGGAGTGCAGGGAATCGGCAGGGGCATGGGAGAGTAAGTGGACCTTTCCTGGCTGTAACAAAGTCTTAACTGTGTACAGCTTTGATTCCAAGCAATACCATCTCCTTCTTCACTCTTTTAACCTTGTAGTAAAGGAGATGAGAAATAAGTTTATTCTTCCTCAGTATATTCTTGAAAGAAGCCATGTGTTTTAGATCTTAGTGAAATGAACAAAATTTGGTAAAAATAGTTTGTATTTACATAGCACTTGCTATTTATTGGATGCTGTTTTCAGTGCTTAATGTATTCACTATTTTGCTCAGTCTTCACAACTACCTTCAAGCTGTAGGTAGACTTTTATTATCATCACCATTTAGAAACTGAGGCCCAGAAAAGTAATATGACTTTGTTAGGATCACATAAATAGGAAGTAGTGAATTTAGCTATGAAACCTCAACAGTGTGGCTATAGCATATACGTACATAATCCATTGCACCATCCTACCTCAGGGACAGGACAGATGACCAAAGGATGAACTCATGGAATCTTTTTAAAATAATGTTTAATAATTTTTATTTTTTTTCTTATTTTTATTAGATATGGACATATTTAGTATGTAAACAACACATGTTAGTATGATCCTTTCCCTCCTCCCAGCCCCTTTTCTGAAGAGGCCTTCCTTCTTGGAGATGCAGGTCAACCCAATAGGGATTGTGGGTCATGCATTTTGGGGGAGGAGAGGGAATGTCTCTGTGCAAAATGTCCCAGCTTGTGGCTCTAACAACCTTTCTGCCCCCTCTTCTGCAAAATTCCCTGAGCCATGCTGGGAGCATTTTAAGTCTACTTCAGTGATGGGCACTCAGGAGCCTCTGTATTTCTGGTTTGGTAGGTGTTGATATCAGGTTCACTGAGAAAGGAGCACTCCTGCTCATTTCCCCAATTCCTCTGTGGTTTCATCTGGGGCTAGTGAGGAGTATACTGGGTCATTTATCTCCTCATGTTCCTCTCCGTCTGAAAAAGAGAAGCAGATTCTCTAATGGAGAATGACGTCAGCACTGGTGAAATGGGATAACCATTATTAATTTAGAATTAAAACAGTTTAGTCTCACCCTCTTCAGGGCCCTTTGATTCAGGTGCTCCCCCTAAGGTCCTCTTGAGGGTTCCACCTTTTAGTCTGACTTCCAGGATATAGGATTCTATGGTACCAGTTCAATTTGGGTTCAGTTTTGTGTTCCCCCAACCCTTTCCCTTCCCCCAAGGCCTACCCTCACTACTGTCCAAGCCTCAAGATGCTATTCAGTTATGTCAGCAACTTGGGCTGATTCAGGTTAGGAACTGCAGATGAGTGAGTGAGATCCTTCTGTGAATGAATTTTATTTATTTCTTTATTTGAGTGAGAGAGAGAAAGATAGAATGGGCATGTCAGGGCCTCTGGACATTGCAAGTGAACTGCAGATGCATGTGACACCTTGTGCATCTTGCTTCCTGGGCTCTGGAGAATTGAACTTGGGTCCTTAGGCTTCACAGGCAAGTACCTTAACCACTAAGCCATCTCCCCAGCCCTCATGGAAACTTTTCAGGACAGGATGTCTCTACTTAAACTTGGATACTACATTTGAAAAGCCGTTGATAAAGCCCAGAGTGCAATGCAATGACTTTTATGCTTATGTACAGTTGTGTGCTTGTCTGCTATTCTTGCATTTGGTAACCTTGACATGAACTGCATGCCATAGCTTTTGAGAATAGCAATGTTCAATTTTCAGAAAATAAGTACCGAGATTTATTCCTTTGCTCACGCAAAACATAAAATTGATCATTTTCTCTTGTCAAATGGTTTTGCTCTTCCAGAGGCTGTTGTGGACCAAATCTTTCTTTTATTCTAATGAATGAAGACAAAACCAGCATTCAACTTGTATTATATCCCTGGAGATAGTAAGTAGGCTTTTTAATCAGGAGTGTAGTCAAATCATCTCTGAACTAGTTCTAAGATAACTTTCTTTTTTATTTTAGAAAAAGAGAGAGAGAGAGAGAGAGAGAATTGGCATACCAGAGCTTCAGCCACTGAAATCAATCTCCACATGCTTGTACTACCTAGTGGGCATATGCCACCTTGTGCTTGCCTCACCTTTTGTGTGTCTGGTTTATGTGGGATCTGGAGAGTTGAACATTGGTCCTTAGACTTCTCAGGCAAGTGCCTTAGCCACTAAGCCATCTCTCCAGCCCTGAGATAACTTTTATGTGTAGAAATATCTGATCCTGCAGGTGAAGATCCATAATTCTCTGCCAACTGATAAAACTTCAAGCTCAACCCCCAGAGTTTTGCAGTCCCCAAACCACAGTTATATTATGAAGGAGAAGCAAATGCAAAGAAATTTTGGTATTTGTTGCCCTACATTCAAAAAAGACACAAGTGGTTTTAAATATTACAAATCTGTTATTTTTAGAAGTCCCTCAACTCTTACTCAGTTTTAGCTTAGATTGCCTATCAAAATAAATTAAATAAATAAGTAGCAGTGGTTTCTGCTTAAATTAGGTCTTTCTCAGTTTCCATGGCATCCAATCTGTTAGCACCAATATTCTTGCCAGGATCTGTGCTCAGCCTTCAGGATGGCAACATTTGCGTTAAGGTTTCTAGGGCATAGCCGATCTCAATGGATGCCTTTTGCTCAAGGGAAGAGATTTGCCAGAAGCCATCACTGCTGCTGATTCCTGAGGCCAGTGTAATCCTAGCCTTCCAGGAGTGCAGGTAACTGGGATTTGGTACAGATGACATGTTTATGGCTATTCGGCTCTAGCTACATTATCACAAAGTAGTCACTGCAAGTAAAGGCTGACCCCAAATAAAGGCCACCCAGGGAAACCATTCTAATGTAGAGAATGTGGGGGAAAAAAGTTTGAACAGGGTAGAAATCTTCAACTTGCACTTTCGGGAGCTCGCCACATGCACACTTTTTCAGATGTCAGCACATCCACACTAGATCATTTGCCCCAGAAAAGCGAGCAAACTTGTCACTTGTAGCCTTCCTTAGGATGAAAATAAAATAAAATTAAATGGACATGTACCTTTTCTAGAAAAAAAAATAACATACCAGCATATGTGGACTTGCTAAAATATATATGACCACATTAAGGGGAAAATATTGAATTTAGAAGGTAAAATTGACTTCATTCTTTTCTTGACATATCACCGAAAATAATATTATAGGGCTGCACATGGTGGCACATGTCTGTCATCCCAGCACTCAGATGACTTTGAGGCCAGCATATTCCAAGCTAGCCTGAGCTACAGAATTGAGACCCTGTTTCAAAACAAATAATATTCCATTTCCATAATCAAGTCCTACATTAAAAATATTAGAAATGTTAATAATGCTAAAAATGTTAATATACCAACATATTGCAGATTGGCTGCATTCCCATCAGGTTATCCTCTTATGTCTCCTCACCCCTAACCCCATACCTCCATGCCCTGAAGGCTCTTTTTGGTGGGGTTATGGGTAGTACCTGTGTGGTTGTCACACTGTGTCACTGTGGGGAGGACAATGCCTTCCCACCCTGTGGTTATAATGTTCTTTCCACCTCCCCTTATGTAATGTTCTCTACATTTTAATAAGGCCTTCCAGATTCTCAAAGTTTATTCATAGAGATTTTTAAATTTATTTTTAAAATTGATGGTATTTTCTCTTAAACCATGTCTTCAATTGGTCCTTCAATTTTTCTATGTTTTAATCAGGTTGTAGTTGGAGAGATCTCTTTGGGGAGATAAATTTAAACAGTTCTCTATGCTCAGCTTCCTTGACTTATTTTCCTTTTTCTTTTAACACAGGTTTTAAAAAATATTTTCTTATTTATATTATTCTGATTTTACATTTATAGTATTGGTTCCATTATCCTCCTCCCTGTCCTCCCTCTTCGAAAGGGACCCTCGTCAATGGGGAATGTGGGTCGTGTATTGTGGGGGTTGTCAAGAGTTCTGGGGGGTAGGCCCCAGTCTCTGACACAGGGTTTTGTTATATAGCCCAGACAGGCCTGAAACTCAACATGTAGAGCGGGCTGATCTCAAACTTGCAGCAATTGTTTTTCCTCTACCTCCTAAGTGCTGAGATTGCAAGTTGTGTTATTTTACCCCATCCAACTACATTGTCTTTACATGGCAAAAGCTTAATTATTATTTAGCTTTTTAATCTGAGCTCCATGGCTGGGTTTCATGTAGGAGTAGTCTATAATCCCCAGGAAACTACAAAACTATGTGTAAATACAAATGTGCCTCATTTAAAAAATAAATAGTATGGTGTTTATGAGATTCTCACGAGTTCATATAGCCCCAGAAAATGGAAAAAAAAATTCAGAACCAGACACATTCTTAGCTCCCATGCAACTCTGAAGTTCACAGTAAATTGCTAAGTAGTTTTATTATAGCTCTTCTTTGCTTAAAGGGATGAGGATAGGGGGCCCAACATGTAGCTCAGTGAAGGCTATATTCTGTTTACCACTGTCAAGTGTAATTGAAAATGTAAGTATGGAATAAGATAAACTAATGCATGATTTTAAATTAGATACAGCAAAAGTGATAAGTATTGGTAATCTGCAAACCTCCACAATTATATTTCAGGGTAGTAATACTGAAATATTTTATCAAACCCAGTTTATTTTCAGTTTTTTTATAATGCTACCTATCCATTTCTCAGTATTTTTGCATAGCCACAGTTATCCTATGAGCTTTCAGAGTAAGCTACCCAAATAAAGAACAAACATGTGAGGGAGACAAAATGAGAATGGAGCTGTCTATGATTGCAACTAGGTCAAATCTATTAATATGTGATATTTATGTCTCTGCATGGTTGAAACTGCAAATCCTTTTGCATAACATTTCCTCCACTTTGATAGAAAATTCTTTTCTTGAATAGTTCAAAAACTAGCATTTTAATTTTATCACCCTGAAAATTTCATTTTTAAATAGAGCACAATGTTATCATGCTGAAATACTTGTTACTGGATTACATCACTTTGTATAGTGTGAAACTCTTTCTCTAGAGTTATATTCACTGCTGCATATCAGAAGTGTACCTGAGAGCTTAGGGAATTAGAGGACAGATCCAATAAGGACAAGGTCATGGGTTCATGTGAAGTTGTTAACTCAGGTATGTTCTCTAGCCATAGATTATACCCCAATCCAAGCAAGAAGATTATCATGGTGAAGGGAATGTGGGAGTGATTGTGGACTTGACTCAATGTAAACCCATCCCTTATGATTAGAGAGACAGCTTAAGGAAAGCACATCTTAGAATCTCCCAGTGTTCCTGCCGGAAAGAACCTCAAAGCTTTTCTGATTTTTTCCTTCTTCTGATATACAGTTGTTTTATCATGGGGTGATCCAGTCTTCCCTTGAATACCACCAGCAATAGAGAAATCATTTCCTCTTTGTGTCACCATTCCGTATGCGATTGCTCTATTAATGTTTCCTTATATGAATTAAAGTCAATTGTTGGTCTCTAAACTGGCCTTAGCATTTCTCTATGGGATTTATAGAATAAGCCAACACCCAACAAGGGGTAAATAGCAACAGAGATGAAATAAAAGCATTTAGCTTTATCTCTACATAGTTAATGATGCAAAGGAAAATAACAGATTATTTTCAGAGTATATAAACAAATCTGATCTCAAGGAAAACTTGACTGACACTTGAGTTACCATAAAGGATAGATAGGTTAACTGTCACAGTCAGCTTCATGTTGCTGAGACAAAGCACACAACCAAAAGCAGCTTGGGGGAGAAAGGGGTTTATTTTGGCTTATAGTCTCTAGGGGTAGCTCCATGATGGCAGGAGAAAATGTGGCATGAGCTGGACATCACCTCCTGACCAGCATCATGTGGACAATAGCAGCAGGAGAGTGTGCCAAACACCAGCAAGGGAAGTTGGCCACAATGCTCATAAGCACAAGTCCAGCAACACACCTCTTCCAGGATGTGCCAATTCCCAAATTGCCACCAGCTGGGGAACTAACATTCAGAACACGAGTGTATGGAGGTCACCTAGTTGAAACTAGCACACTAGCTGAAGAGTGTGGAGATGCAGCCAGTATTCTAGATAAAGGACATAGCAAGTGCAACAGACCCGTGGGAAGGAGGTATAAGAAATATGGAATATCCAAAGGCCCAAGGAAGTGTCATGACAATTAAAACTCAGAGGAGAGGAGTGCTGGAGAAGCTGAAGAAGTCATAAGGTCAGTTCATGAAGTCTATGGTCAGACCTTTTGCACCCCTCCCAAGTTTCTGCTCTTTTCAGCAAATCTAGGATCACATCACACTTTAGCTCTTTACTTGCATTGTTCCTGTCCCCAAGGATGTCCCCGTTTCCCACTATGTATTGTCTATGTAATGTTTCCCTCACCATCTCCTAGAACTTTCACATTTGGGAAGTGAGGGTGAAAGGAAAGGTCTTGAATGCATGTAAAACAATTGCCAAGCACCAAGAACAGTATGTGTTCTTTTGATTTATGATCTCTATCCCTTCATCATGCGAGGGCATGTCATTTCCAACATTTTCAGAGAATGCAACTTACAACTTTTGAATAAATGATCTCAGGCTATATAACTAATGAGTCCACATATAAAATCACGTCTATATGTTGCCAAATAGTTTGCTGTCTCTCATCAGACAAGCGGTTTTCCTCAGTAGTATGTTAGGACCATGCTAATCTTAATAGTAAGGTTCCACTTGAATAATATCAATTGGGTAATATCCTGTGGGGAGTTTGAGGTCCTGTGCATGGGTCCTCATTGATGTTCAAAATACCTTGTACTAAAAAGGCAGTAAATGCAAGACATTCTAGGATAAATTTTTCCAGAGCATTCCCTTTATTGTGGTCCCTTGCAATCAGACATTTCATGCAAGGATTTGATAGCATTTTTCTTTCTTTCATTTTATTATTTAGCATAAAAGAATTAGATTTTATTATGGAATTCTTTTCAAGCAATTATTTGATTAGTTTCCCTCCTTTTACCCTTCCTTCCTTGTAATCTCTCCTACACTATAGTCTCCATTCTTCTTTCATGACACATGTGACCTTTTGCCTTCCTCCCTTTCCCAACATCTCTTACTCTCATCTTATGGTCTCTTATCTAGTTTCATAGCCTGCACCTTTTCTTGCATCTCCTTATTTACATAGACACAAACATTCAAAGTTAGGATCCACAAATAAGAGAGTACATATGATTTTTTTGGGCACTTTAATATATGAACATACATTGCTGTAATCCCATCAGGTCTTTTGTCTCCTCTCTCCTGACCCCATTCCACTGAGGACCTTCTCAGTGAGGATATCTGTAATTACTGTGAGGTCCTGAATGCACCAGTTTCTGAGGGGAGGACAATGCCTCATAGTATGCTTTCTCACCCTGTGGCTCTTATATTATTTTATCCCCTCTTTCACAATGTTTCCTGAGACTTGAAGGGTCCCCCTTTAGTGTTGAGCTCTCAGCAGCCTTTTATTTTCTGCTTTAATGAGTTTTAAGTCTCCTCAGTGCCTACTGACATCTCCATGAAGAAAGTCTTCTGGCTAGCAGTGAGAGTAGCACTTATATTTAATTAGCCACTTACTCTGTAATACTTCCTGGGCCCTGGAAGAGGTGATAGAGATGAATTTTACAGTGATAGCTACATGGCTTTTTCTTGTCATCTTGATGGGTCTTGGGCCTCCCTGGTATTCACTGCCATCTGTAAAAATCAGGTTCCCTAACCAGGAGTGAAAGCGGCATTGATCAAAGGGGATGAATATTAAAACTAGCAGTCCTTCTAATGGGTATAACCTCTATCTTCCTTGGCCCGAGTTTACCTCACTTAGTATTTTTCCAATCCTATCCCTTTTCATGCAGATTTCATTTTTCTTTACAGCTGAGTAAAATTCTATGTGTATATTTACCACATCTTCATTATCCAGTCTTCACCAGTTGATAGGTTGGTTCCATTTCCTAGCTATTTGTAATAAAGCAGCAATGAACATGAACATGGATAGATGTCAGGAGAGATATAGCTGGGTCATATGGTGGGAACATCTGTATAAACTCTATAGTGGTAAAATATCTGAAGACCTAATCTTAACACGGGGTCATGAGCAAAGGAGGATTTTTCTGAGTGCCATAAAAGCAAATGTAACTGGCATTACAGTTACATTCTCAGAAAGCACTAAAGGGATTGCCAATATAAAGGTTATGCAATGTTTCATATCTTCATTTTTTAAAAAATACTTGTTAATTATGAATATTTTATTTATTTATTTGATAATGAGAGAGAGGGAGAGAGCGAGAATGGGCATGACAGGTCATCCAGCCAGTGTAAATGATCTCCAGACACCTGCATCCCCTTGTGCATCTGGTTTACATGGGTCCTGGGGAATCAAACCTGGGTCCTTTGACTTTGCAGGCAAGTGCCTTAACTGCTAAGCCATCTCTCCAGCCCTCATATACTTTTTCTATAGCTTCTTTATACACACTATTTTTCCAGAAACTTACCCACTGTGCAGGTGCCCTAGCGTTTCTTTTATTTTTCCATTTCAATCGATCCCAAGTCCTTCTCAAACCCAGCTGATGCAACTGGCTATTGTCTTATTTGCTTTTTCTTCTTATCCAGAGTGGTGCATCTCTCTCTTTTTTTCCAGTTCCTTTCTCTTCTGTGCAGTATAAATCTTTCAAGTGATCTCAGCAGTCAGTCAGGCAGAAAAAATGCTTTATAATCAGGAGTAGAACATACTTTAAGCTTCTTTTCCTTTTACATTTATTTTTGATATGCCTCATTTCAAAATTCATTCAACTTAATCACAGTGCTCAAAAGTAAGGGATGTTTTGTTTCCATTGGCAGAGACACTCTGTGTTCATGTATAACCCTGAGCTGCTCTAGACTTCTCTGAATCCCTTTACAACTGGATTGACCATAAGAATTACACCTATAGAATTTATGTATAAATGACATGCCACTTCTGCACCACGGTTAAATTTCTAGTTGGCCACTTCTTTTTATTAAACTTTAAAAAATGTATTTATTGAGAGAAAGTGAGAAAGAGGCAGATAGAGAGAAAGATAATGGGTATGCCAGGGCCTCCAGCTATTGCAAATGAACTCCAGACACATGCACCACCTTGTGCATCAGGCTTATGTGGGTCCTGGGGATTTGAACCAGGGACCTTTGGCTTTATAGGCAAGTGCCTTAACTGCTAAGCCATCTCTCCAGCCTCATTGGCCATTTTTAAACTAAGTTTCTTCAACTTTCAACAACAAAATACCATAGACTGCGTGGTTGTTGAGCAACAGGATCTTACCTTCCACAGCTCTGGAGGTTGTGAAGTCCAAGATCAGGGTGTCAGCATATTTAGTGTCCAGCAAGGGCCTCTTTCTTGGTTTATTGATTATGTTTCCTTTCTATATCCTGACATTGTGGAAAGGGCTAGCTAGCTCTTTGATGAATCTCTCTCTCTCTCTCTCTCTCCATATATATATAATTTATATTATTCTGATTTTACATTCATAGTGTTGGCTCCATTGTCCTCCTCCCTGTCCTCCCTCTTCCATAGGGACCATAGGGACCCTCATCAATGGGGAATGTGGGTCATGCATTGTGGGGGTAGTCAAGAGTTCTAGGGGATGGCCCCAGTCTCTGTGCATAACGCCCCAACTTGTGACTCTAACAATCTTTCTGCCCCCTCTTCCTCAAATTTCCCTGAGCCACATTGGGGTCATTTTAGTTCTGCTTCAGTGATGAAGTTTTGGGAGCCTCTGTGTCTCTGGATATATGGCTTAGTTGGAGTTGGATGTTCTCTGTGTTTATCTCCTTCAGCCTTTTTCTGGTGTTGTGATCGCCATGAACGCTGTATTCTTGCCCTTCCCCTGTGTTGTTCTGTGGTTTCAGGTGGGGCCCTGGTGATGTGTGATTAGCTGGTCTTCCCTTCAAGTTTGTTGTCCATCTGAAAAAAAGATAAGCAAAATTCTCCAACGGGGAGAGAAGTTAGTCCTAGATAGAAGGGATGACCATAGATGCTTTGGAGGGAATTTTATATGCGCTGGCTCTCTTCGCGCCCACATTTGGTGGTATCTTGATCTTGGAGACTGAGCTCATTTTTTGTACATGGTTTTCACTTATTTCCCAGTTCCAGCAATAAGTTCCATTCCACTGAGTGGATCTATCAGCCAAATCAAGAGCAGTTGGTTACCCACCATGGCTGTTTGCCACTACTGCACTTGTTTGAGCATTACATCAGCTTGTTTCCTGCTGGGTATCTTAGACTGCAAGTTGTTTGGACCGATGTCAGACCTTTTCCCCCAGTTGCTCGTGTAGCACCCTCTGTCAATAGACTAGCTAACTGTCTGGGGACTGGCCCTCTTCCAGATTCTGGCCAGGTCTCTCCGTGTTTTGTCTCACACACATATGCTGTCTTCGACAGTAGGGTCTTACCATTAACCTTTGGTGGGTCATCAAGAACTCTGACAGAAGTCTGTCTTTTTTGGGAAACCTCGTAGGTGTCTCGGATCAACAGCTCATTATGGAAGTTAACCCTGTGCTGGCACTGGGAGTTATAAGTCTGAGGAATCTTTTGTTATCCTTCTCAAAGGCCTCAAATCCCAATACTATTACCTTTATCTGGATAATAAGAGGTTGGATTTCAAACCATCAGATAAAAGCATAAGAGATCTTTAGTCACTACTTAGTGTTACTGTAAATAAGAAACTATTCTTGCATTGTATCAGCAAAATACACTAGTTAAGCAAATATATTATTTAATATTTTAATGAGGCTCATTAATAATCTAAAAACAAGTCAGCCTTATCAATCTTTTTATCTATCCTTAAAGTTGATATGTTATGTTTGAGAAGCTTCATCTTAACCCAGTGTGATAGTTTTCATTAGAAGTGTTATTGTTTTACCTTGACATTTAGTGCATGATTGATTTCTAGTTAATCTTTTGTATTGTTTGATAGTCATGGTTAATTTTCCACATGAGTATGCAATTGTTCTACCACTGCATGTATGAAAGACCATCTTTGTCTCATTAGATCGCAGTGTTTTATGAACTGGATGCCAGATGTAGGGGACTGTCTGTAAAAGAATGTGACCTCCATTTGTTCTTGATTTTTGTCATATTTTAGTTTTTGTCATATTTTGGTTACTGGGGGATAGAGCCATTTTCTTCAGTGGTATAGCCACAGGTAAGTTGTTCATGGTAACTCTCATCCATGCACCTATAACTAATTAAAATGAAACTCATTGTGTCACCTCCCTCCAATAAAAACACAGAAATAAGCCAGGCATGGTGGTGCATGCCTTTAATCCCAGCACTCAGGAGGCAGAGATAGGAGGATTGCCATGAGTTCAAGGCCACCCTGAGAATACAGCATGAATTCCAGGTCAACCTGAGCTATAGTGAGACGCTACATCAGAATCCCCCCCCAAAAAATTAAAAAGAACACAGAAATAGATGGGGAACTAGTTGAGAAGAAGATGGGGTATGGTAGGAATCAGGGTAAGACAAGAGAGTGAAATGTGGTGTGAAGGAGTGAGTATGTTCAAAACACATTATGTACGTACATGGAATTGTCATGAAAAGAAAAAAAATAAGTTTAAATATTACCACTGAAATATGGTGGATGTTTATGGAAATCTGGTGAGTTTTGAGAGAAAGTGTGGTTATAGGCATGGAAATGGCAGCTAGTGTTGCTACTGCTGACAGTAAGATGACACTGGAAGAATACCCAGTGCCAACTGGATTAGTAAGAGGACATGTTCACTGGTTATCTATAAGAGAAAACATCACAGAGGCTCCCTCACATGTAAGAGGAAATCAGATTGGATCACTTGGCCCAACTGTGCATTGGCAAGAATTTCTTTTGAGATCTGATTGTCTACCATGAGATGTGTCACCTCTACCTCATCTGCTCAGGCCCAAAGCTCATTATAGAGGAAGTGGTGACACCAATACTACCCTCATGGCTAGCCTGAAAACCAGTCCTAGGCAAACAGCCACAGACACTGTGGTCACTCAGACCTCATCAGAACAGTAATCCAGAGGCTAAAGAGAAAGCAACACTAAATCAGATCTTTACCATGCCTGCCAAGGCTCAGGGAATATTGTCGAAGAGGGGGCAGAAAGACTGTCAGTTCATCAGGGTGGGTGGGAATAGCCTGAGCCACAGTATTTCCCATACCCCTGCAGAGACTGACCGAGGCCTCTTGTTCCGCACAATGAATACCAATAACCCCATTAAAGAAGACCCCAGCAGAACTGGGGCAGGGAAGAGGGTGATCTAAGAGTACAACCATTTTATCAAAAGCAATATCATATAAATAATAAGTATTTTAAAATGTCTTTTAAATAAAAAAATAAAGCCCTTGCTACATCTGGGGTGCATGGCAGGAAGCCAGTTTGCTGAGATTTTATTATATGGATTTAACCTGATATCAACTATATTGCTACATATGAAATAAGACATCCTTTTTCTGCTCTTAGAAGATGCCAATTAAGAAAGGAACGAGATATAGCATTTCATTTTTTCCAGAAGAATCTGTTACCTGCAAGGTAGATATAGATTTCCCTTTGTGAAATCAATGGTTGCCTGGGAAGAGTGGCTGGAGGATGGGATGGGGTGGTAATCAGGAAGGGTAAACATTTATGAAGGAAACTTAGGGATGTTTGATTTGTTCATTATCTTCATTGTGGTAATGGCTTCAGTTGTGCATACATATGTCACTACTTATTATACATTTACATAAATGTAATAATATCAATTATACTGTAATAAAGTTGTTTAAAAATCTATTTGCAGCATCTCTTCTGGCCCACACTCATGTGAAGATATATTTAGAACAGGATTTCAGAGGCTAGAATGTATTTCTTTCTTCCTGATAAGTGTGCTAATCCACTCTAGCTTCAGAATTTCACTTAAGAAGTGAAACTTAAGAAGTTTCTAAACACAAGACTTATAATCTGTAGTGGTGTCTCAAGTATGGTTGAGTTTGTACATGGAAAAAAATTAAAAGATATTATTCTTATTTTATATAATGATTTCCTTGGGTTCCCAGGATCCCACAGTCTTCCAGTTCTGTAAGGATGAGAACAAGGCTTCAGTCTCCATTTGTAGCCTACCCAGTTGAACTGATTTGGGCAGCACATCTCTTCCTCAGTTTCATCCTTCTTGCTTTACGCATACCATTATACAAAAATGAAGTTCAGGGCTTCCAAATTGCCTCAGTGTCTGTGCAAAGGGAGGGCCAAATGCAAGAGACGAGAGACAGAGTCAGCCAGTCTCTCTGGGTTGCATTGCCTTATTTTTGTGCAGGATTGCAAAGGAGGGAAAAGAACTGGGGAACAATATTGCCACTGCAGATAAAACCAAAATAAAGCAAAGTAACTTACAGGTTCCAGGACTCTAGCACAATCTTGGGTCCTTATATTGTATTATTTAAAACCACAACAAGGAAGACATTCTATTTCAAGCAAGGATACTGCTTCAGGTAGAGCAAAATAAAGAGCTGAGAGGAAATCACACGAGTAGTAAAGGGTTGATTCAGTGTTTGAACTCCTATTTATATTGGATTCTCACCTGGTTCCAAAACCTATTTCTTTAACTCTCATGTAGTAGATTTGTATACTAATGTGATGGTCATGTAAATGAATGATTGTGCATAATACAAAAGGAGATTGTTCATCACAAAATAATCAAAGTATGCCAGGAGAGCCAATGCATATTTTTTGTTTATTTATGCAAACAAAAATACCCAGGACTAATTTGCCGAAATGCCAGATACAGTTTGAGGTGACACAAATTACTAGCTGCCTCATGGAGCTTGGGTCAGGAAGGTCTGGCATAAGCTAACAGAAGTGCTATAATTTCTGATTTCTATTAACATGAAAAAAATAAATGGAGCACTAGGATTGGAGGTAGTGTTTTAGCCTGAGTGGTTAGGGAAGATACCTCTGAGGTGGTTAGATCGAAGTGACAAGAGGAAGGCATTAATTCTGTATTTAAAGCATAGGGATGAGCAAATATAAGAGAACAGAGATGGGAAGCATATTAAAGCTGAAGGAGTGAGAAGGGCACTGTGTTGTCTGCAGCATCAATGAGAGAAATGATACAAAGTGTACTTTGAGAGCTTGCAGAGGTCTGATCTTGGGAGATTCTTGGGCCACATTAAGGTATTTGGATTTTATTTTTAGTTCTTTGGAAATCCAGTGATGTGTTTTAAATAGGGAGAGAATATGATCTAGCTCCTTTCTGAGGAGTGAAATGGAATATGGCAAGAATGGCACCAAGGCCAGAAACTGACTATTATGGGTTACATCAACAAAGAAGATCAGCAAATGTTTTTCCCATGACATAATTATGAAGCTATTGAAAATTGTCACCTCAAAATGTCCAGATTCTGGAAATCAATCCAAGGTTTACATACAACATCGAGACTTGATCATGTATTATATATTTTCCAAAAAACGAAATGAAGGAATTTTTGAATGTTTTTACAATGAAGAAATGTTAAATGTCTGAGGTACTAGGTAGTCTTTTGTTATTTTTAAATATTACTTTTAATTATTACCAACTCACAAAGTCCAAAGTCTAGATGCTATTTTTCTTTTATTTAAATATTTGAAAAAGTTTATTTTCAGTAAAGGAAATAGAAAATCTTTATAAACACATGTTTATCAAAAGATTAAATGTCAATCTAAACATAGATACAGATGAACATGAACTCTTATTTTAACTAAGTAGAAACTTGTATGGACACATCATGTGTTGGTACCATCATTTCCCTCCTCCCTGCCACCATTCCACTGAGGGCCCTTCTCAGTGGGAGTTCTGGTGTTCACCATGGGGTTGTGAGTTATGAGTTGGGAGAGCAGAAATCAGCCATTATGGGGGGGTGGGCGATGGCTCTTATAATCTTTCTGCCCTCTCTTTTGCAAAATTCCCTGATCCATGGTGGGTGTGTTTTAAGTCTACTTTAGTGTTCAGCTCTCAGCAGCTTCTGGATTTCTGCTGTGGTGCATTTTGATTATCCTCAGTGTCTGTCTGTATCACCCTAGCACAGGTTGTCAGGGTCGCCATGGAAGCACCACGCTTGTTCATCTTGCCAATTCCTCTGTGGTTTCACCTGTGCCCTAGCTGATGTGCAAGGGGTGGCTCATCTCTTGCCAGGGAGTCTAGATATCCTTTTATAAATATTATACAATTCATACATGCATGAAACCACCACAGGACACCCTAAAGCTATGTATAATATTTATGGATCAGCTAAAGAGAAATAACTCTGGTACCTCAGATGAAAAAGCAAGAATCTGATGTGCTTTCATCTTCTTTCTGTCCATATTCCCATTACACCCATCCATCAGTGCAACAGTTCTATGGGATATGGCAAGCTGTAAATTCAACAGCTTTGCTATTAGAGGTTGCTGAATTGATTTGAAGCGCAATAGAGGAAAGAACACACTCTTGAGAATCACAGGAATGTGAGGCAATCTTGATGACAAATAAAAGGAAGAAGCAAAACATCACACTTTGTTTGATTTTGTGATCTTGGTTTGAAAGAAATGTAGTCACAGGCTAGTCTCATGCTAAATAGGAAAATCCAAGTATCGAAACAACTATAGTGAGCTTTGATAAATATCTGTGCATCATGGGAAGTTTAGAGGGTTGTAAACTTGCTAAAGGCATGCTAAGGAGAGATCAGAGAGATTCTGAGCTATCTATAACCCTCTAGCAACCATTGGAGGGCACATGTTTTCTATCAGTATATGTAGCCACTGGTAAGTTGCATGTATTCTGCTAAATAACACTCCAACCATGCTCATGCAGCAACACTAACTAACTCAGTGGGACACACACACACACACACACACACACACAAATCAAAGTGGAAGAGGAATTAGGTGAAAAGAAGAAGAGGTTCAGGATGAGGTGTCATGTGACATGGTTCGCCAAGGAAAACTGTCATCTTTATCAGAAGCAGCTATGACAGCATTTGAGAGACTCTCCAGATTGAGCCTGTTATTCCCTCATGGAAGGAGAGAGACAGGGAAAGGTAGACCCTCACCTGAGATCTCAGTTGAACCCTTTGACAGCTGTATGCCGTGATTCATCAGGTCTCATGGCCTCCTGCAAGAGATACAGTATATAGAAAGACTAGGAGCAAGGAGACAGGGAAGGGCAGCAGTGAGAGGAGGATCAATTCCAAAACAGTATTATGAAAATATAATGTAACCTATTGCATTGTTTGCTAATTAAAAATACATTTTTGCAGAATGGAGCAAGTACACAAAATTAAAAATAAAATGTGCCCAGAGAGTAAAAGGGTCAAGGAGAAGGCGAGCTTATGAAACTTGGCTTGAAGGAGTTGAGGGAACAGTCCAGCCAGATATCTAGTGTGAGAGTGATCTAGGCTATAACAAGGGGAAGTGCCATGAGATGAGATCATCTTTGGGGTCTCTGAAGAATATCAAGGAAGAACATGTGGCTGCAGTGGTGTGCAAGAAGGCACTAGTAGCAGGGACATGGCATCAGAGATGTAAGAAATAACCTGGAATAAGGTAATTCCACGAACAGCATGACTTCATCTACACAATTGCCAAATGGACTTCTCAAATCCAAAAGAAATATCAAATTGAACATGTCTACATCAGTTCAGGCTTCCTCCCACCAAATGTCTTTTCTTTTTTCTGTGTTTCCTTTCCTTTTTTTTTATTTGAGAGAGACAGAGAGAAAGAGACAGAGAGAGAGGAAGAGGCAGAGAATGGGCACACTGCCACTGTGAACGAATTCCAGACATGTGCACCCCCTTGTGTGCATGGGCGACATTGAGCGTTTGCATCACTTTTGTGTCTGGCTAAACGTGGGACCTGGGGATTTGAACAAGCATTCTTAGGCTTTGTAGGCAGGCGCCTTAACCGCTAAGTCATCTCTCCAGCCCAGTGTGTTTCCTTTCTTAATGAAAGATGACACCATCCAATTGGTTGCTAAAGCTCAGAAGTTATCTGCAACCTTTCCCTGTCCACTCCTCTTTAATATATAATTATTGTCTACTCTGTCTCAACATATAATCAATCACTCACAGTTGTCAATTTACCACCTGTGTCAGTGAGGATCTGGTCAGGAAAAAGACATTACTCCAGAAATTTAAAAATAAGTAATTCATTTATTTTTAATGTGTTTGGGACTTGTTAAATATCAGAATGATAGAATAAATTCAAATAAATGATTCTTAAAAGACATGAGGTTTCTGATGTTCAATTAACAGGAGAGAATGACCAGCCTATCAACCATCAAGAAAATGAATATGAAAACTACAAAAGTGTACAAAGCATGCTTTAAAAGTCTTTCTCATTTGGTAGGTTGTCTATTGGCTCTGTTGATGGTTTATTTATCTGTGCAATAGCTTTGTAATGATGGAGTCCAAGTTGTTGAGTGTTTGCCTGATTCTCTGGGATACTTGAGTCTTATTCAGAAAGTCTTTCCCTATACCTATATCTTGGAGTGCTCTCCATACTTTTTCTTCTAATTATTTTAGGATTTCAGGTCTTATATTGAGATGTTTGATCAATAGCTCTCAAGTCTGGAATTCTTATCCATGTTAGCAAAGAATTGCAAATGTGGACTCAGAGAAGGGTAAATTATGGGGTTTTTGGGAGAGTTAAGATAAGATGGAGATCAAAGCAGGAAAGATACTAATTCAAAAAAGTTCTTTCTCTGAAAATTTGGAGAGGAAACTGGGAGATTCTCCCTCACATACAGAGATGTCTCTCTCCAGAGAGCAGGTGTCTGGGAAAAGGAATGGAAGAAAAGAGGAAGAAGAATCAGAGAAGAAGAAGTGGGTTACACATATTTCACGTCCATTTATGTGATTCAGGCATCCAACTAGAGTGAGTTTCAACATTAGGCTCAGCGGTGTAGGGAGGAACCTGATTGGTTTGTGGGCCCAGTGTGACCCCTGATTCAGAAAGGGTGGCCCTCATGTGTTAAACGCAGGAAATTGGAGAAGAAACATGAAGGTGTTTCTGATGCTTAGGAGGGATGTTGTTTTCAGCCATCTTGGATGAGACCTGATCAGATGTACCCTCTAGTCTTGCCAGGGTAGGCATGGTGGCATCCATGTTTCCATGGGCCAGTCCCTAACTCACTATTAGGAAAAAAAAAAAAAAGCTACCTTGCTCCTAATCCATATCAAAGAAGACTTAATTAAAATATTAAAAAGAAGACAATAATGTTATTTGGAAGGAAATGAATGGAACACTGCAACTGGAAATAATCATGTTAAATGAAACAAGTCAGATACAGAAAAGCAAATGTTGTATTTTTTTTAAAAGTCTCCCAATGCTGGTGGTGTCCCTTCAGATTGAATCTGGCAGCCATGGCTACATGTATTGAGGTTAATAGTCCACACTGAAATCTTGTCACAGCTAGAGATGCTGATCTTACATATCTTTCCTGGGGACTCCAGAACTTTGGGGACCTCAGAAAGTCACTAGTTTCTTGCATATTGGTTCCTTCTTCCTTTGGGTATTTGCACAAATATAGGGAATTTAGAGAAGAAAATTGAATAGGTGGTGAAATTCCTAAGAAAACCCAACAGCAATGTAAAGATAACTTAGAATTAGCCTAACAAGTACTGAAGAACCACATATGTAGTTACTTATCAGAGCCCTGAAGTTGTAGCTATCCAGCAGAAGCAGAATACTAATAGTAGCAGAAACTAATAGTAGCTGTGATCATACAGACAGAGATTGTCAAGACTTATGGAGGGATGCAGCCACTGCAATGCATGCTGCCCAAAGTACAGAGCCAAAAAGGAGCAACACTCTGCAATTGCCCCTTCCATTTCTAAAATGCCTTCTCTAAAGAGCTATCAGATTTTTGTTTGTAAAATGTATGATGTCATTACCATACTCAGTATTCTTTAATATTATCCAGCCACCTGTAGGCAAAATCTAAATCCTTTTACGTGATATGTGTGCTAGTTTTGTGTTGTCATTGTAACAAGTTACAAAACCATGCAGCACTTTGAAAGATCCAGAGTTACGATCTCACCACTTTCCTTATTCAGGTAGAGGTTTAATGAAATACAAGTATGGGGTTGGGGCTACAGTTCTCACTGAAGGCTGGGGATTCTCTTTCAGGCTTCTTCATATTATTTGCAATATTTATTTTCTTGTGCCTGCAAAGCTGATTTTATTGCTAGCTGTTTGTCACAAACCACTTTATTTGCTTTCTTTTTACCTTTTCACAGATGTATATATTACATTTTGATCATATGTAGCCCATATGAACCTCCCTTATCCCCCTCAGACGTACTGCACTCATCTCTTTGTAGTGGCTTTGGCATGGAAGAGAATGACTCCTCGGTCATTCTAACATTAGCTCATTAGGCAGGGAAATGGCTTCCCAATCCCCTCTCTCAGCTACAACAGATATTGACTGGCCCCTGTCGTGTGCAGGTCTTATAAAGGTAACCAGAAGCATTTCTTAGCATCTGGAAAACGTGTGAACTTCCTTACCACATGTTCTCCACAGGCAGTTCCAACAAGGCGATTTGCTTTCTTCCTGACCAGCAGGAGCATATATATATATATCTGACTTTTTCATCCCAACTTAAAAGTCCCCCAAATATAACTTGTTTGATGAGCACAAAATCAGTTGATTTGTAGTCTAAACACTGGAGTGATATCCCAGCATATTCATAGATCCTGCCTATATTTATGTGGGTAGGAGAATTTGTAGGGCAAAATCAAACTCTTTAACACAGGGACTCTTTGGGACAACCTTAGATTTCAGGTACTTTATAATATAAATCCTTATCCCTTGATAACTCTTTAACTTCAGATCTGACAACTCTTATTTTATTAATTTACAGTTTTAATCTGGAATCTCAGAACTATGCATAGATTCTGGAATATGTATTTCCTGATTTCTGTTAAAGCTATCTTTCTTAGTTTTGAGTGTTGTCCCTCATTTATCTTCCTGGTAAACTTTATTCATCCTTTAAGTTTCAGTTTAAATGATACCTCTACAATGGGAGTTTCCTTGGTTCCCAGGTAGACTTGTGTTCTCTTCTGTTTTCATTGAATTTATGCATGTACATTAAAATTAGCCTCCACTAGAGTCAATTTCTTGGGGCATGTAACTTGTCCTTTTGTTCAATCTCCACAGCTAATATAGTGCCAAATATGAGGATAACTCTCAGTAGTGTTTCAGTGAATGAACAGATTGATGAGTAGCTAAGAAATTATAAGAAGTCTGGTAGAGGGAGGAGAGGAGGGAAATAACACAGAAGAGATTTCCAGGAGCTACTTTGTGCAGGGTTTTGTGTGCCACATCAAATTATTTGGACTTTACATTAAAAGCAAAAGGAATCTATCAACAGATTATAAAGTATGGAATCAAATTATGAAATTCATATTTTAGTAAGTTCACTCCGAAAATTTTAGAGTGGTGGTTCTAAAAGCATAATCCTTGAATTAAAGGATGCACCCCTCAATTACACTGAAATCCATGTTGTTGGGAGAAATGTAGATTGTAAAATTCCAGACTTACTGCATCATAATATTAAAACATCATACAATCTGGATTGTAGCATATGCACTTCTTCATGAATCTCATGTTCATTGATGCATGGGATTTATTGCAGTGCATACTTGCAGTGGTAATAGAAGAATCATGTGGGTATGGTGATGCACAGCTGTAATCACAGTACTTGGGAAGCTGAATCAGGAAAATCTTGTTTTGAGGCCAGACTCAACTGTAAATACAAAGCCAGATTCTTTCTTAAAACAGCAATAGGAAGCAATCAGGAAGGAAGGCAGGAGGGACTCTCAACTGGAGTTGTTCCCTGTGTAGGGGTAAGGACAATGAGAATCTAGAATTGAAATTAGAGGATGTGAATTAGAACTTGGAAATTTTGGAAGGAAAATCTTGAGATCATTTTGGAACATGGTGAGTCTATAATGCTATAAATTTTCTAAGTTCTCATGAGTTGGCCATCCCGCTACAAAGAAGAGGTACATTTTATGGAAAAGAATATCAAATACAGTCTTTGTTGCTAAGATTTATTCAGCTAGAATGTTTTTGAATTCAAATATCACTCACCTGTTAGTCACCAGCATCATTAGGAATTACTCAAGCCAGATATCAGACTGGGCATAGGGGTGTCTTAGAATCTATGTAGAGAATAGCTTCAATTGGACTCAAATCCATAAGAAGGAACCAAGTCAGAATCCTGTGAAGATGATGGCCATAGATTCCAGAAAGAAGGCCCCCACTAGTTTTTGGCAAAAAAGAGTGGTGGCTTCACCTATCAAAATTTCTCATAATTAATTATGTTTATCCCCTTAATCCATTCTACTGTCACTTTTTGTTGGAGAATGTTTTTTCCTTTTTTTTTTTTAACAAAAGGCAGTGAAAAACAGGGAAAACAAAAATCCATCAAAATGACAAGAAATGATGGCTGACTGCCTATGATGAGATGAGGCACCTCTTGCACATCAGCCAGGGTCCAGGTGACAGAACAGAGGAAATGGTGAGTTAAACATAAGTGCTGCTCTCATGGTGAGCCTGACAACCCGTACCAGGAATATAACAATAGACACTGAGGATATTCAAAATGCATCAAAGCAGAAATCCAGAAGTTTTTGAGAGTTCCACACTAAAGTAGACTTACCCACCAAGTAAGTAACACACACACCAAGGCCCAGGGAACATTGTGTAAGAGGGGGCAGAAAGATTGTAAGAGCCACAGGGTGGGAAGGAGTATTCAGAGGCATTGCCTTGAATGCCTGACTGCTGCATTCATAAACCATAACTTCATGGTGAATGTCAGTAATCCCACTGCAGAGGACACTCAGTGGAATGGAGGTGGGGAGGAGAGGGGATATAATTGGATAATACAAAAGAAGTAGAACTAAAACATGATTTGTCCATATAACAAAGTTTCTAATTAATAAAAAAAAATGTTTATCTCCCACCAAATACCATGAAGTTGAAATCATGGTATTTGGTGATGTCAAAGATGACTTTGACATCTACAAAGATCTTTGAAATATACTTGAAATTATACTAGGCAGGGCCTATTATGATATGGTAGCCACAGAAGATTAAATGTAAATGTCACCACTTAACAAAACCAAAGTAGGAAACAGTGCAGCAGTTGCCCTCTATCACTTGAGGTGTGTAAAAGAGAGAGCCACAGGTCAAATTATTGGTTGTTACTCTTTCCAGTTCTATTAAAGTATAATTAATAAAATTTCTGTGTATTTTTGATGTACATGATTTTTTATGGTCCTGGGGATCAGACCCAGGGCCTTGCACAAGCTAGGTAACCACTGTACTACTGACCTATATCTTCAGCACCAACATGATGTTTTGATGTAGACATGCACTAGAGTATTCTTTTTTAAAATATATTTTATTTATTTATTTATTTATTTGAGAGACAGAAAGAGGGAGTGGGAGAGAGAATGGGTGTGCCAGGGCCTCTAGTCCCTGCAAACAAATTCCAGATGCATGTGCCTCCTTGTGCATCTGGCTTACATGGGGTCCTGGAGAATTGAACTGGGATCCTTTTGGCTTTGCAGGCAAATGCCTAAACCACCAAGCAATCATCTCTCCAGCCTTAGAGTATTCTTTTTTTTTTTTTTTTTTTTTTTTTTTGGTTTTTCGAGGTAGGGTCTCACTCTGGTCCAGGCTGACCTGGAATTCACTATGTAGTCTCAGGGTGGCCTCGAACTCTCGGCGATCCTCCTAACTCTGCCTCCCGAGTGCTGGGATTAAAGGCATGCGCCACCACGCCCGACCCCTTAGAGTATTCTTAAATCATGCTAATTAACATGTCTGTTGCCTCATGTACATAATTTTAAAATATTTTTATTTATTCATTTGCAAGCAGAAATAAGAAGAGAGAAAGAGATAATGGGCAAGGCAGGGCCTACAGCCACTGCAAATGAACTCCAGATACTTTTGCCACTTTATGCATCTGGCTTTATTTGGATACTGGGGAATTGATCCCAGGTTGTTAGGCTTTGGAAGCAAGCACTTTAACTCCTGAGCCATCTACCCAGCCCTACATCATTTTTTTATTAAGTACATTTAATATTACTATCTTGGTGATGCTCAAGTATAAATATATTATTATTCATTATATACATCATGATGTGTCATATATCTCCAGAGATTATTCTTCCTGGGTAACTGAAACTTCATACCCTATGACTGACTTCCCTATATTTTCATCCACCTTCATGCATTCATTATTGTATTCTGAGTTCAACTTCTTAAAAATTCTTTATCTGGGCTGGAGAGATGGCTTAGCAGGTAAGGTACTTGCCTGTGAAGCCTAAGGGCCCAGGTTTGATTCCCCAGTACCCATGTAAGCCAGATACACATGGTGGCGCATGCATTTGGAGTTCGTTTGCAGTGGCTGTAGGCCTTGGCTTGCCCATTCTCTCCCTCTCTTTCTCTCTCTCTCTGCCTCTTCCCTTCTCTCTCAAATAAATAAATTCTAGATCTAGTTAAGATCATGTGGCTTTTGTCAATATTATATTTTCTTTACCCATTTTTCCATCAATGGACACTTAGGTTAATATCATATCTTAGCCATTGTGAATAACGCTACAATGAACATGGAAGTGCAGATGTCTCTGGCATACTGAGTTCATTTCCTTTGAATATATTACCGGCAATGGGAATGGCTGTCTCATATTGTCTTTTTTTTTAATTTTTGGGGCACTTTGCCACTGTTTTCCATAATGGCTGACTAATTTATATCCATACCATGTTTATTGCCATATTCATGTTCACTTTTGATCTAGCTACCAGAACAAGTATACAGTGACATCTCATTGTGGTTTTGATTTGTGTTTCCTCAATTATTAGTGATGGTAAAGATTTTTCATCTACCTGGTAGCTATGGGTACATCTTCTTTTGATAAATGTTTACTCAAATTACTAGTCCATTTATTTAAATTTTATTTTTTCTTTGTTTGAGAAAGAGGCAGAAAGAGAGAGAGAGAGAAAGAATGAGTGTGTCAGGGTCTTCAGCTGCTACAAATGAACACCAAAGACATGTGCCCCCTTGTGAGCATGTGTAACATCGTATGCTTGTGTCACTGTGCATCGGGCTTACATGGGACCTGGAGACTCGAACATCATTTCTTAGGCTTTGCAGGCAAGCACTTTAGCTGCTGAGCCATCTCTCCAGCCCTCATTAGTCCATTTTTTTCAATTTTTAAAAAATATATTTTATTTATTTATTTGAGAGAGAGAAAGAGGCAGAGAGAGGGAGAGAGAATGGGCATGCCAGGGCCTCTAGCCACTGCAAAGGAACTCCAGATAGTATGCACCCTCTTGTGCATCTGGCATACACGGGTCCTGTAGTATCGAACAGGGATCATTTGGGTATGCAGGCAAGCGCCTAATAACTAAGCCATCTCTCCAGCCCCTCATTAGTCCATTTTTAAGTTAGGTTATTGTTTCCTTGGCAGTTTGTTTTTGGAAAACTACTTGAGCAAGACAGCTGCTTGTCATTCTTGGGTGTGAAGCTGTAGGTGAAAATTAAAATAAAGGAAGGAACACATCAGTATTATGATGAAAATGTTGCTATCAAGTAATAATATAGCAGTTATCACATTACTGTGAAAACCCAAATGTTTCCAAATCACATTGGCCTTAGGTAACCTAAATGTGACTCAACACATTTGTTGTTTACCCCAGACTCCTTTGTTTTTGCATTCTTGCCTTTGTGTGATGGAATGGGTCAAGCCTTTCTAGAAGTTTTCATGCACCCCAAGTCAGGCCCAGTTGATATCTGTACACTGCCCATTAGTTTTTCTCTTCCCTGCAGGTAGCTAGAGGAAATATTAACTGCTGCTATTAATATTATTGATATTTACTACAGAGCATTAGAAGGTTCTAAGTGTTTAAATAATGCATGCTGTTTTCATGTACATCTTCAATATGTGAACAGTAAGACAGTATACATTGACAAAACATGAGCACAAAGAATTTGTGTCTTCCACACAGCCTGGAATCAATACAGGGCCTTGGGAACTATATGAGAAAAAGAACAATGACTATTATCAGGAGCCTGTAGATTCAAGGGTGTCAAAACAATGTGAATTATTTTTCTCCTTTTTTCCTCCTTTCTTCTCTCTTCTCCTCTCCTCCCTTCCCTCTGCTCTTTCTATCTTACTTTTTTCTCCTTCCTTTCTTCCTTCTCCCTCCCTCCCCCTTCCCTCCCTTCCTCTTTCCTTTCTTTCTTTCTTTCTTTCTTTTCTTTCTTTCTTTCTTTCTTTCTTTCTTTCTTTCTTTTTTTCTTTCTTTCTTTCTTTTTTCTATTCAATATTTCCAGCAATTCCCCATGCAGATATACAATTATGTAGATATCCATCCTCTCGGATCATAAATGTAATATACTGCACAGACTCTCATGTATGTTTTCTTTACTGAATAATGGATTGGCAAGACCTTCATTATTACAAAGACATCTCTTCTGTAGACTTCTATAATAGCATGTCTAATTGAAATTTTCATTAAAATAATACAAGATTTGTATGTAATTGTAAGAAATAACACAGAAAAGGCTGAGGAAATAGCTCATTTAGTAAAATTCTTGCCTTGCCTTCATGGAGACTTGAGTTTGATCCCTAGAACCCATGTTAAAAAAAAAAAAAAAGCTAGGCACATGTCCACTACAGTGGTTCATGTTTATAATTCCAGCACTCTGGAATCTGAGGCCGGGGGATCATCGTGAGTTTGATGTCAGCCTGAGCTACAGAGTGACCTCCAGGTCAGTCTGGACTAGCATGAGACCCAGCCCTAAAAAGAAAAGAAAAAACAAGCCAGGCATGGTGGTATGTTCTTATAATTCCAGTAATGGGAGGCAGAGACCTAAGTATAACTGGGGCTTGCTGGCCAGCCATTTTAGCCTTATTTATTAGGTCCAGAGTAATGATATATGCTTTCTCAAAAAAGGTATACAGTGTTCCTGAAGATGACACCAGAGTTTGGTGTCAAACAAGTACCTGGATACACATATGCAGCTGTACACACATTAAACATATGAACACATATATCCACGTAGAAAAGAAAGAATACAACAGAGATTAATTTGCTCAGTTTATCTAACTTGTAAAGTTTTATAGAATTGTAGTGTAATATCAAAATTCAGATATTGACATTGATATAATCTGCCATTATTTTTTTATTATTTACTTATTTGCAAGGAGAAAGAGAAATGTTAGCCATTGTAAACAAACTCTAAATGCCTGTGCCATTCTGTGCATCTGGATTTACGTGGGTATTAGGGAATTGAACCTGGGTTTTCAGGCATTGGAGCCAAGTGCCTTAACCACTAAGATAATCTCTCCAGCCCCAATATACCAATCTTTTTAAGGCTTTCCTCATTTGATACATCCTCATGTGTGTGGGCATATATTTGCCATGTATTGATTACTGAATTCTGTTCTTTGTTTTTCCGTGTGACTTTTGAGTACAGTACAAAGTAGAAACACTCAGTCATTACAACAAACAAAGATCTCTTTTGTTACTCTTATAACTTCCCTGCTTCTTCCTTTTGCCCTTCCTCAGTTCTGGAATCCTATAAATCACTAATATGTCCTCCATTTCTAAAATTTTATTATTTTAAAACTATTATGGGGCTGGAGAAATGGCTTAGAATTTAAGGCACTTGCCTGTGAAACCTAAGGGCCCAGGTTCAATTCCTCAGTACTGACATAAGCCAGATGCATAGATGGTACATGTGTCTGGAGTTTGTTTGTAATGGCTAAAGGCCCTGTGAGTCCATCATCTCTCTCTCTCTCTTTCCCGCTCAAATAAATAAAACATTAAATCTACTATTCACATTAAATCACACATTTTGAACCTTTTGTATTCAGAATTTTTACCCTAACATTACATATTTCCCCGCATATTCCTCCAAATCATGTGTGGTGTGTGTTTGATACTTTTCCTTGTGGAATAGTAGCATTCCATGTTATAGGTGTTCCTGTTTTTGTTTGTGTTACCCACTCACTTGTTAATGGACACTGATCTATTTCCAATTTCAAATAATAAAGCATGTGCACATGAGTGTGCATGTGCCCATGCATGCACACACATATATTTTTTCTGGGATAAACACTTAAGACTGCCTTCCCTGTTTCCTGAGTGACTGTACCATTTTACATTTTACATTTCCACAGCACTTTATGAATCATCCATTTTTTCCTGAGTCTCCCCTCAACAACATTAAGTATAGTTACTGTGTTTTTTAAAGCCATTCTAATAGATGTGAACTGAGGGTTCATCCACAGTCTTAATTTGCATTTTCCAGTTTTATGTAGGGTTGGAGGGTCAAGTCGTATTGTTGCAGAGACCCACAAAGGCCAGGCAATGTATGACAGGATCAGATTTCTTACAAGAGAGGCCACTGTGTAAAGCAGTCAAGGGAAACATTAAGTTTCAGTGGAAACCCCAGGATGTTGGAAGTGCTAGGACTATGATATGTATATCAAGGAAAGCTGAAGGAATAGAGTAGAACTACCCCAAGAAAGGGACTATGTGTGCTACAGGCAACAGAACTTGGGAATTAGAGCTAACTAAACCTTTTGGAACCTAGATGATTCCATCATGAGTTCCAGATACCAGACATTGGAGCTGAAGAATTGGTTGTTTTCCCTGATAGGTTTTGGTCTGTCTTTGGTCAAACCTTTCTATGACATGCCCCATTTCCTCCATTTTCGGCATTGGAAGGAATGTTTATTCTGTGCAATGGTTCTATTTGAGAAGTATTAGAAGTATGTAATGTGTGTTTTGGTTTTTTCAGGGATCATAGTTAAAAGATGGCCTCGAGACTCAGATGAGTCTTTGGATTTCAAATCAGTGTTGGGATTGTTATACTGAATGCATTTTATATCATAAGATAGCCATGGATCCTATGGGGATCATCAGAAAAATTCTGTGGTTTGAACTTAAAAAGTTAACCCAAAGCCTTGAGGTTTTAGAGCCTAGTCCTACATCCTTTTGCTCTCTGCTTTTTGCCTGTCAGTGTGTTGATGTGATGAGCTATTGTCACTCCTTCTACCATGTGATCTCTGCTATGAAACTTGCTTTCAAAACTATAATCCAGGGCTGAAGAGATGGCTTAGCAGTTAAGGTGCTTGCCTGTCAAGGCTAAGGACCCATGTTTGACCAATCTCCAGATCCCATGTAAGCCAGACATACAAGGTGATGCAAATCACACATATACACAAGAAGGCACATGTGTCTAGAGTTTGATTACAGTGGCTGGAGGCCCTGACACACCAAATCTCTTTCTGTCACTCTTACCCTTGCTCTCGCTTTCATTCTCTCTCTCTCTCAAAAAAAAAAAAAAAGACCAGTCAGTTGGGCTTGCCTTAAAAAAACAGATAAACCACAACCCCATAGGGAATACCTGCAACCCCACTGAGGAGAGTCCTCAATAGAATGGGGGCAGGAATGAGGAAAAAGAGAGTACCAACACATGATGCATCCATTTGAAATATGTTGTTAATAATAATACACATATTTAAAAATATAAGCCAGCTGGGTGTGGTGGCACATGCCTTTAATCCCAGCACTTGGGAAGCAGAGATTGGAGGATAACTGTGAGTTCAAAGCTAGCCTGAAGCTACATAGTGAATTCCAGGTCAGCTTGGGCTAGAGTGAGGCCCTACCTCGAAAAAACACACACACACACACACACACACACACACACACACACTATAAGCCAAAAAAATCAACACTTCCCTTCTTTAAGATGCTTTTGGTCAAGTATTTGTTCATAGCATCAACAAAGTAACACTGGCTACCTTCAAAGTCTCTTTCTTTGACTTATTGTCAAGTATAATTATTGTGTTTTTATAAATTTCCTTTGATTTTTCTTGTTTATTGTTTACTTTAGTTTCTTGGATTTGTAGTTTTGTGTCTTGCCAAAATAGAATTTTTCAGGTATTATTTTAAATATATATTTTATTTACTTATTTGAGAGAGAGAAAAAGGGGGAGAGAGAGAGAGAGAGAGAATGGGTGTGCCAGGGCCTCCAGATGGGTGTGCCCCCTTGAGAATCTGGCTTACGTGGGTCCTGGAGAATTGAACTAGGATCCTCTGGCTTTGCAAACAAAGGCCTTAACCTCTAAGCCATCTCTCCAGCCCCTCAGTTATTATTTATTCAAAGTTTTTACAGCCCCCTTCACAACTCCTTTTTGGAACACTGATTGTGTAAGTGTTAGAGTATTTCATCCCATAGGTCCTTCATGTTCTGCTTCTTTTCAGTTTGTTTTCTTTCTTTTTCAAGCAGAATAGACTTTATTATTCTGAGTTCAAGTTTATGTCCTCTGTCTTCACTCTACTATCAAGGCCATTCAGCAAATTGTTTATTTAAGTTGTTGTAGTTTTCAGTTCTATGATTTCCTTTTAGTTTCTTTTGTGACTTTATTTTTTGTTATTTTATAGTTTTTCATTTATTTCAAGAGAATATACAATTGATTGCAGAAGCATATTTATGATGATTGTCAGATTTCAACATGAGATTTATTTTACTGTTAGCATGAATTGACTTTTTTCATTCAAGTTGTGATTTTCTTGGTCTTGTTATGATGATCTTCAGGTTGACTTTGGACATTTCATCCATACATTAGGACACTCTGAGAGTCACAATTTTATAGCACTCAACATTAACTCTATTTTAGTTTAGTATGTAGGTCCTGACCTAATATTTTGGGCTGTGATTCCATAAAGAATGTTTTCGGAGTCTTTCTGTGTTTCTTTACTTTGCCTTTTTATTCTGGTACCATTAGTGCTCCCTGTATTTCATGCTGGTGCTGATGGGGGGAGGGGGAGGGATATCATAACACCAGTATGGAAGGTATTCTATCATGGAGGGAATGGGATACTATCATAGATGTGTCCAATTGCTCTGTTACCTCTGGGTAGAAATAGAGACTCTCTTATCTGGAGGAATAAAATCTGTCCTTCACTGGAAACTTCAAATTTGGCCAGACAGGCCAAATGGTGATGAACACTGGGATGACCCAAAAGGAAAAATAGTGCTGAGAAGAAGGGATGGAGGAGTGTCCAGCACTGAAACATATCTATCACACCCTCCAAGACTCAGAGTCCATTGCAGAAAGTGGTGGCGGAAAGAATGTAAGAGCCAAAGGAAGGGTATGACTCAGTACAATGCAATTGTCCAGACAGAAATTAGCCTCGATATCCATGACCTTGCAGTTCCTAGCAATATCTTCACAAGATCCTCATAATAGGAGAAAAAGATGATGACATCAAATCAAAGAGAGACTAATGGAGAGAGGGAGGAGATATGATGGACAGTGGAGTTCTGAAGGGGAATGGGGGGAAGGGAGGGAAATATCATGGTTTATTGTCTGTAAGTATAGAAGTTGTCAATAAAAAATAATATAAAAATTAAAATAAATAAATAAAAATTAAGAAAAAAGAATATCTGTCCTCTTACTGTTGATCAGCTTCCTTTACCTAGCTCTTCTTGCCTTCTCTGATGTCACTCAGCCAGGGAGAATAGTATCTTGTTCATGTAGGGACAAATATCCTTCTCAGGCTGGGCTTCTGGCAATCTGTAAAAAAATGTTCTAAAGCATTATAGAAATATAATATAAAGGGATATTTTTGTACACAAATACAGAAATCCTTAAGAGAATATATACTTAAATCCAGCAGTGTATAAAAGAATACTATATAATGAGCTAATAATACTTATTTCAAGCATGTATAGTTGATTTAACATTCTTAATTTCATCTATTTAATTATATACAATTATAGAAAAATTTCAATTTTTTTAAAGAAACCATAAGTGGACTAGGAATAGAAGTGTGATAATCAACATCTCGCATGATGCTAAATAATACAATACAAATGTTTTCTGTGAAGTTCAGAATTATTCAAGGTTGCCAATTATTAATGTTTCTATGTTAAAAATTTTTGGGAGACAGAGCAAGTGAAATAAGGCAAAATAAACAAATCCAAAAAATTAATGTTGGAAGTAGACATATAAAAGAATTTTATTCACATACAACATAATTATTTGTGTGCAAAACTTCAAGGAAACTAATCTAAGTAAATATTCAAATTAGTACGTGAAACTAGCAAAGTGACACAATTCAATATATAAATAGTAGTAGTACATCTGTACAGTGGCAAAAAATAGAAAAACACTGAAACAGTTCCGTTTAAAATAGCTTCAAAATACAACAGATTAATAAAAATAATAAAAGTGTAAATGATGTTTACATTGAAAAATTCTTCATACTTGATGGCAAGCACTTTACCACTGAGCTGTCTTCCAAGACCCCAAAAATAAAAATGAAGATTTAAAATACTGATCAGTAATTTTTATAATGACCTGAGCTTCATGACATGTTCCTGTAATCCCAGCAATTGGAAGGCAAAGCCTGGAGGATTGATTCAAATTTAAGTCAAGCCTGGTCTACATAGCAAGTACCATGACAGCTGGGAACACATAGTGAGAATCTGTCTCAAAAAGAAAAAAGAGGAAGACTTAATGAAAACAAAGAACTTCTATTTATCAAAAGATAGCATGGTAAATATGGATATGCAACCCCATAGTTGTGAGAAAATAATTACAAAACATATTAAGCATCACATAAAGGTGAGACTAGATTTCCTCAACTCCACTATTCTCCATTATAATTTGGCATAGTGTCGGACCATGTATTTGTTTGTTTACTTGTTGAATACCTTTTATAATCCCTGCTAGAGCAAAATCTGTCACCAGTTTCTAGCTCAGTGTACCCTACAGATGATCAGCGCATATGCATTAAGAAAAAGAGTATTAATTCATTGATCAGGAGCTAAGAGAGTATATGTAGTGAGCGAGGAGTGGCATCATCCAAAGAACCAGTGCAGATAGGGACTCTAACTCTGTCTTTCACAGGTCAAGTAGGATTGACGCTGGGATTTCCTATTGCTAGCAAACTGTGGTGTCTTTGTTCCATATCTGTGCCCCAGATAGTAGGATTGATGTTAGTCACTCGGAACCGAGTCACTCTTTTAGACTTTTATTGTTCCTTGACTTATTCTTATGGTATGCAAGTATTGACCTAAACTTCACAGCAAATTCTTTGGTTCGGGGTATGACAAAGCCAGCACTTTATTATTCATTCAAAATTGTTTTAAAAACTCGGTAAGGATATGTGTTTTATGCTCCAGAGGGAACCAGGTCAATGAATGTACATCATCTCAGATCAGGGAGCACTGACTTTGGTGCTCATTACACATGGGACCAATCTACTTCATCTTACATTTCAATCTGCCAGCAAAGATAAGTGAAAACAGAAAAGTTATTGATTGCTTATAAACAAGCCAGTGTTAAAACTGTGCTTTCAAATTCTCAAAGTAAACTTCCTTTTATTTATGCACAAGTAACAGAGGGCAGAGGATTGAACCCTAATTGGCACCTAAATAAATGTACCCAATAAAGGCTTGTGTTTGGCCAGCATTTCAAACCACCATCTGGAAGGGGTGACAGGGGTAATTTGCAAAGCAGTATTTACTCTGAATAAATCTGAGAAATTCTATTTAAGTCAAATATATACTTAATAATAAAACATGAGATTAGACAAAGTGAAGATGGTTGTTACAGATTAGCCAGCCTTAACCATGGATTCTCAACAGTCAGCTAGAAGGGATAATAGCATGCTCTGGGGTATGAAAGAGCCACAGGCTGCCTTTGGGGAGAAGATTCAGCTGTGCCTTTGTGTTGCTGTTGTCCATTCCAGTTACTCACTGTTGGAGAACTTCTCAATTACATTTTTTATAAGTATGTGTTTCTCACACATTTTCTATGTGCCAGACATTAGGTTCCTTTACTTCATTTTTACATTTACAGAGATTTTTTTTTGTTTTGCAAGGTAGGGTCTTGCTCTAGCCCAGGCTTATCTGGAATTCACTGTTTAGTCTCATGCTGGCCTCAAACTTAAAGTGATCCTCCTACCTTGGCCTCTTGATTGCTGTGATTAAAGGTATGTGCTACCATGCCAGGCTAGAGAACTTTTGCATGCATTTTTTTCATGTAGCCCTCACAACTGCCCATCAAATTAAGCATTATTAGCTTACATTGAACAGATAAGAAAACTAAAATTCATAGAGGATCAAATGAAGTCATATTATCCAGTGGGTGGCAGAGAAGATTCTATTTCCCTTTTGTGTTGCTCCAGGTATTTGGGGATAATTGTGCCCATCACAGATGGGCATAATCTAAAATATGTGCAAAATTAGCTAAAAATATGGAGACCATTGTAGCAACAGGGTTCCAGCATCCCAACAGGCTGATACCTTTTTTTTCTTTTTCTTTTCTTTATAAATTATGTACATACTCAGTGTGTAAATAGCACATGTTGGTACCATCCTTAGCCTCCTCCCTGTCCTCCCCCCTCCAAAGGGACCATCCTTATTGGGGTTTCCAGTTATCCCCATGTTGATTGTGGATCATTCATAGTGGTTGTAGCCATCAGTTATGGGGAAGAGGCAATGTCTCTGTGCATAATGTCCCAACTTGTGATTCTAACAATCTTTCTGCCCCTCTTCCATGAATTTCCCTGAGCCATGTTGGGTTCCTTTTAGGTCTACTTTAGTGATGAGGTCTTGGGAGCTTCTGTGTCTCTGGATTTCTGGTTTAGTAGGAGTTGAGTGTTTTCTGTGTCTATCTCCACCCTTGTGCTGATACCAGGTTCACCAAGAAAGCAGCACTCTTGCTTATTTCCCCCAACTACTCTATGGTTTCAGCTTTGGCCCTGGTGAGGTGCGATGTGCTGATTCTCTCCTCAGGTTCTGCATCCATCTGAAAAAGAGAGATAGATTCTCCAATAGAGAGTGAAGTCAGTACTGGATAAATGAGATAGCCATTATTAGTTTAGAGAGAATATAATAGGTGGAGGCCCTCTTGTAGCCCAAGATTGGTGGAAACTTGATATTAGAGAGTGATACTGGATATGATTCTGACTTGTTTCCCAGTTCTAGCTATGGGTTCCATTCCACTGAGCAGATCTGTTAGCCAATTCAAGAGCAGTTGGTTACCCACCATAGCTGTGTGACACTATTGCATTTGGGTGAGCATCACATCAGGTTGTTTGCTGCTGAATAGCTTAGTCCATGAGTTCCTTGGACAGATATTGGCCATTTTCTCCCAGTAGCTCATGTAGCACTTTCTGGTACTAAACAAGCTAATTGTCTGGGGACTGACTCTATTCCAGATTCCAGCCAGATCTCTCTATGTTCCATACCAACAGTATATGGTGTCTTTAGCAGTAGGGTCTTACCATTAACCTTTGGTGGGTAATCAAGTGATCTGACAGAAATCTGTCTTATGGGAAACCTTGTAGGTCTCTCTAATCAACAGCTCATTGTGGATGCTAACCACATCCTAGTAATGGGAGTTACAGACCAACGCCAAGGGAAAGGAAGGAAGAAAAAGATAGGTAATATAAAAGAGTAAGAGAGAAAACAAAGACAGAGAAATGGGAAAAGATTAAGGCTGGTTTTATCATACCCTCTCCAGGGCCCTTTGCTTCAGGTGTTCCCTCTAAGGACTGGATGGTCAACCTTTTAGTCTGTCTCTCAGGATATAGAATTTTATGGTACCAGTTCCATTTTGGTCCAGTTTTGCCCCCCCTCCCCACTCTTACCCTCCTTTCCTACCCCATCCTCCCTATTGTCCGGTCCTCAAGATGCCAATTAGGTATGTCAGCATCTCAGGCAGATCCAGGTTAGGAGCAACAGATTAGTGAGACTGTGCTACGATTATCTTTCTGCGATTGGGTGAGTTCACTGAGAATAATCTGTTTCAAATTCAACCATTTTTCTTCAAATTTCATTGTGCCATTTTTCCTTACTGCTGTGTAGAATTCCATTATGTAGATATACCACATCTTGGTTATCCACTCATCTAAAGATGGACATATGGGTTTATTCCAGTTCTTAGCTATTATGAATTGAGCAGCTATAAACATGGTTGAGGAAATCTTTTTGAACTGAGGCATGGAGCTTTTAGGGTAAATGCCCAATAACTGGGTCTGTTGGTAACTCTGTAGTTAACCTTTTTAGGAGTCTCTATAATGCTTTCCAAAGTGGTTGTACCATCTCGCATTCCCACCAAAAGTGAATGAGGGTTCCTATTTTGCCACATCCTTACCAGCATTTGTGTTCATTTGATTTTTTAATGTTTCTTATCCTTACTAGGATAAGGTGGAATCTCATAGATGTTTTAATTTGCATTTCCCTGATGGTTAGGGATGTTGAACATTTTCTTAAGTGTGTGTTTGCCAATAGGCTGATTGGTTTGAGACCCAAAACTCAGATAACAGTTTTACTGGAGCTGTATTGAATTTCTCTATGAATATTGACTCAGAGAGCCCTCTGATTTCTGAGAGAAATGTAGTTGATCCCCAAGCTGTCTCTGCATATATTGCCAAATTAAGAAGTATCTCCAAGCCTGTTTTTTAAGGGTTATAGCTTCTGACAATTAGGGAAAACTTCAGAGATGAAATAATGGTTGTATTGTGCTTCTTAGAGTGGGTTCTTTCTTTCTTCTTCTAGACCCCAAAGTGCCTATGACTTTCAGCTCCTTGGATAGAAGAAAAAGAGCTCAAGAAAAATAAATCCTGTTCTCAGGTGATCAGTGGAGGCTTTTCCTAAGGAGTTCCTGGAATAGAATATAGGAAATAAGCCCTTTTCAGGCATCCTCTCCATGCAATGGAACCAGACAGTATGAACGTAGTAAGACTGGGGGACCTCAGTCCCAGAGTGTATGATGATCCTGACAGAAAGCAGAGCCTGAATGGTTTGTGAAGTTCCTCATGGATGTTGAAGTCTTAACTGAAGGCTCAGCCTCTCTAGCTTTAACAGGACAATAGCCCTTTCCTTCCCTCCCATTCACACACGTCAGAGAGACTGGCTGTAGTTTCAATACATGGATAATGACTTTGACTCTAAGATTGATTTCTGGAGGTCAGGACTTACTGACCCATGTTAACCAAACACTGATTAAGACCTCACTGTCCATATCTTGGAGCCTGGATCCCATGGGTTTTTGGAAATAGGAGGCTCTGCTACAAAGATATATAATACCCCAGAGCAAAAAAAAAGAAGAATAGACCATATTGGTAGGGGTGAGATAAAGCCCAGCTCTGCCACCTTCTATCTGTGTGACCTTGAACAACTCAACTAACCTATTTTGCCCTTGTTTTCTTTATGTATAAAGTGAGAACAATAATTACACCTATTTCAAGTGACTATTTCAAAGTTAAGGACATGGAGAGTACTTAACTTACTATCATGTGCCTAGTAAGTATTCACGGAATGGTTGTCAATTTTGGGGGGGACATAATTAGCATGAAATTTTATTATATTTGCAAGACATAACTTTGGGCCAAAAGCCTTTAACTTTCCTTTATTGTAATATGAAGTATGGCATTATAAATGAAGTAATCACCTTATTATAGAGAATTGTCTGAACTATGTAAAGAAATAAGACAAGAGAAATGCAGAGAAACAGTTTTTAGAAGGTAGGTACATCTTATTCTTTAATGGTTGTCTATTTTTATTATGATATGCAGGTTGAAGCATTCTCTGAAATCTTTTATAGCTTTGTAATTCTATCCTAGACTTTAGATCTGTATAACCCTTGGGTCATCTCCTATCAGAGCACTTGTTATTCTCTGCCATAATTTCCAATTCCATTGCCTAAACCCTCTATAAATACTGAGCTCCCTGAGGACAGGAGCTAAGAATTAGTTACCTCGTGTTTAATGTGCAGCACATAGTTAGCACTTGATAAATATTTGAATATTTAAACTAATATATCAATCAATTGATTACCTTGAGTCTCTTCATGTTGACCTTCCAATTTCCAATTAGTATTTGGTGACACTTGTTCCTCCCTCTCCAAGAGCCCTAGAAGACTTAAAACTATATACTTCAGACACAATAATAGGGTATTCACTCAAATTCTCTCTGTCAATATTCTTAGTCTTGGGAAAGTTAGTCTCATGCATGTCATTTTTTTAAACCCCTGCTTATATATACAAGAAGGGGCCTTGGGCTTGTATCACTTACTGACCATAGCCTGAATACTTTATGTGGGAATCTCTTTCACTGTTTTATCATAAATGTGGACTCCATCATATGGCACCTGGCCAATACACTGCTGTATCTATTCTTGGTTGGAAGGGAGCAATGTACTTTGATTGCACCATGAGAGGTGTGAGAGCAGATGACCCCCTTAATCTGCTTATCCCCACTTGAGGCTGAGCTCAGTCTATATTCTCCAAGTAAAGAGCTGTTTCATGTAGTACCTGTGTGAGTCATCACCTTCTTGGTACTCCAAACCTGGAATATATATATATATTTTACATTTTGGAATGGGTTGAGTGCAGCATGTGGTGACAGGTATTGTTATGCCATTTGCTATACTCTATGTAGCAAGACACTTTCCCTAGGGATGGTAACAGGTGTCACTTGCTAAGCAGTTCCCCAAGTCCCCAAGCACCTAATATTTTTAGGCTTTATGTAAGCAAGGTACTGGGGAGTTATAAAAGCAGTTTAAACCTGGTCTGCCCTCTACAAGATGCTCACAATTTGAAGTCATACAAATGCAGAAAATAGTAGTTATTTGCTAAATGGCAGGCATTGTCAGAGATTGCAAAGCTAATGCTGAATTGAGCCAGGCTTTATCTGAACCAGTGTTCCTCCCTATTATTCTAATCAAAGAATTACAGGTCTTGGTTTCTTAGGACAGTCATGGTTTATTGCTGTTGTTTCTCAGAAAGCATTAATAAGACCTGTTCACGCTCAAGAATGTCTCAGATGAATTTATATAGCTTGGTTAACTGAGGAACATTCAACAGCTATCAAATATGCTGACAGAAGTGTAAGGAAGGTACTGTGTAATGTTAGGTAAAAAGCAATTAATTTTCACTTAGTGTATATTATGGAATCAGTCATATTGGAGGTAGAATTTGATCAAGTCCAAAGATCTATTTTTGCCTATGCATAGTAAGTGTGGTGGTGGTGGTGGTGGTGGTGGTGTGTTAGGTAATTTAAATCCAATGTCCTCCTTAAACTCATGTATGCAAGGTTAATGACTTTGACTCTGAGATTGGCTTCTGGAGGTCAGGACTTACTGACCCATGTTACCCAAACAGTGATTAAGATCCCAATGGTGGCAATTTGAGAGGTAGAGCCTTGTTGAAGGAAGTGTGTTTCTGGGGGCAGGTTTTGAAATGTTCACCCTTGCCAGAACTTGACTCACTCTCCTGCTGATGTTTTCCACTTGCTGTGGCAGAGGTGACGTCCAGCCTCTGTTCATGCCATGCTTTTCCTGCCATCATAGTTTCCGCTACAGACTGTAAGTGAAAATAAAAACTTTCCTCTCATCAGCTCTATTTGGGTGTGTGTTTTGTCTCAGCAATGAGATAGTAACTGAAACAGTGTGTATGTATGTATAGTGTATACACATGTATGTGCTGAATTAGCATCCTGTGGACTCACCTGCCATAGCTGGAGTAGAACATCAGATGTCTCCCTCCATCAATCACCTACCTGCTCTTTGGGAGCAATGGAATTGCTTACTAATTTCTGAGCTTGCTTTTCCAAATCTCAGCAATTCTCTGATCTAGTTTCTGCTCTACACAGGACTGGGGTTACAGACAATTGTGGCCATGCTCAGTTTTTTTTTTATTAATTTTTTTTTTATTGACAACTTCTTTACTTACATACAAAAAACACACGATAGTTCCCTCCCCTCCCCCCATTCCACTTTAGAACTCCAATCTCCATCATATCCCCTCCCTTTCTCCATTAGTCTCTCTTTTAATTTGATGTCATCATCTTTTTCTTCTATTTTTGAGGGTCTTGCGAAGGAATTGCTAGGCACTGCAAGGTCATGGATATCGAGGCCAGTTTCTGTCTGGGCGGTTGCATTGTAAGAAGTCATACCTTTCCTTTGGCTCTTCCATTCTATCCGCCCCCTCTTCCGCAATGGGCCCTGCATGCTCAGTTTTTTATGTGGGTTGTGGAGATTCAAACTCAGACAATCTAAGCCCTCCTCAAACTCTTCTGATGGTGCAGGACATGTACCTAACCATGGAGGCATCTCTTTAGATCCTATAGAAGTTTTTGTTGTTTCATTTTAATTGAGAACTTTAATATATGAACCTATTGAAAATAGTCTTATTGCCATCAAATTTTTGTTGGACTTCAGACATAACATAATTTGTCATCTCGTTTCTTTTCTTTTCTTTTTTTAACAAGATTTTTTGTTTTATTTATTTTTATTTATTTATTTATTTAAAGACAGAGAGAGGGAAAGAGAGAGGGAGAGTGAGAATGGGCACGCCAGGGCCTCTAGCCACTGTAAACAAACTCCCGACATGTGTGTCCCCTTGTGCATCTGGCTTATGTGGGACATGGAGAATCAAACCAGGGTCCTTAGGTTTCACAAGCATGTGCCTTAACTGCTAAGTCATCTTTCCAGCCCTTCTTTTGTTTTTTAAATTTATTTTATTAGATATGGACCTATTTAGTATGCAAACAACACATGTTGGTTCCATCATTTCCCCCATCCCTGCCATTTCCCAAAGAGGCCCTCCTTGTTGGGGATGCAGGTCAACCCCTTGGGTTCTGTGGGTCAGGCATTTTGGGGGCAGAAGTCAGTTATGGGGGAGGGGCAATGTCTCTGTGCATAATGTCCCAACTTGTGGTTCTAGCAATCTTTTCACCCCCTGTTATGCAAAATTCCTTGAGCCATGTTGGAGAGCATTTTAAGTCTACTTCAGTGATGGGCCCTTAGGAGCCTCTGGAGCTCTGCTTTGGTAGGTGTTGAGTTTCCTCAGTGTATATCTCCTTTGCCTTTGTTCTGATATCAGGCTCATCAAGAAAGAAGCACTCTTGCTCATTTCCCTAATTCCTCTGTGGTTTCTGCTGGGGCCAGAGTGAAGTGCACTGGGTCATTTATGTTCTCAGGTCCAGCTCCCATCTGAAAAAGAGAAGCAGAATCTCCAACAGAGAGTGAAGTCAGCACCAGTTAAATGGGATAACCATTATTAATTTAGAGAGAATTTAAAGGGTGTAGACCCTCTCATAGCCCATAATTTGTGGGAACTTGACATTGGAGAGCAAAATTGTTATCTGGATATGATTCTGACTTGTTTACCAGTTCCAGATACGGTTTCCTTTCCACACTGAGTGGATCTGTTAGTCAATCCAAGAGCAGTTGGTTTCCCACCATGGCTGAGTGCCACTATGGCACTTTTGTGAACATCATGTCAGGTTGTTTGCTTCTGATTTGCTTAGACTTTGAGTTGCTCACAAAGATGTTGGCCACTTAACCGCAGCAGTTCATATAACGTATTCCAGCACTAGATGGGATAAATCTCTGGAGACTAGCTGTCTTCTGGATTCGAATCATGCCTCCCCATGGTCCGTTCTGATAGTATATGGTGTCTTTAGCAGTAGGGTCTTACCATTAACCTCTGGTGGGAAATCAAGTGCTCTGACAGAAGTCTGTCTTGTTTGTTTGGTAAATCTAGTAGGTTTCTCTGATCAACATCTCATTGTGGATGTAAACCACATCCTGGTACAGGGAATTACAGGCCAGAACCAATGGAAATGAAAAAGATAGAAAATAAAGAGAAACAGGAGAATTTTAAGGTTAGACTTCATCTCACCCTCTCCAGAGCCATTTAATTCAGGTGCTTCCCCTAAGGTCCTATTGAGGGTTCCACCTTTTAGTCTAACTTCCAGGATAGAGGATTCTATAGTACCAGTTCAATTTGGGTTCAGTTTTGTGTCCCCCCCCCACTCTTCCTCTTCCCCCAATCCCTATTGTCCAAGCCTCAAGATGATATTCAGGTGTGTCAGAAGCTCAGGCTGATCCAGGTTAGGAACCACAGATGAGTGAGACCATTGTCTTTCTGTGACTGTGTGAGCTCACTTAGTATGATCAGTTCCAAGTTCGACTATTTTTCTACAGATGTTATTGTGTCATTTTTTTCTTACTGCTGAGTGAAATTCCATTGTGTAGATACACCACATCTTGGTTATCCATTTGTCCAATGATGGACACCTGGGTTGATTCCAATTTTTAGCTATTATGAATTGAACAGCTATAAACATGGTAGAGCAAATATCTCTGAACTGAGATGTGGACATTTAGGGTAAATGCCCAGTAAGGGAATATCAGGATCTGTTGGTAGCTCTATACTCATCCCTTTCAGGAGTCTCCATATTAATTTTCACAGTGGTTGAACCAGGTTACATTCCCACCAACAGTGAATGAGTGTTCCCATTTCTGCACATCCTCATCAACATTTTTTTTCATTTGATTTTTTAAATGTTTGCTATCCTTACTGTGGTAAGGTGGACACTCATAGTTGTTTTAATTTGCATTTCCCTGATGGTTAGGGATGTTGAACATTTTCTTAAATGTGTGTTAACCATTTGTAATTCTTCCTCTGAGAACTCCCTATTTAGTTCTCTGCCCCACTTTTGGAGTGGGTTGTTTGATTTTTTTATTGTTTAGTTTTTTGAGTTCTTTGTAGATTGTAGATATTAGACTTCTGTCAGTGGTATAGTGGGTGAAGATTTTCTCCCATTGAGTAGATAATCTATTGGCTCTTATTATGGTATGATTGTGTGAAAGCTTTTCAGCTTCATGAAATCCCATTGGTTGAGTGCTTGGTTAATTTTCTGGGCTACTGGGGCTTTGTTCAGGAAGTCTTTTCATATTCCTATATCATGGACATGCCTCCTATTTTTTTCTTCCAGTAGTTGAAGAGTTTCAGGTCTTGTATTGAGGTCTTTAATCCATTTTGACTTTATTTTTGTGCATGGAGAAATGAGTGGGTCTAATTTCATCTTTCTACATATGCTCATCCAATTTGTCCAACACCATTTCTTGAAGATGCTGTCTTTTCTCCAGTTTAAATTATTGGTACCTTTGTCTAAGGTCAAGCAGTGTTTGTTACTTGACCTAAGGTCTGGATCTTCAATTCTGTTCCATTGGTCTATGTTTCTGTTTTTATTACAGTACCATACTGTTTTTGTTACTATGGTTTTGTAATATAGCTTTAGATTGGGAATGGTGATAACTCCAGAGGTGATTTTTTTTTTTTTGCTGAGAATATTTTTGGATATCCAAGGCCTTCTGCCATTCCATATGATTACTTTTGGTAGAATTGCCATTTTCATAATATTAATTCCACCAATCCAGGAGAATAGGAGGTCTTTCCATTTTCTCAAGTCCTTCTCGATTTCTTTCTTGAGTGTTTTTTTTTATGTTTTCATTATGTCAGTCTTTCACATCCTTGGTTACTGTTATTCCAAGGTGTTTAATTTTTTGGTTGCTAATGAAAATGGGACATCCTCTCTTTCATATTATCTTTTTCTTCCCTCACCTTCCTTGGTGCTGACTTATAACTCCCAGCACCAGCATGGGGTTAACTTACACAATGAGCTGTTGATACAAGATACCTACAAGGTTTCCCAAAAAAGACAGATTCCTGTCAGAGTTCTTGATGACCCACCAAAGGTTAATGGTAAGACCCTACTGTCAAAGACAGCACACACATGTGAGACAAAACATGGAGAGACCTGGCCAGAATCTGGAAGAGTGTCAGTCCCCAGACAGTTAGCTAGTCTAGAGCCAGAGGGTGCTACATGAGCAACTAGGGGAAAATGGCCATCATCTGTCCAAACAACTTGCAGTCTAAGCTACCCAGCAGGAAACAACCTTATGTAGTGCTCAAACAAGTGCAGTAGTGGCACATAGCCATGGTGGGTTACCAACTTCTCTTGATTTGGCTAATAGATCCACTCAGTGGAATGGAACTCATTGCTAGAACTAGGAAATAAGTCAAAACCGTGTACAAAAACGAGCTCAGTCTCCAAGATCAAAAGTTGAACACTCTTAGAGAAGATTCTGTTAAATTTTATTGATATTATTATTGGTTCTTTGATGGTTTGCTTTTAGTTCAGCAATACTTTTGATCAGAGTCTCATTGGTTGTTGTGTTTTCATTTTGGGAATGAATTTCTGTTGATTTCTCTATGATTTCATTGGAGGCTTCCATTGTAGAACTAGGCATCAGTGGTGGAGATTTCTCAGTTTTCTGATTTGTTGGCTTCTTTGCATTGTTGTCTACCCATTTTAGGGAGACTCTTTAGTTTATTGAGGAGGAAGCATTTTTTTTTTAATCCTTTGGCCAGTGCTGTCTCTGACTCAGGTGAACAGGGATGTTGGTACCCAGTGGTCAGTCAGGATACTAGATCAAAAAGCCTGATTCCACAACCTACATAGGGACTGGGCCTCTCCAAGCAAGGGACAATGGGACATATCAGGACCAGGGAACTGGGAGGAGCAGGGAAACAGATATCTGGCTTACTTACTCCACGCTGCTGAGCCTGCCCACACACTGTCCTATCACCAAGCACAGGGAACCCAGATCATGGAGCTGGGAGGAGCAGGGAAAGGGTCTGGCCTACTCACTACTGCATGCTGCTGAGCCTGCCCACAAACTGTCCTACCGACTGGTGCAGAGAACCTGGACCAGCGAGCTAGGAGGAGCAAGGAAACAGAGGTCTGGCCTACTCATTCCACACTGTTGTGCCCAACTGCACAGCTGCCATGCCCACTGCATGTTTTCTTTTCTTTTTTTGAGGTAGGGTCTTGCTCTAGCCCTGGCTGTTTTTGTAAGTGAGTTGGTGTTTTGCCACTACAGCTTTTAATATTGTTTCTTTACTTTGTAGAAGAGGTAGCTAAGATAAATGCAATATTAATTGACTGACTCACAAAATTATAAGAGAAAATTTCACAAACCTAGAGTAAGAACTTGACATTCATGCACAAGAGACATGGAGGAGGACCTCTGCGTGACACATCATAGTAACAATGTCAAAAATACAGTTTTCATTTTGAGATCACTCATCTGTTTATTTGAGGTGTTTATATTGTCATGTATCATTGTTAGAAGTAGAGCTCTAAATTTATTCTTTGATATTTCAGCTATCCCTTTTTTACTTCTTGTTATATGTGAGTTAAGAGGTTGGGAGTGTTGTGGTGGTTTATTGTTCCTTCTCTTTTTTTGTGGTTGTTGTATCTTGGGTATTTGTGAAAAGGGATGTTCTCTACCTGCTTTTGTCTTTCTCCCTCTTTCCCCTTGCGTAGTGTTGAGTCCCATAGATTTGTCTGTAGTTTTATATGCTTTGCCATAGTATAAACCTTTGTATTACTGTTGTGTTTCCTTTGGTTTAGAGGCTGTCATTCAATTCTTGGTTGGAGAAAGTGTAGTTTATGGATTTTGAAAGAGCAAGAGTAACATTATTTGAGGCTGAAGTGGAGGCAGTTTAGAGGTTGCAGAGCCCCAAAAGTAAAAGGGAGGTATGTCCTTGAGGTTGTGCTTTCAGTCTTCACTTTTCTAGAGATCAAAGAAGGATCTAGCTTCTCCTTATTTCTTTCTTACTGTGGTAGTTTGAATATATGTCCCCCAATATATTCAGTGTTTTACTATTTTATAGTTTGCATCTGCAATCACCTTGCTAGAGGCAAGGTCACTGGGGGCCCAGTCTTAAGGTGTGGGTTTGATATTCCATTGTAAAGATATGCAAATGTGCCTAGCAGGAGTTCCTGAAGTGTGCTGTGTGACCTTTTGGCGGTAGTTTTTGCTCTGTGTGCTGTGGTGGCTGGTTGGCTTTTCTCTCTCTTGCCGGGTCCTGTGAAGGGCAAGCCGTTTCTCTTGCCATTATGGAACTTCCCCTGGATCTGTAAGCTTCAATAAATAATATCCCTTCCTCCATAACTGTGCCTGGTCTGGAAGTTCATCTCAGCGAACCTGAAGCTGTCTGCTACACTTACTAAAGATTTTTTATTATTTATTTATTAGAGACAGATGGAGAAAGAGAGAGAGAGTGTGTGAGAATGGGTGCACCAGGGCCTCTAGCCACTGTAAACAAACTCCAGATGCATGTGCCACCATGTGCATCTGGCTTATGTGGGACCTGGAGAATCGGACCGGGGTCCTTAGGCTTCACAGGCATGCACCTTAACTGCTAAGCCATCTCTCCAGCCCTAAAGATTTTTTTTCTTTTCTCCATAAACTCAACCTGACTTCCTCCCTAGAAAGAAGCTCTAATTTCCTAAAATGGTTCCCTTTCCTGAATTCCTAAAAGGATTAAACCTGATTCCCTAAGAAACCTGACATTGGAGCTGGTTATCTAAGCCCCCATTCAGAACCTAGATTATACCCCAATCTGAGTCTTTAAGTGGGCATTTACGTTTCCAGGAACCCTACTCCTGCTTTCTCTTGGGCAGAAGTTCTCTGTAATCTTTTCTCTTTCCTTCTCTTAAGTGTTTCAAATTCTATAATCCCTGAAATAAAATCTTTCTAAAATTAACCTCTGGTCTGTGGAATTCAGTTACTTGAATTAATAAGACAAGAGCCTGGAGGTCACTGACTCAGTGGAAGTTTTGTGTGATTGTGATAGTCTGGCATGCTAACTCCTAGGATAATTCACAACCAAGAGTTGAGAAAGGAAGACTCTGTTGCTCAAAGACACCCCAAATTCCTGTATCATATTGGGTCGCAGGCCAGTAATCTCAATTCCTGTATCAAAGTGAGGAAAGAATGGAGGGGAGATGAGGTGAAGTTTGGATAAAGTGTGAATATATGGGTTATAAAAGAAGGGTGGAAACTATTATTACTATAGCAATATACAGATATAGATTTTTGTGAGTGTAGAAGCATGTGAGACAGTCATGATACTCTATTTTGGTGGGATAGAGGTATTAAATATAGTAGCCTAACAATTACTGTATAAAATTTTACTATTAAAATCAATATACAATTAGAATGGGTAGAATACTATAGCATTAACATCCCAAAACCAGAACAACACCAATAATCAAACAAGAACTGCAAAAGAGAAAAAAAGAAATCTTAGAGTATGCAAAAATAAGAAAAGAAGACAAAAAGAATTATAAAATCCAACACAACAACAATCAAAACAAAACAAGCAAACAAAAAAACAATAGCCAGGTGTGGTGACATGCTCCTTTAATCCTGGCACTGGGAAGGCAGAGGTAGGAGGATCACTGTGTGTTTGAGGCCAGCCTGAGGCTACAGAATGAGTTCCACGTCAGCCCTGGCTAGAGTGAGACTTTACCTCAGGGGTGGGGGTGGGGGCAAGAAAAAAATCACAAGGAATATGCCTGAATTTCTGGATATATATGAATGTCCTTCCCCCTCCTCAATTTACAGCTTATAAAATCATAACATCACAAGTCTTCCAAATTAAGTTTGTGTCATAAAGATAATTAAGCTTTTTGTAGTAAACTTTTTGTCAGGTTTCAGACCTGGGCTGCCCTGCACCCTAGGCCAGATTAAATTCAGCCCCCTGTGTGTATGAGATTAAAATTCCCACTGGCAAGGCTTTTTGGGGAGTGGAGGAATGTAGTTTTGCCCCTCTAAGTTTCTTTTTTAAATTTTATTTTGTTTTGTTTTGTTTTGTTTTTTGAGGTAGGGTGTCTCTCTAGCCCAGGCTGACCTGGAATTCACTCTGTATTCTCAGGGTTTCCTAGAACTCATGGTGATCCTCCTACCTCTGCCTCCCGAGTGCTGGGATTAAAGGCATGTGCCACCACGCCCGACTCATCTAAGTTTCATATTGTGTTAGCTTGAAGTGCTGAGCTGCCCTGCAATTATGGCGGCTGAGGAGAGGTGTTGGGGGGAAGAGTATGTGCCTTCTGATAGCAGAGCAGCTCAGGGTTTCCAACTTCAGATCCGTTTATATCCCCAGTGAGTACCTACCCAGTGTCTGGTTTTTGCCAAGCAGAGTCCTCTTCTCTGGACCCCATGAGCTTCTTCCTCACGAGGTTGGCCCATGGAGACCCGTAGTAGAGTGGCTGTGCATGGATGGAGTTTGTTAGAAAATAGCTATTTCCTTCAGGAGATGGGGTGCCTATTGAGGAACTGGCATCATCGACGTGGGATTTGAAAGTCATTTGTAGCAGAAACGCCTAGGTGTTTAGAACACCTAGGTAGGTGTCCAGAACACCTTTACCTGTGCTTGTTTCTTTTTAACAGAGAATCTCACTATGTAGCTCAGGTTGGTCTCACACTCATGGTCCACCTGCTTCTGCCTCTTGAGGGCCACAATCATAGACATGTACCATTCATATGTGCCTTGACTTACTCATTATTTTTTGATGATTACATGGTAATAAAATATGATATTTAATTTGTGTTCTTTGGTTTAGTTACCACAAAATATTGACATGCATAATGTAGTGAAAATGTGCAGCATTTTCATAGAGAATCTACCTTCAATAACTACTCTAGACAGTTGGGATAGGATTTTTCCAGGTCTGTGGTCAACTTGAAAGAATTTATCTATTTTTCCTTGTATGAACTACAGATTGCAATTTCTGTTTCATCCAGGACAAGTTTAATGTGCTGTCCTTTATTTTTTTAAATATTTTTGTTTACTTATTTGAGAGATAGCGATAGAGAGAAAGAGAGAGAGAAAGGGAGAGATAGAGAGAGAATGGGTCTCCTAGCACTGAAAAAAAAAAAAAAACAAAACTCCAGACACATGCACAGCTTTGTGCATCTAGCTTTATCTGGGCACTGAAGAATCAAACCCAGGATGTTAGGCTTTGCAAGCAAGCACCTTTAACCACTAAGCTATCTTCCCAGACCCCTCTATGCTGTAAATGCTTCCTTTATTTAAACATTTTGTTTTCATTGCTTATATTTTTATGTTTTTAATTTTTTTATTTTTTCATTTTCAAATACATTTTTGTTGATTCCCATTCCTTCTCGTACGCCCTCTCTTTCTCCATCAGTTTTTTTCCTTTCTTCTTCTTCTTCTTTTACTTTTTCTAGGTAAGGTCAGTATGTAGTCTCAGGCTGGCCTTGAATTCATGGCACTCCTTCTACCTCTGCCTCCTGAGTGCTGGGATTAAAGGCATGTACTACCATGCCTGGCTTCTCCCTCAGTTTATGGCCTCCTGTATTCTCCTTCCTTACTACCTGTCACATGTACAATTTTGCTCATTCTCCCCTCTCTCCCAGCTCATTTCTTTATATCAACTTTTTGTTACAGTTCTATCATCATTGCTTTTATCTACATTTGACCCCATATGTATATACATATATAGATGTTACAAGCTAAGACCTTCATATCAGACAGAACATGCTGTTTTGGTCTTTATGAGATTGAGTCACTTCACTTAATATAAATTTCACAGATTCATCCATTTTTCTGCAAATTTCATTTCTGCACACTGCTGAATAGAATTCCATCAGGTATATGTTCCACACTGCTCATATTTTGCCATTCAGCAGGCATTCGGGCAGGCAAAATACCTGAAGTTTCTGATTAATTTTGTGTGCTGAAGTCCAGAACTGTTTTGAAGATAACATTTTCTTTCTAATAAAAAGTACTGCATAATAATCATATACATTTGAGTCCATGCTGAAATCTTTTACTGGGCTTAGTGTTTTAGCTGCAATGGCTAAGTCTTATAACTTTCTGAGGTAAATATCATTATTTCCATTGGACATCAAAGGAAACTGAGATTCAAGTAAATCTTTGTCTTGTTCATGAACATATGACTAGGAAGTGGCAGTATTAGGATCTGGGTTTTCTGCACAATTTACTACTAATAAATTCTATCTCTATTTGTGACCATCAGAGGAATATTGAAAAAGATAGAACCTAATGAAGAAAACAAGAATAAAATGGATACTGAGGCATTTAACCTGTAAGTTTTCATTGTTGTTGGCATGTTTTTCCAAGTCTATATCCTTTATGCATAGATAGATTTTTTAGGAGAACAAGTATTGTTCACCGCTCTATGCACTGTTATCATACATAACCTCTTATTGTAAGCATATTTTCAAGTGATTTAGTTTTGTTGAAAACAGTTACCATAGTTGCATGTCATTCAACTCTAGCATATTTCATTTCATCAGTTCCTTGTTACTAGAATTTTTTTGCTTTTGTATTTTGCCATTACCAATCCAGTTATAAATAATTCCATCATAAATTCTTCAAGTATATTTTGACCAAATGATACTGTATTAGTCAGGGTTCTCTAGAGGAACAGAACGGATAGAATGAATTGTATTAAAAGGGGATTTATTGGATTAGCTTACACAGTCCAGCAATAGCAGGTTGCAGGTCCGAGAGTCAAGAAACCCGGTAGCTGCTCAGTGCACGAGGCTGGAGGCCTCAGCAGTCCCAATCCGGCACTGAAGGCCTGGAGGCTTCCTGGAGAGACGCTGCTCTTCAGTCCACCCTGGTCTTCAGTCCACACTGGAGAGCAGCAACACCAAGCAGCAGGTACCAAGCAGAAAACACCAAGCAGCTAGTAGCACCGGCAGCCAGGTGGGAGAGAGAGAGCCTTTCTTCCCAGAGCTCCTTTTTATCAACCAGCCCCCTCCTCCAAGAGAGGCCGCCCACTCTGGGCCGCCCACTCTGGGGGAAGGCTTACCCCTGGGGGGAAGGATTCTTCCTTTAGTTAATCCTTCCTAGAGGCAGCCTCAGAAACACACTTATGAGGAATGTCTGTGGATTCCTAAACAAATCAAGTTGACACAAACAACCATCACAGAAACCATGTTGTATATTTCTAAAATTACTGTTTTAAAAATATGTACTTAGCCAGGTGTGGTGGCACATGCCTTTAATCCCAGCACTTGGGAGGCAGAGGTAGGAGGATCGCCATGAGTTCGAGGTCACTCTGAGACAGCATAGTGAATTCCAGGTCAGCCTGGGGTAGAGTGAAACCCTACCTTGAAAAACCAAAATATATATGTTTAAGACCCTTGTCAGAAATAATATATTATTGAAAGTATTTATTTTGCTCTACCATAATTGACTTTAATATGCTTCATAATTTATTCTACTCAATACTATCCACTGGATTCAAAACATATATGGATTGTTGTTTTTAAGTAGCTCATCATTTTTCTTATCTTGGAAATAAGGAGGGAGCAATAATGGAGATAGTCTTCAACCTTACCAGATCATGAGAAAGGACTTTTTGACCTCAAGAAATGTAAGGTGGGGCTGGATAGCATCTATTGCAATATGTGCCTACCAAAAGGGAGAACTTCTAGGTTAGAAGCCAAAGGAATCCTGTGTAAACATTTTTTAAAATATATTTTTTATTTATTTGCAAGCAGAGAAAGAGGGAGAGAGAGAGAGAGAATAGACATTCCAGGACCTCTAGTCATTGCAAACTCCAGATGCATGTGCCACTTTGTGCACCTGGCTTTATGTGGGTACAGTGGAATAGAACCAAGGTCATTAGGCTTTGAAGGCAAATGCCTTAACTGCTTCGCTATCTCTAATGATTTTATGTTAATGCAACATTTGTAGTTATATTCCATTTGTGGGGTTGGCATTATTGTGTCATTTTCAAGTACAATTTATTTTTATTGATTGCCATCCCTCTCCTACTCCCTCTCCCTGATTTCCACCCCCTTAAAGAGAAGTAAAGATAACTGAGCTTTTAGAGTGTTTTCCAGCTAAGAAACTGAATTTAAAATGCTATCCATTTGAGCCTATCATTGAATTTTTCATGTAGCATTCTTGCAACAAGTTTACAAGGCAGATAAGATTAAATACTTTTATCTATACCTTACAAAAAATAGCAACCATGACAATGGAAATTGTGCTAAGCTCTTTGCTTGTATTTGACTTCATCCTTGAAAGAGCTCAATGATACTGGTACTACAAGAAGGCATGGCAGTTTGAAATAACTTATTTAAAGTCCCAACTTTATCAGCTGCATTTGGGGAGATACCAGATAGTAAAGTGCTTCCCTTGCCAGCATGAGGACTAGAATTTGATCCCTGGTATCCATAAAACAATGTTGGGCATGGTAGTATACACTTGTAATCCTAATGCTGGGCAGGCAGAGAAAAGCCAATCCTTGGGGTTCACTGACCCCAATTAGCCAGGCTAATTGATGTACTTCAGGATAATGAGAGGCCCTGTCTCAAAAAAGTGTAGATGACATTCCTGAGGAACAATACACAAGGTTGTTGTTTGGACTCCACATATACAAGTACACACACACACACACACACACACACACACACACACACAGACACACAGAGTTGCATATACACACATGCACCTGCACACTTGAGCATGCGCATACACATACACACACATCCATGAAAAATTACTAACTGAGGCTGGGCATGGTGGCACACGCCTTTAATCCCAGCACTCAGAAGGCAGAGGTAGGAGGATCTCCATGAGTTCAAGGCCACCCTGAGACTACATAGTGAATTACAGGTTAGCCTGGCCTAGAGTGAAACCCTACCTCAGAAAACCTCGGAAAACAAAAAAAAAAAAAAAGAAAGAAAAAAGTAAATGGCACAACTTGGAATCATGCCAAGTTAGTATGAATCTATAGCAATCAGAATGGCTATGTGGCATTTTTAAAGCCCTTTAGAGATGAAGCAATCATGCTGTAAACCATGTGCAGTTCTCAGTGAACTTTGCATCAAAGACACATTGTAACAATTTGGATGGGGCTAGATATCTTAAATCTCATGTGAAGAGCCCAACACTGTTAGGAGTCTTTCAAACATAGGCCAGCTTTGCTTTCAAATACATAGTGGGAAATCAGAGGCTTTATTCCCTGGCATTTGTCTATGCCCTCATGTATGTTTGGTGAGGTAAAAAAGTTCTGACAGAGCCTGGGCCTGGTGGTCTTTAATCCCAGCACTAAGGAGGCAAAGGTAGGAGGATCCCTGTGAGTTCAAGGCCAGCCTGAAACTATAGAGTGAGTTCCAGTTCAACCTGGGTTACAGTGACTTTCTAACTCAACAACAACAACAAAACCCCAAAAATGTTCCTACAGATACAATTATATCAATGAATGGACAGAGGAACTTAGAGATAATATAACTTGTCCAAGATTGCATATCGGGGAATGAGTAAAAACCCTTCAGTCAGGGATGTATGTTGGAAAGTGCCTGGCACAAAATAAGTGTTCAGTAAATAATCACAACTTAATATGTCAGAATATTCTTTTGCAATCATAAGGCAACAGGTCCTTCCACTTGATTAATCTTTATGTTTTCAAGTAAAGACCATTAGAGAAGTTATTCATTGGCTTGCTGAAACAAATACAACCTTAGAGTTTTGCAAATATTGATTCTACTTTGCATGAAGAATGCCTTATAAGAAGTAGCTGCTACTCCAGGAGAAGTTGGCCATATTGTGAGACACTCACATTAGTCCCCAAACTACAGAGCTTTGTAAGTAGATGCATTATGTTCACTGTATCAATTTCCCATGTTTTTTTCAGAGAGAGAGAGAATTGATGTGCCAGGGCCTTAGCCAATGCAATTGAATTCACTCCAGACGCTTGAGCTACCTGGTGGGCTTATGTGACCTCGCCTCACCTTTCTGCATCTGGCTAACATGGGATCTGGAGAGTTGAGCATGGGTCCTTAGGCTTTACAGGCAAGTGCCTTAAGTTCTAAGCCATCTCTGCAGCCCAATTCCCATGTTTTTGATAAGCGGGATGACTTCTACTTCTATACACTGTTCTTGGATACAAGTCTGCTCAATCTGTTCTGAAGGAATAAGCTTCTCAATCTCTGCTATTTTAAGTATTTAACAACAAACCCTATAGCAGTCTAGGAAACATCCCTGCAGAATGTGCTGACATAGTAGAATGGAATTAAATGGGACATTGTACCTAGTTTATTTCATGACCAGAATGTTTTATTCATACTTGCCTGACTGTATGAATGGGCAATTTTCCTTCTGGATGAAGTAGTGCTCTAGTAACGGAATTTTAATTTTCCAAGGAACATTATTTGATCCATATTTGGAAGTGAGAGGTCATTTTAGCTGGAAGAAGTGAATAGATTCCTGGCACAGAATTCTTTTTACCATTAAATAAAAATAGTATCCAGATTCTAGCTTGATTCTTCTGTGAACACTGAATGCAAAGTGAGACTTTCATAATTTCTAGTATCAAAGGCATATATTCTGGTGAAACTAGAACTATTCACAACTCTAGGTTGAATTCTGAATATAATAGCCTACAATAGTTCTGGCTGGCCTAGGTATCAGAACACTGATGTATACTTTAGTCTTCTCACTGGGAAGTGGGAAAGGCAAGAAATTTCCCTCAAAGTAGCATAGTAAAGAAAATAGGCAAGGATTTCTATCCATCCCATTACTGAGTATTGTATATTGACATATTCATGGACAGCAACTACCTTCACAGTCAGCAACAAACAATGGCAGATATGGAAACCTCATTCCTATTATATCTATGTCAATTATGAGATAGAGTTATTGTGAATTGATGAAAGACTGACTATTGATTATGTGACAAGATAAAGAACAATGTACAAGAATATCATAGTAGCTTTACTTATGGCAGTGCCAAACCTCAAGGCAGTCATAGCGGAAAGGGACTGTCATTCTATTATCACAACCATATAAGGAAACAGATTCAGAGAAGTTAATATTCCCAAGGTCAGACAGGATGGAAAAAGCTAAGATTTTACTGATATAGTTTAATTCTAGACTCTATGCTTTTTTTATTTTATTTTTTCTTTGCTAGAATGTTGATGCATCTTAAGTGTCACAGTGTTTTTTTTTTTTTTTTCAGTTTTCATCAACACATAATACTGCAAGTCTTCTGGAGTACAGAACAACAATTTTATCTTCTTACTTTTTGATTGCTAATTTCATATATTTAAATAATGATTTTTTTATCTCATTCACCCCCATTACCCTCTCTTTGTTCCCTTCTCCTCCTGCTGAAATCTTCTTTCCAACTAGTCTCTTGCAGCTTTCATGTTTTTTTGTAGCCTATTGAATTTAGTTAGAGTTTTTTTTTTTTTTGAGCATGGGTCAGGAATTATTTACTGGAACATGGACAACATACCAATGATTACACCACAGAAGAAAATCTCTCCCCCTCCCCCAGCAAGCATTAACTACCAATAACTTCCCAGGGAGATATGGGGGCTTAAATATATATATTTGCAAGTAGAACAAGATACAGATAGAGAGAAAGAGAGAATGGATGCACCATGGATTCCAGCTGCTGCAATGAACTCTAGATACATGTGCCACTTTGTGCATCTGGCTTTACATGGGTTTTGGTGAACTGGATCCTGGTTGTTTGGCATTGCCAGCAAGTACCTTAACCACTGAGGCATCTCTCCAGCCCAAGAACTTATATATATTTTTAAACATTGATCTTTTGTGTTAGAACCTTTTGAACTTTGAATTATTTTAATATATCATAGATATATTTACCTATGATAAATTGCAATCACAATGATAACCAATAGTTATCCTACTTTTGTATAGGAAACCACAACTAATACCTATTTAATATGCATGGACTATCATTACCATGTTATACAGATGGGGAGCCTGGGGTGCAGGAGAACATCCCTAAGATCATCTAACATCTGATTCTAAAGTATCAACATGCAAGAAAGCTATGAAAATGAATAAACTATGGTTCTTGTCCATTATGAATTTGTGTTCTACTGAGTGGAGAATGCACTGTGGACATGAGTCATTGTAAAATGAATATCAGGGTAATATTGCCATATGAGTAATGAAAAAGGAGGAGAAAGGAAAGGGAAAAGAAAGAAGGAATCAAAAGAAGAATGAGGAGGAAGAAGGGAACAAAAAGAAGAAAGGACAAAAGGACAAATAGAAGAAAAAGAGGGAGATACTATTTCTGATGGGGATGTCCTAGGATAACTCAATGGAAAAGAAGGTAATATGCCATTAAGGGATGGATAAGACTTGAGCAAATGAAAACTCTTTCTATTTTAGCTTGCTGTGTTCCAGGCCTTGCACTAGGTATGACTGTGCCACTCAACAACATCACTATTTGTGATCAGTAGATGAGAAAACAGAGACGAGGTTAGAGAATGTAGACAAATATAAAATGATGACATGAAACAAAATCGGCACAAGTAGTCAAGTACAGACACTGGCTGAGACCATGAGTAGAAGTGTGCTTGGAACTGGGAATTTATAGTAGTATCAGAAATCCCCTGGTTCCAAGTAACAAAGGTTCTAGGACTCTATCTTATTGACTATGAATAGTCAAAATCCACAAATGGTAATGAAGTGCAAGATGGGTTGAATAACAAAATTCAGAGTTAGTTCATATGCTAACTTCATAGTCTAAGCACAAGGCAATAGGCACAGACTTATGACTTTTGAGTCTGAAGCTAGATGCTAAGCTATGGCATTTATTAGTTGTATGATGGTCAGCAAGACACTCTCATCTTTCTTTTTTAAAAATTCTTTTCTTTTTCTTTTTTTCTTTTGGTTTTTCGAGGTAGGGTCTCACTGTAGCCCAGGCTGACCTGGAATTCACTATGTAGTCTCAGGGTGGCCTCGAACTTATGGTGATCCTTCTACCTCTGCCTCCCGAGTGCTGGGATTAAAGGCATGCACCACCAGGCCTGGCTCACCTTTCATTTTTTAAAAAAATTATTTATGTGTTTATTTGAGAAAGAAAGAGTGAGGTGGATAGATTGAGAGAGGGGGAATGGGCATGCCAAGGCCTCTAGCCACTGCAAATATAATCCAGATGCATGTGACACCTTGTGCATATGGCTTACATGGGCACTGGGGAATCAAACCTGGGTCCTTAGGCTTTGCAAGCAAGCACCTTAACTGCTAAACCATATATCCAGCTCCATTCTCACTTTCCTTGATTATCAAACTGTCTTATGCACCTAGGTCTCAGAGATGCCATGAGAAGCAAACAAGACAAGACAGGTAAAATGCTTTGCCCATTGAATGAGATCTAATAATTATATAGAGAGAGGTTATTTTAGTTCAGGCTAATCTAACAAATAGCTTGGGATGAAGGCTGAATAATTTATGAACAACAGAAATTTATTTTTTCTTATTTCTGAAGCCTTATAAGAGTAAGAGTTAAAAAAACCAGCAAATTTGGTGAATGGAGGTTTTGGCCTTTTTTTTTAATCTATCTTTCTTGCTATATCTTTATATTGTAGAAAGGACAACACAGGCTTTCCCCCTCATTTTTGAGCAGAGTATTGCTTTATAGCCCAGATCACCCTGTATATTCATGACTGAATTCAAACTTGACTTTCCTGCCTCAGCTTCCCACATGCTGGGTTTATATGTGTATGCTACCATGTCTAGCTCAAACTCCTCTATAAAGGACCTATATCTTTGGCACACATGTATGTGTGTGGGATGCATATGCACATATGTATATGTGTGTATCTGTGTGGAGGCCAGAAGACAACCTTAGGCATCCTTCCTCAGGCAGCAGCCACCTGTTTTGAGACATGGTCATTGGTATAGAATTCCCAATTGGACAAGACTAGCTGGACAACAATTCCCAAGGATCCTATTTCTGCCACCCCAGTGCTAGAATTATATGTGCATACCACCATGTATAGATTTTATGTGGGTTCTGTTGGATGGAATGCAAACCCTCATACTCGCAAACCAAGTATTTACTAACTTAGCTATCTTCCAAGCATAGCCCCATCTCCTAGCATTATTGCACTTTGAAGATTGCTTTTAAATGAATTTTGGAAGGAAACAAACATTTTAATCATAGTAGAACCCCCATTTTGCCATGAAAACAATGAAATCGGCTCCAATGATGTTACTGTGATTATGATGGCTGATGCCTAGCCTGAAATAGCAGCAAGGGAAAGCAGGAAGATAGGAAGTAATAATCTTAAATGGAAGACAGTGACACTTTCTTCCATGATTTTAAGGCAAAAGCTCTTAATATTTTATCATTAAATGCAAATCTAATTTGTAAATGAAATTCATGCACCATGTGCAGAGTGTTAGTCCTAGGGCTTTTGTTAGACTGCAAAGACATTGACTTTGATTTGTAATATCTATATAATTCTTTAAGCATCCAGCATGTTGATTTCATACCTTCTAAAGCCTTACCATTTTATAGCTATAAAATGAAAGATTTTTAGATAATGCAAGCAATTTGAAAATGTATGAAAATTAGTTCTCTAATGAGAAATTGAGTTTCATATTTACAACCTTTTATTCTAATTCTAAAAGATTCACATTTTCATCATATTTTATGAACTGACATGAATGTTATAGATATTAAATCTGATACTTAATTATGGGGAGGATGTCTGTTCATGTAATGTCCAGGGTAATTAGTTGCTTGTCATAGTAGCTAAAGCTGCACATTTCAACCATAAAATCATGTCAGCTATTTGATACATAAGTCAGTCCCTGGAGAGAATGAGTTTAGGATTTCAAAACACTGAACAGGCTTTTGATTTCAATATTCAATCCACAACAAAAATCCTGGTTGCTTCAAATGCCAAACACTAGTCTTCAAATGAGGTTATTAGTTGATCATTAAATATACTGTATATCCCACATACTTAATTTTATAGTATATCTGACTAGAGACCAGATAAATGAGCAATTATCTTCTCTTGTGAAAGCAAGCTCATTATCACATTTTTAAATAAAATTCATGGCTTCTTGTCCTTTTGGCTAAGATCAAGTGTAGTAAAAAATAAAATTCACATACAGATATAAAAATTATCTCTTCCTCTCTCTTTGGTATTTATTACAGAAGCTAAATAGTTAAGAGATAATATCTAGGATTAAGTCATATTACTTCTTCACTTCACAATGGTAATCAAGGTTGCTTATGGAGCTCATCTATATTGTTTGCATTTAATTCTCTAGTTCTTCTTATTTTAAATCTAGAGCTTGTGTTTAACACTGGAATATATTATTAATTATATTTAAAATACCTAAATAAAATAAGTAGCATGTGACTTACTTTAGGAGGCTTTAAAATCATAATTAACATAATGTATAAATCATGTATGATGTCTCTATACTCACTGGTTAAATATCTCTGAAAGAGAAAACAAGACTGATGTCATAAATTTTGAGGTGACACATAGTTTGATTATTTCTCCATGATAGACAGCAGTGTTGATGGAAAAGATTAAAGAAAATGACTCCTTTGGTCTTGCTGGGAAGCCAAGCATTTAACCAGATCAGATACAAAAGAGGAAGCCCAAGCGTGTATAGCGGAAGCATTACTAAGCTCCTGACTAATAATAGGCAATGATGACCAATGATTTAGTTCCTTTGGGGTAAAGTGGCTAATTGTTCCATATGTGAAGAGAGAATTAAGAGCTAAGAAAAAAGGGTAAAATATTTCACCTTCACTCATGCAAGGTCACACATGATTTGAGATCATAGAACCTACAAAATATGGGTATACCAAAGTATCAAGCAGAGAAACAACCTCATGATTTGGGAATAAACCAAGTTGTCCATCTGTAAGTGAAAACATCTTCTATAGCCTCAATATTATACAAGGAACTTCAAGATGATCCCATAAGATGTCATTGTGGAACAGGGTCCTTTATGCCTAAGTGGAGACAATACCAGAGTGATCAGATGGTGATACATGAAAGTAGAAGCAGAAACAAGGAAAGGTCCTAGGCACATCATTCCTTTTATTTCATATAGTGTATTAGCAAGGATTGATTTTATGCATTAATAATGTTCCACACATGCATACGATATACGCTGAAATCCAATCACATTTTTTTCTGCCCTACCATTCTCCATCTTCAGTAATCATTCTTATACATACAGGTTGATTTTTCCAAGCTTCCACACAAGGGAGAGGAGAGATGGTACTTATTCTGTGTCTGGCTTATCTCACTTAATTTACTCCATTTCCATAAATGGTGTTGTAGATGATAGGATTCCATTCTTATTGATGGCTGAATAATATTCTACTGTGTATATAAGTATATACCACAGTTTTGTTACCTTTTCTTCTGTTGAATGGTTCCTAGGCAGATCACATTTTTTACTGTTGTGTACAGCACCACAATAAACCTGGGCATTCAAGTATCTCTTTAATACGCTGTTTCATTGTTTTGGATATGTACTGACAAATGGGATAGTTGGATCAGTATCTCTATATTTAGTCTCAAACATAGCATATAGTTCCCTTTGAAAAATGTTCTTTACTTATTTATTTTGCATGTGTTGCTGTTATTGTTGTTGTGTGTATGGGCTCACCAGGATCTCTTGTCCCTCTGGATTTACATGTGTACTTGGGGAATTAAACCTTGGGTGGCAGGCTTTGCAAGCAAGCACATTTAACCACTGAGCCATCCCTTAGCCCAGCATATAATTCTTAAGCAGGTACCTGTACAGCATTTAGATGTAGTACTTCTTTAAATTATGTACCCTGGTTGCCTAAATATCTCCACTGCATCCTGCTAAATATTCATGAGACCATAAAATATATGATAGGCTATTGTGAATTATAGTCACTCCATTGTGCAGCAAAACACTAGCCTTGGTACTCCAAGCTAACTTCTAGCTGTTCTAACACCTATAAGGGAGGAGACCAAGTTCTCCAAAGGCAGAACAAGGATAAGGAGATAAAAATGATTATTATTCTAATTGGCCACAAATCAGTAGGACCAAATAATTATAACAGGAATTTCCAAAACAGACCTTTCACCCTTTAAAAAGCCATCTCAGCTGGAAACGGTGTTTCACACATGTAATCTCAGCACTCAGGAGGTAGAGGTATGAGGATTGTAAATTTTAGACCAGAATGGACTGCATAGCAAGTTTCAGGTCAGGCTGGGCAATACAGTGAGTCCTTGTCACCAAACATGTAAAAAAAAAGATAATCACAGTTATTTTGTCAGAGCAATGGAAAGTGGACTAACACAGTAATGGAAATAATAGCTACCTGATTTGATCATAGCACATTGTATACAGTTATTGACTTATCAAACTTTACCACAGTAATACCATTAAATGATTAGAATAAAGAGAATCTGTGTAAAAATTTTATACAAACACAAGATAATCCATACACAAGAACCCATGGAAACAATAGTATTAAAATATGACAAATACAAAAAGGAGTAAATTTTTTTTCCTATAACAAACAGAGAAGAACAGAATCACCATTTGGCAAGAATTATCAATAGATATTTATTTAAAATAATGAGTTAAAATCTAACATATGGGCTGGAGAGATTGCTTAGTGGTTAGGGTTCTTGCTTGCAAATCCTAGTGACCCAGGTTTGATTCCTTAATATCTACATACAGCCAGATGTACGAAGTGGTACATGAATCTGAAGTTTGTTTGCAGTGGCTAGAGGCCCTGGAGTGCCCCTCTTTTTTGTTTATAACATATTTTGTAGAGATACATCATGTGTTGGCACCATCTTTCCCCTCCTCCCTGTGCCCATTCTGCAGGGGACCCTCCTCAGTTGCTGGTATTCCCCGTGAGGTTGGGGGCTGTAGCAGACAGCTTCAGGTTTGCTGAGATGAACTTCCAGACCAGGCACAGTTATGGAGGAAGGGATATTATTTATTGAAGCTTATAGATCCAGGGGAAGTTCCATAATGACAGGAGAAGCGGCCTGCTGTCACAGGACCAGGCAAGAGAGAGAAAAACCAACCAGGCACACAGCACACATAGCAAAACTACAGCTAAAAGAGTCACACAGCACACTTTAGGAACTCCTGCTAGGAACACTTTGCATATCTTTACCATGGAATCTCAAACCCACCACCACACCTTAAGACCAGCCCCCAGTGACATTGCGTCTAGCAAGGTGATTGCAGATGCAAACTATAACTAGTAAAACACTGAATATATTGGGGGACATATATTCAAACTACCACATTCCGCCCCTGGCCCCCAAAAGATTTAGTTCCTGGCCCCCAATAAATTTATAACTATCACACATTGTAAATTGTATTCAGTCCAATTTCAAAGGTTCTCACAGTCTTGATCAACTTAAGATACTGAGTCCTGTAAGATCAAACAAGTTAAATGCTTTCAACATGTAAAGGCACAGAGTAAACATTTTTAAGTGGTATAAGGCATAGCAAGGAGAGACTAGAACAATGCAAACTCAACCACCATCAGCAGTCATCAAACTTCTGCAGTTCAAGTTCAATGTAACCAGAGACTGACAGTCTCCAAAATTCTGCCCCTCCAGCTGGGCAGAGTCGCCAGGGAAAACTTCGATCCCAGGCCAACACTGCACTACATGGGAGCCCTTGCATAGTCCTGGTATATCCAAAACATCTTCAGGTATCCATGCAAACCACGGTCCATCTTTCAAAGGCTCTTCCATCCTATTCCTGAGGGTCTTCATGCCCTGCCTCATGCTGCATCTCAGCAGCGGCTCCTGGAACCGTGTGCAATTCATGACCACTCCATGCATTTTTCATGCTTCCAAAACTAATACCAGGTGTGCAGGACACAGCCATATTCTTAATCCAGGAATGAAATAAATCATAGCCTTGAAAAGCAGGTTCCTTCTCCAGTCAACTCTTTCCAAGAGTTTGCATTCCTAACAGTCTTTCCTCAGGCATCCTCTCCATTGTTTTAATGTAAAGCAGTCAGGCCACCTACCTTCCATCTTCCTTAAGATTGCTAATGTGTTGACAATAGCAACTCCATTAACCTAAAATCAGTCTCAGTGTCTCAGTGCTTGAGGTTTTCCAACTTAAAATCTTAAAATCTCAGTCCGTTATCTTTAGCTAAGCACATCAGTCCATTACAAATTTAACCTTGATCAAACTTTCTGGGCCTGGATAGCGGAATGTAGCCATCCCTTATGCCAGTAGCCCAGTTCCAACAAAGTCTTCTGCAGTCTTTCCTTCCCCTTAGAAAGCTCATAAGCCAAGCCTCGAAGTTCAATACTTTCTGCACTTAGCATTCTCAAACTCTCATCAGAATAGTCCATAAAACTTGGCTTACCACTCCAGAAGGCATCTTCAGTTGCAAGCACCAAATCCATGCCCATTCCTCCAAAACAAAGGTTCCAAAACACGAATATCTACACGGTCAGGTTCATCTCACCCCACACTCCTCGGTACCACTTTACTGTAGCAGACAGCTTCAGGTTCGCTGAGATGAACTTCCAGACCAGGCACAGTTATGGAGGAAGGGATATTATTTATTGAAGCTTACAGATCCAGGGGAAGTTCCATAAGGGCAGGAGAAGCGGCCTGCTCTCACAGGACCAGTCAAGAGAGCAAAGCCCCTAGCCACACAGCACACAGAGCAAAACTACAGCCAAGCCACAGCACACTTCAGGAACTCCTATTAGGCACACTTGGCATATCTTTACAATGGAATCTCAAACCATCACCACACCTTAAGACCGGCCCCCAATGACATTGCCTCTAGCCAGGTGATTGCAGATGCAAACTCTAACTAATAAAACACTGAATATATTGGGGGACATATATTCAAACTACCACAGGGGCTATGCGAGCAGTAGTCAATTATTGAGGGGAGGCCGTGCCTCTGGGCAAGGCATCCCAACCTGTGACTCTTACAATCTTTCTTCCCCCTCCTCAGCAAAATTCTGCGACTTGGTGAGTGTATTTTAAGCCTACTTCAGCGATTAGCTTTTAGGAGCCTCTGGATTTCTGCTTTGGTATATGTAGAGTCTCTTTGGCTTCTGTATTCATCACCCTGGTGCAGGTTGTCAGGCTCACCATGGAAGTAACACTCTTGCTCATCTCCCCAATTCTTCTATGGTTTCACCTGGGCCTTGGCTGAGATGGGAGGGGTGGTCTATCTCCTGAGGTCTCACGACTTTCTGAAAAAGAAAAACAGATTCTGCAATGGAGAGTATGGTCCAGCATAAGTTACATTGGATAAGCATTATTAATTTGGGGATATTTTGATGGATGCAGCCCCTCTTTTAGCCGAAGATTAGTGGGAGTTTGACATTGGTGAGCATAATCTTTGTCTCCATAGGATTCTGACCTGCTTCCCAGTTCCAAATATGTGTTCCTTTTCACTAAGTGGATCTCTTTGGCAGTCAGAAAGCCATTGGTTACCCACCAAAGCTGTGTGCCACCATTGCACTGATGTGCACTTCTTGTCAGGCTGGTTGTTCCTGAGTAGCTTAGACCCCTGCTTGCTCACACTGTTGTTGGCCACTTTCCCCCAGTAGCTCCTGTAGTGCTTTTCAGCACTAGATGGGCTGTCTGGGGACTGGCTCTCTTCTGGATTCCATGTTCTGTCTGGTATGTCCATTTTGTCTCTCTGTCTTTCTTCTCTCTCTACTTGCAAATTAATAAAGAGAAATATTTTTAAAAAATCTTAACACACTGCATAGTTATGTATTTTCAAAGGATCTTTGCAACAAGATACTTATCGATAGTATGAATATAAATAGTAACTTTATAATTGATAAATCAGGAAGGTAACAGTATAAGAAAACACAAAATTAACTCCACCCAGAACAAGAACAATGACATCATGTATTTCCTAACATTATGCAGCAGGAAGGACAATGCAAAATTATATAACTTGTATATGAACCATGGAAAAACATGAAACAAACCAAATTGTATGCACAATCCATACAAAATAAATGGCCTATACCCTCCAAAATTTTAAGATCATGTAAGACAAATGCAAAGGGATTGTTTCAAATTAATGCACATGAAAGACATGGCAATAGTGTGCAGTACATGATCTTAGATTATATCATTTTGCTATAAAGGATGTAAGTAGAATAATTGGTGAAATATAAATGAACTCTGTAGATTATAATGTATCAGTGCTAATTTAATATATTTCATAATTATATTGTAATTATGTAAAGGAGTTTTTATGAAACACACTAATTTTATCACAGATAAAGATTTATTTTAGCAACTTTCTTTCAACAAAGCATTTTAGAATTTGTACATACTATGTGCAGATATATGAGTTTGTGTGTGCATATGAAAGTAAGAGAGAGAAATTAATGTCAGATCAAATGGGGTAAAATGTTAACAGCTGGGAATATTGTGTTGTAGTTCATGAATTTGTTTTATCATTTTTGCAACTTTTCTATCAGATATGTTCTTTGAAAATAAAAGAAAACTTACATGACAATAAAAGTAATATAACATACAATCTTGTGTTAGTTTTTTGAAGTGACAATAAAAAGCAATCTTAAAGGCTTAAGTACCTTTAATTAAAAAGTTTTAAAAATCTGAATATAAATTATCTAGCTGTGTTCAAATTAGGAAACTAGAATGAAGATCAAGTTAATTACAAAGAGGGAAATTGGAAAGTTAAGCATATAAATTAATCAATTTGTGTTTGGTAAAAAAAGAAGCTATAATGATCAACAAAATCAATAATTGATTGTTTGGGGCAGAAATTAATAAATGCAACAACAAAATATTTAAAATGGTCAACAAATTCCAGAAGTAATTTTAGGAATGAAAAAGGAATATGACAATTGCATAAATAAATTGGCAATTATAATAATCATAAGATAAAACTAAAATTTATGCCAAGAAACTTATAAGTGAATGATTTTCTAAAAAATGGATCAAAAGTTATTGAAGCAAACACAAATCCCCCAAAGCCAATAAGCATCAATGAAATTGAATTGGTATTCATATGCTTATACAACATGCTTATTGCAGCATCATTTACCATCGCTGAATTATGGAATCAGCATAGGTGCTCTTCAACCGATGAGGGGATAAAGAATATATGGCATATGCTGAAAAATGAGTGCAACCAGAAGCAATCATATTCATTAAAATAAACCAGAATCAGACAGACAAATATTGCATGTTTCATATGTATATTTTAGATTGCATATAGATACATAAAGCCATATATACAGTATACATTTGTAGATAATATTATATACAATATTATATATAAGCATAAATGAGAAAGACATGAAAACAAGAGACTGTGGGAAGGAAGGAAACTAGGGGAAGGAGACTATGGGAAGGAGAGTGCTGAAGCATTATGTGAAGCTATTATAGAATGGACTGCATACATACATGCAAGGAGCTGAGATATATGTCACAGGTGATGTTTTTAAAACAGCGAGGTTAGGAGAATATTATTCAACATATGCTTTGAATGGAATGGCTATGAAAATGGAGGAAAATAAAATTCAATCTACATTACATAAATACAATAACAGACAACACAGGAGGAAATCTATATATATATATATATATATATATATATATATATATATATATATTTTTTTTTTTTTTTTTCTGATTTTAAATTCATAGTATTGGTTCCATTGTCCTCCTCCCTATCTTCCCTCGTCCAAAGGGACCCTCATCAATGGGGAATGTGGGTCATGCATTGTGGGGGTAGTCAAGAGTTCTGGGGGGGTAGGCCCCAGTCTCTGTGCATAATGCCCCAACTTGTGACTCTAACAATCTTTCCGCACCCTCTTCCGCGAGTTTCCCTGAGCCACATTGGGGTCATTTTAGTTCTGCTTCCTTGATGAGGTTTTGGGAGCCTCTGTGTCTCTGGATATCTGGCTTAGTTGGAATTGGATGTTCTCTGTGTTTATCTCCTTCAGCCTTTTTCTGGTGTCGTGATCACCATGAACGCTGTATTCTTGCCCTTCCCCTGCGTTGTTCTATGGTTTCAGCTGGGGCCCTGGTGAGGTGTGATTGGCTGAACAGGAGGAAATTTTTATGACCATTAGAAGGAGAAAGATCTTGCTTTGCTTGCTTGATCTCTCTGTCTCCATTTTCTCTCCTTCCTCTTCCTCTGTCTCTCTTTCTTGATAGGATCTTTCTACCTAACCCCTGGATGACCATTTGCTTGGATTACAATCATGGACCTCTATGCTTGCCTTAAGAGAGATATTTTTAAACAAAATAACACAAAAGATGATATAAGGGCTGGGGACCGGGCATGGTGGCACACACCTTCAATCCTAGCACTTGGGAGACAGAGTCAGGAGGATCACTGTGAATGTGAGGCCAACCTGAGACTACACAGTGAATTCTAGGTCAGCCTGGGCTAGAGCAAGACCCTACCTATAAAAACTGAAATAATCATAATAATAACAATGATAACAATAATAATAATGGCTGGGGAGTTGGCTTAGCAGTTAAAGATGCTTGCTTGTAAAGCCTTCAAGCCCAGAGTTCAATGTCCCAGTACCTACATAAAGCCATGCATCTGGAGTTCATTTGAAGTGTCGAGAGGTCTAGTGTGTCCACACTGTATCTTCTCTCTCTTTCTCTCTCGTCACAAATAAAATTTTGCCCAGAGACACCACACAATATTTTGAAAACATTATGTTGAGTAAAAGCCTCCAAGTTGGCAACAATATTGCTAATTTTTCACAAATACTTAAAACATGGGTTGGAGAGATGGTTTAGTTGTTAAAGGAACTTACTTACAGGGCCTGATAGCCCAGTTTAATTACCCAGTACCCACAAAGAGCCTGGTGCACAAAGTGGCATATGCGTCTGGATTTTGTTTTCAGTGGCAGGAGGACCTAGTGTGTCCTTACTCATTCTCTCTCCCAGTCTGCCTCTTTCTATGTCTCTCTCAAATAAATAAATAAAAATAGTTTAAAAAAATATTCAGGCTTTCCACCTTACCCCAGTAAGGATGGCTAACATTAAAAAAAAAAAACAATGAAAACAAATGCTGGCGAGGATGTGGAGAAATAGGAACAAGTTTTCACTGCTGGTGGGAATGTAAAATGGTTCAACCATTATGGACAGCTATATGGAGACTCCTGAAAAGGATGACCATAGACCTATCAATGGATCCAGTTATTCCCTTGTTGGGCATTTACCCTAAAGGCTCCAAACCTCAGACCAGAGACATTTGCTCTACCATGTTTATAGCTGCTCAATTCATAATAGCACAAAGCTGGAATCAACCCAGGTGTCCATCACTAAATGAATGGATAACAAAGATGTGGTATATCTACACTATGGAATTCTATGTAGCAGTAAGGAAAGATGAAATAAGGAAATTTGAAAAAAAATGGTCAAACATGGAACAGATCATCCTCAGTGAGCTCACCCAAGAACAAAAAGATATTTGTCGCATGGTCTCGTTTATCTGTCACTCCTAACCTGAATCTATGTGACATGCAGCCAAACATAACAAACACCCTGAGGACCAGACAAGGGGGAGGGTGGGATGGGGGGAAGGTAAGGGTGGGAGGGAACGAGAGGGTGGGGGGAAGGACAAGGGGCGGGGATACAATTGGGACCCAAAAGGAAAAGATGCTATAAAAACCTTTACTCTGAACAACAAGCTAAAACATTGATCCTTCAGCAGGCCCGCAGAGGGAACACCCAAATCACAGGAATCTGGAGAGAGCACCGTGAAGGCTAACCCTAATCTTGTCCTGCTTCTCTCTCTCTCTCTCTCTCCCTCTCACTCTCTCTTCCTACCTCTCCTGTCTATACTCACTTCCTCTATAATATTGTCTATCTTTTTCTTCCCTCACCTTTCTAGGTGCAGACTTGAAACTCCCAGTGCCAGCACGGGGTTAAACTCCACAATGAGCTCTTGATCCGAGACACCTACAAGGTTACCCCCCCCAAAAAAAAGACAGACTTCTGTCAGAGTTCTTGGTGACCCACCAAAGGTTAATGGTAAGACCCTACTGTCGAAGATAGCATACATGTGCGAGACCAAACACAGAAAGACCTGGCCAGAACCTGGAAGAAGGTCAGTCCCCAGACAGTTAGCTAGTCTAGTACCAGAGGGTGCTACACTAGCAACTGGGGGGAAATGTCCGACATTGGTCCAAACAACTTGCAGTCTAAGATACCCAGCAGGAAACAACTTGACGTAATGCTCATACAAGTGCAGTAGTGGCAAACAGCCATGGTGGGTATCCAGCTGCTCTTGATTTGGCTAACAGATCCACTCAGTGGAATGCAACTCATTGCTGGAACTGGGAAAAAGTTAAAACCAGGTACAAAAATAAGCTCAGTCTCCCAGAGCAAGATACCACCAAATGTGGGCTAGAAGAGAGCCAACTCATACAAAATTCCCTCCAAAACATAGATGGTCATCCCTTCTACCTAGTACTAACTTTTCTCTCTGTTGGAGAATTTGCTTATCTTTTTTCAGGTGGACAACGAACCTAAAGGGATGATCAGCTAACCACACCTCACCAGGGCCCCAGCTGAAACCATAGAACAACGCACGGGATGGGCAAGAGTTCAGCATTCATGGCGATCACGACACCAGAAAAAGGCTGAAGGAGATAAACACAGAGAACATCCAACTCCAACTAAGCCAGATATCCAGAGACACAGAGGCTCCCAAAACCTCATCACTGAAACAGAACTAAAATGACCCCAAGGTGGCTCAGGGAAACTCGCGGAAGAGGGGGCAGAAAGATTGTTGGAGTCACGAGTTGGGGCATTATGCACAGAGACTGGGGCCTACCCCCCAGAACTCTTGACTAACCTCACAATGCATGACCCACATTCCCCATTGATGAGGGTCCCTTTGAAAGTGGGACGACAGGGAGGAGGACAATGGAACCAATACTATGAATGTAAAATCAGAATAATATAAATAAAAAAAATAATATTTATATTTCAAAAAAATATTCAAACCAACAGTATATCCTGTTTATGGTTTATGTTTATGGTTGTGTTAAATTATTGAAATATATATAGACTTTCTTCCATCTTTTACCTCATGCCCTTTACCCCATATATTTTCACTACCATAGCTTCACTTCTGCTTTCATGTTACAAGAGTCCTTTTGCTCTCTCCACCCTTTCTCAGTCCATTCAACTTTTAATATAGATGTCCTAACTAACAGAAAGAAGAGACATGCACTGCAGGGAGAGATAAAAAAAAAGAGCATAAAATGGTGTTTTTATTTTTCCGAGCAGACTGAAATAGTTTCTACTTCTTAAAAGAAATAGTCTGAAGTAAATATTACCTAAATTTAAGATTTGGTCATACTGAATATAAATAAGTTAATGTGAGTTATTAGGTCATTGTATTATTAAATTAATTTATATTTAAAGGCATACAAATAATCAGTTTCATTATGATATTTTCAAACAGATTTTGTTTTTGTTTCCATACTCCTTCCTTTGCCTCCATCTGCCCTGACACTCACCTCTCCCAGTCTCCATTTAACTTTCATGTTCGCAGAGTTCTCTTGCACCCTCCTCACTTCTCAACCCCTCTGGTCCACCTCTCATGGTCTTTTATAGAGTTTTTTAACCTGTATCCACTCTCACATCCCCTATTTACATAAATAGAAACATTAGAATATAGGATCTACAAATGAGAGAAAACCTGTAGTTTTATTATTATTTTTTTTCTTTCTGGGCCTGGATTACCCCACTTTGCATAATCTCTTCCAATTCCATCCATTCTCCTGCAAATTTCATTTCTCTTTACAGCCAAATAAAACTCCATGTATATATGTACCTCATTTTTTCAATATCCAGCCATTAGTTGATGGGCATCTAGGATGAAAATAGAGCAGAAATGAACACAGATATGCAAGTATCTCTCTGGTAGTATATAGTGTATAGAGTAATTTAGGTATGTACCCAGAAGAGGTATGACTGGATCATGTGTTAGTTCTGTTTTTAACTGTTTGAGAACACTACACACTTATTTTACAAGTGGTTGTAACAGTTTATACCCCCATCTTCAGTGAATAAGGGCTCCCTTTTCTCTTCCCTCACCAGTGTTTGTTGCTAGTTTTCTTAATGATAGTCATTTTCCCTAAGGTGAGATGGAATATCAAACTGATTTTAATTTACATTTCCCCAATGAGTAATGATGAAACATTTTTTTAAATAATATGTGTTAGGCATTTGTGTTTCTTCTTTTGGGAACTGTTTGTTCATTTCACTAGCCTATTTGTTGATTGGCAGGGTTTTTTGTTTTTGCTGTTAAGTTCTTTCAGTTCTTTATATATTCTAGATATCAATCATCTGTCAAATGTATAGCTGGCAAGGATCTTTCTCCCATTTTTACACATATGTTCACGATTCTGATAGTTGCCTTTGTTGTGCAGAAACTTTTTAATTGCATATAGTCTCATTTGTTCATTCTTAGAACTATTTACCATGCTACCAGAAAACTGTTCAGAAAGTTCTTGACTTCTTGGATAATTTTGAATGTATTGTTTATGTTAGCTTCATGCAGTTTCAGCACTTCTGGTTTCAAATTTAAGTCTTTGAACCATTTTGAATTGATCTTTTTGTAGAGTGAAAAATGAGAATCTATTTCTATTCTTCTGCAGGTAAATACCCAGTTTTGCTGTTATACGCTTTTGATGTCTTTGTCAAAAATTAGAAACTGAAATTAAACTACTAAAATGTCACAGAAAGGTAAAACCAAAGAGACATCACAAATCATTAGAAACTAAAACACACACACACACACACACACACACACACACACACACATATGTAGTGAAAACATACAACCATACTTACAAATCAAGTAATCCACAAGCCATTAACAGCCAAAGAGAGTCAGGTCTGCCCAATTGCAACAAGAGAGAGTTCCTGCCTAAATCTTGGTGGAAAGAGAAGACCAACATGCTATGATTTTCTTCTGGTCTCCATCTTCAAGTAGTGGCACATGTATACACATATGCACAAACAATAAAAATTAAAAAAAAAACACTTCCAGATTATTAGGTTACCAATCCTAGAGCCTATACTATAGTAAAATTGGACTACTTGGAAGACTACATTGCAGTGACTATGAACTTAAATATTTATTTTAACAGAACTCAATGAGGTCTTAGGTTTTCTACTGGCCAATCTGTGACTTTGGGGAAGTCATTCTCCTCTCTGTGTCTATGAGAAAAAAGTCAGCATGGTGCTACATCACTGGCCAGTGATTGATCCTCTGGCCCACAAAGCAGTCCTAACATGTATGAGCTGGGACTACTTCATTGTCTTTTGCTGAAACACTTGAGAGATCAAAAAATTTCTCTATGGCATGCCCAGATCCAGCTCCTGATATGTCATTTTCAATATGAACTAGAGTCACATAAGTGAGACTGTCAGCTTTAGCTGCCACAGGCCAAATTCTCTAGATTGTTCTTGTGGAATGGGTTATGCACATGCTCACATGTGTTCTTTTGATTTGTTTGTTTTTTTTTTCCAGGTCATCAAACCCAGCTTCTTTTGCCACTTTCTTCTCTTAGTTCACTGCTGAAGATGATGGGCAGAGTTGTTCTTTTCCTCCTGGAGAAGAAAAGCCCAGTGATCTAATCTTCGATGAGAATTTGATTGGAGTAGCAGTCAGCAGACCTGGTGAGGGCAATAATCCATCCAAGGTGACTTAGAGAGAGGAGATGTTTTGTTGCTGTAGACCACGGATCCTGAAGGTGGATCTGTGTCAGTTTTTCAAAATATTTCCCATATCTAGCCTCATGTGATAGCTGTCATCCCAGCACTTGTATATGTATCACTTGTTATATATCACTAGTTATAGATCAGCCTGTGCTATATAATGAGGCTTTGTCTCAGGACAAAAAAGCTCCCTATCTATATTTAAATTAGAAAACAATGATAAGGTAGTTTTTCATAAATCTAATGGGGCTTAACATAATGAACTCTTCTCTATTTTGAAATTCGTTTCTTCCATTTGTTGATAAAATACCTTTTAATTTATAAAATTATAATGGTAGCTTTTTAAAAATATATTTTATTTAGCTGGGTGTGGTGGTGCATGCCTTTAATCCCAGCACTCAGGAGGCAGAGGTAGGAGGATCTCTGTGAGTTCGAGGCCACCCTGAGACTACATAATGAATTCCAGGTCAGCCTGGACGAGAGTAAAACCCTACCTCAAATTCTTTTTTTTTCATATTATAGTATTTTTATTATAATGGTTCCATTTTATTATTGGTTATTGTTGTTAATCTTACTGTGTCTAATTAGCCTTTTTTGACATTATTTTTTGTTTGTTTTTACTTTTTTAAAATATTGTTCTGATTTTACATTCATAATGTTGGACAAGGGAGGACAGGGAGGAGGATAATGGTAACTTTTAAAAAATATTTTATTTGGAAGAGGGGCCAGGAAGATTGTAAGAGCCACATATTGAGACATCATTCCCAGAGGCATTTCCTCCCCCCAAAATAACTGACTACTGTTCCCACAACACATAAACTACAACTTCATGAGGAATAGCTGCAGCCCTGCTAAGGAGCATCCCCAATGGAAGGGGGCAGGGATGAGGGAAAAGTGGGTACCAACACATGTTATATCCATACAAAACATCTTGTTAATAATAATAAATAATCAAAAATATTTTATTTTTATTATTTGAGAGAGAGAGGCAAAAAGAGAAAGAGAGAGAGAAAGCAAGAGAGTGAGAGAGAATATGAGAAAATGGGCACACTAGGGCCTCCAGCCACTGCAAATGAACTCCCAAGGCATGCGCCACTTTGTGCATCTGGCTTATATGGGTACTGGGGAATCAAACTTTAGTCCTTTGGCTTTTCTGGCAAGTGTCTTAATCACTAGGCAATCTCTCCAGCCCAATGGTGGTAGCTTTTCGAAATACTTGGCAGTTGAACTTGGTAAAAAATATATCTGTACATATATATAATCATATTCACATATGTGATATATATTTATTTTCCATATTTACATAGTTATGTTTATAAGTATAAATTTTATTATGGAATGTTCATAAATATATTTTACATGAATACAATTATATCCATATTAATATGTATGATATAGATACATTTGGATAGATATTTATAAGCATGTAGTATATTGACATATATAAACATAAAATATGTATTGAAATACTTATATGGGATTCATATAATTACATACAATGCATTTAATGCATAATTGTAAACACACACACATATGTATATAATGCTTAGGGGAAATTTTATTGGTCCATGAAATCTAGACATCCAGGAGTGTTACATTCAGACTGCCAGATGTGGATTCTTCCATACCAAGCTCCTCTTCCTAACTTAACAGATATACAAGATGAAAGACTTATATTTGCATAGCATGTTGGTAGAAGAATCTGGACTAAAAATCAGATCACCTCACAACTCGAACTAACTGAGCTTCCTCTTCCCTGCCTGCCAAATGGAAAGAACACTGAGGAAAACCTCCTTTGACCTCACTATGTAACAACTTTTTAACATGTACTATATATTTCCTGTCTTATCTGAAACTCGGGAAGAAAAGAATAGCCACAACCTCAATGGGAAATGACAACAAAATTCCTTACCTCCAGATTGTTAATCCTAGTGGAGTGGAGATGGGCCATTAAATGGTCATTGAAATGTCTTCCTTATTTGCTCCTCTTGAGTCAGAAGAAGACCGTACCTACAGCTTTAAGTTCTAATTCACTATTAATCCTTGTTAGAAAATGGAATGGAGAAGAGAAATCATCCTAGTGCTCTTTTGAAAAAATATCTTTTTAAAGTGTCTTTTAATTTATGGGAATTTAAAATGCAGTTTGTTTTTCTTGATTCCCATCCCTCACCCTACCCACATTCCCTTCTTCCCTTCAATTCCTTCCTCTCTGTATTTTCTTTCTTTCTGTGTAAATGTTACAAATATTACTAGAAATGGCTTGCAGAGGTAGGAAAGTACTCTTGAACAGAGGAAAACTGGAGGGTTTGGCAGTGTACCTGAAGCAAGAGTCGATGAGCTTCTGGCCAGGAACAGCTAGCATGGGTGGGTCAAGACTGTGGCCTTTGTGTAGCTTATACCTCAAATTTTACCTGAAGTTCCAGGATTAAAGGGACCCTAGAATAGAGATGCACTGCTCTGAGAAACCACTTCTCAACCTCTAGGTGTGAAGGTCTGGTTTTGTTTAAACATTATGCCAAACATCATATGTTTTATACTAGGCATTGGCTACCCATTGTTGCTGTAACAGGTCACTACAAATGCTGTGACTGAGAAAAACAAAAACAAGACTTGGCAGGTGGGTTTCAATTAAGGACCTTGAGATGAGCAGGTAATCCTGTATTCTACATGTGGAACCATGGTAATGAAAGGATTCTTACAAGAGGGAGGCAAGTAAGCCAGATGCAAAAAGAGTGGAAAGTGACAACAGAGATAGAGATTTAAATGAAACAACCTCTGACCAGGAATGTAAGTAGAATAGAGGTAGGGTCATTATCATTATTTGGCTTACCATACCTAATGAAAGTACTTTTTCAAGTAAATTTTTTTGTTGTTTTTTTGACTAGGGTCTCACTGTAGCTCAGGCTGACCTGGAATTCATTATGTAGTCTCAGGCCTTGAACTCATGGCAATCCTCTTACCTCTGCCTCCCAAGTGCTGGGATCAAAGGCATGCACCACCATGCTGAGGTCAAGTAAAATCTTTTAAGCCATCCAAATTTGTAAGCTTCTTCAAAACAAATCTACTGTAGCATTATATTTTCACGACTTTTGTCTCACCATAGTCTCAAGAAATACCCAAAGTCAAACCTCCTGGCTTCAGATTCAGTTTGAGTATGACTGATTTAGGCCTGAAGGGCGGATACCATTTGGAAATACCTCAACCAGTACATCCCTGCTGTTGTGATTTTTCGTGAAGCTTGATGCCTCTTTAATACTTATCAATGAGTGCTATCAGATAAACCTAGCTCATTTTTTCCTGACATTTACAAAAGCTGGGGACATTAATATTTTTTGAATACAGGACTAAATAATTAATTGATTGTGAATAAAAACTGCTTAGCCAGCACCCACTTGCTGCTTCCCTGCTCAACATTATTCATAAGTCAGACATATATAACAATATAATTGGAAAAAGACCAAACAGGAACCCTATCACTTGCCCTTCCCTGTTATATCAAGTTTCAAACCATCCATACACAGGTTTATGCACTGAGTCTTAATAGAAGGTATTATTTCCAATCTTTGTCAAGGACATCTTATTTGCAACTGTGGAAGTGCACATTTGCTATTATTTTTCTCTTTAACAGTCTCATTTAATGTTTTATTAGAATACAAAAAAATAGGTTTAATTATGCTATTTTCAAACAATTATTTTGTGTTTCCTGTCTCCCTTTCCTCCTTCCCTCTATCCCTTTTGCCCTCCTCATAGTTAGCCTCCTTTCTGCTTTCACACTGTTTCCTTTTGTCCATCTCTATTTCTCATTCTCTTGTTCCCTCATAGTCTCTTATCTACAGCCATAGCCCAAAGTCTGTCTCACACTCACTTATTTACATATATACAAAAATTAATCTGGGCTGTTAATCTAGCAGTTAAAGGCATTTGCCTGCAAAGCCAAAGGACCCGGGTTCAACTCCCCAGGACCCACGTAAGCCAGATACACAAGGTGACACATGCGTCTGGAGTTCGTTTGCAGTGGCTGGAGGCCCTGACTTGCCCATTTTCTAGCTCTCTCTCTCTCCTTTCTGTCTTTAAAATAAATAAAAATATTTATAAATTAAGATCTACATATGAGGGAGAACATGTGACTTTTGTCTTTATGGGCCTGAGTTACTTCACCAAATATACATATCCCAATTCCATCCATTTTCATGCAAATTTTATAACTTCGTTTTTCTTTGCAGCTGAGTAAAAGTCCATATGGATATGTATTTTCATTATCAAGTCATATGTTGATAAACATTGAGGTTGATTCCATTTTCTAGCTATTGTTAGTACAGTACCAAAGAACTTGAATATGCAAGCATCTCTATGGTAGGATTTAGAGTCCTTTGGATATATGTCAGAAGTGGTATAGGTATTTCAATTAGTATATTTTCATTATATATTTAGAACTTGTAGCCATTTGGAAATTTTATCCCCTGCTATAAGCAATAAACATGTATAATAAAACTGTTAATGTTTTAGGTTGCAAACTATTATTGGGTGTGTTTACCCTATAAACAGCATAACAATTTGTTTGATAGACCATATGTCTAGGAGACTAATGACTCAGAAAATAGTCACCATAATGAGCTCATCTTTTGGTCAGTCAGTGAAAATGGAAAGATGATAAAGCAGATCTTATCTCCTCTTATTCAAAAGCAATCATCATTATCATCACTGACTTCTTATTAAAGTTTCTCAACACCCACTCCTTTGGAATATTTAGTTCTGACTCTAATTGAGATTAGGCTTAGGTCACAATTAACTTTGACAGTACAAGCATATAGCATGTGAGAAAGATGCTTGCAAAGCTAGTAATCATGTAAATTTTAAAGCATGAGAAAATGTGAATAGTTGGAAGCAGAGCAGAGTTCCAGTACCAGTGAAGAACTGGAATGGTAACTAGAAACTGTGATTGGATCCATATAATGAGGCTTGGAGGAAAGGCTGCATTTCAGTTGACATATGAATGTCCAGTGGCTCAGATACATAAGTCAACAAATTTTATGTAGCAACAATGAGATAAAGCCTACCCTTGATGGAGTTTGAGCTTCTTATATCTTGTTCTTGCATATACAAGGTCTGAATATATAAACGTGACAAAACTTGGACAAGTAATGATTATAGTTACCATGCTTCTGGGCATACTGTTATTTGGTCAAAGCATGTTTCCTGAGACTAGGTACTGAAGGTAATACCAATATATCCACTGAAATCATGGAGTTATTATAGGTTTAGTTCCAGACTGCTTCAATAAAGCAAATATCAGAACAAATGAGTTATATATTTTTTATTTCCAAGTGCACAGAAAAATTATTTTTACCTTATACATAACTTAGCATGTATGCTTTATAATTCTGTCAAAAATTCAACATGTATACCATAATTTAAATATATTTTATTGGTGAAACATGCTAACAATAATTTGAGATATTGGAAAAATGGTGTCAATAGAGTTGTTCAACACAGGTTGTCACAAACCTTTGATTTGGAGCAAATAACATATCTGCAAATAATAATGAAGCAAAGTGAAATTAAAAAAAAAAAAAGATCTGTAGACAGGTTTGTTAGGAGCATTAATCCTCTCCACCACACTCTTGTACCTGTGTGCTCACTGTCTTTTGCCATTGGGATACTGAGGTCAAACAGATTGCTAAAGGGCATGAATCCTCTTTCCTATCCCCTACTCATTCTCTTCTCCATCCAATGCTATGCGCAGACTTTAGTGGGATCTGCACAAATCCTCTTTTCCTCAACTCATGAGACCTCTCATTTGGGCAGAGTTTCAGGTGTACATTCAAACTCAGTGGAAACCAAACTGAGTTCATTTCACCTACGTAGCCTACAAAGCAGTACCATGTACCTCCAAAACAGAACCTCAAGTATGACAACACACAAAAAGAAACAGAAAGAAGCATGAAATACTATTTCAAGTGCTCACTCACCACAGCTGTGCCAGAAAAGCATGACTACTGCACTGTCTCCAGAGGGACAAGTCTCAAAGCAACATGTAAGCCCAAGCTAAAATGTTTTCCCCAAGAAACACCAAAGCCCATCTCAGAGGACATTCATGAGAGTTGTCTATATGAAAATACTGACAGAGACATCAAAAGAATATGTGTAAACATGTGCAAAGAACTCAAAGAAGATATGGATATATGTATGAATGAAATCCCAAATAAGTTCAAAGAGGAAACACACATAGAACAAGATGAAATCAGGAAGTCTAACCAAAATGTGGAAATGGAACTCATCAAGAAATATAAATTATAAAGAACAAATAAACTTAAATAAAACTGGAAATAAAAACACAGCAAGTCAAACAAAAGTATCCATGAAGAGTGTTATTAATAGAATGGATAAAATGGAAAACAGAATATCAAGCCTTGAATACAAACAAGAAAAATTAGATCAATTAGTTAAAACCAATAAGATTTTCAAAACAAAAAATAAAAGCCAGGAATGGAACATGAAAGAAATGTGCAACACCTTGAAAAGACCAAATGTCTGAATTTCTGGGCATACAAGAAGGAGAAGTTCTTATTAATGGCATAGAAAACGCTTAAAATAAAAATTATAAAACAAGGCTGAGGTAGGAGGATTGCTATGAGTTTGAGGCCACCCTGAAATTACATAGCAAATTCTAGGTCAGCTTGGGCTAGAGCGAGACCCTACTTCAAGAAAACAAAGATATTATGGAAGAAAATTTTCCAAATATAATGAGAGATGCCCATCCAGGTACAATAGGCATATGGATGGAACAGAAAATAGTCTGGATGAGAAAAGGATCTCCTATGTCATATTATACTCAAAACTAAATACTCAGAACAAAAAGGGCATTGAAAGCTACAAGAGAGAAACATGTTGACATATACAAAGGCAGACCTATTGGAATAATGACTGATTTTTCAATGAGAACACTAAAAGCTAGAAGGAAGTAGAAAGATATATTTCAAATTTTTAATGACCACAGTTGCCAAACTGAAATATTATATCTAGTAAATTCATCTCTCATATTAGGAGAATAAAAAATGTTCCTTGAAAAAAAAAAAAAACTAAAATTTTGAGCACTAATCCAGCCCTACAGAGGATACTAAATGGATTAAACATTGAAGAATGAACATATTCAAAAAACTACAGAAGGGAAAACATAGTAACCAAAGAAAGGACACTTGATGAGCAAAGGAAGACCTAGAAAACAGCAAACTCCATAAAATAATCAACAAAAAGAATTAACACATACTTTCAATAATAACTCTGAATATTAATGATTTCTACTCCTAAATCAAGACACAAGCTAACAGATAAAATTAGAAAACAGGATCCATTGTTTTCTGCCTTAAAGAAACCCACCACTTGTCAAAGACAGAGGCTAACTTAATGTGAAATAATGTAAAAAGATATTTCAAGCAAGTGGAAGTAGGAAACAATCAGAAGAGACTATTCTAATGGCTGAAAAAAGTAGACCTCAAACAAAATTTAATCAGAAGAGTAAAAGGGGCTGGAGAGATGGCTTAGTGGTTAAGCTCTTGCTTGTGAAGCCTAAGGACCCTGGTTCAAGGTTTGATTCCCCAGTACCCACGTAAGCCAGATGTACAAGGGGGCACACACATCTGGAGTTCATTTACAGTGGCTGGAGGCTCTAGTATGCCCATTCTCTCTCTCTCTTTCTCTCTACCCCTTTCTCTGTCTGTCACTCTCAAATAAATAAATAAATAAAAATAAACAAAAAAAGAAGAGTAACAAAAGGTAATTTCATACTTAACAAGGCAAAACTTCACCAAGAGGTCATTACAATTCTAAACATGTATATGTACCAAATATGGGTGCAACTAATTTTATAAAACAAAACTACTAGATATAAAACACAGATTAATTCAAACACAGTAAGAATATGTGATTCCAATACCAATGAACGCCAATAGACCATCTAGACACAAAATAAACAGAAAAACAAGGGTGTTAAAGGACACCATAGACCAAATGGACCTAACAGACATTTAAGGAACATTCCATCCAAACACTACACAATGCACATTCTTCTCAGCAGCCCATGAAACTTTCTCTAAAATTGAACATAAATTAGGACACAAAGTAAGTCTCAACAAATTTAGGAAAATTGAAATAACTCCTTAAATTGTATCTGACCACAATAAAATAAAATTAGAAATCAATAAGGCAAATTACAGAAAATACACTGATTCCTGGGTATTGAACAATGAATGGGTTGTTGAATAAATCAAGAAGAAAATTTTTAAAAATCCTAGAACTTAATGAAAATGAAAACACAGCATACCAAATCGTGTGGGAAACATTAAGTCAGCCCTAAGAGGACAGTCTATAGTTCTAAGTGCATACCTTACAAAAAAAGAGACCCCAGATAAATAACTTAATGAGCCATCTAAAGGCTTTGAACAAAGATGAACAAACCAAACCCAACATGACCAGATGAAAAAAAAAAAATCAAGATCAGGGCAAAAATAAATAAACTAGAAATTAAGAAAATAAAAGACTCAATTCAACAGAGTTGTTTCCTCAAAAAGATAAAAAGACTGACAAAACTTTAGCCAAATAAGCCAAAATAAAGAGAATGCACTAATTGATAAGATTAAAGATGTAAAAGGAGATATCACTGCAAAATGCCTTGATGCTGTGCATTTACATCTGGCCTGCACAAATTTGTCAGCTTGTTGTTTCCATACATTAGGTCAGTAGCTGTGCCATGCTTGGCCTGAAATTGCTTTACCTCCCTGGTGTTTAAAGACTTTTGCAGCTATCGTTCACAAGGTCATGGCCATTTCTTTGTGTATGTGTCATCATTTTATTTTCTCAATGTCAGGATAAGGTCATTGACATACTAAGATAGGTAAGATGTGTGGTATTGGTTCAAGTCATAAACCAAAACCAGCATTTCATATATGTGAACATATGTTAAGAGTTTAGTATTAGGTAAGAATGGGAGTGCAAAGAAAAGTGGCTTGCAAAGGAAATAAAAGGGCAAGAAGCATCCATCTGAATGAAAGTATATGTTAATTACCACCAGAGTGACACAATTATTTAGAAGCTATTTAAGAATTTTAAAAATTAATATTGATTATTCTGAGATTTATGGGTATTGATTTTCCCTGTTTTGTTGAGAACTTTAATAAATGCAGATATTACAATTTGATTTTATTCTTGTCTTATTAACCCTCTTTTATTGCCCTATCCCACTCCTGTTCCATTGAGCACATTTTTTCCAAGTACTTTTTATTTGTTTGTCATTAATAACTTTAATATATTAACATATTGCAATTTGGTCATATTCCCATCTGGTTATATGCTTATGTCTTCTCTTCCCCTACCTCATTCTACTGAGGAACCTCCTAAGTGGGGTTATCAGTAATCACTGTGAGGTCATAAATGCATCAGTCTTTGTGGGGGTGGGTAATGCCTCAGTGTATACCCCCTCTTCCACAATATTCACTGAGCCTTTAAGGGTGTGTTCTAAGTCTCTAGTGCTGAGCCATCTTCAGCCACTGATTTTCTGCTTTGATGAGTTTTAAGTCCCCTCAGTGTCTATCATCATTTCTCTGGAAGGAGGTTGTAAGGCTACAAATCAGAGCAGCACTCATATTGAATCACAACTTCCTCTCTTATGTTTCCTGGGCCCTGGCAGATGTGATAGAGATGACTTGTCTTATTCTAGGGAGTCAGCTTTCTTTTGTTATCATTCTGATGGGTCTTGGGTGTCCCTGGTATTCATTGCCATCAGTAAAAAGCAGATTCTGTAGCCAAGAGTGAGAGAAGCATGGATCAGCAGGGACAAACATATACAATTAGAAGGGTTTTTGATGGGCATAGCCTCTCCTTTTAGCCAAAGAACATTGGAAGCTTTCCTCTAGGGCCTATGACCTTCCAAGCTATAGGCTTCTGACTTGGTTCTCAGTACGAGGCCCTAATCACCTCCCACTTAGTGAGCCTCATATCCCATTAGAGAACAGTTGACTGCACTCAAAACCTATGTGCCACTAGTTGGGTACATCTTGCCTAGGGTTCACTGCTTGTTAACACTGTTGGTGACTTTTATCCCATAGTAGCAATCATAGTACTTTGTAGCACTATGGCAGCTATACAGCAGGGCTATGGTTTCCATTTCAGTTTCAGCATGATCTCTAAAAGTCCAACAACCATAGTCTAAAGTGTCTTTAACCATAGGGTCTTACCAATTAGTTCTGGATGAACCAAGTGCTTGGCAATGATTGTTTTGGAGGCCTCATGGGTCTCCCTGACCAACAGCTCACTATGGGGTGTAACCCAATTCTGGCACTGGGATTTACCAGCAATTGCCTATGGATTTAGGATAAAGATTTCTCTATACCTGCAGGGTGTTTCTCCTCCTCCTCCTCCTCCTTCTTCTTCTCCGTCTCCTTCTTTATCTCATCTATTTTGAGATACATATTTGAATTGCTAACAAAGGGTTAGGTTTATATGGTACAAATTCAGGCCATCATTATTTTTGTATATCCCCCATGCCCAACCTCCCTTGCCCATCACCCCCAATCCTTTCTATCACCTGTATTCTTTCCTTCCACTTGCCTGTCTATTAACCTTTCCTCTCATCCCTCCCTGTTTCTCCTCTCTCCAGGCCTTATTCATTATAGCTTCCTTAACAATACAACTCATGCTTACTATGACTTACAAACAAATTGGTCTATTCCATATTAGGGTCTACAAATGAAAAAGACCATGCAATATTTCTTTCTGAGCCTGGGTAGCTCACTTTGTATGATTTTTTTCAAGGTTCACCCATTTTCCTGCAAATTTCATTTTTCCTTACTACTGTACAGAATTCCATTGTGCACATGTTCCACATCTTCATTATCCATTCATCAGTAAAAAGGCATCTTTGCTGATTCCATTTCCTAAGTATTGTGAATAAAGCAGCAACAAATGTGGCTAAACAGGTATCTCTATAATAGAGTAGCATCTTTTGTGCTTATATTCAGGAGTGTTATAATTTGGTCAATATGTAGATATATTTTTAGATTTTTGACAAACTTCCATACTGATTTCCCTAATGGCTATAGGCTATGAAAGCTTATACTCCCACGGACAGTGAATGAGGATTCTCCTTTCATTACAACTTAACCAGCACTTGTTTTCCTTTGAGTTTTTGAGGGTAGCCATTCTGACTGGGGTAAGATGGAATCTCAAAGTAGTTCGAATTTGCATTTCCATGATAGCTAGAGATGTTGAGCATTCTTTAAGATGTCTATTGGAAATTTATTTTTCTTCTTTTGAGAACCCTCTATTCAGTTCTTACCCCATTATATGATTTGGTTGATTGATTTTTTAAATTAATTTTTGAAGTTGCTGTATAGTCTCAATAGTAAATTTCTGTCAGTTGTACAGGCTGTGAAGATTTTTTTCCCATTCTTTATGCTATTGACTCTATTGACAGTTTGTTTAGTTATACAATACCTTTTTAGTTTCACAAAATATCATTTTGTCCATATTTTCCAATTTTGTGGTATGTGTTAAAGCATCTATTTTCTTATCTCTGTCTTGTTCATGAGAGTCTTCTTTCTTTTACTTTTGGTGAATTTTGGCAGGGGTTTATCACTCTTGTTTATTTTTTGGAAGAACCAGCTTTATGTTTATAAATTTTTAAAAATTGTTTTCCTTATTCATTGATTTCTGCCCTGATCTTGACCATGTCTTTCTGTCTGGTAATTTTGGGCTTGGTTTGCTCTTGTTTTTCCAATGCCTTCTGATGGTTCAAGTTAATTATTGGAGATCTATGTAATTTTGTAATATATGCATTTAGGGCTATACATTTCCCTCTTAGTGCCCCAGAAGTTGGGGCATGTAGTATTTTCATTCTCATTCAATTGTATGAATTCCCTGATTTCATTCTTTACTTCTTCAACAAAACATTCATTGTTCAGTAGAGTTATGTCCAATCTCTAGGAATCTATGCATTTTTGTTGCTTTTCTTATGGTTGATTCCTAGTTTTAGTGTATTGTGATCATATATAATACAAAGAGTTATACCAATTTTCCTAAATTGGTGGAGACTTGCTTGCTTTTTGATATATGATCTATTTTAGATAAGATTCCATGAGTTGCTGAGAAGAATATGGATCCTATAGAGTTTGGACAGACTGTCTGTTGATGTCTGTTATATCCATTTGATCTATGGTATTGTTCAGTTTCATGATTTTTATTTTTATTTTCTGTTTAGATGCTAGTGTGGTACTAAAGTAGCCAATTATTATGTTAGGACTTATTTCTGACTTAATGTCTTAATAGAATATGCTTTATCAAATGCCCTTTGTTAAACTCTGTCTAAATTAATAATTCTTATCCCATTTAACCTGTGCTGAATTCACTCTCAGTTGGAGAATCTACTTCTCTTTTCCGGACAGGAGTGGGGCCTGAGGAGATAAACCACCCATTGCAGTTCAACCCAGCCCCAGCTGAAACCACAGAGGAAATGAGCTGCTTTCCCGTGAACCTGATATCAGCACAACAGTGAAGGAGAAACACCCTGAGGACACTCAACACCCACCAAAGCTGAGACCCAGTGGCTGTTAAGAGCCTATCACTGAAGTAGACTTAAAACACATCCAACATGGCTCAGGGAATTTTGTGGAAGAGGATCTGGAAAGATTGTTAGAGTCAGAATTTGGGACATTATGCACAAAGGCGTTGCCTCTTCCCCATAACTGACTGTTGCCCCCACAATGTCAAACCCACAATCCCCATGGGGATGACCTGCATCCTCAACAAGGAGGGCCCTTTGGAAAAGGGGCAGGGATGAGGGAAAGATGGTACCAACATGTGTCATATACATGCTATGTATGTCCATAACTAATAAAAATAAATTTTAAAATATTCCCTTTGTCTTGCTGGGAATGGAGCAACAGAAGCTCCACTAGAGTCTGTGCTGAGTTGTCTGATCTGCCTTGCTGTGGGTGGACAGGGGCTGGTCTTCTACTTCCTGGTATGCGCAGATTGTGAGAGTAAGCCTATGATGTGCTGCTAGCAGGGGATCTGAGAGCTACTCTGTCTTACTCAGGGCTGGAATGAGAAGGTGATCCTGGACACATAGGGACACAAGACTAGTTGAGAACAAGAGAAGTGCTTACCTATGTCCTGCTAGACTTAGTTTGCAGTGCCAGATTTGGTTTTTGAGACAGGTTCTCACACACTTCAGGCTGGCCTGAAAATCATGGCAATCCCTCTGTCTTAGCCTCCTGAGTGCTAGGAGTACAGATGTTAACTACCACAGCATTCCTCAGTGATTTAAAAAAATATTTGATTTTTATACATTTGTGAGAGAGGCAGGAAGAGAATGGGCATGCCAGGGCCTATAGCCACTGCAAGGAAACTCCCAGGTGCATGCACTACCATGTGCATCTGGCTTATGTGGGTTCTGGGGAAACGAACCTGGATTCTTAGGCTTTGCAAACAAGAGCCTTAACAACTAAGCCATATCTCCAGGCCCTCAGTAATTTTGAATATTTTTGAATGCTAATTATCATCAACTCCTTACTATTATGCTCTTTACCCTTTACAAGTGTTAAAATATTTATGATAAAAATAATGATGTACATTTTTTCAAAAAGTAGATATTACAACAGATGCTAATGAAATTGAGAGAATCATAAGGGCCCATTAAAAAAAAAAACTATACTCCACAAAACTGGACAATTTAGAAGAAATGTATGAATTTCTTAATGAATATGACCTACCAAACTTAAACCAAGAGGTGATGAAGAATTTAAATAGAGCTATAACAAGTAAAGAGATTATCACAGTAATCAAAAATTTCTCTGAAAACTGTCAAGGCCCAATGGGTTCACTGCAGAATTCTATCAGACCTTTATAGAAGATCTGAAACTGCTGCTTTTCATGTTATTTTACAAAATTGAAAAGGAGAGAATGCACCCTGATTTCTAAAAAGCCAGCATTACATTAACCGTAAAACTAGACAGAGACACAACAAAAAAAGAAACTGATAGAATAGTATTGTTATTAAACATAAATGCATTTTTTTCAGTAAAATAATGGCAAATCAATTTCAAGAACATATTAAAAGTATAATCTACTTAAACCAAGCCTGTTTTATCCCTGGGATGCTGAGATGGTTCAACATATGGTAATCCATAAAGAAAATGCATCACATAAACAGATTGCAGAGCAGAAATTACATGAAATTAATGCAGAAAAGACCTGTGACAAAACACAACATCTCTCGATGATTAAAGCTTTGGAGAGACAAGGAATGGAGGGATCATTTCTCAACATAATAAAGGCTATATGTGACATACCTAAAGCCAGAAACATACTAAATGGAGAAATAAAAAGCATTTATACCATGATCTGGAACAAGAGAAGTGTGCCCGCTGTCCTCAGTGTACTAGAATTGTCCTTGAGGTCTTAGCTAGAGCAGTAAGACAAGAGAAAGAAATAAAAAGGACACAAATTGGAAAGGAAGAATTCAAACTATCCTGATTTACATATGATATGTATGATATGATATGATTATTATTTAAGAGAGCCAAAAGACGTTACCAGAAAACTTCTAGAACGGATAAACCTTTCACCAAAGTTGAAAGATACAAAATTAACACAAAAAATAGGCTTCCTATGTACTGATGACAAACATAATGAGAAAAAAGTCAAGGAACCAGTACCAGCCAAATTTTCCACCAAAAAATCAATAGTTGGGATATCCCTAAACAAGGAAGTGAAAGACCTCTAAAATGGAACTTTAAAGTACTAAAGAAAGAAGTTGAGGAAGACATCAGAAGATGGAAAGATCTCCAATGGCAATCCTACCCAAAGCAATATACAGATTCAATGCAATCCCAATTTTTAAAAAAATCCAACTATATTCTTCACATTTGTAGAAAAATAAACAGTTAAAAAATTAAAGTCATATGGAAGCAAAAAAGGCCTTGCATAGCCAAATATATCCTCAGCAAAAATAATATTTCAAGCTATACTGTAGGCCATAGTAATAAAAACAACAAAGTACTGGCACATGAACAGACACATCTATCATTAGAATAAAATAAAAGATCCAGGTGTAAGTACATGTAACTATAGCCACCTGATCTTTGAAAAAGTGGCCAAAAATACACACTGGAAAAAAGATAGTATTTTAAACATATGATCCTGGGAAAACTAGATATAAATATGTAGAAGAATGGATCTAGGGCCCCTTCACTCACTATGCAAAAAAAAAAAAAAAAAAAAAAATTCAAAATGGATCGATGACCTCATTGTAAGATCTGAATCAACTATAGTAAAACATTGAGAAAATACTCCAAGATATATGTTGCAAAAGACTTTCTGAACACGACTCCAGTAGCCCAGGGAAATAAGATGATCAACAAATGAGATACTGTGAAATTAAAAAATCTTCTGTAGGGCTGGAAAGATGGCTCATCAGTTAAAGACACTTAACAAACCAAGTTTGATTCCCCAATGCCCACATAAAGCCAAATGCAAAGTGGTGCAAGCATTTGGAATTCATTTGCAGTGGCAGGAGGCCCTGACATACCACACTCACTCTGTCTGCTTCTTTCTTTCTTTCTCTCTATCTCAAATAAATAAATAAAAATAAGGATACATCTCTGTCACACTCTCCTAGTCTCACCAAACTTTACAGAAGAGGGAGAAGAAAGAATGTAATATACACAGGATGAGAAAGAGTACTTTGGGGCACTGTCATTTGGGCATGAACTGACTAGTGTATTCATAACCTTATAATGCTTGTTGCTATTCTTCACAAGACTGGTACAATTATGAGCTCATCAACATTTTGACAGAGAGGATGGATGAAGATAAAAACAATGCAGCATCAAAACAGAAGAACTACTTGGAAAGAGGAAGGTGTTCAATAGAATAGGGGTTGAGGAGGGGAACAGAAGTAGGTAATAGTATGGGAATATGATCAAATTAAAGTAGTTCATGTATGAAAATTCTCAATATTTTTAAAAATGCTCTGTGCCTGAAATTGGTTGTAGTTCTGCACATGCATACCTAAGAGCATTGATCAACTCTAGGACTTTAAGCATTGTGCATTACATAAAATATTTTTTGAATGCCTCATTTTATTTGGAAGTTTAAACGTGAAATTTGGTCAAGGTTCAATGTTTTTAGGGCCTTGAAGTGATGCTGAATCCTAAACAGTGAGCCTTCAAAATCTTTTGCTTTACCATGGTTTTTTTTTTTTTTTTTGAGAGAGAGAGACAGAGAGAGAGGGAGAGGAAGACAGATTGAGATGGGCGCGCCAGCAGCCTCTCAGCTGCTGCGAACGAAATCCAGATGCGTGCGCCCCCTTGTGGTCAAGTGCGGCATTGCGCCTTGCATCACTGCATCTTGCTAAACGTGGGACCTGGAGATTGGAACCAGCGTTCTTAGGCTTAGGAGGCAGGCACCTTAACCACTAAGCCAAATCTCCAGCCCTACCATGGGGTTTTGATGTGACCTATAAACAAGAAGATATCAGATTTGAGAAGAAAAATAGTCTTAGGTTTCAACATTAGGTATAGTAGGTATGAGTCTATTTATTTTCCAGCCAGAGTATCATCCTTTAGGGATACAACTCTACGTAAAATTATCTTAGAAAAGTCATGAGCAAGCAAGTAGGGCTGCAGTCCTGTATCTGCCATGGATATCATATGGCTAAAAAACTTCCTTGATGTTCTACTCCATGGTGATTTCATGCTGCACAAGAGAGAGTGATGGAAATGTGATTTGTACTAGAAATAGCTCCCAATAAACATGGAAGTGTGAGCTGCATGAAGACATGGCCTTGGCTTATGATGCTAGCCATTGTATTCTTTCAATTTAGGCTATGTGCCAGGCACATGGTTCTTGTGGGGGATTCCAAAAGGTCTCCAATAAGTGGCACTCATTCATCATCTAGGTTCTGAAGAAGTTGAGAAATATGCAAAACCATTATGAATGAACTTTAAAACATGACTTCATTAGTCATAGAGGCTAGGTAGAAGACTTAAATTAATGAACAAATGAAAGTGTCTGTTGAATGAATTTCCATTTATATATAGGCAGCACAGGAACAGGTCTGGCCAACTACCTGGAAGAGCAGAGTAGAACATCCACACTTATCAGTAGAATTGCTTTCAAGATAAGGAAGAATTAAACTTGTAAGTGTCCAGGTAATCAACCTACATCTACTAACTAAATTAAGTAGTCCCCACATGTTCACTAAGTACTTGATGAAGATTTAACATGAGTAGAATCTGTAGAAGGAAAAGGACAGAAACACTACCTGTAAGTGTAGCCCAGAGAGAAATGTGGCCTAATTTTCATGCTTGCCTAAAGAGGTCTAGGATAGCATGAATGAAGCCCTTGTGTATAGAAGATCATGGATCCCACAGGATGTTTCTATGGCACTATCCTGCCAATTCCCTCACATAAAAACAAGAGGCAGAAAGGCTTCCCTGATTTCTGGGAAGGGAGCACAGGACAACAAAGCACTCACTCTGAGTTCATTTGGGGGGCGGGGAGCAGTGCAAAAGCTAGTACAACTTGACTATAGAAGATCAGCTAATCTTTTCTGCAGTATGAAATTGGATTAAAACAAGAGTAATTAAACAAAACCAAGTTTCATGCTCTTTGTTTTCTTGTTTTGTAAAATACCTGTTAATGGCAGTCTATTTGTAGGCATGCATTACCTACTGCATTAATCCATGATAAGAAAAGCCAATGAATCAATGTTTTAAGAAGGAGAATTTCAGAAGGGGACTACTTTGTTCCTAAAAGCCTTCTGTCTTGGGATCACAATCTTGGCAGAAAAAATTTCAACTATTCTCCATTTTTCTATAGAATGGGTTAAATAACTGACAGTGATTGGAAAGGGCTATTATTATTTTTTTCTTATTATCATGGGTATCAAACTTGTGAGGTTATAAGAGCAAGATTTTGAAAAGACTACTTTTTTTTCTGTGAGGTAAGTTGCATGTAAAGTAGCGATGGTATCACAATGTGCACTAATGACCAAAAGCACTAGGCATTTTGAAGAATTATAAGTCTTAACACCCATTAAATGGCAATAGAGTATATGTTTAATCTAACATTGATTTTGCTTAGACCATTCTTGTTAACCTGCTGTAACGTTATCTAAGAACTGAATTTTTCCTGGATCTGATTTCCATATAAAAGCCTAATGACTGTCTAATTTTCATAATGTTATAACTGTAGGTTATCTGTTGACCATATTTCAGATTTAGAAAGAATTATAGGGACCACTCTAGCTTGGCTATCATAGGCATTCATTACTTCGGCATTCATTATTTCAGCTTTTATTGAGAGCCCAGTACATGCCAGACTCTGGGCTCTTTAAACTTACATCATCTACTCTACCAGGTTAATGGCATTCTCTTAATTTCTCAGATGAAGACTCATCATATTAGAGGGATGAAATCATTTATACAAAGCCCACAGAACATACATGGAGGATTCACACCCTGTTCTACAGAGTTGCTAAGCTCATGCTCAACTACTTCCAGCTGCCTAGCTCCTTCTCATATCAGGGGAAATAGTCCATGCATATGTGATGCATACTTGGAATCTTCCTGTTTTTCCTCCCTTGAAATGGAAACCATACTTGTCCAATCACAGTAAAAGGTGCTCCTGAATGGTAAAGGTTGTTCACTTTTTTTTTTTTTTTAGGAAATTACAGAATGATCCTCTTTTATTGTTTTATTGTTATCTGCTTCCTTGGAAGTACCCATTGAGAAGAAATGAAACAGAGTACATTTTAGAGCTTCCTTAACCACTTAGACTAACAAATAGCCTTGTCTGACAGAAAGTTTTCTGTCACAAATTGGGGCATATATAAGAAAAGATCCTTTTATGGATATTTCAATGCAATTATTAATTAATTTTAAACGTATTCTTAAAGTTGCTTCATTCAGGCCCAGTCTGAGCTAGTAAAGAGAGTTCTGTCTCCACAGATTTAAAGTGAAGTCCCATGGATCTGGAGATCCTGACCACCAGACTTCCCAAGTTTTTTCTGGTCAAAAGTCTGAGGAAAAAAAAATAAGAGAACAGGAGTGGTACAATTCCTTATAGTTGGGATGACACAAGATTAAGCCAGTTTTTTATATCCAAACTGAAATATTCCAAACGATTCTTTCCTTAAGAAAAACTTCTACATATGTGCACTTAAAAGGTAGATGAGGAGAGTTAAAGGGATTAGGAAATAAAGGCTTATAATTACAAAATAGTTTTCAGGTTCCTGGTAGAGTCAGCCAGCACAGTCTCTAGTGTGTTTTTTCATGCTCACTGACCCAAGATAAAGCATGTAACCAGTAATGGATCTAACATTACTCATTACAGAGTTCCTGTAATCTTTGTAGAAATTGGTGATTTTTAAATTTTTTTTTTTTAGGTAGGGTCTCACTCTAGTCCAGGCTGACCTGGAATTCACTATGTAGTCTCAGGGTGGCCTTGAACTCATGGTGATCCTCCTACCTCTACCTCCCGAGTGCTGGGATTAAAGGCGTGCACCACCATACCTGGCAAAATTGGTAATTTTTTTGTAAACAGAAATCATGTACAAATTCTTTCTATAAAGAAGTTGTATGATGCTAGTTCTGCTTTAGAGCACTGATCTACCATACCTGAGATCATATTTTCAATACCCAGTATCACAAAAAATCCTTAGACTGAGGGGATGGCTCAATGGAGCTATTGCCACAAAAGGATGATAGTCTGAGAGGGTCCGATTTACCCTGAGTTCAATTTCTCAGCACCCACATAAAAATCTGAGTATGGCCACACAAAACTCTAACCACAGTCCTATGGGAGACAGAATCACTGGGCCTTACTGGTCAGCCAGTCAGACTTCTGAAGGGTGTTGGTTAATTTGTGTGATATGTTTTTGTGGTGCATTTTGGATAAATGAAGCATAAATAAAGTCTGGGAAAGGAATTATGTGGGACTTAGGATGCAGTTTTCTGAAAAGGAATGTACCAATGTTTAAACAGAATTGGAAGGGCAATAGCTTTGGAGCAAAGCAATTATTACTTTACCTGAATTGAGGTCTGTTTCATTGATCACCAGCAACAGCAGAGTAAAAAGTCCTTTACAAGGGGGCATTTCTCTGAGAGGATACATAATAAGGTATGGGGCTGGTAATTCCCATGTGGTTGGCCTGTTTCTTAAATGAAAAGGTTTTCTTTAAGTTAACTAAAAATAACTAGGATTCAAACTAGCAAACATCAGGAGTATTGAGGAGGCTAACCAGGGAGATGCAGGAAGGACTTCTTGAACAAATGTGTATCTGAATTAAGAGATTAGGCTCCAGAAAACAGAATGGAAACTGATAGGTTGTTGTGAAGCCACAGTGTTACATGGTTGACTCTAAAGTTATTTGTAAATTAAGCTAAACCTGTGGGTAGGAAGTACCCAGGTGGCTGTAAAGGTGCATTCTAAAATTTTCTTGGTAGACTATGAATCCCAGAGCATTGGAAAAACTCTCTGAAGGAGTCACTATGCTTTATGTCACCAACTGTGTACTGTAGAATATGTGTACATCACATAATTTTACAGTGTATTTTATGCCAACTTAGATAGTTACCACTCACTTTATTCATAGTGGATTTAAACACAGCTAGAGAGTACATGGGAACCATTTTGTCCAAATGATAAGTGCTCAGTAACAGCATCTTTGAAACAAAACTTAATGTGAACCCTCAAAGAAAACAAGTGAATTTCTACAAAGAGAAAAATCTAACTCTCAATGTGTTTTGCTTTCCTGTCTAAGATAAATAATTTTGAACATAAATTGAATTGTGATCCTGTATTTGATTGAATTATGTATTTCTGTGGTTGAAAATAACTGCCCACTTCTCAATGACTTCTGGATCATCAAATTTCCTACCTAAAATGCAGCTGAAATTGGTTTTGGTCTACTGCTTTAGTAGTCTACACTTGTGTTTTAATTTTTGTGTACTCACTCATATAGAGCTGAGGAAAGATATTGGAAGATACCTGGCATATTAAAGAATAAGGTAGTATGCCTGGAATCTAACAGCATTTTGTTTTGGATAATTTGTTCATTCACTTATTTATATAATTATGTGATTATAATAGCCTTGAAAACACATTTTATACTACGAGATTGAAAAGTACTATCATTGCTGAGCCCTTGAAAAGTAATTGTAGGAATAAATTGTAGCTAATGCATAACTATTAGCCCTTAAAAGGAAAAACGGCATGAAGCCAAAATTAGGACCAAATTAGTGATAAGTGGTAGTTATAAAAATGATGCATAGAACACCAATCAGTTGGGAATAACTCAGACCCAAGAGACCTGATAAACTGTACCAGGGGTGGTCCTGCTCACTGCCATTTTTTTCAACACAAATAAAAGGTCAAAGGGACCTGTGAAGAGCTTGAAGTTGAATTCTACAAGTTAATGCCAGACACCAAAAGAGTGCATCTCAGATAAATGGAAATACAGGAATATCTGGGCTGTTTCTTCAGTGTGCCTGATTAGCAGTGTGACTGGTGCTAATTCTAGTGGATTTCTTTTAGTCTACGTCTTGCCTGACATGTGTTCCAGGAGGTACTATTGACCACATATTTGAAGCACTGTCTTTGCTAGCTCCAATTTTGGATGATTCTTCTCAGTCTCGAGTGTATTCTCTTCTATATGACTTTTAACTACTGGAGATGATCAAAGTTCTGTCTTTGGTCCTCTACTGGACTCACTTTCCACTTTCCCCAGGTGAATTCTGTCATCAATGTCCACCTTTACTATGAACTGACTGCCGGCAGATTTCTATCTCCAGGCAGACTCTTTCATTGGTGCTCCTATCTATTTATGGAACTACCCACTTTCATGTCTCAAGGGCACTTCAGTTTATCAGGTCTTAAGATGAACTCACCATCTTCCTATTCCATTGAGGACCTGATCTTTCTCCCAGCTTTCCTATCTCACTATCATCCACGACACTTTGCTCTCCCTCACACTCCATATCTAATTCATCGCCATTTAATTACAGTTATTACTCTAATAATGTCTCAACCTATTTTCCCAATTCACTACTTCAAAGAGCTGTCATTATTAGTTGATTAATAGCATCAGAACATGTCTTGACACTTTCTGTCTGATCTGCCTTCCTATAAGCCCATTCTACACACAGTGGCCAAACTTTTTTGAAAGCAAAGTCAGGATGGGTCAGTTTGTTTCTTAAAATGCACCAATAGTTCCACATTACTCTTAAAATATCTAAACTCCTTATTGTAGACACATTACCTTGTGTGGTATGAGACTACTAAACTCATTACTTCACTTTGTACCATTTTCCCTTTTGTTTTTTTCACACTCCACTCTACAGCCACCAGACATTACTAACCATCTCTCAATTCCTTGAATTTTCTACATGCTATCTTTTCATAGGGCATTCTCTCATTTTTCCTTTGCTTCTATTTGTTTCTCTCACCTACTGGTCTGCCTTCTACTGACTTTGTCAAATGCTATGGTTTAGATGTAGTTTGTTTCCCAAAGGTTCATGTACTGGAGCTGGGTCCCCATGTAATATTATGGAGGTGGTAAGGCCTTTATGAGATGATGAGAGTGTTGGTCACCACCCTTAGAAGGGATCAGTTTATTTCTCAAAAGATAAAGTTATTTTTTAACAGAGCAGATTGCTATTAAAGAGTAAGCCTGGCCCCTTCCTGATCCCTTGTTTCTCCGCTTGCTCATATGCCCTTTGGGAACATGGCTAGTTCAATTTTGACTTTTTCTGCCAACGTTATAATACATCCAGGAGGCCTTCACCAAGTATCAGCTGTTTGAAGTTTATAGCCACAAGAATCATGAGTCAAATAAATCTCTTTTCTTTATGAAGTGTTTAATATTGGGTATTTTGTAATAACAACACAGACTCAAGACACCTAGATAACTACATCCTTCAGAGCTCAGGCCAAATGTTATTTCCTTGGGAAGCCTTCATGATGCTCCAGCTTAGATCTAACTTCCCACTATCTACTCTCTTAGCAATCTGTCACTCTCTATCCCATCACATGGACATCAAACAGGTAGTTATAACAACCCTTTGCTAGACTGTAAGCACAATGTGGCCAGGGACAGTGTATTAGATACTTTTCTCATTGCTGTGATCAAATACATGACAAAAGCAACTTAATTGAAGAAGAGATTATTTCTGCTTATTGTTCCATGGGTGATGGGTGCTGGAGAGATGGCTTAGTGTTAAGGTGCTTGTCTGCTAAGACCCAGGTTTCATTCCTCAGTAAGCCAGATGAACAAGGTAGCTCATGCACCTGGAGTTCATTCGCAGTGGCTAGAGGCTCTTGCACACCCATTCTCTCTCTATCTTCCTCTTCCCCCCTCTCAAATAAATATAAAATAAAATAATAAAAATAAAATATAGTTCCAAGGGATGGAGTCCATTAGGATAGGAAAGGCACAGAAGCTTGTACATGAGGTGGCTGCTCACTTTGCAACCACAAGATACAGAGTGATAATGCTGGTCTCAGCTCGTTTTCTCCTTTTTATTCACTCTGGCACTCCCGCTCATGGAATGGTGCTACACACATTTAGGGTGGATCTTCCTCCCTCAGTTACCCAATATAGAAACTCCCTCACAGATATTCCCAAAGGCTTGTCTCCTACATGGTTCTAGATCTCATCAAGTTGATAATCAATATTAAACATCATAGATACTGTCTTCTGATTCATTGGCATATTTCTAACAACTCACATATAAAGATTAGGTAATTTTTCCACACTCATGCAATTATTAAGGTGAGATAGTCTTCCTGAGCTTCAGGGCAGGGAAAGTTGATATCTGGATCTTTAAAAAAACAGAATACACTTAAAACCATGTTATATATGACCATAGGGCCTTGGTATCTCCATGTTGACGCTGAGGAGGCTGGAGAAGATTTCCACAGAGAGTGTTTCTTAGCCTTCCCATCGGAACTGTGATAACTTGTTTTTCCCAGAGAATTTGTTGTGGCCCCTGTCAGAAACTGAATTTTGCTTCCTCATTCTATACCATCAGCCAGTACCAGGATACCTACCTCAGTGCCTTCCATGAAACTTTTGCTTGGCTTGCTTTTTGAGAAGAAGAAGGCTGTTACCTGCTGCTACAGATCCCACAACCTCAATATATATATATATAGTATATTGGACATACTGTCTGTGCTAAATGCTTTCTTTGTATAAACTCATTTGATCTTTACCATAACTCTGTAAAAGTGGATCCAGTCATACACTTTTTTTTTTTTTTTTTTTTTTTTTTTCCAGGTAGGATCTCACTGTAGCTCAGGCTGACCTGGAATTCACTATGTAGTCTCAGGGTGGACTTGAACTCAGCAATCCTCCTACCTCTGCCTCCTGAGTGCTGGGATTAAAGCCATGTACCACCAGGCCCGGCCAGTCATACCCATTTTACATATGAGCAAACCAAATCCCAAAGGACTCACAAAAATGGCCATCAAAGAATTCCAAAGCCAATCCTTTTTCTACTATACTGATTTTCTGTCACTTAATATTTATGTGGATTTTAATCTCTTAATCTCTCTGAGCCTCATCTTAGAAAGGAGAAGGATGAAAAAGTGTCTATCTCATAGTTTTTCTATGAACCTTACACATCATAATGTATATACCTACCACATTGTTGCTGCTCCATGCTGCCCAACTAAACCCTTGCAACCAAGGATACAAAAGACCTAAAGACTCTTTGTGGCAGAGTCACATGGTGACATTTTGCCTTTCAGCAGTCACCTTCCCCTTTCCTTCTTCCCCAGGAATTCCAACACCAGCTTAAGTCATGACTCTGTCCAGGAGACAATAATAATGAACTGTCTATATGAATAGGCAACTGAGCTTAATAATAATGCTAATAATGCCTAATAAAAAAGTAAACCTGGGGTGAAGAGATGGCTTAGCAGTTAAGGTGGTTGTCTGTGAAGGCTAAGGACCCAGGTTCAATTCCCCAGTAACCACATAAGCCAGACGCACCCAGTGGCCCATGTGTCTGGAAGTCATTTGCAGTGGGTGGAGGGCCTGGTGGCCTGGTGTACCTATTCTCTTTCTATCTGCCTCTTTCTATTTCTCCTTTTCTCTCTCTCTATATATATCAAACAAACATATATATATATATTAAGAAGTCAAACGTTCTGAAGCTAACTAATCAGTGTCTTTTACTAAAACCAAAATGAAAAAAATATACATTTACAATTGTTTAAGTCACTGCCTCCTGCACCTGCAGAAGAGATTCTGTACTTCCCACATGTTGACATCTAATATGCAGGCTCCTGATCACTTAGAACTGATTACTTTAATGAATTTTAAAGGTAGAGCTTTAATTAAAACAGGTCTCTGTGGACAGAAAGCATGCTATCTTATGAGCTCTGTAAATATTTTCTTTTAAATTAATAAATTCAGTTACCAGAAATATTATTGCTTATAAACAGACCCCCCACATCCTGCCTGTGCTGAGAAAACATAACTAGATATTGAAAAGAGGCAGGTTGTATTTCAAGGTCTGGCATCTGGCTTTCAAAATAATAGTGACTTAAATTTTCAGGAAAGTTTTCTCCTCCAGAACACAAAGGATTTTCCAAGCATAATCTCATCCTATCTTCAGACATCCACCTATGAGGCTGGACTGAGGAAGCCAGTGCCACTATGGCAGACTCTCCAGATCTTTGTGACATACCTTAAGCCTTCCACTGTATCTCCTCCCTGCCCTCTACATGACTGACAAGTCTAAGGCCAGCTAGATGGACTCCACAGTTTCTTTCTCCTCACTCAGCCAATACCACAGTCTTCTCTTCTGAAGAAGAATAACGTATTAGTACTACTCATGATAGTGGCAGGTGTGATGTGTCTGCACCAGTTTGAATTAAGTATTGGCATGTGTCATTTCACATAGTCTTCAATACAAACCTAGAGGACAGGTACTAATATTAATCCCAAATGTTCTTCAAATTCACATACAGTAACAGCCAAAGCCCATGGAAAACCCGCAGGTCCCTATTAGCACTCTAAACTTGATTTCTCTTTATATTTTACTTGGTTGAATAGTTTAGTGGTGTGGATAGGCTAATGCCAGGTCCCCAGTTAGAAATTAGCTTGCCAAAATGTTTAAAGAGAGATTCAATTTTGTAGCAAGTTTCATGCCAATTATTTTACACAATTTATTTCAGTAGCCATGAGAAATGTACCCTTATTAAACCAGTCTTAGTGATGAGAAAACGTAGACTTGAAGAGACATAGTTATTTTCATAGGGCCACAAACCTTGCAACTGGCAATGCCAGAAATTCAAATGAAACTATTTATCTCCAGATCCTGTTCTCTTTCCATTAAATCCACTACCTCATAAAGTGTAGACATCCATCTGCAGACACACAAGCAATGATGTGGCCTCTCCAAGTGCATGCTTACCACTGATCTCATTTTATTCAACTTCCCCCAGGTAGCAAAATGATTTCATAGGCTGACAGGCAGTGTGTATGGGTTGCATCGTCTATCATCCACCTCTAATTATGTGACTAAATGACTAAGCGGTTTACTGTCAGAAAGCTAGTCTTTTCTGTCCACAGAAAATTCTGTCTTCATTCAAGTAACCTTTAACTTGGTGGACTGTATCTTCACTGAAGCTATTTAGAGGATGTATTAGTCATGCTGTGGTCAGTTTTAGGATCTGCACTTGTTCTGTTTTAGTGTTTTTGTAGTTGTTTCTTTTTGTTTTTGTGAGGTAGGGTTTCACTCTAGTCCAGGCTGACCTGGAATTCGCTATGTAGTCTCAGGGTGGCTTTGAACTCACGGGGATCCTCCTACCTCTGCCTCCTGAGTGCTGGGATTAAAGGCATGTGCCACCACACCCGGCATCTGTTTTAGTCTTTATTCATTTTCATATTTTTTAGAATACCTTGGTGTTTCTATTCCTCATTAAAAATCAAAGCATGGAGACCCTTGACCTTGGAATCTATGGCTTACACTCATAGAACTCACCAATATTCATTTTCTACTATGCTTAGACACACAGTTCAACTATACTAATAAGACTCCCCTGAGGTAATGTATGGCCATGTAACAATGGCATATAAGATATGCATGAAAATACTGTAAATTATGTCCAAATTTAGCCCATAGCATTTCCATATCACCCACACTATTTTTCCTCTATATTAGGTCAATGGAAAGAACCCTGAAGACATAAAACACCCAGTGCTTAGATGACAATGTGAGAGGTGTTCAGTCAGGAACACTTGCATTGAATTGTAACACAAGTTATATTATCTGTTTTGTTGTTGTTGTTAAGCCAATGACATCTAAGTTATATAGGATAGCTTTATTACTTTAACTAACACAGAGCAAACCAATTTATGGATGCCTATATATTAGATGTAAAGGAATGGGTTGAAAAGGCCAATAAAATCAGAATCATTGATGAGGCAAATCAGACTTATGGTGGGAAGATTCACCTACTTGCTCCATTTTCTTATGTTTTTAAAAATTCCTTTCATGTCTCTCCTGGAAAGAAAGCAATAGAACATTCACTGAGTGAGTTCATCTCCTTTTTATGTGCAACTAATGAGAGTAGTAGACATCCAGGGTTTAATGTCTTCTATGCATGTGCAAGCACTGATCAACCCCACTGTCACTGCAATAGGTAGACTGAGAGACATTTTCAAAGAACAATATAATGTCATGGTTACTGAACAGAGGGGCCAGTTTTCCCATCGTCCTGAGTCTAGCTGGAAATGAAGCTGTCCTGCCAACACTTCAGCAGTCACTCTGTCCCACAAGAATCAATATAATCAGTACCAACCAGTTAAGGGAAAGTGATTTATAAATTTTACCCCAGATCCCAACCCGTACAGGAATGTACAGGATTCTTTATATTTCTATCAGGTGACTCTGAACTCATCTACCTGTGGAGTTAGGATCTGGCAAAGGTTTTGTTCAGATGGCTAGGATCTGTTCAACATCCTATAACTGGTTAATTCTACAGCGAGAATTAGACTAAGGCTGAGTACTTTGGAACCTTTCAAGCAAACTTGGGTTTTATCATTTCATAAACATGAGAGATCATTTTAATGTAATACATCCTTAAAATATACTGGCCTTAGAGGCATACTTTTCCTCAAACTCAGGAATAGTGGAAATATAGTCAAGTAAGTAATCTCTTTGTATATATATTTGTTTGCAGGTATCAGAATGTTGTAAATGAAGTGTTTATTTCTGAAATATTAATTTGGAGGTTTGCCTAAAATCATGCCATTTTGCCTCTGCTGTGGTAAGTAAGAAATTTGTTTCTTAATGAGTGACTAATAGCTGCATATCTGTTTGTCATTACTTAGTCATTAAACATTTACAGAGGACTTATTGAGAGCACCATGCTAACTGTTGCTTGAGAAGATGTGTGGACCTAAGACTTTGCTTTGAACCACTGGCTCCTAAGATCCCAAGAGCTACACCTGTATTCCAGCACAATGTCTTCTAAAAGCTAGATTTGCATTTGCCAGAATACAGCATTCCATCTTCCGTTGATAGGTACCACTCAGCTTGCCCATATTCCAACTTTCCAGCTTCATAAATTCATTCTCCGAATTTTTCTGCTATTTAGCTTCTTCTGTATTAAATAATCTGCCTTGATATTTGTTAAATTGGAAAACACGGCACATTCTTTGTAGAATACATAAAAGTTTAGGCAAGAAAAAGGAAGCAAATACATAGTTGACAATTTATGAACACAGACTTTGTTTCCTATCCATTTAGAGAAGTATATACTACTATTTGTGGTGTGTGTTGTGTGTGTGTTATGTGTGTATGTGTGTGAGTGTGAGCATACACATGTCACAGTCCACATGTGGAGGTCAGCATACTTTGGATGTTGGTTGCTGCCTTCTGCTTTGAGGCAAGATCTCTTATTTGCTGTTGTATTCTTCAGGCTTGCACAATTCTGAAGATTCTTCTGTCTCAACTTCCTGTCTCAACATAGATGTGTGTGGATTATAAACGTGCACTATCATGTCCAACTTTATGTGGGTTCTGTCTATCCAAAGTCGGGTAGTCATTGTTATGTGGCAAGTACCTTTTCACCAAGTCATTTCTCCAGCCCTATATGCACTTTAAGTTGACAAACACGCATTGCAAATCACACACCATTTTATAAACTATTTTTATTAATTATGAAAAACACTTCAATGACTACATAATATTTCACTGTAAAGGAAGATAGGGAGAAATAGACTGTAATGCAGAATAATGATAAAATATTTAATATTTTCTTTCATATGTGGAATCAATATTTAACAATATATATGTGACATTAAAGTAGAATTGGGACTATTCTGGGGAGAAAGGGGACCGGGGGGGCAAGGGAAATAGAAGTGAGAGTACTGTGGGGACAAATATAAACAAAGTACAATGATATATGTCATGAAAATATTATAATAAAACATATTACCTTGTATGCAAACTAAAAAGATTCATTAAAAGAGGAATTATCATTTATTCAAACAATCATATGTTGAGTATTAAATTACTTGCAATTTTCTCTGCAATAATATTTATATATGTATGCCCTCACATATGGATATATGTATCCATTTGTATGCCTATCTTATTTCCAAAGACCACGTTCCTAGAAATGAAATTTATACATTAAGGAAGTATGCACATTTTATGGCTCTTAATCTCTATCTTTATGGTATTTGACCCTGCTTCTCCACATTGCTTCATTTTTAAATATAGAAATCGCATTCCAGGTATTGCCCCACCTGTCAAGACCTCAGGACATACAGCCAGTTGGTTATTATCAGACTTAAGAATAAAATTTACATCTCTTGCCCCAGTGCTTTACAAACATTTGAATTACCACTAAGAGTTAACTTGATTGCTGCCAGCTCTTTCTTTCCTGCCAACAGTGATCTGGCTGGTGCCTGGAAGAAGGAGAACCTGGTCTGCAAACGGACTCTGGCTTAGCTTAGCATTTTTATTCATTTCCAAACAGGAATCACATTACTTGAAATACAAATATGATTTAGTTATCTTTAAAATATGTAGCTGTCTCCATTCTAACTGCACATTAAGGTGGGGAGAATGCCTTAAGAATGGCTTGGGAAATGATATACAGATAAATGTGAAGCTCAGAGGGAAGGGATGAAAGAGAGGGAGCTTAACAGAAAATAGCAATAGTCTGTGGTTCTGATTCTACTATGACACTTACTCTGAGTGACCTTGAGTTGTTCTTTGGCCCAGCTGGGCCTCAGGGTCCCAGTAAAGAGAATGTTGGACTGCAATATCGAGGATTTCTGCCAGTTTTAATGATCTAAGATTACAGTCTAATACATTAAGTTTTATCTTCAATCTCTACCTCCTTTTCTCTTCTATGGGTTTTATAGAAAAGGAAGTGGTTTGGATATTCAAACAATACTTCAGGCTGAATCAAGGATCTACAAAGAAAAAAATAAGATATTATCGGGTCTCCCTTATCAAGACACTTGAATCAGCTTGCCATGACTAAATTGGCCTGAAAGCCTTCTGAATAGGAATTTTTTAGTGTACCTCATAGACTATATTATCCTACTTTATTCAAGGTACCCACTGATGTAATGTACCTCTCAGAAAAATTTTAACAATGAAAATTAAATTATAAAACAAAGTGTCTTACATATAAACTATATAACATGCATTCCAATATCAGTAGCATTAAGACTGAGAAAAAATATTCCTAGTATCAACAAAAAATTAAAAGTTATAATGCATTCACTAAGTAAGAAAATTGACCTTGAAATTATCTAGTCTATACTTCCAGGTACCTCTATAATACACAGAAGAAAAGACCTGAGAGAAGTAAAATGAATTGCCCAAGCTCAAAGACAGTATGGACCTAGAACAAAACAGCAAATAGAGGAATTGCTTGCAGAATGGCAGAATATGGACCTCAAAAAAAAAAAATCTTCCTAGGGGATGGAGAAATGGCTTAGCAGTTAAGGCACTTGGCTGTGAAGCCTAAGGACCCAGTTATGATTCCCCAGTACCCATGCAAGCCAGATGCACAAGGTGGTTCATCCATATGGAATTGGTTTGCAGTGGCTGGAGACCCTGGCATGCACATTCTTTCTCTCTCTCTCTCTCTCTCTTTGTCTCTTCATCTCTCTTTCTCTCAAATAAATAAAATGAAATAAGCTTCCTAATAAAACCTGGGGAACCACTGATAAAAAAAATCAAAATTGGACTGAAGAGATGGCTTAGTGGTTAAGGCACTTGCCTGAGAAGCCTAAGGACCCAGGTTTGATTCTCCAGGTCCCATGTAAGCCAGATGCACATGCTGGCACATGCATCTGGAGTTTGTTTGCAATGGCTGGAGGCCCTGGCATGCCCATTCTGGGGAACCATTGGTTTAAAAAAAATGTCAAAATCAGGCTGGAGAGATGGCTTAGTGGTTAAGGCACTTGCCTGTAAATCCTAAGGGCCCAGGTTCAATTTTTCACATCCCACATAAGCCAGGTGCACATGGTGGCACATGTGTCTGGAGTTCATTTGCAGTGGCTACAGGCCCTGGTGCACCCATTTTCACTCTCTCTCTCTCTCTCTCTCTCTCTCTTTCCCTCCCTCTCTCTGTCTTTAATAAATAAATAAATAAATAAATAAATAAATAAATAAATAAATAAATATACATCTTAACAAAAGAAATTTAAAATATTGTCAAAATCAACATCTTTGGAATTTGGGGGATTAACCAAAGGCTTGTAAAGATCCATGCTGCATTTTGTTGAAGAAAATCAACTGGATTTCAATAAAGACCGAGAGATCTGTGATGTTGTAACTTTCCCTATCCACATTCTATTTTCCTCAAACCAACAATAGCCTCGAAAGCCATGGCTTAGCAGCCATTGGAAAAGGAATGGATTTGAGCTCCCCAAAATCCCAGAGTTAGAGATGTTTTACTGCTTGAACTGGCTGGCAACATACAGAGTTATACTACCAAAGCTTGTCTTTGACTGGACTCAAGCCTTGTTCATTGCAAATAACCATTCCCAGAATGTGTTTGGTAAAACAAGTCAGCAACAATTATTTAGTACTGTAGCTTCCAGTGTCAGCAATATGAAATGAGGCAAAAAAGAAACCAGCCTAAAAAATTCTTTTTTTTAAATATTTATTGACACCAAACTTACATACAAAAGGTGCATAGTTTTCCCTCCCCTCCCCCCTTTCCCCTTTAGAACTCCACTCTCCATCATATCCCCTCCCTCTCTCCATTAGTCTCTTTTTTAATTTGATGTCATCATCTTTTACTTCTATTATGAGGGTCTTGCGGAGGTATTGCTAGACACAGCAAGGTCATGGATATCAAGGCCAATTTCTGTCTGGGCAGTTGCATTGTAAGGAGTCGTACCCTTCCTTTGGCTCTTCCATTCTATCCGCCCCCTCTTCCGCAATGATCCCTGAGCCTTGGAGGGTGTGACAGAGATGTTTCAGTGCTGGGCACTTCTCCATCCCTTCTTCTCAGCACTATGTTGCCTTTTGGATCATCCCAGTAGTCATCACCATCTGAAAAGAGAAGCTTCTCTAACCAGAAGTGAGAGTAGCATTAATATGTGAATATGAGCATTAAGTGTAGTATTTTCCGGGCAGCTTGGTGGGAATAGTATATACATTTAGATAAGAGTATGCTTTATACCCCTAAGGCTCATGACCTTACCTACCATAGACTTTGCTTAGGTTTTTCAGTACCAGGTATGTATTCCCTCCCGTAGAGAGGGCTTTCAGTCCAATTATAGAGCAGTTGGTTACCCCACGAGTAGACATGCCACTATTGCACCCGTTCAGTCTTTGGGCCTGTCTGGCCAAATTTGAATATTCAGCGTCCACTGTTTTCACTGCTGATGACTTCTGTCTCCCATACTCTGCATGCAGTGCAGCTTTTTCCAGCTTTCAGTTGGCTGGTCTACAGGGAGAAGGTTTTCTGCTCAGCACCAGCTTGCTTTCTCAGTGACCTTGCCTCTCAGGCAAGAGATGTCTTCAGCAATTGGGTCTTACTATCTGTTTCTCAGGGGAAACCAAGGGCTTTGGCAAAAGCCTTTAATGTTTTGGAGGCTACCGGGACCTCCTTGGCCAACAACTCACTGGAAGGTATCCCATCCCAGGTACTGAAAATTTTCTAGTAACAGTCTACAGCTTCTAGATGTACCATTATTCAAAAAAGTAGTTTTACATAAGTCCTAAAAAAATCTTTAGAACTGGAGAATAAGATGCCTATAGGATTTTTTTGTTTTTGTTTTTTATTATTATTTTTTATTGACAACTTCTATACTTACATACAAAAAACACATGATATTTCCCTCCCCTCCCCCATTCCCCTTCAGAACTCCATTCTCTGTAATATCCCCTCCCTCTCTTCATTAGTCTCTCTTTTAATTTGATGTCATCATCTTTTTTTCTATTTTGAGGGTCTTGTGAATGTATTGCTAGGCACTGCAAGGTCATGGATGTCAAGGCCAATTTCTGTCTGGGCAGTTGAATTGTAAGAAGTCATACGCTTCCTTTGGCTCTTCCATTCTATCCACCCCCTCTTCCGCAATGGTCCCTGAGCCTTGGAGGGTGTGACAGAGGTGTTTCAGTGCTGGACACTCCTCCATCCCTTCTTCTCAGCACTATGTTGCCTTTTGGGTCATCCCAGTGGTCATCGCCATCTGAAAAGAGAAGCTTCTCTAACCAGAAGTGAGAGTAGCGTTAATATGTGAATAAAGAAGGTCTTTGGTATCCAAAAGTCTACCCATGCACATAAGAGTGTACCCATGCCCAGGAATATGCACATAAACTTAATCATCAAAGGCTATGAATAAGCTATTTTAAATATGTCCTATATAACTACAGCAACTATAGATCAATATCTTTTATGAATATAGATCCTCGACAAAATGCTAGCAAGCAAAATCTACCACTATAATAAAAGGATTATAAACTATGAAAAATTGAGATTTGTCTAAAGAATGCAAGGGGCTCATCATAAAAACAAAAATCAATGTATATCAATATGTTAGGGCTGCCATAACAGAATACGACAGACAGGATCACTTAAACAACAGATATTTATTTTCTTTCCGTTCTGGAGGCTGGAAGTCCAAGATCAGGGTACTGACAGGCTTTGTTTCTGATGAGTCTGCTCTCCTGAACTTTTAGATGGAGACATTCTTTCTCTGTCCTCACATGAGCTCTCCAATGTGTACATGTACAACTGTGTACTACAGGTGTCTCCTCTTATATTACAACAGACATAAACCCTATGGAATTAGAGCTCATCTAAGATTTGTTATATACTTAAATGTACTCTTTCCAAATGTAGTCACATGGAGGGTTAAACTTTTGATATATGGGTTCAAAGGGAGCACAATTCAGTGTGTTACATGATATAACATAAACATCAATACAATGTATGTAAAACATGATTATCTCAATTGATAGGAGGAAATAGCTCAACAAAATTCAACACCTTTTCATTATAAAAACCACCCAGCAGAACAGAAATAAAAGTAAATTTCCTCAAGATAATGAAGCACATTTATTACAAACTGCCAATGAACATTACACTCAATGGTGAAAGAGTAAAAGGTTTCTAAGATCAGAAACAATACACACATACCTGTTTTATTTCACTTCTTTTCAACATTGTACTGTAAGTTCTAACTTGAACAATTAGGCAAGAAAAAGAAGCAAAAGACATCCAAAATTGAAAGGTAGTAAAACTACTCTCAGATTATATGATTTTATATAGAAAATCTAACGAACACATTATTTCTAGAAAATAAATACAGAATATACCCAGGATACAGATCAATATACAAAAATCAGGTTGTATTTCTATATATATATGGAGAGGGCTCTTTATGCCTTCCAGATTGACCTTGGTGAAAAATTTTCTTAGGCAGTTGTGTTTGAGCATGGAGCCACCTCAGTTTAGGCTTTCTTCTTACAAGTAAATGTGCATTTCACAACATGGACCCTGTGATATATGGGTTTTGTGCTCAGGACATCTTTCCTATTGCCCCAATGCAGCACAATGGGCTTCTGTCCAACTGTGATAGTCTTTGTCAAAATTACAACTGCTTTCTCAGCACCAGCAGGAATACTACCCTTTCTTGAGATTTCCTCCATCTCATGAGATTGTTCAATATTTTGAGTTCAGCATCACTGAAGTTCTTAAGATAATGGACTCAAAAGAACCAGATTCCTTAACATTGTGCAACATGAACTGCCTATAGCCCACTTCCTAGCATAGCCCTTTTTCTCTCTGAAGCCACATGAGTTGGACCTCCACTGTCCACATTTTTCCTAGCATTCTGGTCTTCCAAGTTCAACCAAAATGGTTCATTACATTCTGCTTACAGTACTCAACTTTTTGAGCCCAAATTTCCAAATTCTTCTGTATTCATTGCACCAACCAGTCCAAAAGCCTACAAAACACATGGTAGATTTATGACAGTACCAGGCCCATTTCTGGTATCAATTTCATGTATTAGTTATTTTCTCATTGCTGTGACCAATACCAGACCAGAAGCAACTTAAGGAAAGATTTATACTTGGCTTACAATTTTAAATTATAGTTTATTATTGCAGGGAAAGCATGAAGCATGACCACAGGAGTTTGAAGCAGCTGGTCACATTGTGCCTACAGTCATGAAGCAGAAAGTGATCAGTGCTAGTGCCTAGCTTGCTTAATCCTTTTTTAAACAGTTCAGGACTCCAGCCTATGAAATGGTGGCACACTCAGTTGAATTATGTCTTCCCACCTTAACTAACCTAATCTAGAATATCCCTAACCACCATGTCCCGAGGCTCATTTCCTATGTGATTCTATGTCCTGTAAAGTTGGTAATCAATTGAAACCATGACAAAGCCCAACCTTCTTTTATTTCCCATTGCCATAGATGGTTTGTTTGTTTATTCCAGGCCTTACCCATCATCCAGACTTTACGAAGTTCAACTATCCACTTGTCAGGTTCCTATGTTGTCATTTGATCAGACAGTGGTGGAGATAGTTCTTACTCGGGTTATTCTCTCCAGAGCATTTGTGGAGAATCTCAGTTTCTACCACAGTATGCTTCTGTCTCCTTCATCATAGATTATACATTTTTTAGCAGTCTATTTGCTCATGGTGTATCAAATCCTTGGTTGTGTCTCCACAGCCTGATCAATCTTTTCTCTAGTTCATTCTTCTTCACTGGCTTTGTCCAGGAAGGGAAAAATATCTCCCTGATAACTATCACTAACAACAACCTGGCCTGAGCAGGAGTGTTGGGTTGGGCTTCAGTTGGAGGCTAATCCTGGTTGCTTCTTTGAAGAGGTCTAGTGTAGATTTATTACTTTTCTCTTCACTTCTTTTTCTCATAGAAAAAGTGTCTATTACTGTTATTATTAATAATTATTATTTTTAACCAGGTAACACAGGCAGCTTTGAATCTACCATTTTACCCAAAAGAGAAAATACACACAAACACCCCCACATAAACACACACACACACACACACACACACACACACACACACACACACACACGATTGATTTAGGGTCTTACTCTAGCCCAAGCTGGCCTCAAATTCACAGCATTCCTCTAGCCTCTGCCTCCTAACTGTTGGGATTATTTTTTCTATGACTTTAAAAGTCCTTCTCGGTTGATTTTTTTTCTTGTCATACTATATCACCTCAGAGTGCTAATTAATGAAGAATATATGAAAAAAATAAGAACCTTTGCCATATTTATATTAACTTTATTGTTTTTTTTTAATTTTTATTTTTTAATTTCATTTATTTGAGAGAGTCAGAGAGAGAGAGAGAGAATAGGAAGGCCAGGGCCTCCCGCCACTGCAAACAAACTCTAGATACATGTACCACCTTGTGCATCTGGCTTATGTGGGTCCTGGGGAACCAAACCAGGGTCCTTTGGCTTTTGTAGGCAAACTCCTTAACTGCTAAGCCATCCCTCACTTTATTTTTTTAATATTTAATTGCAAAGTATGAGGTCTGCTGTATTTTATATAAATATTTCTTACTTGGTTAAAGAAACTCTTTTTAACTTATTTTGCTAAGAATTTTTAATTCACAAATTTATGGAGAGTCAAATAACTTTTTTTGCATCAGTGAGTTGATTTGTTTCTTTTCTTTCTTTTTTACCTTTAACTCCAGGCAATCCAGTTAAGTCCTGAAGCTTTAAAAAAAATATTTATTTGCAAGCAGAGAGAGAAGAGAGACAGTGAGAATGGATTGCCATGGCCTGGAGATGGTGCAAAGAAACTCCAGATGTATGTACCATTTTGCACATTTGGCTTTACTTGGGTACCAGGGAATCAAACCAAGGTTATTAGGCTTTGCAGGCAAGTACCTCAACTTCTGAGCAATCTCTCCAGCCCCTGAGGCAGCTTTTAAAACTTTCTTACTGAATTTAGCTTGTGAATATTTTATTTAGGAGTTTTGCATTTAATTCTCTTATAATTATACTTTTTATTTTTGACCTGGACAATTTATTGATTTATGTCAAGATTGAGGCTGTCTTAGGATCATAAAAATACTGAGAACATCGCTTCTCTTTTTTATCCTCTAATAGTTTATCCCAAAACATTCTCTATTCCACAATGATTTTTCTCTAAGAAATTTCTTGGAAAATTCCATTGCCTACTGCTAATGTTTTTTGACTTCTACTTAAATTTCTCTGTTGTTTTTTAGTTCTATGTATTCATCTTGAATCAGTTCAAGTATTTTTAAGAAAAATATTCTCTTTGTATTTACTTTCAAATTTATTGGCCTATACTATTTATAGTATTATTTTATTATTTCGTATTTCTACTTTAGCTATAGTGTCTTCTATTTTATTTCTAATATGTACTTATTTTACCAGAGATACAGCTTTTGGTGTTATCAATCACTTCTATTTTTGTTAATATTTCATGTTCATACTTAAGATTGTTTCATTATTTCTACATTGTGTTTACTTCATTGGTATTTTAGTTATATCTTGAAGTTTTACATTGCTAAATTACAAGTTTTTGTGTTCACCAATATATGTGCTTAAAAATATAAATTTTCCTCTAAATTATTCTCCTTAATTATACAGATATTAACATGTAACTTTTTCATTGTATAGTGAAAATATTTAGTCAAATTGACTATTCTTTCTTCTCTGATTTGTTCCGCATTTATAAGTGTGCTCTATTTTTATTGTAGATTTCTTTTTATTTATTTAATTTTTATCAGTTATGTACATACTCAGTGTGTAAACAGCAGATGTTGGTACCATTCTTACTCTCATAACTGTCCTCTCACTCAAAAGGGACCCTCCTCTTTGGGGATGCCAGTTATCACCATGGGATTATGGATCATGCATTGTGGGGAAATTATGGGGAAGAGGCAATGTCTCTGTGCATAATGTCCCAACTTGTGGCTCTAATAATCTTTCCACCCCATCTTCTGCAAATTTACCTGAGCCACATTGGGTTCGTTTTAGGTCTGCTTCAGTGATGTGATCTTGGGAGCTTCTGTGTCTTTGGATCTCTGGTTTGGTAGGAGTTGAGTATTCTCTGTGTCTATCTCCTTCACCCTTGTGCTGATACCAGGTTCACAAGGAAAGCAGCACTCTTGCTTATTTCTCCAACTAGTCTATGGTTTCAACTGGGGCCTTGGTGAGGTGCGATGGGTTGATTCTCTCCTCAGGTTCTATGTCCATCTGAAAAAGAGAACCAACAGAGAGTGAAGTCAGCACCAGATAAATAGGATAACCATTATTAATTTAGAGAGAATTTAATAGGTATAGGCCTTCTTGTACCCAAGATTGGTGGGAGCTTGATACTGGAGATCAAACTTTTTATTTGGATATGATTCTGACTTGTTTCCCAGTTCCAGATATGTGTTCCATTCCACTTAACAGATCTGTTAGCCAGTCCAAGAGCAGTTGGTTACCCACCATATCTGTGTGCCACTATTGCACTTGGGTGAGCATCCCATCAGGTTTGTTGCTGCTGAATAACTTAGAGCTCAAGTTGCTTGGATATATGTTGGCCGTTTTTCCCCAGTAGCTCATGTAGCACCTTCTGGCACTAGACGAGCTAACTGTCTGAGGACTGTCTCTCTTCCAGATTCCAGCCATGTAACTCCATGTTACGTACCAATAGCATATGGTGTCTTAGGCAGTAGGGTCTTACCATTAACCTTTGGTGGGTCATCAAGTACTCTGACAGAAATATGTCTTCTTTTGGGAAACCTTGTAGGTCTCTCTGATCAATAGCTCATTTTGGATGTTAACCACATTCTGGTACTGGGAGTTACAGGCCAGCGCCAAGGGAAAAGAAGGAAGAAAAAGATAAGTTATTTTAAAAGAGAAAGAGAGAAGAGGGAGAAGAGGGAAAGAGATAGAGAGAAACAGGAGAAGATTAAGGTTGTCTTCATCATACCCTCTCCAGGGCCAAAGGTTCAACCTTTTAGTCTGTTTTTCAGGATATAGGATTTTTATGGTACCATTTCCATTTGGGTCCAGTTTTGTGTTGTCCCTCCACCCTTACCCTACCCTCCCATCCCACTCTCTCCATTTTCCAGTCCATAAGATGCTTATTAGGTATGTCAGCATCTCAGGTAGATTCAGGTTAGAAACCACAGATGAGTGAGACCATGGGAAGATTATCTTTCTATGATTGGGTGAGTTTGCTGAGAATGATCTGTTCCAAGTTCAACCATTTTTCTACAAATTTCATTGTGTCATTTTTTCTCACTGCTGTGTAGAATTCCATAGTGTAGATATACCACATCTTGGTTATCCATTCGTCTAATGATGGACATCTGGTTTTATTCTAGTTCTTACCTATAATGAATTGAGCAGCTATAAACATGGTTGATCAAATATCTCTGAACTGAGGCATGGAGCTTTTAGGGTAAATGCCTAGTAAGGGTATAACTGGGTCTGTTAGTAACTCTACCCTTGCCAACATTTTTTTTCATTTGATTTTTTAATGTTTTCTCTCCTTACTGGGTAAGGTGGAATCTCATAGTTGTTTTAACTTGCATTTCCCTAATGGTTAGGGATGTTAAAAGCTTAAAAACATTTTCTTAAGTGTATGTTTGCCATTTATATTTCTTCCTCTGAGAATTCCCTGTTCAGTTATCTGCCCTATTTTGTGAGTGGGTTGTTTGATTTTTTATTGTTTAGGTTTTTGGGTCCTATGTAGATTCTAGAAATTAGGCCTCTATCAGTTGTATAGCCAGCAAAAATTTTCTCCCATTCTGTGGGTAGTCTATTATTGTAGATTTCTTAAAAAAAAAAAAATCTAGATGCATGTGCCACCATGTGCATCTGGCTTACATTGATTCTGCAGAGTTGAACATGGGTTTTTAGGCTTCTCAGGCAAGCACCTTAACCACTAAGCCATCTCTTCAGCTTGAGTTTCAAGGATTTTTAAAATCTTTTTTACATATTTTAAGTATTTTATATTTATAAGAGAGGGAAAAAATTGGTGCACCAGGGCCTCTAGCCACTGTAATGGAACTCTAGAAGCATGTGCCATCTTGTACACATGTGTGACTTTGTGTGCATGCATCACCTTGTGCATCTGGCTTAAGTGGGTTCTGGGGAGCCAAACCTGGGTCCTTAGGCTTTTCAGGCAAGCACCTTAACAGCTAAGCCATCTCTCCAGTCCTATTGTAGATTTATAATGGTAGTAAATATAGTTAGAGGCAAAGAACTCTATGGTTTTTAGTTTTTTTAACTTACTACATTATCCTTTGTAGCATACTAAATGAGTAAGTGAAAAAATGAATTCTTCATTAGTTCAGTTAAGAGTTCTATGTGAGTCTATTGGACAGCAAGTATTCAAATCTTCTAGAGAGTTGCTAATCTTTGCCTGAAACATCACTTTCTTATAAAAGCAATATTGAACTTTCCAGTTTGTAAATTTGTTAAATTTTATTATTAGATTACTGTTTTGCTGCATATATTATGTTAAAGTATATTGTTAGATGATCATTTTGAGATAGTCTCACTACATAGTAGCCTTTAACTCATGATCCTTGTGCTTCTAACTCCAGAGTGCGGCAATTATAGATTTGCCACTATGACCAGCTGGATTTTTTGTTATTAATCAGCAGGTCTCCTTCTTAATGTTTTCTACAGTAGCATTTACTAGCTTGTATCTATGAGAGAATTATTTAACTTATCTGACTGTATTTTCTTATTTATAAAGTATATTTATACCAGTACATATCACAAGAATTATTGTACAGTCCTTATGACAGTATCTGAGTCATAGTGTTTTATAAGTATTATATAATACTAGTGGGAATAAATGTATTTATCAAAGTGTTTAATACCGTGTATGTTTATAGTGCTTTTACATCTAGCACTTAATTTTTGGCTCCTATATTCTTATTGTGAGAATATATTATGTAGTAATTCTGTTAGTCTAAGAGTAATAAATTCAGGACTTTTATGTCTACAAAATTCTTCAATGTATACCTCCTCTAGGATGATAATTTAGCTGTGTATATTTTACTAGATTGCTATTGTTCATTAGAAGTATGAATATATTATTACACTGTTATCTTACATCTCTTTTTTTACTATAATTTAATTTTTATTTATATTATTCTGATTTTACATTCATAATGGTGACTCCATTATCCTCCTCCCTGTCCTCCCACTTCCAAAGGGACCCTCATCAATGGGGAATGTGGGTCATGCATTGTGGGGGTAGTCAAGTTATGGGGGATAGCTTGCATCTCTTATTGGGAAGATAATATTCACATCAATATGACTTTCTTACCTTTGTCATTTATCTGTTTTCTTTCTTCCTTTCTTTCTTTTTCTTTCTTTCTTTTGTTTTTCGAGGTAGGGTCTCGCTCCAGCTCAGGTTGACCTGGAATTCACTATGTAGTCTCAGTGTGACCTCAAACTTATGGTGATCCTCCTACCTCTGCCTCCCAAGTGCTAGGATTAAAGGCATGTGCCACCACGCCCAGGTATCTGTCTTCTTTCTTTGAGTATTAATGGCCGTGCAATTTTACCACAGTGTATATAGTTGTGATTTGTTACAACTTTTCATTTGGGGGGCTCAAGATACTGACACTTGACTAGTAGTTTTTATTCTTAAGAAAGCAAGTATTGTAATTAAAAATAATCTCTGTATTATAGAATTCTGAAATTACCGATTGTCACATACTGACCCATCTCATCCTGTTCTTCATATTTCTTGCCTTCTCTTTTACATTTCCATCTCTTTATCTGTCTTTGCTATGTTTTCAATGATTTGCTCAGACTTCTCTTCCTGTTCATTCAACTCTTTCACCCATCTTTAACATAGATTTATATAGTGACTTTAAAATATTTTAAATGATTCCACTATTTAAATTTGTTTGAAACAGAATCCCATGATGTAGCACCAACTACTTTGAAACTTGAAATATTCTTGCTTTAGTTTCACAATCGTTGAGGTTACAGGTTTGTACCACTATACCTAAATCATTTTTGAAGTTTGTATTCATTTGCCAAACCCATTCAACCTTACTATAATTCCTCTTATGTCTTTCTTTATTTAAGAAATCGGTTTCAAGGGCTTATTAAATAAATTTTAATTGCTACATTGAAACTTGATGTATTCAACTTCATACTCACTGTGAATTATTTTATTCTAATTCTTGAATGTCACCCAGTAATCAAAAGGAATTATTGTCAGCATTCTGGATGCTCTGGAAATCTAGTAGGTAAACTTGGCTGTCTGTCTCTTTGACATCTGTATCAACTGTACTTTCTAATTGCTGGAAATATCTGACCAGTAGCAGCTTTAAGGAAGGAAAGGGCTATTTTTTTAATTGAGTAGAAACTTTGTATGAACACATCATATATTGGTACCATCATTTCCTCCTGTCTGCCCCCACTTTAGGGAGGGCCCTCCTTAGTGATATTTCTGGTATTTACCATGGAGTTTTGGGTTATGAGTTGTGAGAGCATCAGTTTGTCATTGTGGGGAGTGGTATGTCTCTGGATATTTTCTCACACCCTGTGGCTCTTAATATTCTTTCTGCCTATTCTTCTGCAAACTTTCCTGAGTCTATTTTTGACTTACAGTTTTGAGGGATAGTTCATTATGGCAGGAAAAGCATGACAGAAGCAGACAGCCCTTTACACATTGTCATATCAGCAGGAAGAAAGTAGAGGGACCAGCAAGTACAGCCAAATTTTACATCTGCAGGTGTGTCCCTGGTGACCCACTTCTTATAGCAAGTCTCCATCTCCTAAAGGTTCTACAACCTTCATAAACAGTGTTACTGACTGAGAATTAAGTATTCAAAGAAGCTATGGGGGACATTTTATATTCAGATAGCCACAACATCCCTACACAATTCACTTTATTCAAAATTAATTTCATCTTGTTTCATCACTTTGACTTGCTGAAGCATGAAAGTGCTGCTAATTGGTATCTTACATCCATGACGAATAAAGATTTGAGATCCCTTCTTAAATTCTTAAAGACAATATTTTATTTTACTTTTGGTATGCATGGTACCTAGAAGGTGGTCAGCTACTTTCCTGCTTCAGTTGGCTGGTAGGCAGTTTTCCTATTACTATTTGATATACAGGCCATGTTTTGCGGCTTTATGTAATGAGTGCAATTAAAAGTTTTTTTCTTTCTTTTATTTTAAGATTTTATTTTTATTTATTTATTTATTAGAGACAGAGAGAGGGAAAGAGAGAGAGGGAGAGGGAGAATGGTTGTGCCATGGCCTCAGCCACTGCAAACGAACTCCAGATGAGTGTTCCCCCTTGGGCATCTGGCTTATGTGGGACCTGGAGAATCAAACCAGGGTCCTTTGGCTTTGAAGACAAACGCCTTAACCAATAAGTCATCTCTCCAGCCTAGCAATTATAACTTTCTTCATGGCCTGAGTTTGTATTTGCTGTTACCAGGCAAACACTAAATTCCCAATTCCTAAATATATCCCTTATAACTCCATAGGCTGCTCAATTTTTCCAACTATCTCTTTTTTTTTTTTTTTTTTTTTTTTTTTTGGTTTTGCGAGGTAGGGCCTCACTCTGGTCCAGGCTGACCTGGAATTCACTATGTAATCTCAGGGTGGCCTCGAACTCTCGGCGATCCTCCTACCTCTGCCTCCCGAGTGCTGGGATTAAAGGCGTGCGCCACCACGCCCGGCTCCAACTATCTCTTATTCTGACTTTGACTTTGAGTTCCTTCTTGTGTTTTGATACAAGGGGATTTTCTCTTCTTGTATTTTTTTTTTTGTTGTTGTTGTTGTTGTTGTTGTTTTTTGAGGTAGGGTCTCATTTTAGTCCAGGCTGACCTGGAATTCACTATGTTGTCTCAGGGTGGCCTCGAACTCAAGGTGATCCTCCTACCTCTGCCTCCCAAGAGCTGAGATTAAAGGCGTGCACTTGCATGCCTGGCTTTGTTTGTATTCTTGATCATGCATTCAAAAAAAAACTTACCATTTTTATCTAGCATTTATTTGTATTTGGAATAGAAAGATTGCTTTTGGTTTCAATTTATCCCATGTATCTTGAATAGAAGTCCATTGGCTTGATATTTACAGGAACCAAAACATTGGTAAGAGTTTTCACCTGAGTCCCAATAAAGGATATCATGTACATTTTACTTTACAGAGGTTCGTTTATGTTCTTGCTGTTTAATTTGCTTCAAAGACCTTTCCCCAACACAATATAGACTAAGTGCAGTGCCTTCTCATTTAGTGTTGAAAATTTCTTATAGCTTCTTCAGGCGACAATTCAAATGGACCGTGAATGTCACAACACTCAGAATGAAGAGGCCATCTCCTTTCATTTTGCTTCCCTATTGTGTTTCATGTAATTCCACTTTCTTGCCCAAATTTCTTTCATAATCTTTTCAATTTCTGAATTTTATTCCTTAAAGTTTTCAAAAAGATCTTTTAATCCCATTGTTCACATAAAAGCATTTTGTATGATGCCCTTTTATGGTTAAAGCCATAAAACCTAGGGATTCAAACTGCCTCTTGGATTAACAGAGACAAGAAATGTAGCAGAGACAACAGAGGTATTGACCATTAATTCACAGAGTCCATTTTAACAAGAGTATTCATGACTCTCTAGACAAAAACTGTGTGGAACTCTCTTGTTGTCTAGATAGAAAAATTTCCTCTTGAGTGTGGATTTTGAGGCTAACACCATCTTCCTATCCTTCCAGACAGGATCACCAAGCCTGACGTTCATATCAACTTTGGCTTGGACAGAATCACGGCCATGTTCTGCATTCTTAGGAAGGTTTGCCAGATTATTGCAAAATGTATGCCCTGTATTTATAATCACTAGAAAACTATAATACAAAAGTCACAAAGATGCCTATGCTATAGACAACAGAGCCATCATTACTTGTCTGTCCCTCAGCATTCTATCTTTCCTGATATATCATGTGTTACCCAAAGGGAGAATATTCCTGCTCTTTGTCCAATTATTTTTTTTTTAATTTTTTCCATATTTTATTTATTTATTTGAAAGAGAGATAGAAAGGCAATAGACAGGTAAAGAGAAATAATGGGTGTGCCAGGGCCTTTAGATACTGTAAATGAACTCCAGATGCATGTGTCACTTAGTGCCTCTGGCTTATGTGGGTCCTGAGGAATCGAACCTAGGTCCTTAGGCTTTGTAGGCAAGCACCTTAACTGCTAACTATCTCTCCAGAACTCTGTCCAAATTCTGATTTTGAACATTTAAATCCAGCCAGGGCTCATTGATTTTTAGTTTATCAAGGTAGCCTTATATTGCAGTGTATAATCACACTCATTTTAAAAATGACAATCCTCACTGAAACCAAGAACAAGAAGTGAATAGCCAACATAAGCAGCACAGACCCATACAAGAATGTGAAGGAGAGGATAAGGGAGTTTTGTGATGACAAGATGAGGTTGACTACAATCTGTTGTAATATCAATAATGAGAGCTAAGAGCTCACAGCATTTTCATACTAAATACTGCGATGACTTTAATAGGAGGCAGCTTATCTTTGTCAAAGTTACTGTACATTTTAATTTTGTTGTTTAAAATGTTCCCCACTGTAGAGTTGGGGAAACTGATACTCAGAAGTTTTAAGTCATCTGTCCAAGATTACATAGTTTAAAAGTTTTGGAGCCAGAATTAAAAGATGGATTTCTTGGGCTGGAGAGATTGCTCAGCAGTTAAAGTACTTGCCTGCAAAGTCTAAGGACCCATGTTCAGTCCCCCAGTTCCCATGTAAAGCCAGATGCACAAAGTGGCACATGTGTTTGGAGTTCATTTGCAGTGGCTAGAGGCCCTGGTACACCCATTGTCTCTCTCTCTCAGTTAAACAAATAAAATATTTTTTAAAAAATGGATTTTTGACTCTAGACAAGAATTCTTAACCTTTATGTTATGCTATTTTGAAATGGAGATTCTAATACTTGTTTTATAAGAATATTGGGCAACTGTATCAAGCCAGATAATGTAGTACAATATTGCTTAGCACAGGTACATGGTATCTATTAGAAATAAATAAATCCTGATACATTTTGCCAGTCACGTAGCTATCATTAGATTCATTTATTTCACCACATATAGACCTATGCACATTAAACTGCCAGTTAATCAAATAATAATAAGTAATAATTTTGAATTATTATTATGTGTCAGGCACTGTTTTGAGTGCTTTTGAAATAATGATCAAGTTTTTATATCATTCCTCTGAGGAAGGCACTGACTGGCATTATTCCTGTCTTCTAGAGGAGGACATGGAGGCCTTGGGAGGATAAATAATTTTTCAAAGGTTTCCTGGTCATTAAACCAGGGTTTGGAACCCAAGGAGCCTGATTTAAGAGCCAGTTTCTTTATGTATCACCAAGCTGTCATGACTAGCTAACTTACAAGTATTTGATTCTTCTCTCAATTCTATTATAATATGCTAGAGCCCTGGGTCCATTTTCTCTTTCAAACCTGATGATTGACCAGTGTATAATGGTGTCTATAATCCATTAAAGAGTGGGTAGTATAAGTGGCTTTAATAAAAGAATATTAGAGAAAAGACTGTTGGTGAATCAGGATCTGATTTCTGCTCAGGAACATTTTAACATAATAATAATTTCAAGATGTAAATTAGTGATTTTCCCAAAGCAGACAGTACAAGTAAAACAGAAATTATGTTCCCAACCAGTATCTGAATAATATATGATATGAATACTTAGTGATATTTTAAAATGCAAATGGAAATATGATCATTTATACTATTGTTTGATTAAATCTACAGTTGAAATCAGTGATATGTCACATCATCACACCAAATGCAAGGAAAAAAAGAAAATTCAAAAGGGCAAAATTGTATGTGAATATAAAGATATAATTAGATCATAAAATGTTTGGGAGAAATAGTAAATATAATTGAGATTATAGAATATTAAAATTGTCACGGCCAAATGTAATCACCCAAATTATAACATAGTTTCATAATAAGGCTGAGGCTTGATGTCAATGTTTATTTTTATGGTATAAACCAGATATGTCAAGTAAAATTGAGACAAAGCAAGTAATTGAAATAAATGAAAACTTTCACAGATCCACAATCTTTCCATTCAGAAGTGTGACATAAACCATCACATATGCCTGTCATAGCTCATCATAATGCATGCATTTGTATAGTTTATTTTTTGCATGTGTTTGGTGTACATGTGTGTGTACATACATGTAGAGGCAAAAGGCTGACTTTGGGTGTCTTTCTCAACTACCTCCAGTTTTATTGTTTAGTCCAGGTATTCAGCTTGCCCCTGGGATCTCTTGAGCTCTAGTATTACATGTGGGCTGCCATATGAGTACTAGGGCCCTCACACTTGCATGGCAAGTGCTGTATCTATTGAGGGATCTCCCCATATCCATGTGTGTAATTTTAGGTAAAAATTTTACTTCATATGTGTTTTTTTTGTTTTTTGAGGTAGGGTCTCACTGTAGCTCAGGCTGACCTGGAATTCACTATGTATTCTCAGGGTGTCCTCGAACTCATGGTGATCCTCCTACCTCTGCCTCCCGAGTGCTGGGATTAAAGGCATGCACCACCACTCCCAGCTTTACTTCATATAGTTTTTTTAAAAAAGTTTTTATTTTTTTAAATTTATTTTTCTCTCAGTGTGTTTTATTTATTTATTTGAGAAAGGGGAAGAGAGAGCAAGGAAGTGAGTGAGAGAGAGAGAAAGAATGGGCATGCCAGGGCCTCCTACCACTAACAACAAACTCCATACACATGCACCACTGTGCATCTTGCTTTATGTGGGTACTGATGAATCAAACCCAGGCCATTGGGCTTTGCAAGAAAGTGCCTTTAAGTGCCCTAAACATGTTATATTTGTACATATATGTGTCCTATCTTCTGCACTGTTTCTTCATTTCTGATTTGCCAAGTTTCCCTCAGTTCCCTTTATCTACAGTTGTCTTATTCCACCCTTATTTCTATGGAAATTCTTATGCTAGTTATAGAATTCTAGTTGATGGTGGTTTTCTTGGTTTTCTTTCATCAGTTTAAATTCTGTGTCTCTTTCTTCTGGTCTCCATTGCTTATTTATGATATATATATATCCATTCACATCATCGTTCCCTAAAGGTCTCCTAGCTTCTTTTAAATCTTTTTTTTTTCCCAGCAGTTGGGTTGTGATAGGTTTGAGTTTGTTTCAGTTTATATTTTTGGGAATTTCCTGAGATTTGAAAAGATAATTTTATTTCTTTTACAAATTTGAAGTTTTCAGACACAGTTTTAGAAAAGTTTTTCAGCTTCATGAACAGGTTGATGTGTTTGCTATCCTGATATATTTTGCTTCTGTTTCTCTCTCTCTCAACAGAGGGACTTTCTTGGTAGTCTTGCCACTCTTTCCTGTGGTACCTGCACTGTGCTTTGTTTTATGGATGTTGTAGCGTGGGAGACCTTGCCCTTTGTTTAGGTGATGGGGGCCTCTACTTGGTATCCTTGCAGGATCCTGAGAAACACAAGGCTTTTGTCCCTATCTCTCTTCCTTAAGCAATATATTTCTTTTTAGTGCCCAAGAACAAAATATTTTGCTGCCACTTTCATTCAGTGACATAAAACTTACACTACCTGAAAGATTTGGGGAAGACAGTGGGACTTTCTGCTGGTCCCCAAGAGGCAGCAAGTCACCTCTGCCTGTCCATTCCTGTGTCATGTAGGGGAGTTCTCCCCAGTCTTTTATTTGTCTTTCAATCTTTTTAGTAAATACCTATTACAGATCAGTTGTGATGTGTGTGATTCTTAGCTATTCAAAACTTTTATGTTAGTCCACACCTGACCTTTAAAAGTGAACTAAAATGGTAACTGATTTCTTGTTAACTTCTTATCTGGCAGCTTCATACTCTTCCCCTATTCTGCCAAAAACTGAAGCAGATCATGTATTTCATCTTTCTCATTTGTCCTATGCTCGCAGATATCTACTCAGCTTAAGAATTTTTTTCATATATTATTCATCCTTTTCTAATTGATAAAGTGGAATGGACATCCTATTGTATCCTTCAGTTTTTCTGCATATGCTTTTAATTATTTATGACTATAAATTTCTAAAGGTACAATTAAAATAAAACATTGCACAAACACATTTTCATAGGTGTGTAATACATATGATCAAATTGTGTCAGGTGAATTTCGCAGCTACTGCTAAAAGTAGTCCAGAACTTTAATTTATTCATCAAGCAGGGCTATCCTTTTAGTAAAGTGTATGTGTATTTAATATACAAACTTTCATTTGTTGAACTAAGGTAAACTATCTCTTTGTTCTCAATGGTTGCATAACTCTAAACAAATGGAAAGGACCACATGCAAGGACTGTCATCATTAAAACATTTGATGATATTCTATGGCGACCTCCTGAGACAATGTGTAAAGATCACTTTAAATCAACTTTTGCTTTATGGGAAATTTTTTCTATGAAATGTCAACATAACTGATATGAGAGAGTACCAAATATATTATAAAATAAGAGAAAATAAAAGAAATAACTGTAGCCAGGTGTGGTGGCGCATGCCTTTAATCCCAGCACTGGGGAGGCAGAGGTAGGAGGATGGCTGAGAGTTCAAAGCCACTCTGAGACTACATAGTGAATTCCAGGTCAGACTGAGCTAGAGTGAGACCCTGCTTCAAAAAACAAAAACAGCAACAACAACAAAAATAAATCACTGTAGTTGATAGTTGGGGAAACAAAGCTTAATTGATCCTGGGATATTACATAGTGTTTGGCCAGATCCCTAAATCTATTAACCATCTCATTCTGCTATAGGCTTATTCAGATAGTAATAGTATCCACAATCATACTTCAGCTTATGGAAACCTGACCTCAGATCACTCTGTGATCACTTCTTCATGATAAACAGGTCAGGATAGACCAGACTGATTTTACCCAAGTCAGAGTTAGGCTAAGCAACCTGTTCCTAAAGGAGGATAGAAGGAATGGATGAAGACGTATTCTGAGTTGTCTAAACAATTACTTTAAAAGGCTGAAGCAAAACCCATAAGTTACAGTCTACTTTGAATTGGTATGTTTCACATTTTTAGTGGAAATGGGAGGGCCAAGAGCCAAGTTAAGCTTTAAAGTCATGAAGTTTAGCTGAACACATGCATTTGTTTCTGAAATTGGCAGCTATGATATATGATCTGGAATTTTCTTCTCTGTTAACACATACTGTAATTCATTGACCTGCTAATGAAAAGTGCTTCTCCTTCTTTTTGGAAAGCTGAAGACTATAATATTTTTACATCAAGAGTCTAAACATGACTGTTTCATTTAACTTTAGTTTTGTGTCTTCTCTACTGTCCATGAAGAAGATATCACCAAAGATTTAAGATCCGTCTTCTTCTCTTCCCTGTTGATGCTCTTGTGTGGAAAAAGTAGAGACTGGAATTCCTTAATTACACAAATATAATTACACAAATATAATCTGTGATCATTAATTATATGTAGAATATGTGGGTTTGACACACCCATCAACTCACTGGGTCAGATTCTTGGGTGAGCAAGTTTCTCCTGCCTCTTCAGCCATCCTTATCCAGAAATATCATACAACCTTAAGCAAAGAAGTCTCAAGCACACATTAGAGACCTATTATAACAAATAAGGTAGGGGACAGAGAAAAAGCTACAAAATTGGCTACATGATAATTCACAGGAAGGCAAAGAAAAAATGTGGCATCTTCTGTCTCACTGTTAAAACCCAACTTCCTGTCCATTTGTGTGGCCTGTGTCTGCACTGAACCTCCACTTCCTCATTCAGTCCCTTATATTTCTGTTTTGCCTTTTACCCCCTTTTATACATTTCATTCTTCTCGTACGGACAACTAAGAAAGTGATAGAACTGGAAGTTAAAGTCCATGTCTCTGACATTAACTACATTTGCATTAATAAGGGATTAACATTCTGCAAGCAATCATAATGTATCAGAACTATATCAAGAACTTTTTAGAGAAATATAGGAATAAAGTGCAGTAACATGGGATTTGAAAAAGGCAGAAGAAAGCAGATGGGTGCTAAGGTGACCATACATCCATCCCTATTCGTCTGCATTGTCCAGGCTTTTGCATTGAATTCTTGTATCTTGAGCAGGATGACTGATTAGTGTATACATTAGCCTTTTCTTTTGTTAAGGAGCATACTCTCTTTACTCACCCTCTATGCTAATCTTATATTTTAGCTTAGGGGGAATAAATAGAGTTTTCCTTGGCAAGGAACTGAATCTCAACTCCAACCTAGCAGTGGTAGCTGTTTTCTGCTCTGCAGACAATAGATGACTTTCAGAGGCACAAATACACACTGCAGACTACTGCTCAGATGGAATGGTCTGAGTTTGTAGACAATTCCTTGTAAACTCACTACAATTACCTCACTTTCATGCCACACATGAGTCTATGAAGAACATTTTACCCTCAAGCCAAAAGACTTGTTTCTTCACTGACTAGGAATGGGATACAGGAGAATTCTCAGTTCCTCTATTGTGACTCATTTACTTCTGTAAAATAGAGGCTGCTAGCTTAGAGAAATGTTATGGGACTTCCCCAATTATCTTCAGCACATGGAATTATTGTGAATCTTCCTGCATCATCAAGAACTGTTTGATTGAAAGTGACATAAACACAACACAATTTATCTTAAACCAAAAAGGGCAGAATGTATGGGCATCCATGATGTAAAGACAAGAATGGAGCTGGCCTGAGGTCAGCGGGAAATAAAAACAATACATGCAGGTATTTCTTAGTCCTCTTGTCTCTATTCTTTCTGTGTTAGCTTCATTCTTTCCTGTTGGAGGGTGACATTTTCTCTTTGGCAAGGAACACAGCCACAGTATAACCTCAAGCTCACATTGTTCCAGGCCATAGTGCCACAAACAAAGATAACATTCATCTCCACCTCCAACATTAAAGTTTCCACAAGAGGATGTGAATTGGACAGGTACACAGCTTAGCCTGAACCTACCCTACCACAGCACCATAAAGGATAAGAGGCATAGTTTTATGAATGACAGCTCCCTGGAGACATGTATTTAAGTGATAGAGGACTATTTCTCAAAAAAAAAAAAAAAAAAAAAAAAAAGATGGAGACCCCTCAAGAATAAGATTGGAGGAAACTTCTGGGGCAAGAAACATCAAAGAAATTAGAAGTCCACCAGAGATGAAAGTGGACAAAGCATCAAAATGAGCTGAAGGTTCATATCTGATTGTACTAGATTGTACTATTGAAAGACGAACAAACATTCAACTGAGTGTGGTGGCCCACACTGTACTACCAGCTATTTTAGGAAACTGAGAAAGGAAGATCATAAATGAGGCCATGCTGGAACACATAGTAAAACCCTGCCTTAGTTTATTATTTAAAAGGCCTGAGGGTGTAGTTTAGTGGCAGAGCATTTTGCTTAGCATGGGCAAGGCCCCAGACTCCATGGAAAAATCTATCAAAACAACAAACAAAAACAATATTGAGACATTTGTTTTGTTGAGGAACATGACTCCATGGCTGTGTCTCTGCTGACCTTGACCTCCAGTTATATATGTGTGTGTGTGTGTGTGTGTGTGTGTGTGTGTGTGTGTGTGCTTTGACATCAACTATATCAACTATGTCCTCCATATCCTCATTGTTAACAGATAGGTCTGCTTTGAGCAGCAATCAGTACCCTGTGGCTCTAATGCACCCTACCTTCTATATCTTTCTTTTAAATCAATTATTTTTTTGAGAGAGAGAGAGGGAGAGACAGAGAGAGAGATAGAGAATGGTCATGCCAGGGCCTACAGCCACTGCAAATGAATTCCAGATGCATGTGTCCCCTTGTGCATCTGGGTTATGTGGTTCCTGGAGAATTGAACCAGGATCCTTTGGCTTTTCAGACAAATGCCTTAACAGCTAAGCCATCTCTCCAGCCCCTACCTTCTATTTATTAATTCTCTTCTTGGATAGTGTGTTGCTAGTACTATCCTGATCCTCTTTTAAGTTGTTGCAAAAGGGTCACACTTGATGCTTAGACACTGCATGTATAGCTACAACATGACTGATAGGTATACTTCATGCCTACTTCCTCATCATCCTTCCCTTGTGTTGTACATTTTGTTCATAAATGTCAAAGTCAGGGATGAAGATTTAGCTCAGTGACAGAGCATTTGCCCAGCATGTTGAAAGCCCAGGGTTCTATGATTAATATGGAAAAAAGCAGTGTCTTTGTCAGATCAAAAATGTGTGAGGTAGCAGTGTCACCTGACATTGCTGTGCTTGGCATTGTCCTTTTCAAGTTGGTCAACTACAGTACTACTTTCAGGGTAATAACAATGATGGTGATAGTTATGGACACGAGCATTATACAGATACTGGTAACATCATTTTCCTTTGGAATTATCTTTTTAACTGAGCTCCCATCATGCATATATATTATCTTTTCATATCCTCATGATGATTCTGAGTGACAGCGAGGGTCACTGGAAAAAATAATGCAGGGCAACTGCAAGGATTTGGTTTTGTATCATATAGCAGTCATATGAGTGAGCCATTAAACCCTTCTGAGACTGCGAAATAGAATCATCATAGTGTGTTTCACAGGTTTTTAGTTAAGATTTAATGTGAAAAAGCATGAAGTGCCTGTCAAGAAGATCCAAACTTGAGACATTGTGACATGATGTTGTCATCAACAAAACTGAAACTTGAAAAGCTGTCAGGAAAATACAATGTTTTAGGTAAGTCACCAACTTTATGTTGGACTATGGTCATAGCTATTTTGAACAGCATTCGATTACACACCACAGGTTGGACATGCCTATTGAATGTTCATTAAGTCTATGTTCCTGATCTTAGCAATGAAGGGTTTCATTACCTTAGTTAAGTTACTAAACCTCTCTATACCTCAGGTTCCTCATCTGTAAGGTAGGAGGGACTAGTATCAATGTACTTAGCTTCTTGAGTCTTTGAAAAGTTTATCTGTGTTTTGATTTGAAAAGGACAAAGAAATGTTTTTTTGTGCAGGGTCAGTTCTCGGCTAAGTTTAAGAATGAGACAGACAGATGAGTTTGAGTGGCAGCTCTACCATGCACTAGCTGTGTGAGCTGGGGCAAGTCACTGAAGCACTTTCTGACTCATCTGCAAATAGGGAAGTTCTTAACATCTGTCTCCTACACAGGTAATGAAAATTTAATGAGGTTATACACATACAGTTCCTAGCATTGTGCTTGCCACCAATTTGTAACTAACATTTTTTCCCTTTTACTAAAAATGAGTAACTATGAAAAAACCTAAATGTCATTCTTGAAATGTTAGAGTTCAATTGAGAAATAAGATCGATAATGAGTTGAGCACTGACCTCCCAAAAGATATCTCACATTCCAATTTCTTGATCCTATGTATATTTGGAAAATAAGTTCCTGCAGATGTAATTAAGGTTTGTAAGATGGTATCATTTCAGATTATCTGGATATCTTCTAAACCCCAGAAAGAGAGAAGAGAGAAAGAGAGAGAGATATTTTATACTGAGAAAGCCACAGAGAAAAAGATATGGAGATAGCTACAGAGCTGGGACAGGTGCATCTATGTGGTACATGTCCAAAGTTTGCCAACAATCAACCACCAGAAGCCAAAAGAGAGGTAACAGTGAAATTAGCTTGTCACACCAGTGCCAGGAAATTGATACAAACCTAAGAGGGAAGCTAAAATATTAGTTGAGGGTAGTGGTAGTGTTTATGTGGAGACTTGTCACAGCTCCTCCAGTTCATGCCATTATCACTGTAGAACTAAAGATTGATATATGGCTAGGAGCTAATAAGAGTCCTGTAAGAAAAGGCATTGAATTCATTTCAGGTAGAAAAGAAGACTTCCTCTTTGGGTATCCTACGGGGCTCTAAATTATTTAAGAGGTTGGCCATATAATATCACTTTGAAAAATGAAGTCAAACAGACTAACCCATGTCATAGAAGAAGCAAGAAGAAACAGACTTATGAAACAAGGAAAGATCAGTTTACCTTCTTGGCTAGGTTGCCATTTTATGGCTTTATGAAAATTAAATTTCACTTCTGGAAAGGAAGAGGAATTCCTACTTAATGACTGTCACATCTCTGCATGTGCTCAACATGCAATTTTGCATTTGATCATTACAACCGAGATGAAGTTGAGTGTTAATGTTACTCTCATTTTACTAATTAGGTAACAAAGCCTCATAGGTGAGTGATGAAGCTGGATTTAAAACTCTGCTCTGAAAATGTGAAAGGCATATACAAGTACATACATGAATTTATCTAAAAACAGAGAATTTTGTAAGAATTCCATGGGCATTATGACTTCAGAAGCTAAAGATCTCTTGCTAGGGTTTCCCAGTACTAGTCCCCTTGTCTTCTCTGAGGTATCACCTTCTTGAGGAATTCTTCCTCAATACTTCCCTTTAAAACAGTCATATAGATTGGGCTTAGTCGCCCTCTTCCATGCCTCCATGCCACTATTAACAGCCCCTTCCACTTCATGGTCTTTTCATATTTATTCCTCCTCTACCAAACTGTGAACAGCTCAAGCATAGTTCTGTGTCCTCTCCTTGTCTATATCACTAGTGCAAATTACATGGCCTGCTTAATAGGAGAGAATCAGACATGTTAGATGTACATGAAGGTGAGTGGAAGAATTGATAGGTGGATGGGATGGACGGGTGGGTGAGAGATGGTAGATTGGGTAGGCCTTTCCAAGCTCACCAGACCTAGGCTTCTTTCATTGTTTGAAGCTTATAAAGAAGAATAATGTCAAAATATACATTTTGTGATCTGTTCAAAATGTTAACACATATAAAATTTTAATATATACCTAAAAATGTCTTAGTGTATAATCATACTTGGATTGAATTATTGTTGATGAGGGACTCAGGGTAGGGCCTGTTACATAGCAAGAGTTTTGTGTGGGTGTGGTCAGGATCATCATTCAAGATTATGCCTAAATTTTAATTTTAAAGCACTCTATGAGTATGACTCAGGCCTGTGGATTCTGTCCCTCATAACATTCACTGGGCATAATTAGCCTGGATGGCTGAATAGAAGGATTGTTATTTTTTTTTTGACAAGTACTACTCAGCTAAGCCCTTGGTCTCACCTGTGAAAGTCCTTATTCCAGCAGTGTGTTGAGACAAGTTTGTTTATCTAATGATTTGTATTATATTTATTTGAGGAAGACCATGGGCCTTTCAGCCTTGATGTCTGTACTTTCACATGCCCTGCAAGTACTATGTGAGTTCGAGCCAATTCTATCTCCTCTTTGGGCCTCAGTCTTCTTATCCATAAAACGGGGAAGAGAATTAGGCTAGATGACTTCTCAGCCTCACTTGAGTTTTGGAAACACTGTGAACATCCCAGAACAATGGTAGGGAAGGATGTTTAAAATGAGCACACCAATAACTTCTCCAGATTCCTGTGTAGCCTGAAACATGACAATCACGCTTCAGACATAGTCAGAGAGAGCAGGCCATCAGGCAATTGTAAAATACCCTCAAGAAGTTAGTAGGAGCAGAAATATACGATGATTCAACTCTGTTTTGGGGCTTTCCAGCTCTGGTATAGTTGGTGAATGAACAGATAATTTTAAGAAAAAGTCATGCTCTTCTATGTTACTTTGAGGAAATCATTATTTTTCATGGTTCACCATGAACCTGGTAAGGATGCTTTTTATTTCCAAGATATTATTATATTCATTTCTCAGAGAAACAAACCAAAGTTCAAAAAGATAAAGTGTCCCCAATAAACCGATGGACAGCTTTTCAGTTTTTAATTTCCATTCTCTTAAACTCTCCTTATAATAAGGAAAGACAGACTGTGGCTGGTTGCTGGGAGTCCTTTCCTGGCATGCCTGATTCCAGAAGCTCTGTTCTTCAGTATTAATTATTTTAACTCCTGTTATGACTAAAATTCAGGAAGGAGTTTGTAGTACAGTGGTTTGACAGAAAAGCCAAGTAAACAACCCCTCCTTCAAACCCTTGCTTAGTCGGTGACACATCTGTTTTGCTGCTCCCAAGCACCTGCCAGCCAGTGTTACTCTTATTTTGAACAATGCAACAGAAGAACACTTTGTTGTCAATGCTGTGCTGTCAGTGGTCCAAGTACAAGGCACTAATCCATGAATGTCATTCAAATGGCTTTATGAAACCCCAGTTGTTCCCCTCAAATGTTTTCAATCATATGTTTTTCTCTTGTATTTGCCTAGCCAGCATTTGCTTCCGTTTTCTGATGACAATAACATTTTTAACCATTTTTCTTTATTAGTTATGCACATACTCTGTGTGTAAACAGCACATGTTGGTACCATCTTTACCCCCATTCCTGTCCCCCCCCCCAAAGGGACCTTCTTCATTTGGGGTGCCAGTTATCACCATGGGGATTGTGGGCTGATGACAATAACTTTTATTGAGGAACAATTTGGCTCCTATTCTTAATCTAATTGGTTTGAGAGTGACCCACATCTACCCTTCCAGGGTAGTTATGTGACCTGGGCCTACTGTGCTGATAAATTTTAGTCTCTTGTCTACAGTGATAGCTTTTCTTTGTGCATGTGTGGGTTTGTTTGTGTGTGTGTGTGTGTGTGTGTGTGTGTGTGTGTGTGTGTGTGTGCACATGTGTATTTGCATATGAATGTGGAGGCCAGAGAACAACCTCAGGTTTCATCCTCATGAATACCATCCACCTCTGCTTCCCTACCAGAGGGAATTACAAGCATACATCACCATACCCAGATTTTTCCCTTTTATTTGTGTCCTGGGAATTGAACTGATTTCTCAAACTTACAAGGTATGTACTTTATCCACTGAGCTGTCTTCTCAACATCACAGTGATAGTTTAGCATTAGAAATATGACTTAATCAGTTCAATGAGTCTCAGTTCTGGAATTTTGATTGGAATGTTTGGAAAAGGAATCTTTTTTTCCAATAGATGTGTATTTTTTAATTATTAGGCCCAAGTCTATCCCATCAGGAGAAACCTACTCAAGTAGGGTTTCTCTCACTTATAAGCAAGAGTCTTAAAAAATATATTCCAAGAAGTCCTTCTCTGTTTCCCCAATCTAACTAGAACTCTATCAGCCATTTGGAAAAGTTATCGCAAGCACAGACAGATCCAGTCCTGAAGGACCTAAGCAACTCCAGAGCTGGCCTACTCTCCTATATGCCTTTGCCACTTGCCTTGTCTGTTTGGAATCTCTCACTAAAACAGCTGCTTTACTGTTGCCCCCTAACTGGACAATTCTATGCCAGCATTGCCAGTTCTATTGCTGATCCCAGGCTTCTGAAATGAAGGTCTGTTACTTCCCTTGCAAATTTTATTTTCCAAGATGACAATCTGTGTGCCTATTAAAGGCACTTCTGTTGATTAAATTACTTAAAACTAAGGACCACATGACGTCTATAATGCTAGACTACACAATTTACTATACTTGGCACTCTGCAATGTCTTACATGTATATCAAATGACAACAAATAGGTTAATGGTATCCAGAAAACTGGATATGAACACTGGAGAGCATGTAAAGAGGTGTAAGAAGGCACTACTTCCTGTGTTTAATTTCCTTGAATAATACTATCATATTTTTCATTATGTGCTTATGTTCCAAATTAGGGTTAGTGACTAGAGAGAGAAAGATGGGCAAAATAAATTCTGTCCCCAAAGCACATAGGTTCATTCATTTGCTGAGTGACTTGGGCAGGGTAGTTAACCTCGCTGGTCTTAACTTGCATATATGTCTACTATTTCATTTCTTGGCTTTGTTATATTGCTACTGTGAAGAACAAATGGATTCACATGAGGAAAGCACATCAAGAGTTGCTCCAAGAGAAAATGGTAATAGTCCTGTGGTGTTTCTTAACACTCCAGGACTACTCCCATATCTTTGTCTTTGATTCTGTCTGTGTTATTCTGCCCATGAACTGAGTTAATTTCTGAAAGGTCATAGATAAGAAACTGTTGAATAACAGAGTTCACAAAAGAACAGGCACAAGATGCAGGCACAGGAGCAGTTATAAAAGGGAGTTAACATAAAACCAGGTGGCTTGTTGATTTGGTCTAGGGATTGTGTTGAGTGAAAGGGTATTATATAAGCATAACCTTCAGCCTGGTGAATTCACTGCACACTTACTGTCCTGATCATCAAGCACTGTGCACCAAATGCTAAAACAAGACTTTTTTAAAATCTTCATTCCCTTTCTAAATATGCTAATAGTAATATCCACCCCTTGTCATTGAGCTGCTATGGTTGGAACTCTAGAAGTCACCTCTGATTTCATTGTTATCCAGTTTCATTCTATCCCCCTGTTATGGTTTGAATATAAAATATCCCTTACAGATTCAAGTGTTAGATGCTTGTCCTCAGCTAATGGTGCTATATTGAAAGACTCTGGAAACACTATGAATAAGTAGTCCCTGAGGGCAGGTCCTTGGGGCATCTTGTCCCTGCGCTGTTTCTCTTCTTGCTGTCTGCCATGAAATGAACAGCTCTTTTCTACCACATGCTCCTGACACTATTGAGTTCTTTCCAATAGTATGTAGCCATGTAATGATGAACTAAACCTTCTGAAACCATGAGCCAAAATAATTGTTAAAGTTGTCCCTGTCAGATATTTGATCATAGAGATGATAAAAGTAGCTACCTTCCACTAGTAACTAGCATAACCAGACCACTGTTAACTTTTGCCTGGTTTTCTACAATATTTGGCCTGTTATGCCCCTGCTTCTCTTCTGATATTTACCAATTTCCACACATTACCAATAAGATGCTTCAAAAATTCAAATCTATAGAGTTAGAGATAGTTCAGCATGTTTAAAAATCTTTTGTGAGTTGTGTATTTTGGCTACCAACTAATTGTTTAATCCTTTTGTTCATTGCCTCATTAAGTTTGTTGAACATACTGTCATAGCTTCATTTCATTTTGGGGTTCTATGGCTAGAGTGTCCTCTAAGTTTGCAAGAGAGGGTTCCATTATGTGGCTAGGTGTCCTAGGTAGGGCTATTTTGTCTTGGTGTCTTGTGATCTTTGTTTTGCATTAGGGTTTGCCCATTGTCTTCTTTTGCCAGGACTGTAGCAATTAGTATCTCTTGTGGAATATGTGTTGATTACCTTGTTCAGGTTTGGTCAAGGTAGGGGTGGGAAGGCGGTATATTCACAAATTTTGCCTGGGTGCTCCTGAGCCTGAGTTAGGTCTTTATTGTGTATTGACTCTCCTGGAAATTTTGAGTGGGGCCCTGGAGTGCCTGGCCAACTCAGTGACCAGGGAGGGTCTTGTTGCCTCTCTGGTACTCCCTTCCTGGTCCTTGGTGGTGGGCTTGCTTTGTGACAACTGGTGGTAGGCAGGGGGAAGGGATAATGGGGATCCTCCTTGGGGAGTTGAATCTCAGTCACTGTGGCTATGAGACCTGCCTGGAACATGTGGTTGGGCAGCAGGGGCCTACCTGCCCCACACATGTGCTCCATGAGGAAACCAGGGAGCTAGGTCATACTTGTCCCACAAGTGTATGCTGCCAGGGATCCAGGGAGCCAGGGCCTACTCACCCCATAGGAGCTTCCAGAAAATAGTGAGATGGGGCCTACATGCCCCAGAGTCACCTGTGAACAAGTATCTGGGGCCTATTCACCCAACAGGTGTGCAGGGCCTACCTCTACCTTCCTTTTTTATTTCCTTGAGATTTATTTATTGGAGCCGTGGACGACTATAACTTATTCATCTTGGAGTCCCTGGTGTCCAGCTCAGAAGCTAGAAAGGAATACGGACTTCCTACTGGGAAAACAGAAACAAATAACTGAGCAAAGCACCACAGGTTCATCATGCCAACGCAGAACTAATGGCTCTGCACTTTCAGCTACCTTTGTTCATTGTCCCCCTGAGTCTCTCTGCATTGATCCCTCAGTCTCCTGGTCTGCAGAGTGGATCTGCTAGTACCTGCCTGCTGCTCTAGTTTCTGGGGAGGTTGTGACAGAAGCAGGGATTTTAAAAATAAAGCCTAAAACAGCTTTAAGCAATCGGTGCTATAAATAACAGAGGAGGAATTCTATTATTAAATGTCCTTTGTTCCTAGAAGCTTCATGTAGAGTGGTAAGGTTGGAAAGTAGAACCCTTTCCCTTTGTCCTTGCCATACTGTTTCTCTGAGAATGATGACTGGAACAACAGTCAAGGCCAGAAACATACCCTGAACTAGGGAACCTTGGGATCTCGGCTCCCTTTAGACAAGTCAGCCCAGCTATGGCCAGAGCAGCCCTGTAATATCCTATTCCAACCCAACAAAAATAGAATATCCAGGAGAACGCGAGGACTGAGACAACTGTTCCTGTTTTGAAAGCATCGGAAGGATGCGACTGCACGTGGGGGTGAATGCTGTCCTTAACTGCGAAGCCCAGCCAGGAAACAGCCCTGCCCAACATTGGGGAGTTGAGATTCAGGCTGGACTCCTGACAGTGCCTGTGGTCACAGTGCATGATCAGGATGTTGGTAACAAAGGGGACCGTCTTGCCTGGAGATTTTGCACGTGTTTATGAGTCAATTAATTTTCACTCCAAACAAAGAGATCAGAGAAGCTCTGATGAGTGGCCAAGAACTGCTACAGAGAAGCTAATAGCCAGTTAGGTCAAGTTTCAGCCTTCCCCGGTTGGGAGAACATTTCATTCTGAAGCCAGCAGCCCTGTAGTGTTGCTCTGGCCTGTGTAAGTAGCCAGGAACAAAAAGGGGAACTTTACTTCCAGGTATCTTTGACCTAACCTGTACTCCTGCAGGGATTTGACAGGAGGCTGAGTTCAAAACATCCCCTCTACTTAGCTGCCCTACCAACTACACACACACACACACACACACACACCACCTTCCACATGGTGGCGCTTGTTGAGGCAAGTGACTGTTCTATCACACTGGGCATGCACACAGAGTGTGTGCCATGTGGATTACAAAACAACAACAGAAGATAGGAGTTTGCAAAATGAGCAAATCACCAGGAATTTTTAAAATGAATTTAAAAGTAATGAGGGCCTAACTGTTCCCATATGTGAAGTGGGAAGTCTGAAAGTTACAGCCTTTTCGGAGCTTTCTGTGTACACAAAAGAGGAGCTTATTTTGGAAATGGAAGAAGTATGATTTTTTTTTCCTTCATCAACTCAAAAGTGGTTGAACTGATTTAGCTCGCACTATAAAAAGACAAAAACCAAATGTGTCCAGGGACAAGATTTCTCTGTGGTATAGAATGGAAGCAACTTGAGGGGCAAGACTATGAAAATATAATGCCATGGATTTGGGACATTGGGTTGTCATCAACCAACTTAAAAGGAACCACCCCTTTTAACAAGGAGTTCACTGAAAGTTTCTAGGAATCTGACTTTTTATTTTTCTAAACACTTTCTTCTTTGATATAAATACATCTGCATGATGTATATTTTTACATCTAATCAACTAATTAATTTTAACCTTATTATGATCAACTAAAAGGGGATGTAGTCTCAAGTTATTAAGCACACGTATTTTTGAGACATATCTAGATATATTCCCTAGTTCTTCTCCCTTGTTAGCTATTTGGACTTGATTGTGAGCCACAGGTGAGCCCCAGACCTTTCTCCTATAAAACTGAGATAAATGGAAGCTGTAATAAGGATTAAATAAAATGATGAACATGGAACAGAGTAGTGCCTAATGCATAATGAGCCTCCCCACACAACTAGTGACTATAGGAGTAGTAGGATTTATAAAATTGAAGATGTCCTGAGGGTTTATATTCATGTTACTTTCTACCCAATGATCCAGATCAATGTTTTCCAGAAAAGTGAAATGTTACCATGATAAACAGTAAGAAATACATTTAATACTTTTTGTGGTCATAGAGGACACCTCTTTTCATTTTTTAAGTGCTGATGGAAGGCTACTAAGTAGATTTCATTAGTGTCTAATGGGTCACAGCCCACACTTTGTAAACCACTTACCTAGATGAATCTGAGAAGGCAATTAGCACTCTGGGGAGCCCAGAGAGCTGTCTTCTTCTGAATTAACACCTGTGGTCAGGGTCTGAAGCCAAAGAAAAATCTTCCCTGAATCTTCTTTGCCAGTAAAATTTCTCCTTAAAATGATGAATGACAGCTACAAGTGACTAGACACGAGTCCTCTTCATACTTTCATTCCTGGCCTGGCTCCTGGATGATGCCATTCTTTTCTAGACCCTTCCAGCAAATTTGATCAAGATCCAGGTTTGGGTTGCAGAACTTGGTGTGTGTGTGTGTGTGTGTGTGTGTGTGTGTGTGTGTGTAGAAAAGAAAGAAGACGGGCTGCCAATTTCTCAATGTCATTTATGTATCAAGTTTCTGCCAGAATGGAGGGGAATGCCCACTGGCCCTGGTAATAATACTTTCATTTCCAAAGGATCCTCCTCCTCTGGATATGGCCAGACCATGAAACAGAGCCAAAACACCAACAGTTGCAAGCTCTTTGCTCCACCTCCCCACTTTGGTCCCTTCGCCTTGACAGAGCCTTGGTCCAGTAAGATGATCTGACCACAGCTGGTCTCCTTATACTCAGAACAAATTAGAAGCAAAAGAACTTGGGGAAGGAATTTGGTTTCACTAAAAATAGCTGCAATGTAGACCCTGTGACTTACCACTCTTCATAACAGTCTTACGTGAGCTGAACAGGGTCCACTGGCCCTTGAAATTCCTCTGTATTTGCTCTTCCTGACTGGAGTTCCAAAAGCCAGGAGGATCACTGGGAGCTAGGGATACTTTGATTCCAGTGCACAGTCTTGTAAACCTCAGAAAAGCATGGTGACGCTATGACCAACAAGCTTCCTGGCACCAGAAGTGCGTGACTATTGGCATTACTAAAAACCAGGCCCTTCATGCTTTTGGTCCATGGTGAGATCTTGCTTGCCGCTCACCACCAGGCCATTTGCGTCTTCACTTCTAAGGTAGGTAAAACAAAATTCACTGGGGAAAATGCTATGGGAATTGGGATCCTTTTGAACAAGTCAGGCTTGTGTTTTCTTGGCTGGAGTCAGAGAGAGAAATGTCAGGGCAGGGCACAGTCTACAAATAAAAATACAAGTCCATACTCCTGAAATACTAATCAAGCCACAATGACATGTGAGAATTAATTCCTTCCTTGCATATTCCCACTAAAAAGCCAAGTGATTAGCCAATAAGAAAGTACCTAAAATGTGAAATTTAGCCCTGTCTCAATATAACTACTTAAACTATTATATTTTCACTAGATACTTGTTCTTTCTTTTCCCATTACTGCGTGAGCTTGAATTTGGTTCAGTGAATTGGTTATCAGTATTTGCCTTTTCTGCTATGTAGCAGGGAATTGTAATGCAGAGGTGCCTAGAAAGGGATTCCTATAGTTCAGGAAATTCCTTGGGAAAGAGAGATTCCAAATGAGATGCATGAAAGACTTGCATGGATTACATTTCCTTCCTGAAGTACTGCTGTCAGGACTCATCTCTGGTTTCTGGTCTGTTTTCAGCGATGGGCTTTGAGGAAGGAGTTGGAATTAAAGGCAAGCTTGGAAGTTCTAGAGGTGAGATAAGGGGTCTCTGAGAGGAAAAGATGCAGTCCTAGCTATCAGAAAGTTAGACACCAGCAAGATCTTGCTCAGAGTTGGCTTTTGAGCATTGTGCTGAGCAAACTACTATACCTCCATTCTGCCTTGCCATACTTAAAGTGTTTTCATGGAAATGAAGACACACTTTAGTAAGAGGTAAGCTTTCTTTAAATGAAAATGAAAGTTTTAAAATGTTGTATGATGGAAACAAAACTTCTGGCTCAGAATCATCTGGGTTTATGTACTTAAAAATGAATTAGACCAATATTTGAATATTATATGCTCTTCCTACTTCCATCTGTTTCACTTGTTTGTAAGGCATGTAAGTGTCCAAATAACAGCAATCTAAATTCTTAAAGTTACAGAAATATCTTAGTGTGGTCTAGTCATCATTGGAGCATAAGTTGTTATGAGTGACTACCTGGTGTCTACCTGCTTTATTTTCTATTTTGAAGTCATCTTATCAGCATCACATCCTGCCACACCCTACTAACTCTTTCTCTTTTCATTCAGTGTCATTATAAGCCCCATTCACTGTGGTGCAAGACTAGATGAAACTTTTGAGTTGTTTTCTTATGAAGTGTAGTCAGATGGCATCACTAACACTAAGCACTCAGACATGCAGTCACACTTTTTAAAAAAATATTTTATTGACCACTTCTATACTCAGACAATAAACCATGATAATTCCTCCCCCACTTTCCCCTTCAGAACTCCACTCTCCATCCTATCCCCTCCCTCTCTCCATTAGTCTCTTTTATTTTGATGTCATCGTCTTTTTCTCCTGTTGTAAGGGTCTTGTGAAGGTATTGCTAGGCACTGCAAGGTCATGGATATCAAGGCCAATTTCTGTCTGTACAGTTGCATTGTAAGGAGTGGTACCCTTCCTTTGGCTCTTACATTCTCTTTGCCACCTCTTCCGCAATGGACCCTGAGCCTTGCAGGGTATGATAGAGATGTTTCAGTCTGGACACTCCTCTGTGACTTCTTCTCAGCACTATGTTGCCTTTTGGGTCATCCTAGTGGTCATCGCCATCTGAAAAGAAAAGCTTCTCTAACCAGAAGTGAGAGTAGCATTAATACGTGAATATGAACATTAAGTGTAGTACTTACAGGACAGTTTGGTGAGCATAACATATGCATTTAGCCAGACAAGAGCAGGCTTCATACCTCTAAGGCCCATGACCTCCACTGCCACAGGATTTTGATTAGGTTTTCAGTACTAGGCATGTATTCCCTCCCGTAGAGTGAGCCTCCAGTCCAATTAGAGAACAGTTGGTTTTCCCCAGAGTAGACATGCCACTATTGCACCGATTCTCTCATTTGGCCTGTTTGGCCAAACTTGAGGCTTCCAGCATCCACTGATTTCACTGTTCACTGCTGATGACTTCTGTCTCCCATACGGCTGCATGCAGTGCAGCTTTTTCCAGCTTTTAGTTGGCTGGTCTACAGGGAGAAGGTTTTCAGCTTAGCACCAGCTTGATTTCTCAGTGACCTTGCCACCCAGATATGTGAAGTCTTCAGCAATAGGGTCTTACCATCTGTTTCTCATGGGAAACCAAGTGCCTTGGCAATAGCTTGTAATGTTTTGGAGGTGACAGGGACCTCCCTGGCCAACAACTCACTGGAAGGTATCCCATTCCTGGTACTGAAAATTTTCTAGTAGCAAACTATGGCTTCTGGATGTGCCGTTATCCAAAAAAATAGGCTTTCATATGTCTTATTCAGAACATCTTGAATTTTGATTGGCCCTCCCCTCACCCTTCTCTTACTCAATCTCTTCCCCTTGCCTCACTTAGGTCATTCCCCTCCCTGTAATCTGTTCTCCTACTTACATATCTAGAATACCCCTTAAATCCTTTCCTCTCCTCCCTTATATCCTTTTTCTAGCTTACTGGCCTCTGCTACCAATTTTTGGTGCCAGCCCACACACAAGTCTAAACATTTGTAGCTAGGATCCACATATGAGAGAGAACATGCAACATGTGCCTTTCTGGGCCTGGGTTACCTCACTTAGTATAATCCTTTCCAGATCCATCCATGTCCCTGCAAGTTTCATAATTTCACTTTTCTTTACTGCTGAATAGAACTCCATGGTGTAAATGTACCACATCTTTATTATCCATTCACCTGTGGAGGGACATCTAGGCTGGTCCCATTTCCTAGCTATTGTGAATAGAATAGCAATAAACATGGCTGTGCAAGTATCTCTAAGGTAGTGAGAAGAGTCATTAGGATATAAGCCTAGGAGTGCTATAGCTGGATCATATATTAAATCTATTTTTAGCTGTCTCAAGAACCTTCATCCTAATTTCCACAATAGCTGTACCAGACTACATTCCTACCAACAGTGTAGAAGGGTTCCTCTTTTTCTGCATTCTTGCCAACAATTTTGAGCAACAAAAATAAGGCTGGTGGTGTCACCATACCTGATTTTGAGCTATATTACAAACCCATAGTAACAAAAACAGCATGGTACTGGTACAAAGACAGATCAATGGAACAGAATAAGAGGACCCAGATGTGAAGCCAGGCAGCTACAGCCACCTGATTTTTGACAAAAATGCCAAAAATATTCATTGGAGAAAAGACAGACTCTTCAACAAGTGGTGCTGGGAAAATTGGATATGTATCTGTAGAAGGATGTAAATAGGTCCATGTCTTTCTCCATGCACAAAAACAAGTCCAAATGGATCAGGGACCTTAATATCAGACCTGAAACTCTGAAACTTCTAGAGGAAAAGGTATGGAAAACCCTTCAACATATTGGCATAGGCAATGACTTTCTGAATATAACCACAATTGCTCAGGAAATAAAACCACCAATCAACCAATGGGATCTCATGAAATTACAAAGCTTTTGTACAGCAAAGGGACACTGTGAATAGAGCAAAGAGACAACCTACAGAAGGGGAGAAAATCTTTGCCAGCTATACATCTGACAGAGGATTAATATCCAGAATATACAAAGAACTCAAAAAACAAAAAATAAGAAATTAAACAACCCAATTAAAAATGGGCTATGTAACTAAATAGAGCATTCTCAAAGAAAGAAATACAGATGGCATATAAACATCTAAAAAAGTGTTCTACATCCTTAGCCATCAGGGAAATGCAAATTAAAACTACTTTGAGATCCCATCTCACTCCTGTCAGAGTAGCTACCATCAAGCAGTCACACTTTATTGGAAGTTGTCAGAGGCTTTGCATTTAACCTGGGTGTCCATTTGATTGAAATTCTCTGGAGAATGTAATTTTTTTCTTGTTTGCTGAACAAAGAGATTTACTGGAGGTTGCCTCTAAGTAGCACACTTGCCTAGTACTTTGAAGAAATGACTCAAACAATAAAATCTCTGTATATAAAAACAACTTTTCAGGAATGCATTCATGAGTAAAACAGTAGTTCCCAAACTCCAAATTGTGAACCATTGCCAGGCTTGTTGCCGAGAAATCACCTGCAAAGACTGTTTCAAAATATATAAGATGGGATACATCCCTAGAAATTCTGATTCACAATGTCTGGGGGTAGAGTCCCATAAGCTAGACTTATAGCAAGAAATTGTAGTAATTCTTATGCACAGACTGGTGTGGGAAGCACTGAGAAAGTCAAAGTCTGCCTATTTTTGTTTTGTCTGTATGTCTCAAATATCTTAATGATTTTCTTTTGCCTTCAGAATAAGGTTCAAGCACTTTAACTTAACATCCTGATCCAAGCCCTCCATTATTTAGCCCTCACTCCCCTTCCAGTCTTATTTGTCTTATTCCTCTTCACCACCTCTATTACCCTCAATCTAATTGAATTTGTCACTGTTTCCCATTTTGTTTTCATGCCTGGACAGTTTATTCACACTATTGCTTTTGAGTCCATATTCTTTCTCATTTCTCTGCACTCATAGATCTATGCGGTTTTTTGCAGTCCATACTATAGTGTGCATAAGAACAATGTGGGGATCTTTTTAAAAATACTCTCGGCTCTCCCTTCTGAGGATCCTGATTCAGTAGGAATGGAGTCCTTGAGCACCTCAGATATCTGATATTGAGCACATCTTAACAAACACTGCATCTAGACTAAATGCCATCTCTTTACCATATCATTTCTGGATATGTTTACACTTTCCTATTCCAATTCCCATGATGGTCTGTTTATATTATGTAATTAATATTTCACTCACTACCTTGTATTTTTATTATTCACATATATTATCATTTCTTGCACTAAATACCCATTCATGAGTACCCAATATAAAACACATATGTTCTTCAGTTGCATCTGTTTTCCTGAAAATGTCATAATTTGTTCTTATTTATGGCTAAAATATATATATATATATATATATATATATATATATATATATATATATATCACATTTTCTTTACCCAATTATCTTTTCTTTTGGAAGGGTCTTGCTGTGGCACAGGCTGACCTGGAATTCACTGTGTAGTCTCACATTGGCCTTAAACTCACAGTGATCCTCCTACCTCTGCCTCTGGAGTGCTAAGATTAAGGGCATGCACCACACCAGCCCCATTTATCTTTTGATGGGTACTTAGGCTAGTAAGAGTTCTGAAGGTACAAAAGGGAGTAGTGGGAGAGGGAAGAAATGAAGGGGTGGAGTGATTATTGCCCGCATGCTAGCATGAATATATCCTTATGAAACTCATTGCTGTGTACATAAATATAGACCAATAATTTTTTGACCAATAAAATTTTGATTTAAAAGTAAATATTTATCATTAGAAAAACAAGCAAGAACATGATCTCCATAGGAGAAATTTTCTTAATTTCACCTTAATTTATTAAGTCTACTTTTTTCAGAAAATACCTAAGTAAGAGTGTGTAGTATAAGGGGGGTAGTAATGTTTAAATCACTCTTCAATAGATGGGAAAGAGGACAGAACTTGTCACACAATGAAGCTTTATTTTCCCTAATTTATGTGGAAATGAAGCAAGTCTTTTCTCAATGCATAGCATATGAGATTTGTATGTAAGAGTAGAATCTTAGAAGACTTAGGGAGATTGGACAATCTCAGAGCACAACAACGCCTGGATTCCAGGGAGCCTCTTAGCTTAGGTAGGATGCAAAGCACCTGGCATTTCTAAATACAGTACTTCTGCCATACGGGAAGGACGAACACAATGCTGAGAGGTGCAGAGGAGAGGCAAGAGACATTGGGAAATGGGGGTTTGGGAATGCTTGTCTTGGGACAGGCTTCCCTTCCTTTCCACATCCAGAGCATCAGCTGCATTTGTGGAAGAACTGCCTATTGTTGAAATATGCTTGCTCCATCAATTGACATACATAATACAAAATTTATAAAATATATGGTAACTCATTTTGCTAGATTAGAACATATGCTTCTACATTCCCATACTCAGAGTTATCTTAAACACATATAATGTGCACATTCTTATATTTTATTATTGATTATTTAATAAAAATTATGTCAAGTTAGTCATACTTTTATTTCAGTCTTCTTTTTTTTTTTTTTACTAGTGGTGTGTGCATATAAATTTAATGGTTTTTTGTTTTTCTCAACTAAAAATGAGATTAATTGCATATGTAAAGGCCAGTGAGTTAAAATACATGAAAAAAGATAGACATGGTGGTCTCTACCTGCAATCTCTGCACTTGGATTAGCAACATAGATGGATTGTGAGTTCAAGGCCTTTGGAAAGAATAATTCCAGGCTACTTTGGGTGACATTAGGAGATTTTCAAAACAACAAAGTTTATAAAACATTTAAATTTCCTGTAAATCGAATGATTTTAGTATAATTGCCACTATTATAACCATTCAGTAAAACCTATAAATCAATATAATTTCGTCGTTTCACTCTTTATTGCCTAGACACCACTTTTGATGTAGATGGAAAATAATTTATCCATATATTCCATTTTCGTTGCCATTCATTTTGCTTCCGTTTTTGCTACTAAAAGGTAACATAAAGCACTTTGTTGTTTTTCTTACTCTCCCAAGCAAAAAATAACTGGGTTTAAAAGCAAATATTGTTTTTAATTTAATTAAATGTTGCCACATTGCTTTCTTAAAAGCACATAACAAATTTACAGTTCCACCAGCAATATATATGTGAGTACACTAGCCTACAATCCCACCATATTGAGCTTATGGGTCTAGGTTCTGAAAATAACATGTTAGCTAGTTAAATTCCCTTCTGTAGAAAGTGGTTCTCCATAAATTTTCCTATTGTGATATTTAATGTATATGTTTGACAGTTTCATACATACATACAATTTATTTTAAGTCTTTGTATATGGTGTTTCTTTTTGTTCATTTGTGTGAGTGTGGAGGAATGAATGCCATAGCATGTGTAAGTCATAGGATATTCTTGGGTTGTAGGTCCTCGCTTTCTACCTTGTTTGAGGCAGTCTCTTGTTGCTCATGGCTGCAATCCCCAGGCTAGCTGGAATTTCCTTATCTCTGCCTCCCTTATTGCAGGAGGTACATTGAGATTTCACACACACTACAATACCTGGGATTATATTGGTTCTAGACATCCAAATTCAGATTGTCACACCTGGTCATAAAACACTTTTACCCACTCTTTTTGAATCCCTTCTTCCTAATTTCTCTCCTATTTTTATATCTTCTTTTTTAATGAATCATTGAGTTTATTTAAGGTTTCTTGCATGAGCATGGATGAGAGGTTACTGACTGGAATATGGACAACTTGCCAATAGATACACCACTGAAGAAAATGACTTCCATCCCTCTTACAGGCATTAACTGCCAATAGCTCCTCAAGGAGGGATTGAGATTTCTGAGTCCTTCCCCAATCTGTGATAGAATGTTAATGGGCCTAGTCTTATTTAGGTCTTCTGCAGATAATCAGAGCTGCTGTAAGTTCATAATTTTAATGGCCACACCATGCCCATAAGATAGCATTTTACAGAATTCCCCATCTTCCAGTTTTCACTTTCTTTCTAACCCCTTTTCCAAAATGTTCTCTGACCAGGATTGACAGTAGCACTAATCTATGGGTATAAACATAATTATTTATAAACATAATTATTTATAACTTCTGCATATTTTGAATAAATTGGTTTCCTTGTCATTTTAAGACCTTCTTGTATAGTGTTAGAATAAGCTCATTTGTTTCCTAAATGTAGCTGTTACCAATTTCTTGATGGTGTTTCCATTATTGTGTTTTATGTATAGATTATCTAAAATTACACACACACACACACACACACACACACACACACACACATATATATATATATATATATATATATATATATAATAATTTTGTAACTCTTAGGTTTTTGGAACTGGTTAAGAGGATTTACTCACTCTATATTTATTCATTCCCTATACTTTATAAACAACTTTTACAATTTTTATACATTTAGGGCTGGGAAGATGGCTCAGTGATTAAAGGTACTTGCTTACAGAGCCTGCCAGCCTGGATTGAATTCTCAAGCCACCCATGTCAGCCAGATGGAAAAAGTGGAGTATCTGGTATCCACTAGCAGTAGCAAAGAGACCCAGATATATGTGTATGCATGCACATACTCATATGTACGCACACACACACACACAAACACATGTGCACACATACATAAGTAATCAAAAAATCTTCACCTGAAAATTATATTTATTTTAGGTATAAAATAAAGGCCTAATTCTATTTTAAATTATGACCCAACTGGATCCATTCTATTCATTATTAATACATCTTTGCCCCAATGAAATGAAATACCACTTTTGTTGTGTGAAAGGCTTATATATAGAATATAAGTTTGCATTACATATTTTCTTCCTAATCAGATTGTTTATTATTCATGTACCACTACCAGATTTTGCTTTGATTACAGTGATGTTAGAGCATATTCTGATATCTGGATAATTGTTCCCACTTTCCCTCCCTTCTTCTTTTATTTTTCATGATTATTATAGGATATTTATTCTTGTCTATAGGTACTCAAAGCATATTGCATGAAACCACTGTTTTTCTGCTGTAAAAATGCATTGTGAATTTAAATTGGAATTTAAAAATTTAATGCTGACATTGAGAAAAATTGAAGCGTTATGATATCAACTCTTATGATTCATACATTCCTTTTTTCAAATGATTTTGTTTTATGTCCTTCACAACAGTATTTCCATTTTCTTGATATCGGTTTGATTCTTTGCTTGTTAAATTTATTTCAGCATATTACATAGGTTTTTTTCATTATTATGACAAGACTTTTCCATTTTCATCTCCGTGTTTATTATTTGAATAGAGGAACACTTTATATTTTGTGTTTACTAACCTTATATTGCTTTACATACCAAGTTCTCTGAATATGTATTACAGATTTTACTAGTGTGTTTTGTTTACAAAATGTTGTGAGACAAGAAAATAACCATCGTTTCTTATGCTTATATTAGTTTATAAGGGTGGGTTTTTATCAGATAAGACCCCCAGCGATGTAAAATAATAGCAGGAACACGAAGCCTTGTTTAATTGCAAGTTGTATTTGAACTGGTCAGGGCTTTGCCATTTGGGATTATATTTGGCATCAATTTTGGTAAACAATCTGTACTATTTTTAGAGATTTCCTTCCAATCCTATTTAACTTAGAAATGTATAAAAAAGCAACTAAGTTTTATCAAATGACTTTTAAATGTGTATTGATATCATTCATATATATTTCCTCTTTAATTGATGTCATAAATTATGTTGAGAGATTTTCTGATAGTGAATTTCCTTTGCATTTAATGAATTTAATACCTTATGTTGGTTAATAAGTTCTGTGAAACAAACCAGCTAAAATCCTAATGGCTTACAGAACAATTTACTGTTATAATAATAATAACAATAATAATAATTATTATTATTACTATTATTTGTTGTGAATAAGTTAGCTGGGGTATGGATGACTGGTGATATATTCTGGCTCAGTAAAATGGCTCTAATTGTCACTTCAGGTTGGTTGGGTTCTTTTGCTTCAGGCTATGTTGGTTGGCACCACTTTGTCCCACGAAAATATTATGTTTCTAACTGGGAAAGCAGGGTAGCACAACTAGTATTGAGACACACGAAAGAAGAAGGAAATGCATAAGGCCTAGATAGGAAAATGACATACTTCTATCTCATTTTATGCACCATATAAGTTCACTTGGCCGATCCAAAAATTCAAGGACAAAGAAATTTCTAGTATGTAAAAAAAAATCTCCTGGACAAAGGGTGGGGTGAAGATTAAGGATCCATATATAATCTTCCAAATCCTAATTGGTAATCATTTTACTTTATTGAAAGACTCCTGGGTTATATTTACTAAGGTTCTATTTAAAATGTTAGCATGTCTATCCTAAAAGGATACTCTCTATAGATTTCTCTATTTGTAACCTCCTTTGTATAGGAATTAAATTTGATCTCATGAAAAATAATTCAGAGAATTTCCTGCTTTTTATGGACTAGAAGAGTTTAAATGACATTGAAATACTTGTGTTTTCTTCAAAGCACTTAACAGTTGAATGAAACCAATGAACTGTTTTGCTGTTATGACTTTCTCAGTGATGTTTATTCATTATTATATTCTTCCACTTCTTATTGGGCTAATCTGTGTTTTAAAAAATCATATTTAGACTTCAACTGTGCTATAATAGAGTTTAATGCATATGTTTTATAATTATTTAAATCTGTCTTTATGTATGGTTATGTCCCCCTTTTCCATTTCAAGTTTTGTTAAGTTTTTTCTTTCCCTTAATTGGACTTGCAAAGGGATTATCTGTTTTTTGGGTTATCTCAAAGAACAAGTTTTGAGGTGGGCATAGTGACATACACCTTTAATCCCAGCACTAGGAGGCAAAGGTATCAGGATCACTGTGAGTTCGAGGCTACACAGAGACTAAATAGTGAATTCCAGGTCAGTCTAAACTAGAGCAAGGCTCTATCTCTAAAAACCAAACAAAAATTTTGACTTTGTTATTCATTTAAAATTTTTAGCATTCCTTCCTCTTTCCAGACTAATTTCTGATACTTTTCCAAATAGCATAAGAATAGTAAATTCATTTATTTTCTCATCTTTGTGTATGCTAAAGACAAGACTATATGATTATTTTCTGACTTCTGCATTCTCTGTGCCATGGTCATTTTGAAATGAAATATCCTTTTTAAATGCTATCAAGATAATTTGTAATTTCACATTTGATACAGTGGTGGTTTTATATTTCTTATGTTGCAGTTATTTACATCATTTCAATTATGTAGCAGTTTTGTTCAGAAAAGCTCTTTTCCTTTATACTTATACTATCTTATATGGTCCCATCATTTTGGCATTTTAACTTTGTGCTTAGTAATTCCTGTTCCACTGTATTTTCCAGGCCATTATCTTGGGTCTCAGCCATTATGACCCTCCACTTCAGTTCATCTACTGAGGGTTTGATTTGATAAATCACATTTTTGTAGCTCCTGGGTGTCTATAACTTCATATTGCCCTTGAATCTTTATATGTCCTTCTAATTTGTTATTATTGTTGTTGGTTTTGATGTTATCACTTGTCTCTCCTCCCACTGATTTATTTCTTCAGTTACTCCACTGCAAAAAATATTTTATTTATTTGAAAGAGAGAGAAAGGGAGAGAGGGAGGAGGGAGAGTATAGGCACACCAGGGCTGCTTTCAATTGCAAACTAACTCCAGATGCATGCACCACTTGGTGAATCTGGCTTTATGTGGGTACTGGGGAATTGAAAGCAAGTCTGGCTTTATAAACAAGTGTCTTTAACCAGTGAGCGGCTTCTCTAGCCCTGTTCAGTTATTCTTTGCTTAAGAAACACATTTGTGGTTGGACAGATTAAACTGCTTAGAAAGTATTTTGTCATCTAGCCATTGAGGTTGTCTTCTGGTCAAAATACAGTTGGTTTTTGATTAGGAAGAAACTAAACACATGAAGGAAACTGCCCTTTGTCTATGGCTGAATTATATCTACTGTTTTTATTCATTCCTGCTTAGTCTCTGAAGCCCTAGGACAGCATAAACATAGGTTTGATATGTCTTACTTTTTTTGATCTCCCAGAGTTAAGCCTTTTAGTGCTATGTCCAGGCTTTTCTTTGCACTCAAGGGAGAAAGAATGACTACACGTCTTTCTTCTGGGATTCTTGCCACATCCAGGATCACAATTATATTAAACTCTTCCATAGGCCTCAATACATATTTTGCTCAGAAGAGGTAGGTAGAATGGAGACTGGAATGGGAAACAATATATCTTTAGGATTCTATCTTCTTACAGCTCTCTGTGGTATCTAGAGAAGAAATAAAAAAAGGTCTCTGGATGACTTGACTCTAATTATATTACCTGTCAAACAGTTGCTTTATAATACTATCAGGCTGGTGGTTAGGTGCAGCACAAGTGCCTATAATATTCTGGGAACAGTGATAATGATCACCACTAAAATATTATGATGCTAAGGGATTTAACATAATTTAAAACTAGGCTAATACCAAGTGGGAGGAATGAGGAGGGTATAGATCTGGAGGGTTCACACTAGAGAGTTAGACAAATATCTTTAATGACTTCAGCTTGAAGGACCAAATGAGGCAAGGGAATCAAACTGAGGAAATCTGAAAAGTTTCCAGGTGTAGCCACACAAGGTTACGGAGGAAGTAAGAATTCACAGAGAGATCTGTTAATACACTCTTTGGCCATAACAGTATCCTGCTAACAGTGACTTCTGTTTCATTCCAACCTTCTGAGTCTTGAAATTCTCTCAATGGCAAACTCTAAATTAGAATCATAACAGCAAAGAGACTTCTGAGAAACACAGTTCCTAGACTTAACCACCAGTGGCAGGGTTAGGTGAATTGATAGAGTGTGATAGGTGAAATCACTCAGATCACCAACAGGAAGAGCAAAGAAGAGGAGTGTTGGATTATAGGCATGTGTATTGGTTCCTTTCTTGTTGCTGTGACAAAACACATGAGCTGAAGCAACTCAAGGAAGGGAAAGGATTATTTTTGTCTTAGTGTTTCAAGGGGAAGTTTTATCATGATTGGGAAAGCATGGCAGGAGCAGGAAAATGGCATCATATCAGCAGGGAAGAAATAGAAAGAGCAATGAATTCTGGATGCTCAGCTAGCTTTCTCATTTTTTTTTTTTTTTTTGGTTTTTGCAAGGTAGGGTCTCACTCTGGTCCAGGCTGACCTGGAATTAACTATGTAGTCTCAGGGTGGCCTCGAACTCTCGGCAATCCTCCTACCTCTGCCTCCCGAGTGCTGGGATTAAAGGTGTGCACCACCACACCCGGCTTTCTAATTTTTATACAGTCCAGGAACACAGAGCATGGAAAGGTGCCACCTACAGTTAGGGTGTGTCCTCCTACCTCAATTTATCTAATCTAGAAAATCCCTCAAACACATGAGCAGAGATTTGTTTCCATGGTAATTCTAAATCCTTGTCACGTTGACAATCAAAGAGGAACCATCACAATATGACTTAAAAGAGGCTCTGGAGGGGACCCTCCTATCCTTAGTAACAGGGTCATAATGCTCTTGACTAGCAAATTTTCATGTAGTTCTCACAAAATCCAGATCACCCCTCACTATTCACAGATTCTTGAAGAATCTTCTAAACCATGACAACCAGAGACTACTTGAAAATGTCAGCAAGGGATTTTGCAACAAAAGACTCAAATTCAAATCCTGTTACTTTTGTTCAATATCTTTGGCAACTTGAACAAATTGTTCTTCCTTGGCTGTTATTTGTAAATCTAAGATTAAAGTATATGACATTTAAAACAGTTACAAGGATAAAGTGATAGTACATATAAAATACCATATATTCTTTCCTCTGTATTTTGAAATATTTTGTTTTTATTTATTTATTTGAGAAAGAGAGAAAGAGGTCAATAAAGAGAGAAAGAGAGAGGAATGGAGAGAGGAAGATAATGGGCATGCCAGGGCCTCCAGCCACTGCCAACAAATACCAGATGCATATGCCACCATGTGCATCTGACTTACATGGGTACTGGGGAATCATACTTGGGTCCTTAAGCTTTATAGGCAAGCACCCTAAACCCTAAGCCATCTCTCTAACCCTCCTCTGTTTTTATTTACTAGATTTTTGCCTTTATAGTGGTTTTTGTACATGACAACAGCAAAGAAAAAATGCTGTAGCTTCTTTCCATCCATAGCAATGGAGAGTCTTCAATGGGGCTCCTCTTTGCTGTCTTAGCAGCAGTGGAAACAACCACTCTATCATGGATCCAAGTTACATCTTTCAAAAGCAGACAGCAGTAGATCCTTACCTCATATGCTAAGAACACTTTATGTAATAGAGTAGAACAAGTAGGGGGAATGTGATAAGAAATATGCATTACTTTAGTCACTGGAGGGGAAATGAGAACATGAAAATGGGAAGCTTTACCATCAGTTGCACTGGCAAAAGTAGAATGGGACAGAATGAAAATCCTTGAAGTGAGAAAATGTAGAATATGGAGACTCCCTTGGAGAAAACCATAGTTAGCTGTGTATGACAGGTATAGTTGTGACAATGTGTAATTGATAAAGTCATTCTTAGTCCCACACACGTCACATATATATTCTTTGTCACTGATAGTGTTTGTATACATAGCCCCATCAGACACATGTATTAAAGGCCCTGTCACTATCTTATGGTCTAACTGGGGGCAATTTTAGGAGGTGGAGCCTAGTTGGAGAAAGTGAGATCATAGGGGGTGTGTTCTCAAAAAAGTATATTGGGCCTCAGTTTCTTCTTCATACTCTTTCATTTACTCATGAAGTGAACAGCTTTCTTCACTACATGCTTCCACCTAGAAATCTTCCTTTGTTACAAGCATAAAAGTCCATCTAACTATGGATTCCAAACCTATGAGCTCAAACAAACCTTTACTTGTTAAAAGTTGATTACTTCAGGTATTTTGTAATAGTAATGGACATTTTACTGGCACACACCAACTGGATTACATATAGTTTGAACTGAATGAAAATACAGGCCTAAGTGCAGGCATATTAGCTACCAAAGGTGAGCCAAAAGAAAGTGAAACTAGTAGGTTGCACCACTGTAGGAACAGTATAAAAATACTCAGATTGTTATTTATTGACTAGTTGCACATTATCCTTTTTTCCCCTAAAATGTAATAGCTATATACAGTACCAGCTGGGTATCAGGGCGTTGTGGAAGGCATAGAACCAGACACAAACCCCTGTCACTATTGAAAAGTCTGCAAGAAACTGTCCAAGATGAGATAGGGCAACACATTGATCACTTAACTTGTTGGAAGGAAAGGAAGATTTTCAGAACCTATTTTTACTAAAAGCCTGGATGATAAGATAAGATTGGAGAGAAACAGAGAGGTGTCAAAGATTGGATTCTCTGAAAGCAATATACCTGCCATCCATGAAATTTGTGGTAAGTAATCTATTGTCTCTGCTTATGGTATGTTTGTCTATGCAAAAGCTTTTTAGCTTCATGAGATTCCATTGGTTTAATGATTGTTTCATTTCCTGGGCTACTGGGTTTTTGCTCAAGAAGACTTTCCCTACTCCTATATCATGGAGAGTTCCTCCTATTTTTTTCTTCCAGTAGGAGAAGAGTTTCAGGTCTTATATTGAGGTCTTTAATAAATTGGGACTTGATTTTTAATGTATGGTGAGATGAGTGGGTCTAGTTCCATTTTTCTACATATGGTCATCCAATTTGTCCAGCACCAGTTGTTGAAGATGCTGTCTTTTCTCCAATCTACTTTACTGGCACTTTTGTAAAAGATCAAGTAGCTATAATTAAATGACTTAAGGTCTGGATCTTCAATTCTGTTCATTGGTCTATGTTTCTGTTTTTATGACAGGACCATGCTGTTTTTGTTACTATGACTTTGTAAGATAGCTTTAGATCAGATATGGTGATACCTCTGGAGGTGTTTATTTTGCTGAGGACTTGTTTGGATATCTGAGGCTTTCTGCCATTCCATATGGATTTTGAGATCATTTTTTTCTATCTCTGTGAAGAATGATGCTGGCATTTTTTTGGGCATTGCATTAAATCTGTATATTGCTTTTGGTAGAATTGCCATTTTCACAATATTAATTCTGCTTATCCAGGAGCATGGGAGGTTTTCCATCTTCTCAAGTACTCCTTGATTTCTTTCTTGAGTGTTTTTTATGTTTTCATTGTATAGGATTTGCACCTCTTGGTTAGTGTTATTCCAAGGTATTTAATTTTTTTTTGTTGCTATTGAAAATGGGATAGCCTCACTGATTTGTTTCTCTGTATATTTTTCCTTTGCAAATGGAAAGGCTGTTGATTTTATGTGTTGATTTGGTATCCTGACCATTTACTGAAGGAATTAATCACCTTTAGAAGTTTTGAGATGGAGACTTTTGGGTCACTTATGTATAGGATCTTGCCATCTGCATCTAGGGCTAAATTGACTTCTTCCTTTCTAATTTGTATTCCTTTTATTTTTTCTCCTGTCTTTGCTTGGGCTAGGACTTCTAGTACTATGAACAACAGCAGTGGTGAGAGTGGGCACCCCTTTCTTTTTCCTGATCTCAATGGGAACTCCTTGAGTCTTTCCCTGCTAAATATTATTTGGGCTTGAAGTGTTTTGTATATACCCCTTATTGTGTTGAGATATAAACCTACCATGCATATTCTCTCCAGTGTTTTGATCATGAAGTGATGTTGTATTTTGTCAAAGGCCTTCTCTGTATAAATTGAAATAATTATGTGGTTCTCATGATTATATTTATTCTTGTAATGTATTACATTGACCGATTTCTGTATGTTGAACCATCCCCTGCATCTCTGGGATGAAGCCTACTTGATCCAGGAGGATAATGTTTTTGATATGTTGTGGAATTTGTTTTGTGAGGATTTTGTTTAGGATCTTTGCACCTAAATTCATCAGGAATATAGGCCTATGGTTTCCTTGTTGCATTTCTGTTTGGTTTTGGTATTAGGGTGATGCTAACTTCATAAAAGGAGTTGGGAAGGATTCCCTGGTCTTTGATTATGTGTAAAAATTGGTTTCAGTTCTTCAATGAAGGTTTGATAGAATTTGGCTGAGAAACCATGCAGTCCTGGAATTTTCATTTGAGGGAAGTTTTTGAATACCTTTTAAATCTACATGGATGTGATAGGTATGTTTAGGAGATTAATCTGCTCTGAGTTTAGATTTGGTAGGTAGTATGTGGCTAGGAATTCATGCATTTCTTCCAGATTACCCAATTTTATGGAGCAGAGGTTTTGGAAGTATCTCCTGATGATTAGTCCAATTACATTGATCTGTCGTGACCTCTCCTTTTTCATTTATGGTTTTGTTAATCAGAGTCTTCTCTTTTGCTTGATCAAATTGACCAGGGGATTATCAATCTTTCAAAGAACGAGCTCTTCATTTCATCAATTTTCTTTCTTGTTTTCTTAGTTTCTAATTCATTAATTTATGGTCTGATTGTGATTATTTCTTTCCATCTGGAGCTCTTAGGGTTGGCTTCTTCTTGTTTGTCCAATGCCTTTAGGTGGCACTTAGATTATTAATTTGGGATATCTCTGTTATGAAGGCATTTAGTGCTATGAATTTTCCCCTGGGGACTGCATTCCTTGTGTTCCATAAGTTTTGGTAAGTTATGTTTTCATTATTATTCAATTCTAGGAATTTTACAATTTCTTTTTTGATGTCTTCGACAACCTATTGATTGTTTAAAACTGTGTTGTTCAGTCTCCAGGACCAGGGGAGTTCTTCAATGGTCTATTATTGCTAATTTCTAGCTTTAAAGAATTTTGATCTGATATGATGCAGGAAGTTACTTCAATTTTTCTGAATATATGGAGGCATGCTTTATGGTCTAAGATATGGTCTATTTTGGAGAAGGTTCTGTGGTCTGCTGAGAAGAATGTGTATTCTGTAGAATTGGGGTGGAAAGTTCCATAAATGTCCATTAGGTCTACTAGTTCTATTATTTCCCTGTTGATTTTCTGCTTGGATAATCTGTCTATTGATGATAGTGGAGTATTGAAGTCTCTGACTATGATGGTATTGGTCTTTGTTTGGTTGTGAAGGTTTTGTTTTATAATCTGTGGTGCACCTGTGTTTAGCACATATAGATTTATGATTGTGATATCCTCATGTTGGATTGTTCCCTTGATGAGTAAGAAGTGTCATTTTTGTCTTTTGGAATACTTTTGTTTTGAAGTTTATTTTCTCAGATATTAATATAGCAACAGCTGTTTGTTTCTTATTTCCATTTGCTTGGAATATCATTTTCCATCCTTTCTCACTGATGAGGTTTTTCTGTCTTTAGTGGTGAGGTGGGTTTCTTGAAGATAGCAGATAGAAAGGGCCAATTTTTGATCCACCCTGTTAACTTGTGTCTTTTGATGGACAAGTTAAGACCATTAATATTTAAGATTATAAGTGTGAAGTTCGATTTAATCTCTTCCATGATGGATGAGGTGCTTTATGGGGTTTGGTGCTTTCTTGTGTTTTGTATTCTTTTGAGTCTGCTCTAGTTTTGGTTCTTGTGAACTTCTTCTTGTAGGCTCTTGAGATTGGTTGTTTGACTCTTTTGTGTGGAGAATTCCCTGAAATATTTTGTGTAGGCTTAGTTTTGTGTTTATATAATCATAGAGTTGACTTTTATCATGGAAAGTTTTCCTTTCACCATCTATTATGAGGTATACTAGCATTGGGTACAGTAGTCTGGGTTGGAAGCCATAGTTGTTAGACTTTGCAGTGTTCCATTCCAGGCCCTTGTGGCTTTGAGAGTTTCCATTGAGAAATCTGAGGTGATTCTGATGGAATTGTCTTTGTATGTTGTGAATTGTTTCTCTCTTCCTGTTTTTAGCACTCTCACACACAGGGACCAGGCTGCCTCAAGGCAACAGCAGAGGTACTGGGACCAGGGAACTTGGAAGTAGGGAACCAACCAGGACCTGTGGCCTACTTACTCCCCACACCCTCCAGAGTAGAGGATGTGGGAGTTGGGGACCCAAGAGCCATTTAATCAAGAATGCAGAGGAAGGAGCCTGCGTCTGCAGCAAGCTTGTAGGGTCCCTGCAGCCCCAAGCCAGCAGCAGAGGAACCTACCCTGACTAGGGAACTGGGAGGAGGAAGGGGAACAGGGAGATGTGCCTTACTTACTCAGAGTGTGCACCCTCCGGAGCTGGGGATCCCTGAGTTGGGGACCCAGGAACCTTGAGCCAGCAGTAGGGAACCTGACCTGGACCAAGGAACTGAGAGGAGGATGAGGAACAGGGAGCTCTGGCCTACTCACTCTGCATACACCCTCCAGAGCAGGGGAATCCATGAGTTGGCATCCCAGGGGCCCTTCAATCAGGAAGGCAGAGCAAGGGGCCTGCTTTTGCAGCAAACTCGTAAAGTCCAGGCAGCCTCAAGCCAGCAGCAGGGGAACCAACCAGGATCCAGGAACTGGGAGGAGGGGGCCATGGAGATCTGGTCTCTGATATCTTTATTCTTGCTGTAGTGCCAGGATTCCTCTTTGGGAAACATTTAGAGGTATTTATTATTTCGCAATTGTCAAAAATATGCCATGTCATATTAAGGAAGAAGAGAAGAATTTTGGAAGTGTAAGGATCTATTTGAGTCATTGTCCTGGATGTTCCTTTTATTAGCTGTGTAATCTTTCTCAGGTAACTTTCTTTACCTTTCAGTTTCCAAAGCTGACAATGGCTATGATATTGATGATGATGATGACAGTAACTCACAATGTTTCTTTGAATATAAAATGGCATAATCTGAACAAATATTTAGCATAGACAAGAAACTCAGTGCATTTAATATATATTATTATGAAGATGAAGGTATTTATTATGACATTCATGTGTCAGGCATTGGGCTAAATCTTGGTATGGATATGGGGGAGTTCACCTAGTTCTTCTCAAAACACCTCAGTGAGAGAAGTCAAGACGTATACAAATTCAAGTATGGGAACAACTTGATACTATATCCAATTTTTTTTTACAAGAATTGCTATTTGCCTGCCTGCTGTATTTTAGTATTATGAGAATGTGTACTGAAATAAAGGCAAGAACAAGATCTGAAAATCTTTTGGAAACTTACCACAGCCAAGGTATTTTTTGTGTTATTTGCTGAGAGACAATGGCTAAGTTTCTGTTTCAAATGTAGAGAAAATAGTTCTTTGGATATAGAGCATTCCTTGAGAAAAAGGCTAATATTGATCAGCCACACCTCTCTACATAGGAGATTTCAAATGCTGTGGAATGACAGGGGTTCTTGATGGACAGCCCGTGCTGCCCAGTGATGTGTATTGTTTTGAAGTATGAGTGAATCCTTCAAAAACTCTAGCTCAGTGTTTCCTCTTTCATTGGACAAGCAAGTGACAAAACATTTAAAAATGTCAATTCCTGACAGGCCAATATCATATTATAATGGTCCCAATGCTCAGTGGTTTTTTTGTAAATGTTTTATTTTTTATCTATTTGTTTGAGAGAAAGAGACAGGGAAGGAAGGAGAAAGGTAGGGAGGGTGGAGAGAGAGAGGCCTCCAGCAACTGCAAACAAATTCCAGATGCCTGTGCCACCTTGTGCATCTGGCTTACGTGGGTACTGGGGAATTGAGCTGAGGTCATTTGGCTTTGCAGGCAAGTGCCTTAACCACTAAGCCATCTCTCCAGCCCCTAATGTTTGGTTTTATAGGAGGCACAAAATCACATGTCTGCTTGTGGTGAATAGGAAAGGTCTTACTGTTCAGCTGTTACTGAATAAATTATTGACCTCTCCCTGTCTTTAACTTCCCTTCACTTCTAAAACCCATTCTGATCTTTACAAACAGAAAACATAGAAATCTGAGTCCAAAAACAATCTTAGCATTCTCATTTTCATTGTAATGTATTTGTGTAACAGAGCACCCCAAAACTGAATTCTTCAGACAAAAACTATTTGGAACACAGTTCCTTGGGTCAGGAATTTGGGCAGATTTGAGTCCTTTTCTATCCCCATGAAATCTGGCACTTACAATTTGAATGGCTGGGAGCAGTTGTGATGGCCTGACTGGAGTCACACATCTGGAGCCTTGGTTATTTCTATCCACTGTATTCCTTAGCAAGCTTTCACATGACCACATCCTATAGTCATCTTAGGGTTCCTCACATCATGGGTCTCAAGGTGCCTTATGTCTTACATGGTGGCTGAGGTTCTCCCAAGTGAAGAATCTTCCAAATCTCTTAATGGCCTGTCCAGAAATTGGCTCCACATCACTTCTGCCACATTGTATTGGTAAAGCAAATTACAAGGCCAGTCTGGATTTAAGGGGAAGCACACAATAGGTCTTTGGGGTGGAATGATATGCGGATTAGGAGAGCTTGTTGTATGCTATTCCAATAACTGTTGTTACACCTGTTTCAGTCAGCTTTGCATTACTATGATGAAATAACCAAGGCAGCCTTTGTAATAAAGTTAAAAGATTTACTTAGCTCAGTTTTGGGGGCTGACAGTCTAAACAGCAAGATGTAGGCTCTGGATCTGGAAAGGGTTCCATAGCTGATGGATAATGGCAATGGTAAGCACACTCACAAAAGATCAAGCAGTCACATCATGGTGGAGTGTGTGTGTGTGTGTGTGTGTGTGTGTGTGTGTGTGTGTGTTTGAAGCACTTACATGGCTAAATAGGAAGTCAGAGATACCAAGACTGGTGCCCACAACACCTTCTTAGGTGAGGCACAACCACACTCACAATGACATCAGGCACTGTCTCTTAATAGCTCTATCACCTTTCTTTTTCTTATTAATTTTTTAATTTTATTTTTATTTTTTATTTATTTTTTAATTTTTGGAGAGAGACAGACAGAGGGAGAGAGAGACAGATAGAGAATGGGCATGCCAGCAGTCTCTCAGCTGCTGTGAATGAAATCCAGATGTGTGCGCCCCCTTGTGGGAAAGTGTGGCATTGCGTCCTTGCATCACTTTGCATCTGGCTAAACGTGGGACCTGGAGATTGGAACCAGGTTCTTAGGCTTAGGAGGCAGGCAACTTAACCGCTAAGCCATCTCTCCAGCTCTCTATCACCTTTCAATAGCAGCACCTTCAGGACCAACCACAATGGACAGTTGTAGGATAACTGAACTATAAACAAACCATATAAGCAGGTAAAACCAACTATATAATTTTTAAATATTTTAATTTATGAGAAGAGAGACAGAGTGGAGAGAGGGAGGGAGAAAGGGAGGAAGGGAGGGAGGGAGAGAAAGGGCATTCTAGGGCCTTCTGCCATTGCAAATGAACTACGGACACATGCACCACTTTGTGCATCTGGCTTTATGTGGGTAGTGGGGAATTGAACTCAGGCTGCAACCATTGCAACCAAAAACCAAGTGCCTTTTACCAGAACAGAGTTTCTGCTCTGAAGTATTATGCATGAAAACCATGTTTTGTCCAGTGAAAATCTATCTTGTAATTAAAATATCTAATTTGTTGGTACTTGGTTGATAGTGTCTCTACACTCAGGTAATCCAGCACAGGCTATGGCCGTACATCTATGGGTCTTTTCTGCGTCCACTCAGCCCAACCTTACCAACCAGCATAGGCAACGAAACCTGAGGCCTGTTTTCAGAAGTACTGCTCAGGGATGCTGGTGGATGGACAAATGTGGACTCTAGAAGTTGGTGTCTTGAGGTATTTGGAAAGTATTGTGAAATAGACACAAGGTAGATGATAATGCACCAGGGTTGAGACACTCAGGACATTTTGACTTTATTGCCAATGACTCTATCCTCTGGTCCTTACTCCAAACAATAGCCCATCCCTCTCAATAGATATGGCCATGAAAAATTTGTTTTTAGAATATTGCCTTCATTTCAGGATCAAGTTGTTTATTATACATGATAGTCCCTGTGTTCCATGCTCTATAAGGTCTGTGGACTTTTCTCCCATAGGAGGGGCAGTCGGGTAAAACATATTTCATTATAGTGACAAGGCTGAAAGATGTGAAGTAACCAGACAGTGAAGATTGTTTGGCTGAAAACTGAAGGTACTTTCACCTCTGAGATGTTGATAAAGATGAAGAAGTAATAGTGTAAGCTAAATCACATCTTTACTATGATTTTTAAGTCTGAATCCCTAAGTGAACATGATTCCCAGCACTCTGTAGGAAGATTAAAGAGGATTGTGAATTTGAGGACAGCCTGGGGTACACAGGCTATTTCAAAGTCAGCCTATCATACACAGTGAGACCCTATCTCAAAACACAACACAAAGTCTCACTCTCTTTGGTGGTTGTGGCAGGAAGACCACTCCCTAATCATCCTGCCCAGTGTTGTATCTTCCCTCAGCTGATCATTCTTCAGTTTGGGAGCTGAACACTAAAGCATGCCTTTTATTGAGTCAGTACTAACAACACTCTGTTCATATTCCATAGCTCACCAGACTTCAAAGAGGGGCAGGCCCCATTCCTTTTATAGAACAGGCTAGCCATAAACTTCCTAGAAGATTCTCCAGGAGCTTTATTTAGGTAAGACCACATGTTCTTGTAGGAGAATAGTCATAATCCTGGGTGTTAGGAATACCAGTTTTTTAAATGTCATTGATTTGCCCCCATATGATCACGTGCCACTGTAGTGTTTTTGCATATGCTATTACTTTTATCTTTTATTTCTTTGGTAAGGTGGTTTACAAGGAGTAACCACACAGTTTTTCATGGACAGGTAGACTCTATTCATACTCCCAAGAAGACATCTCTTCAATACATTTTGGTGACACTAACCTAGGTTTTGCCACATGTTTACTATTAATGTCATTTAAGGAACAGAGATATCTGGTTTCTAGCTGGAAGTTATACTTGCTGGAGGTATCACTGATTATACAGCATTGAGGGTGAGAAGATGAGAGGGTGGATCTTATCTTTGCAGGTAGAGAACCTTCTGGATACCTTACTGTGGTTAGAAACCTGAGACACTCAGTATGCACATAAGTGTCATGGTCTTGTTGCTTATCTGGAGGATATGGACAAAGCAAATGACATGTATACACAGGAGTCGTGTGTGTGTGTGTGTGTGTGTGTGTGTGTGTGTCAGGGAGTGTGGAAAGACTTAAGCTCTTAAGCTTAGGACTGGCAGATAGGTCCAGTGACAATATTTGTCTCTTTTTTTTTGGAAGGCCAATAGAAGTACCAAGAGATAGTGTGCTGTGATGGACCACTAGTTTTTGAGAGAGACCTATGTGACTTCCTACTCAGCCTCCACCAACTCCCAGCTATATGCCCTCTTAGAAAGCTACTTAATAAACATCTGGATATGGTGTTTTATTCCTGTAATCTTTGCATCAGCCTGGGTTACATGGTGAGACTGTGTCTGAGAAAAAAGAAGTTAACCCCTCCAAGCCCTGATTTTTCATTTGTAAAATGAAAATAACAAGTCTACCAGCACTTACTAGGGCTGTTGTTGTAGAAAGTAAATAAGAAAATGATGTAAAAACATTTAGAACATTTAGCATGACTAAATGACACAGCTTAGGCACAAAATGAGTGGTGATTATTATTGGGTGTAAGCCCTATTTTACCTCTTTCCTCGTGTCCTTTCCTTTAAACCCACACAAATCTCCAACCTTTTAAAATTCTGCTCATTTGAAAAGAAATTCCTTCCGTCCCACAGTATTGATATTAATTAATGGTCTAACCTTGGGTTGGATAATTACATTGTGTCATCAAGCTCCAGGTTATTAGATATAATATACACGAAAACCAGGCCTCCAGTTCCTCCCAGACTGAGCATGGAGGCTGCAAATTGAGTTTAGAGGGTTGCTGACCTTTAGACCCCAGCTGGCAGCAGGGGCAGCCCACACTCTTGGTCTTGAAAGCCACCGCAGGCTCTTGTAATTGAGTTACTGCCTGAGATTCAGTAGGACTAATCCATCTATATGATTTCTTCGCCTGGTTTAATACCATTAACGAAACTTAATTAAGGAGCGGGTGGGATGGAGTAGACTAGGTGCATGGATTTCCTGCTTGGGACTCACTAGCACATCTCTATGTCCAGGATGAAGCCTATAGTCTGATTAATGGGTGGCTCTGTGGACTAGGTCATGCCAGCAGCCAACCAGTTTGTGTGTGTGGGGGGGCGGGTTCGGAGGTAGGGTCTTACTCTAGCTCCGGCTGACCGGTAATTAACTATGTAGTCTCAGGATGGCCTTGAACTCTTGGTGATCCTCCTACCTCTGCCTCCTGAGTGCTAGGATTAAAGACGTGCACCACTGCACCTGCACCTGGCCAATCAGTTTCTTAACAGAGTATGGGGCCCATATTGGTTCCAACTAACAGGAAAAAAAAAAAAAAAACGCAGAGGAAAAGTTTTCCTAACATTTAAGGTTAAATCCTGACTATCCAGTTCCTCCCTTCCCTTTCCTTGACTCCTCTGCTCCCCACACACTTCTGTAACAACAGTTTCTTTTTCTAGTTCTAATTTTCAAGGACTGACTGCATTGTCACAAGTATACCTCAGAGGACATGTTGCTCTTACTTTTCCTCTCTAGCCTCAAAGACTAGCCCCACCTCACTCACTTAGGGTTGCCTAACTTGAGCAGTGGGGACTCTGTCCAGGTTGTCAACCAGAGCAACCAGCCCTAGGAGGAGGGGCCAGCGTGTGGGGGTGGGGTTGCGAGGTGGCAGCCGCCTGGGTCAGTTTCACTCTCTGCCCTATTGACACCCAGATGCCAGCGCGCGCCCTTCTCTCCTCCTGGGGCATCGGGCTGTCACAACTTGGGCAGCTGGCCTGAGGCAAAGAGTCACCGACTCCGGGACCGAGATTCCACCACTCGGTGCAAGCGGCTGCCAACAGCGGAGTCCCCAAAGTGTAGGTGGCGATCCGCGCGGGGCCTGGGTAGCCCGGCCAGGAAAGCCGGCACTGGGAGTAAGAAGGGGCGGAGGTTGGGGACTCCTAGCTTGGATGCTCGCAGCGGAGCCCCCACTCCCGTGGGCTGGAAGGGTTTGGCCAGGCGGCGGCTGACGTCGGCGCGCCCCTGCCGAGCTCGGCTTTTACTACAAGCGGCAGGCGGCTTTGTGGGGCCCCGCCCTCGCCGGCCGCCCCCCGCCCCCCGCCCCCAGCGTACCCACACCTTGCGGTTTATATAGAATGCGCCCTGGGCTGGATCCGCTGCTCTCTGGGACCGGAGAGTTCTTGAGAAGGAGAGTGCGAGCGAGCGAGCTCCGCGGGGGTGTGGGTGTAGGGAGAGAGAACAGGTAAGGGCCATCCCTTGCGCCCCCGAGCCACTCGGGCCCCTCTTTTGGCAGAATAACAGGAACCTGAAAATGGATTAAAGGGAGAGAAAGAGGCGATTCTCCCGTTCCGAGTCCCCGCGGGCGAGAAGCTGCGCGGCTCTGCGGTGTAACAGGCTCACACATTGCTCATCACATGTTCAAACATTTCCCTTTCGGGGAGGCTTGTTATTTTTAAGTGAATATTTTCGTCTTTGTTGTGATTTAGGAGAGAAAAAAACCTTCCTCGGGTTTTTATTTTGATTGAGTTGCCGGTCCGCAGCAGATTGGGTAGAGGCGGGGGAAGGCTGCCCGTCAGTGCGCGGGTAGCCCACCCAGGCAACTCCCGGCGCGGCCCGCGCCGACCCGGCAAACGACCCGTGCAGAGCCCCGGCAGACTGGCGGCGAAATCCGGGGAGTCCCAGCCGCGCCTCTCGGGCGCCCCGTGGTTGGCGAGTGCGGCTCTCCGCGGGCGGGCTGGAGTGGCGGGGCGCGGAGGCAGCAGCCGCACCGCTTTGTCTCTCCACTTCTGGAGCGCTACCCACCGCTCCTCCCGCGGCCGGCCGCTGGGGCTCGCGGCGGCTCCTCCTTCACCCCTTTCCTTTCCTCCCCACTCTCTCGCAGGCGGCGGCGAGGAACAGCAGAATCCGCCCGGAGCCACGCTGAGGACAGCTCCGGATCGCTACTTGCCGCCCTAAGCACTCTCCCAAGTCCAGCCCGCTCGGCGAGGACTTCCGTCTCCTGGGCGAACCTTGTCAAGCAAGCTGGGATCTATGAGTGGAAAGGTGACCAAGCCCAAAGAGGAGAAAGATGCTTCTAAGGGTAAGCTCGCCGACCAGTCCGCCTGCTTCCCTTTGGCCCTCGCCCCCCTTGCGTGCGCGCCGCCCGCCGGTGGCTCCCAGGTTCCCTCCTATAGCCTAAGCTGCCCATGACCTCTGCGACCCCGGGCAAGCAAGGGAGGTCCGGGCGCTAGGGAAGACTGGATTTGCACCACTTTCCCTTCTTCCTCGCGGAACTGACACCCCTCGAGTGCTTCCAGCCTTCTCCACTGCCCCGGTGAACGCACGGTGGTGGCGCTGCGGGCAGACGAGGCTGCTGCAGCGTGTAGCGCTGCCTGCTACAACGACCGCCTGTCTGTGCATATGTATGTGTGTGTGTGCGTGCGTGTGTATGTGTGTGCGCGCGCGAGTGTGCATATGAGTGATGCGCTGGTGCTACATGGTGACATACTCAGTAATTTGTCCCGCTCTCAGAATCCAAGCTCAAAGACACCTTCAACCCCCCCTTACCCTGCCCCCAATGCAAACAAAGAGCCTGGCCGAGACGCAGAACCCCTCCCCCAGCGCTCCTTTACACCCTCACACCCCTTACTCCCGAACTCCCAATTCACCCACTCCCAGGGGAAGGCAGGAGTTTTCACTCGTCGACATGCCGCGTGCAAAAGTGAGCAATGTGGGTGCCCCGGCGCCACCCGCGCTGAACCTCAGAAGCGCAGCCTCGCCAAGCCCGGAGAGAACAAAGGCTGTATGTCCCCTTGCCACTAGTGCCTAGAGGGAGTTGGCCTCCGAAGGAAGGGGTCGTCCCCTTTCCCAGCTCGCTGAGGTCCAGCTACCTAGCCGCTGCTCTTGGTTGCTGGTCCCCTGGAGAGTGCGTCTGGGCTGTGGCCTCCCATCAGTGGAATGGGGAGGCTGAGCAGAGCGGGCTCAGGCTGGAAAGAACTCGGGAAAAGGAAGGGGTGTCCGCTTCTGTCACCGGCCAGGGCTAGCAATTGTCTTGCAGAGGACCTGACTTGGTTCCGAACTGCAAACAGAACACATAAGCTTGGAGACTAAGGGGCAGAGAAAGTGCTTATGGAAAGCAATAAGGCAAGACAGGTGCCTTCGGTGTAAGTGTCCTGAATGGCCACAGCAAATGCTGTGGGATGGACTGACCCTAAGGGCTTCATGCACACTAAACCACAGCGACCCACTGCTGCAGAAGTGGGTTTGCAGCGCAGGGAGCCACAATAATTGTTCAAGGGGGCCACAATTCTTCTCTGAGCCATGGGCCCCCCATTTCCTCCCACTCTTTTCCCTATTCCTTTTTCTCATCTCCTCCTTCTCGCCTCTACCGTCTCTCAGAGCTTACTTTCCCTGGAGATTCTAGGGCAGCGCCAGCCCTCCCCCGCAGAAAGTTGTCAAAGTCTTCAGTTCAGGGCCTTTATAAATGCTGTTTCCAACTAGGCAAAGTGGTTGAACAAAAGCTATGAGATTTTGTGTAGGGTTTGCTCTGTTTTCTTTAGGATCAGTGGTGCCCATTCATTGTCATAGGACCCATTCAGATGTGTTGGTCATTCAGGATATGCAAATTAAATGAAGCAATAAGTTCCAAAAGTAGCACTGCTGTTATATATTTCTAGGGCTTTCCTAATTGCGAACTTCCTCAAAGATACCTTTTTATGGTAAAGGTAAATGAGTCATTAAGATTTTTCTTTTTGGCTGTGTTGGAGACTATATGAGAGGGGTTCATCCATGAGAATAGGGCTTTGCCACTGAGCCATACTCCAACATCTTTCCCCTAGGTTGTATTTTCCACTGAGAGCCCAGAGGGGTGAATGCAATTGAAGATTATAGCATCAGATTGATCTAAGCAAGCCATTCCCCTTTGAACCTTGGAGTATTTAAAGATTGTAATGGAACTTTAGTTCCTGATTTTCATCCGGTGGTTACTTAAGGCTTATTTCAATTCACATTTGAAAGATCTCAAGTCTAATCTCATTCACAAAAAAATGTTTTAGGAATATAATTTGCAGTTGTTCAGAAAGGATTAACAAGTTGGGAGACATGAGCACAGGTTTCTGTAACTCAATAATGAAAAATATTACCAGGCATATGTCATGACATTTTCTTATGTTGACTCACTATATTTGAAACCGCAAGCCTCTCTGTAGGAATTGTGTAATTAGCAGTTAGAATTGTGGTTATAAGTAGAATAAACTAATTTCATATGGCAGCTTTTAATAAGGGAGTTTCCTTTCCTGAGGAAATGGGGATTTTCATTGGTATTTTCTTTTTTCAAGTATGTGAAGACTTATAGGGCTCCGTTTTAAAATTTTTATTTGAGAGTGACAGAGAGAGAGAGAGAGAGAGAGAGAGAGAGAGAGAATGGGTGCACCAGGGCCTCCAGCCATTGCAAATGAACTCCAGATGCATCCTTGTGCATCTGGCTTACGTGGGTACTGGGGAATGAAGCCTCAAACCAGGGTCCTTAGGCTTCACAGGCAAGTTTTAACCACTAAGCCATCTCTCCAGCCCCTAGGGCTCACTTTTAAAGATTATGTTAGAGATGAATGATACTAGATCTATTTACCATTTTAAGCAAAAAAATAAAAATAAAATAAAATCTTTATTTACCATGACCATACTCCTGAAGATGTTTGGTTATTTACAAATAACCTATATGGAAGCCATATTTTTGGCTTTGAAAGCTGAGGTGTTCATTAGCATAGTCTTTATAACATAGCAAGATATAGAATCAAACATTTAATAGACATTTCAAAAATGCATTTAATTTTGAACAATGCTGTCACAAATGATTGAGCCAAGTCAAATAATTTAGGAACTGCTTGAATGAATTTCATAATCTCTCTTTAAAGCCTATTGCTCATTTTAATTCATCCTCCCACCCAATTGCTTGGGGTTCATGCCCACAGCCTATCATCACTACACAGAAGATTGTCATTGAGCATTACATTCCGGGAGTTGATCAAGCACATGTAGTAGTAATGAACAAGGTATTTTGTGCTACTGAATGAAATATGGCTTGGGCTGGGTGTAGGTGGTGTTCACCTATAATCTCAGTACTTCAGAGACTGAGGTATATTTGAGGAAAGTCTGGCCTACATAACGAAACCCTGTCTCAAAAGCAAACTAACAAAACCACACAAAAACACAAGCAAACAAAAGAAACTATGGCTTTTAGAGCATGTCAATTACTGCTTGCCTTTTAAAATGACATTTTCTTCAACTCGTTGAGGTCAGTGCAGGTGATCTTAACTTTTTAGATAATGTAACCAGAGAAAATAGACTGTTCTCTTTCGGGAGGGGCAGGGCATGTAACTTGATTCTGTTTGAAAATTATTTTTTAAAGGCTCCTGTGCAGATAGTCATCCTTGGTGAATTAATTTATGGTTTGCATAAACTTTAAAACTGTCAGATGTGTATACGGTTTGGGTCATGGTGCTCTGAACAAAAGGATCTATTTCCATCTCAGGGAAGCAGAAAGCATAACATTCATTTTTCCAAATACATATACACCTGGATTGGACTGGTTCTTCTCGTCCTTGTCACATAAGCTCTGTTCAGCAGTCTTCTGTTGGGAAAGTACTCAGTTAAGGCTGTGTCTGGTTGACTGCAGTGATGTTCTTGTGGCACTGTACTACTTGTAGCCTGCTACAGTAGAAACTAAATCTTTTCTGGATCAAAGAAAAGTGCTAGCAAGTTCTTGATACCGATTCTATCATTTAATTTGTAGCTACATATTTGGAACAGGGTGTGTTTATTCAACAACTTTGCTCTGTGGTTAGCACCACAGACTATTATGATGAAATGTAAAGCCACGTGGGCTGTGGGTTCTCTTGCCGAGTGCAATAAGCATCAGGGATGGGTTCATTTCTGGTTGCTGGATGATGGGACAATTCCATGCCTAATCTAAGAAGCCAGCCACTTGCCATAACTGTTGCTGTAGTAGTTTGTGTGGCCCATATGCATTTATGACTATAGCTCATTTTCTGCTTCCTTTCTGGCCTTTTCAAATAAAAGTAGCTTTCTACCTTTCCCAAAAAGTACAGACTATTGTGATCAGGCAGCCAGCTGATTAGAGCTTGAATTCTGAATGCCATTCCCAAATGTCGTCGTGGTCAGAGAGGCTTATTTTCATGCTTACTCTTGGGCCAAGTAAAGCAGATGTTTAGAGCAGGTGTTTACTGAGAAGTCATGACATAGGTGACCTCTTAATTAAGAGTAGCAATCATAATCTATTACTCATACAGGGACTTGTTTATTATTTTTTTTTCATCTTGTCATCATGGTCTGATGGATTTATGGTCACTTGTCATAGGCCACATAGTTTCTTCTGTGCTAAAGGTGGTGATCACAGCCTCAGAGAGGGGATATGCCTCAGTTGGGGTCAGATTCCCTGCATTCCTATTTCTAGAGCTATATGACTTTGTTAATGACAGATGAAACTAGTGGGTTAGAGAGATGGCTCAGGGACTAAAGACACACACTGGCAAAGTCAGATGGCACGGGTTTGATTCCCCAGTATCCACGTAAAGTCAGATGCACAAAGTGGTGTATGCATATGGAGTTCATTTGCAGTGGCAAGAAGCCCTAACACACCCATTCTATCCCTCCACTGCTTACAAATAAATAAGTAAATAATTTTAAAAAGAATATGAAGCTAGGGCTGGAGAGATGGCTTAGCGGTTAAGGCGCCTGCCTCCTAAACCTAAGAACACCGGTTCCAATCTCCAGCGGTTCCAATCTCCAGGTCCCACGTTTAGCCAGATGCAAAGTGACGCAAGGGCGCAATGCTGCACTTGACCACAAGGGGGCACACGCATCTGGATTTCCTTCACAGCAGTTGAGAGGCTGCTGGCACACCCATTCTCTATCTGTCTTCTTCTCCCCCACTCTGTCTCTCTCTCTCTCTCTCTCTCTGTGTCTCTCTCTCTCTCAAAAAAAAAAAAAGAATATGAAGCTAGAAGGGAAAGCAGGTTGAAGCATAGAGCAGGGATGCTGTATTTTTAAACTACTTTAGTACTGCTCGTATTAAGTCTTTTTTGGAATGCATATGAAATCATTAAAAAGGCCTGGGCTGCATCCTAGGGCTGTTGATGTGGATAAGGTTGGAGTGGAAGTGGATGTTAGATTAGGGCCCAAGTGAAACAGAATGTAAGATGTGGAGTGAAGGAAAGGATTGAGATCTATATGCATGTCAGGAAGGTCAATGTGTGGTGGTCCTGAGAACAGAAACAAGACTGGGGAGTACATTGGAATCAGGGTTTGATTGGCAAGCTGGAGGGCTCATTTGTGAGGCAGTGAGTATGGAGATGGGAGATGAAGCTGTTAGTATTTCAGGTCTCTGTGCAGCTGTGCTGTTTTATGTCCAAATCAACTCTTCATTCTGGGGATTACAATCAATACAGAATAACTGGGATGTGTTGCAACTCCTCAAATATATCCAATAAAAAGCTTTCTAGTGTCTCCTTCATTATGGCTTATATTTTTGGAGTTGAGAAATTTGAAAGGAATAGAAAATAATTGTCAAAATTAAACAATTCAAGATGGAAGAAATACAAGAATTAAAGAATGATGAGTAGAATGGTGTCTATATGGATATTACTATGCTAAGATTAACCTTACCCTTGTGATATAATTATTAAGAATAATGTAGTTTTTTAAAATGGTGAAGAACACAAACATATGAATAACTCATTTTCTGTAGTCACTGATTTACAGTTCTCTATCCAGAACACATATTCATCACTGGGATTTAACAACACAGACTGGGGAGTTGATTGCAGGCACATTGTCCTGTAGTAATGTAGTCCATCATAAACTTCATACTAAAATTAGATTATCTATCTGTGATATACCAGCTCTACAAATTCAGTTAAATCTTATTTCTCAAATTGTTTTATTCTCTTGTTATCTGACCTCCTTACTCATTGCAAATGGAAGTGCTATTGCATGGCTAGGTCTCACATTTTAAACATGACATTTTCTCACTTTGTTGAATGCCATATCCTTTTTTTCAGACAGGGTGTCATTATGCAGGGTTAGTGGCTGATCTTGAATGTACTATGTAGCTGAAGCTAGACTTGAGCTCAAGATCATCCTATTTTCACCATCCAAGTGCTGAGATTACAGGTGTGTGCCATCACATCTGAGTGAATGTATCTTGATGAAACATTTTTAGGGATGTAGGTTTCCAGGTGAATGTACTGGTATTCTAGTAATAGCTAATTATGACCACCATTCTAGTCCTCAGCTGTTTTGTTTCTTTGAATTTGATGACCTTTTTTTTTTTTTTTTTTTTTTTTTTTTTTTTTTTTTTTTTACTTCTAGAGCGGTGTTTTACTAGGCCATTAACCTTGGCAATGGGGGTTTGTAGGTTTGTATTAAAAGAGATGTAGTTGTAATAACCACTAGGACTAAATTACAATGACTATATGTTGAGATTACTGTAAAGTGGGCTCTCATACCCTACTGTTGCCTCTGGATTTTGAAATTACTTTTTACATTCATTTTCACTATGTAGTCTCAGGGTGGCCTCAAACTTACAGTGATCCTGCTACCTGTGCCTCCCAGGAGCTGGGATTAAAGGTATGCACCACCATGCCTGGTTTAGCATTCATTTTCAAATGGAAGTAATAATAGTGTCACTGGTAACAACCTTCCCCACAGGCAAAGGGCAGCAGGCTTTAGTTATCCTTGCCGATGCTTTTTAATCCAGCTGTACTCTTGGCTTTTGTTGAAGTACAGTTTTCATGGACATCGCGTGGGGCACAATGGGTCTGTCCTGAGTTGGGTCACTTGCTTAGCCTGTTGACAAAGGCATCATGTTTGATCTGGGTTGGACCTAAGAATTCTCAGTTGTGAATGTTTGTTCCTTTTCCTAGAGCTTGTCAGTAGGACCTGGGAAGAATCTTCTGGTAAAAGACAGATCTGATCAGAAGCCAAATGAGCTAGAGTTAATGAAAAGTGTGGACTTGATTTCCTTTTTTATAATTATGTTTACTCTTATTAATAATCACATTTCAAAACTATTCATCTTGATGACTTTTGACAAATTTGTACACCCATGTAATCAGCACAAATATCATGATATAGAATACCATCAATCTAGTCTTCTCTCATGCCCTTTTCTAGTCATTACTCCATCAAAGCTAAACTACTATTTTGATTTCTATTATCACATATTAGTTTTGCCTGCTATTGAATTTCATATGAAAGGAACCACACACAGTTTGCACTCTTTGGTATCTGACACCTAGCAGTCTTGCCTTTCAGCATATGTCCTTCTCCAGTTGATGCATGTTCTCCTTTTCCTGTCCTCTGGTTTTTGGAAATCTCTCCTGTGCTTCATAGGAGGGCACTGATTAGTCTTTTTTTAAAAAAAAAAATATTTATTTTCTTTGCAAGCAGACACACACACAGAGAGAGAGAGAGAGAGAGAGAGAGAGAGAGAGAGAGAGAGAGAAGAGAGAGAGAGGAAAGACAGAGAGAGAGAGAGAGAAGAGAGAATTGGTGCATCAGGGCCTCTAACCATTGCAATTGAACTCCAGACACTTGCATCACTTTGTCCATATGGCTTTATGTGGGTACTGTGGAATTGAACCTGAGTCATTAGACTTTACAGGCAAGTGCTGTAACCACTCAGCAATCTCTTCATCCCTTGAAGTAGTTTTATAGTTAGACAATATGAAGTAATTTTTGAATGACCTAAGCAAGGTAGGGAATTCCTTTAGGCACCAACACATTTTATTCATTATTTAGTAACAACAATGAATATTGTTTAATTATTGAACATGATTTATTGGGCATCTATTAGTTTTACATATATCTCATTCAATGCTCTTGTCAGCTAAATGAAGTAACAGTTTGTAGTGCAGCATATGAACTTCAAAGACTAGACAAAACCCAGAGAGATTCTATAGTTTGTATGAGGTTTCACAGCTAAGGGGTTATAGTAATTAATAAATGATAGTTGAATGCATGTGCCATACACCTATCAAAAGCTATTGTTCCTGTAAGATGTGATAATGCATGCCTGAAGTCCCAGCTTTCAAGAGGTTCCAAAGTAGAGGATCATGATTTAAATGCCAGCTGAGCTTCAACCATGATCAGCCCATTTTCTAAGCAAAACAACAGACAAACCCTAAAGATAAAGAACAGACCTCCTTGGTCTTATGCTATGTTTTTTTTTTAAGTTTTATTTATTTATTTACAAGCAGAGAGAGAGAGAGAGAGAGAGAGAGAGAGAATGTATGAATGAATGAATGTGAGTGTGACAAGGCCTCCTGTCCTGGCAAATGAACTCCAGGCACATGTACCACTTTGGGTATCTGGCTTTACATGGGTACTGAAGAATGAAACCCAGGCTGTCAGGCTTTAACCACTAATCCATCTCGCCAGCCCTCCTATGCTATGTTTAAGTCTGGTTTTGTTGTTTTGTTGACATATATGAAGGCAGTATGCTGGAGAAAGGCTCAGCCAGTGCTTCTCAGTGGCGGCTTCACATGAGAGATGCTGGGGATATGTATATTGTAATTAAGGATCACCTGAGGCAGAGCCAAATGCAACAATCATCAATAGTTGACTTTCTAACACTCGGATAAACTGTAGACATAATGTTTTTTTTTGTGGGTAAATAACAGCACTTTTGGAGCAGAGTTTTGACATGGAATATTTTCTGAAAATTTTGTAGCAATTTGTGGAAGATAGATATTCATATTGTTCTTCTAACTTGATATGAAAAACTTGTGTCTCAGAGATGGAGAACATTCTACCTGAGGTTGCTCAGCATGATGGTGAAATGAGGATTTGAGCCAGGTTTGACTGAATATAAATTCACCCCCTAAAACCTATGTTATTCTGTCTCCCTCCCTAGACAACACAGCCAATTCCTTTGGAATCCAGGTTTGCACGAGCATGAAATTACTAACATTTACCAACATGGAAGTAATTAGGAAGAGTGTGCCCATACATGCATGATTACTGTAGTGCTGAGGTCTTTGTGCAGTGAAGCAAATGTCTGAATAGCTGAGTTACTTTTATATAGGACTCTGTGATGGGCCTTTGTTCACAGAGATTAAAGAAATCTAGTCCTACAAGAAAGGGTTTGCTTTCTTTCCCCCATTGACTTTGGGCTTTCTAAGTTTTCACTTTACAATGTGTGTTTCACATTGGGTCCTAGCTATAGGGAATTGGCCATGTGACTGTGGCTTTCAGGATTTAAGTGGTTGTCAGGCTGAAGACAGTGGTACATGTTTCCAACTCTGTATGGGAGAGCTTGTTCACCTGTACACTCAAGATTACACTTCCCCTTAATTTACTGTTGATTAAAACTCTACTTGTTTATTTTTCATTGCATGACATATGCTTTCAGTCTGTTTCTCATCAGAATCATATGTTTCATTTCCCTACTCAACCTTACCCAGTTCTCCTTCCCTTTCTCCCGTTTTCCCTCCCTCCTTTTCTTGTCAACAGATGTCAGTGTATTTTATTAACCAAATGGGTTTCTTTTGGGTGGGCAGGGCTAATTGAAGCATTCACATTATGTATTTCTGGCAGTGAGAGAAATATTCCCAACTTCTTTAAGGTGTAGTTGTAAGGTCTTGTCACAACTTATAATTCATTTTAAATGGATGTAAATTCATTTGAAAAGAAATGAGCTTTATTTTTCATACTATTTATGCTGCATTTGGTTAGATAATATTTCCAAAAATATATCTTGTTAACAGAGACACCCGCCTTGCACAAGCATATTAATTATAGTTCTCAAAGTTGGGGATCATGTAGTGTTTCTCTGTGCTGCAGGAACCTATGTTTAAGAGCCTTAATTAACACTAACGTCTCTATTGGGTGGTTATAGGTAAGTTTAATAACAAACATGATACCCAGCTCTTTAAAATCCCTCCAAATAATGGAGATAGCATTTCAGCTGCTATGGAAGGGAGGGTTAGTAAACAGCTCGAGTTCTTAAAATATTTATCTTGCTGTTAAAAGTAGAAGTAAACAACCGAAAGAAGGCAGGCTGAGTGCAGTTCTTGAATATGCCCATAGATATTTTCAGAATCTTCTTTCAACCATGACTTTGAAAGTATTGAGAATTGACCTGCTTATTTTGCCTTTGATTCTCTGTGTATATGCCTGCCTCTCCCTTTGGGGGGTTTATTGAACATTAAGGCTTCCCAGAGCCCTAGGATTTGCGCTGGCTTTTGGAGCTCCTGGAACAAGCGAGCCATTCTCCTGGAAACAGGGCAGGGCGCTCCTTACATGCTCCCATTCCAGGGAGCATTTGTTTTCCAAGTAGCAGCCTCGCTGAAAGGTCTGGTCAACCAGTGTCCCTCAGTCGCCATGTATCTGGCAGACGGGTTTATTACAAACCTCAGCGTGCTCCTCAGCCTCGTGATGTGGCAGCTGCCTAAAAAAGAAACACGGAAAAGTTGTGTCACCAAAGGTGAAACTTAGAGAGGAGCTGCATGTTGCTGGGCATGACAAAGCTGCTTCCGGAGGCAGCGGGGGCATCAGAGAGTTTTACCCACTTGCTCTCAGCTCCCATGGCACTGGGTGGGGGTGGGTGCTGGCGTGCAGGAGTCGCAAAGACAGCAGCGTCGGCGGCTCTGTGCTTGGCCAGGGCGCCTGTGCTCAGGATGCCTGAAGTTGCCGGCAGCAGGCATTAGCTTCCTGCGCTCCAGTCCAGACCCGCGGTCTAGCCAAGGGGCACGTTGCAGCTGGTTGGTGGGAGACTGCATTAAGTGTGAAGATGGTGGTGGTGCCAGGGGGGTGTGTGCCAGAGAGTCGCCTGCCTTCCGTTTCCCCATTCCTCCTCCCAAGGACCTTGCCCTTTATACACCTGACCCACCGGATGGGCTGGGCGCCTTAAGACCAGACACAGGCCAAGATTCCAGTCAGAACCTTGAAGTCATGGCTTGGCCAACATAATAGCTTTGCAGTTTTGCCTTTTAGTTAATGCTAATTCAGTTTTAGCTCTTCCAAAACTGAGCATGCATCTTCAGCAGCATGCTTAAGGCTATTTTAAACTTATTTGTGCACTTTTATGTTGCTTATGTTTCATTGCATTGCCTTTTGAGATTACAAAATAATGCATGTTCACTGGGGACAATTTGGAATACCGTAAAAGCAAAGAGAAGAAAATATTACCTAATGCCATTCATCAGTTAACTTTTGGAGATTTCTCTTCCAGTCTTTTTTTTTTTTTTTCTGTACGTGCTATAATACACCCAGACATGGATAATTTAAATATGTGTGTGGGAATCACAAGGAATCCATAATTGTCTACTCTTTTTTTTTTTTTCAGTAATAGGTTAGCAAGTTTTTTGTCATTATCCTGCCCCATCATTTTTAGTGTTGGTGTCCTGGGTACAGACTTGGATATGATCAAGGGTAGATAGTGATTTTATATCTCTGCATGTGAAAGAGTTCTCTGCATCTCCTTGAGATACTTCTAGCTGGACTTCACCAAAACTATGAAGTACAGACATGGGGATACATATGTGTATGTATACATTGATACATTCAAAGTTACATGTGGACAATAATTCATATGTCTAAATATACAACTAATTTGCTTAGAATAAGTCCATGTAGATTGTACACACAAGGCTGGGGTGCGTGCCTAGCACAGGCAATGTTCTGGATTCTACCCCTATCACCATATTACACCCCCCCACACACAAGGGAGCTTATGGGTGGTTAGCTTAGATATTTATAATTTTAGACACATTTTTGTGTTTGATGGGTAGATATAAATATATATAATTATATTAATAAAATAAAAACACTATGAATAAAATATGGCTTATTATCTTCAAACTCATATTTATCCACCACTTACTTGCTTTCTATTGCCCTTATTTCTATATTATATAGCCTTTCAAGTCCAAGCTTAATCTTTGTCCTCCAGAAAGTCTTTCATCCTTCAAGAAGTCTTGTCATTTGATTAGAAGCTGCTTACTCCCTCTCCAGGCCTCTTGATTCTCCATATGACACTATCCATGGATATTTCACACTTAACTTTCCAACAGTTTGTATCTCTTATACTCTATTTGATTGTCATCTCCTCAGGAGTCCTTTTCACAAAACAGGTGTTCAAAATATGTGCCACCTAATGACAATGCTTTACATCCTTCCTAGATTCATTTAAAAGTCTTTACTTAAAACCACATACTCAAAGCCCGTAGAAAAACAGCCACAATACAGCTGGATGAAATACTTCTAAATTATTTTTGGATATAATTATTATTTTATAGCATACCATCTTACAAATACAAATATCTGCATGGTTCAAACGTTGGATATTAGAGACTTGGTTTCACATCTAAGTTCCTCTGTTTATTTGCTGAGTACCTTTCTAAGCCACACTTATTCTAAAATGGAGATAGTTATATTTGCCTCACACGATTATTTTAAGGATCTGTTCTAAGAGATCCTGGCCATAAGGCCTGGCGCTGGGTCCAAATGCTTGCCTGCATAAAAAAAAAGAAAAAATGACCGGAAATATATAAAAAGGAAAAATAAAAGCACTTGCATATAGTTTGGGCCATACTTATGTAGAAAGCTATTCTGTTTCTGCTTTCTCCACAGCAGTGGAGAAAATATGCATAAATAGAGTCACCTGTAGGATCCAGTGATTTGAGCTAGGAGATAACTTACAAAAGTCATAAACTTGCAGTTCTTGTTGCAATCTCTTAACACCAAGAGGCCAGGACTTCTTGTGCAAGAGGGCTATCTCCAGTCTCAGCATGGAGGGAGCTTAGACTAAACAAGATAATTAAAAATTAAAAAAAAAAAAAAAAAAACTCTGAGTTTCAAGGTGCTCCTAAAAAAAGATTGCATGTATTAATACATGGAAAGCAGGAAAGAGAAAAAAGATTGCCAAAAAATTGGTCAATGGGGCTGGAGAGGTAGCTTAGTGGTTAAGGCACATGCCTATGAAGCCTAAGGACCCAGGTTTGATTCTCCAGGTCCCACATAAACCAGATGCACATGGTGACCCATGCATCTGGAGTTCCTCTGCAGTGGCTAGAGGCCCTGGCGTGTCCATTCTCACTCTCTGTCTCTCCCTCTGTCTAGTAAATAAATAAAAATAAAATATTTTTTAAAAATTGGTCAACGATGATATTGATAATGTTACTAAAAATAATAGTGACTTTCACATTGATTATTCAGGTTAGAGGACTCTTGTTAAAGGGCTTGGGTGCAATAGAAACAAATCTACAGATTTGCACTTTAGTCTGACATTCAAACCCCAATAAGGGATTTCCATTTTACTAATTCATGTTTTAATTAATTCACTGATTGATTTACTCAATAAATACTGAGCATTCTGTGTACAAGGTACTGCTCTAGACATTGAGAATACAGCTATGTACAGAACACATAACTGTGTCTTGCTTTCACAGAACTCATTTTGCAAACTTACTCCTGGGACTCAGGCTTTCAGTGCATGAAACACTCTGTTCCTGGTTGGTAGTGGGTCAAGGAGCTCATGTTCTGGTGTTTGTCATAGCCTCTGGTGGCTTGAATGGGCTGAACCATCAAGTATCAACTATCTAGGACACAATAATCCAGCCACAGATTGTCAATCCTGCAGTCCAGGTACCACTAAAAGCTATGGTCCCTGAACCAGCTGGAACATGAATATGATGGCCATATATATCCTCCACCATGAGAATCTGACTCAGCAGAGTAAGAACTTTAAGAAGCCACTTTGTGTGTGTGTGTGTGTGTGTGTGTGTGTGTGTGTGTGTGTGGTGCTGAGGACAAAACCAACAGCCTTGTATGTGCTAGGCAAGCACCTTTCCACTGAGCTACATCTCCAGCCCTTAGGGAACCATGTTTTTTTAAAATAAACCTCCTCAAGTGGTTCTGATGCATAGGTATCTTAGAGGGCCATTGTAACTTAATAGTGTTATTGAAGCTTGCCTGTAAGTTAAGAATCACTTGGAGCATTTGTTTAAAGACAAAGGGAAAAACAGACTCTCTGCCCCTGACATACTGAATCAGAATCTCAATATCTTAAAATTTTATTTATTTATTTGCATGTCTCTGGGGGGGGCATGCCAGGGCTTGTCCTGCTGCAAATGACTAGATGCTTGCACCTTTATCTGCTGAGCCATCTTTCCAGCTCTTAATCCCCAAATTTAAGAGTCTAACAACTGAACTGTAAATTAATATCTGGGTGATTTTTATCTTCAGGTAAGTTGGGAAGACATTTCCATGGAAACAATCACAAGGTCCCTAGAAATTAAATGGGAATATACATTTTTTTTCTGGTGAGTGGAACCCATAGACTTTCACAGATCCTCAGATGTTTGGTGAAGTGGAACCCTTAAGTCACAGCCCAGTCTGATGTCAGCTGTGTATGCTTCCTTGGGTGATGGATAAAATGTTTGCTTCTATCCTTCTTCCCATTTTGACCCTCTTTTCTCTTATGGCTACTCTCATCTCCATTCTGTCTCTCACCTGCCCTCTGATTATGAGAAAATAGAGATGGAAGGGAATTTTAAATCCAGGATCCTTTCAAAGAGGGCTGGGATGGAGCATTGAGAATTATATTTGGAACTGGTAAATCTCAGTACAGCTAGCTTGTTAGGATAGCAGAGGTCAATGTCTAAATAGCCTGACCATACTGGTAACTTGAATGTTAGTGGGGGTGGGAATGAGACTTCTAAAATATCCATCTGTCAGTCTAGAGTAAGATAAGGTGAGGTGGGCAAATAAATGCTCCATCTTAGACATCACTTCATTGTTTGCACCTGGTGGCTGCTGTGAACGGTGGTTGGGAGAGTAAGGATTAGGCTAGGCCTTCATGCTGTGCTCCCCCACCTCTTCTCATCCTCTGGGCATCAAACAGTGCTTGCTGTAATTGGTTCATGACCAATCAAGTGCATTGACCTATTACTGCTAGTTACTTTGAGTTATAAATGGTTCTTATTTCCCTCCTGGAATTGGGAGTTCAGGCTGTATTGGGTGACCTGATTTGTATCACATGAGACTTTGGGACTTTGACAGATTTCACCATTTAAAAAACACCCAGCTTCCTCCCTCTACCCCACTGGACATAAAAGTAACCTTTGAATTTATGACACAAAGAACACACCTTTAAAGGGCAGCATGTACAAAAAAAAAAAAAAAAAAGGGAAGGAAAGGAAGTAAGGCAGTTCATCTTCCCATCTGAGGTTACTGTCTCCAGACAAGTGACAAAACTGAATACCCTGAAAACTCTGGTATTGATTTTTAGTGCACAGGCATCTCCCTAGGATCTGAAAAACTTAGTAAAAGATAACATACTTGTTCCCCTTGAGCTAGATTTGAGTTTCTTAGTTTACATGGCTGGAAGAAATGAGAATTGTTGCTCAGATGAGAACAAAACTTGGGCAAATTGCATAGAAGTAAGGCTTAGTTTACAGAAACCTGATATATACAGATTGGGCTCAAATGATAAATAGGAGGCACTTACACTATTTAAAGAGTTGTTTGAGATATTTTATTTCAATAGCATTATCTAGTGTACCTGAATATTTTGAAAAAGGCTACTTGAGGGCTGGAGAGATGTCTAAGCAGTTAAGGTGCTTGACTGTGAAGCCTAAGGACACATGTTCAACTACCCAGATCCCAAGTAAGCCAGATGCATATGGTAATGCATGTGCAAGGTCACACATGCACGCAGGGTGACTCATGCCCCTGAAGTTCAATTACAGCGGCTGAGGGCCCTGGAAATTCTCCTCTCTCTCCCTCTTTCTCTTGCTCTCTCATAAAAAATATAGTCAGTTTGTTGGGCTTGCCTAAAATAAAGTCTACTTGAGAAAAACTAAATGAAATTTGGAACTGACCTATGGGGCCCCTTGTGTAAGCATTTGAGATTCTAACAATTCTAATTATTAACTGTTACTAGAAATGCCTGTTTTTTTTTTTTTTTTTTTTTTTTTTTGCTTGCTTTTCAGGTCTTTAAAAAATTACTTTTGGGGGCTGGAGAGATGGCTTAGCAGTTAAGGCCTTTGCCTGCAAAGCCAAAGGATCCCGGTTCGATTCTCCAGGACCCATATAAGGCAGATGCACAAGTGGGCACATACATCTGCAGGTAGTTTGCAATGATTGGAGGCCCTGGTGTGCTCATTCTCTCTCTCTCTCTCTCAAATAAATAAATAAATAAATTTAAAAATTACTTTTGAGCTGGAGAGATGGTTTAATGGTTAAGTGCTTGCCTGTGAAGACTAAGGACTGGTTCAAGGCTCAATTCCCCAGCACCCACATGGGCCAGATCCTCAAGGTGGCTCATGTATCTGGAATTCATTTGCAGTGGCTGGAGGCCCTGGTGTGCCCATTTTTTTCTCTCTCTCTCTGCCTCTCTCTTTGTGTCTGTCTGTTGCTAATAAATAAATAAAAATAAAACAAAAATTACTTTTAAGTGTGTGTGTGTGTGTGTCCGTGCGTGTGTGTGTGTGTGTAAAAGAGAAACATAGAGAAGAGACAGGGTCTTGCTGTGTAGCCCAGGCTTCCCTTGAACTCGTGATCCCCCTTCTTCAGCTTGCCAGTGTTGTAATGAGTGGCATCTACCATCACATCTGGCTCTCCAGGTGCCAAAAAATTGACCATAATGGCTGGAAGGAATGTTACATATCATGAAGTCCAACCTTTCTATTTTAAGAAAGAATAAGGCTTCATAGAGACAGTGATCTGCCCAAGATCATAAAGGAAGGTACTGGCAGCAGCTTATCTAGCTCAATATGCTTTTTATTTATTTATGAGAGAGAGAGAGAAAAAGGCATATATATGCAGAGAGAGAATGAATGGGCACATGAGGGTCTCTGGCCACTGCAAATGAACTCCAGGTGCATGCATCACCTTGTGCATCTGGCTTTATGTGGATACTGGGGAATTGAAGCCAGGTCCTTAGGAGTTGCAGGCAAGCACTTTAACCAATGATCCATCTCTCCAGCCCTGAGCTCAGTATATTTTTACATTGACAGATTCAGGCAGGTGTCCCCCCTTTACAATTGACATATAATGGTTGACATAAATATTTAAGGGCTTTTCCAATTATTTTATCAAGCCAATGATTTTTATTTTATGATTTAGCACCATTTAGATGCTATCTAGTCCAAATTCTTTATTCAAAGTATTACTTCTATTTGCTATTGCTAAATCCCAAAGTATTTAATTTTCTAAATTCCATGATTCAGGAGATTTCTCCCCCAACCTTCCTTATATTGACTCTATGGCATTCCATGCTTAAAACCAGGTCCTTTGTGGGTGGCTGTTATTAAAAAGCCTTTCTTCAAATGTTTACAGTAACTGCTGTGACCTAAATAGGAGAACCTTTGTTGTTTTCCCCCACACTAGCAAGAATAGTTTTCAAAACTATGTTCATCCCTTCTCATACCTTCATATTTATTAATGATAGGGAGAGGAAGAGCACTGCATTTTTTCTTATTTATGTGTTAGGTAAGAAAATCTTGACTAGACAGAGTACATTATTTCTACATCAGCTACCCAGTTGAGGCCTCTGTATACCACAGCCACATTTTCTAGTAGAGCTTTAGATTGGTATTTCTTTAAATTTGTTTTAATTTTTAAACTTATTTTTAAAAATAGCTGGGCATGGTGGTACACATCTTTAATCACAGCACTCTGGAGGCATAGGTAGAACAATCATTATGAGTTTGAAGCCAACCTGACACTATATAGTGAATTACAAGCCAATCTGGGCTAGAGTGATACTCTCTCTCATATGTGTGTGTGTGTGTGTGTGTGTGTGTGTGTGTGTGTGTGTATTTGTTCATTTGAGAGAGAGAGAGAGAGAGAATAGCACACCAGGGCCTTTTGTAACTCTAGTTCCATGCATCACTTTATGCATAAGCCCTTTCATGGCTACTGAGGAACTGAATCTGAGCCAACAGGCTTTGCAATCAAGCATCTTTGCCCTCTCAGTCATCTTCCCAGCCCTGTGTTTTTATCCTTAATTGAGTGCTGAGTATATTCACGCTGTTGTATAACCAATCCCCACAACTTTATTATGGTGCAAACTTGAAAATCTATATCCATTAAATAGCACCTTCCCATTTCTTCCTTCCCTTGTTCTTGGCAACCATCACTCTACTTTCAACTTCTGTAGGTTTCACTAGTTTAGATACCTCATATAAATAGGATGATGCAGTATTTATCATTCTGTAACTGGCTAATTTCACATAGTATACTGTCCTTGGGGTTCTTCTATATTCTAGCATGTTTGGGAGTAAACTGAATAATAACCATTGTTGTATGTGTATGTTCTTTATTTATTCATTTATCCATGGATGCATACTTAGTTTGTGTCTGTTATGAACATGAATGTAGATATTTTTCTATTTATTTATTTAAGAGAGAGGCAGATAGAGAGAGAATGGGATGCATGCGCCACCTTGAGCATCTGGCTTATGTGGGTGCTCTGGACTCAAACCTGGGTCCTTAGGCCTTGCAGGCAAGCACCTTAACTGCTAAGCCATCTCTCAGCCCCATTTTCTTTTAATTGGTAGGCAAAGTTGTTTTCATATACTTTATTTGTTTCCTTAATATTTCACCATATATTATAAAAACAAAATGGCAAATGAGTTACTTTGCTCAATGTTCTGACCAAATCTCTGACAAAATCAACATAAATAAAGGACATTTATTTTGGCTGTCTGTGGAGAGAGTTCATCATGATGGGGAAGGCATTATAGCAGGAGTATAAGGCAGCTGGTCACATGTTGGGAAGCAGAGAGAGATGAAGAGAGATGAATGCTGTAGCTCTCAGGTTTCCTTTTCTTTATTTTTCAGTCTAGGACTACAGCCCATATTATGTTGCCATACACATTCAGGGGGGGTCTCCTCCTTCAGTTAAACTTCCCTGAAAACATCCTTACATTCATGACCAGAGGTGTATCTCCTAAGCTATTCTAAATCTAGTCAAGTTGACAATGAAAAGTAACCATCACATGTGGTGAATAAAATCAAAGAAGATCCTAGACTTTCAAAGCATTGGAAAATGGTGATGCCAGTTGAAATGGGTTAACACTTTGAGAATTTAAGAGCTGAGGAACATGTGTTTCTAGGTCTCTTTAGGTCTATATGTTTGTTTTTAATTTTTGCAGTGTTGTTTTGAACAAATAATTTACTTCTATGATTACCTCCATTACTTAGCATGTCTTCTTTTGGAGTGTGCCCTTTGTTCCTGCATCCTTTGCACTATACTGTCAACTTGCTGCTCTCAGACATGTTATTCATTTCTGGATTCACAATAACTAGGACAGAGCCTGGCCCATAATGCAAATGGCATACATAAATGCTTATATGAATAAAAATTTGACTCATTCTATCATTTGGTAAAAATTACTTCCTCCCTAATCTTGGAACAATTTGACATTTTTATTTGTTTTTATCTGCTTCTTTCATGTGTGAGACATGGCTTCTGTTCAGGAGTACAAATTAGTTTTAAGTATATGATAAGGTTCTTTTTTTGATTAACCATTTGTGGGGAGTAGGAAATATATTTGTCAAATACTAGACATTGTCCAAGGAATTGTCCAAGCTTTGGGTACAATTTTGATTTGGATAGGTTCCTCCGATGTTTTCTCGATATATTTTCTCTTCTCCCAGCTACCTCTGAAAGCAGTGTTTAGCTTTGGGGTATGCAACTAATACTGTGCAGGCTGCATTTGGATTAGGGCACAGGTTTATGACTCCATGTATTGGTTCCCAACCCTTGTTTTTCATGCCCCATTTCTTCTTCTGAACCCATTCTAGCATCTTTTTTTAAGTTTCCAGAAGTAGATAACTCCCAGAGTTGACTCTGGTTTTTAATAAATGTCCTAGCAATGTTTAATATATTCTGTTTCCCCCTGGTGAGTTGGAAGCACACGGATACATCTATTTTCATTTGAAAGACAACACTTTAGAGACATCTGCCTGTGAATCTTGACTCCATTCATTCAGAGAATCGACCATGTGGCAGACCCAGTGGAAGCACTGGGAAAACATTGATGTGGAAGAGAGCTGTGTTTTGTGAGCTGAAAGTAGGGAAATAGGCAAGGAAGCAATGATGTGGTAGGAAGTGGGGGCAGAATACTAGAGAAGCCCCAGAAATGATAGGAAATTGAGCTGATGTGGTCCTTGGTGGTAGTAGAGGGATCAGTAGTCTGTCACAGGAAGGATGACTAAAGCTTGTCAGTTGAAGAGGAAGAAGTATATCCTGAAAAGTGGGAACAGTACACATAAAGGCTGGAGGATGAGTAAGAACATAGTTGACTTAGAAAATGGAAGGAAGTCCTTTATTCCTAGAGAAGTGAGTCACCTCAGTTACATGGGCAGTCCTTGCATATGCTGCATTACTTCAGAGGACAGTTACATTGCTGATTTTTCAACAGGGATCTTTGAAATACCATTTTTACATGCATTAACAAGGGGGGTACTTTAAGAGGGATTCAGGCTTAATGATACACTTGTGTAAACACCAACTATGAGCAAAACTCTTATTAGATCTTAAGTAGAAGCCACTTTTTTTTGTTTTACTATTAAGATCAGAGGCCTTGTTGTTTTTTGTCAGTTGCATGTTCCAGGATCAGAAATCCATATATACATTGGCATCTGATGATTTTTTTTAAAAAAATTGAAAACAGGAGTGAGAGATAACCACATAGCTGTTTTGGAGTATGTATTGTTTATCACTAAGGCTCAGCAGTCCAGCAAGCATTTTAATCAACATTATTCACACAAAATGTAGTTATATGGCTAATATTAGTAGGTCATGAATTTTTATTAGTCAAAAAGGCCATTGATATTTAACATTTAATACTATTCGTGACAGCCTGGGGGTAGTCAGGCAGAACCAACTCATTTCTGATTTCAAGTTAATCACTCACTCATGTTGCCTCTCAGTTTTGACTTCAGTACTTATATGACAGGAGATATTCACAATATTTCCCCAGACACTTTGCCACACCACAATTTCCAGACAGTTCCATTCATGTCATTTATTTACAAAATATACTGGGTTTCAGGTGTGTTGTTAGGCTTGATTCTAGTTGTTGGAAAAAGATGATCACATTATAGATGATTGCCTTCTGGCTCCACATTCTAGAAGGCAAGGCAGACAAGAAAGTATTCAACTGGGATAATGCACAGCAGTTCACTCAGGTTTGAAGGGTCAGGGAAAGCTCTGAGGAACGGAATTAGCCTAGGGTCTAACGAGTATATTTGGAACTGGTTTAGCAAAGAGGAAGCTACAAGAGTTATAGCAGATGGCATAGCAGTGTGACAACAAAGAATGAAAGAGGGAGAGGGCTTGGAAATGTACGTATGTAACTCTGTGCCATGCACTATGGCTAGAGTCTCATGAGATACATCTGGAGAGGTAAACACACAAAAGCCTTGAGGCCATTGTCTATCAGGAGGAGGTATTGGATTTTTTTTTAAATGCTTTAGGAAGATTTTAGGTGGTCACAACAAGAAGTCCTGTAATCTGTTGTAATTTTTAAATAGTTTAATTGATGAATAATTGTATCTATCCTCAACATGTGGTGTTTTCGTGTAATGCAATGCATATACACTGTGGAATGATTAAATAAGTCTATGAAATATTGTACACTAAGTTTCAAAGTAGCTAGAAGGGAGGATTTTACAAGTAGTAGTGTATGTTTTTAAAATGTTCTGGGTGGCTGAGAAAACATTAACAAAGCTGATATGATGGTCTACTATTTTGTCTTTCTTTGCTATACCAGAGAGTTGCATAAGTGATTTATATTAATATTCACTTCTATAAAATGTAAATAATTCCAGATCATTGCTTAAGTTTTGGTGGCAAGATACAATTATTAAAAAGGTGGTAGCTTGTAAGTATTATAGACTCTACTACCAAGGATTTGCCCTGAAGAGATTTTAAGAACACCTGTGTCCTGACTCTATTCCACATTTAACTATAGTTGTTGGGATGTGGGCTTTGCACACACAGTAGGCCATGTCTAGGGATTGCCTCTGCTCACAAAAGATGGCACTGTGCAATTTTTTTTTTTTTTGCAACGTGCACTTTTGTTTCCACAGCATCAAATGCAAAAGTGAAAATTACACAGTTAAGGACCCAGTCCTAGGGCTGGAGAGATTTCTCAGTGGTTAAATTCACTTTCTTTCTTTCTTTTTTTTTTTAGTTTTTAAAAAAATAATTTATTTTTATTTATATTATTCTAATTTTACATTCATAATGATGACTCCATTATCCTCCTCCCTGTCCTCCCTCTTCCAAAGGGACCCTCATCAATGGGGAATGACACCTATTTTTTTTTTTTGCCTTAACATAATGTTTTTTAATTTTAATTTTAATTTTTTATTTATTTATTTATTTTTAAATATATATTTTTGTTTATATTATTCTGATTTTACATTCATAGTATTGGATCCATTGTCCTCCTCCCTGTCCTCCCACTTTCAAAGGGACCCTCATCAATGGGGAATGTGGGTCATGCATTGTGAGGTTAGTCAAGAGTTCTGGGGGGTAGGCCCCAGTCTCTGTGCATAATGCTCTAACTTGTGGCTCTAACAATCTTTCCGCCCCCTCTTCCACGAGTTTCCCTGAGCCACATTGGGGTCATTTTAGTATCCAGAGACACAGAGGCTCCCAAAACCTCATCACTAAATTCACTTTCTTGCAAAGCCTGCTAATGAATAGACTCCCCAGTACCCACTTGATGCCAGATGCACAAAGTGGCACATGCATTTGTAGTTTGTTAGCAGAATCATGAGGCACAGGCATGTTCATTCTCTCTCTCTCTCATATATATGTATGGAACCCCGTCCTAATAAAAGGGAAATGGACGGGGATTGGTATTGCTGTTGGTAAAGACAAGATTTTCAGAACAGCACTGTAAAGGCATACTGATTTTGAATTGTTACATCAGAAGATAGATGTCTGAATAGTGGCTGGGAAGCCAGTATTCACAATGAGTTAAAAGAAACAGATACTTTTACTATGAACAAGTAGAAAAAATTCTAGCTAAAAAATTTATAGCTAATAACATTTTTATGAATTTTAGCATTTGCCATAGTGAAGAAATAAAAATCTCAAAATTTTATCTTATTATTTTGGAAGGTAATTATTTCAACAAGGGTTGGCAAGTGTTACAAAGTACTCAGCAAATACTCTCCCCACAAATAGTTAAAGGTTGGCTCTATGTGACTTAAGAATTCTGTATTGTTGGGTCTGATTTAATGAGTTTTGCTCCAGTGCAAGACAAAGTTAATACAGGTATTGCCTAGGGCTGGTTTCATCTGTGCATGTGCTAGAACCAAATGGCTCACATTGAGGCAATAATAATGAATGTCTTCCCAATGAGATGCCCTAGAATATGTATTTGAGGGCTTCTCTGAAGGAGACAGTCATGTAAAGTCAGAAGAAATGGAAAAGGTTGCTCATTCTGAAATAACACTTCTAATTTGTATGGGGCATTTTTATTTCAAATTTGAAAACTGCCTTTTCATTCACCCACCTTTTAGGAAATACTGAATACCCATTGTATGGTTGTCACTGTTCTAGATATAATAATATAGCAGTGAGTAGAATAAAGATTCTGCCCTCGTGGATTAAATTCCTCTGTGTGTAGTAGGAGGGTTGGCACATGGCTATAGTTTTGAGTTCAGTGCTGAGAGATGGACTCATTGAGATGATAATACTTGAGCAAAGCCTTGAGAGACAGCTATGCAGTTACTTGGGGGAAAGTCTGCCAGCTTTTGCATGTTTACCTGGAGAAAAGAAAAGTGCCCCAAATAAATAAAAATGCATCACCCAGAAGTCAGTACATTTAGAGTCATTTTTCACTGACCAGGGTGTTTTCATTTCTTCTACATTCCTATATCAATTCTACAAGGCAGAATTTCAAATGGAGTCTCCAGTTATGTGAATATTAAAAGTGCACAATCAGCTTTTTTTTCCAGTGCATCCTCTGAAATTTCTGTATAAGCACACTGATGACATTTACAAGTACTAAACTATTATGTACCCATGGATATCCCTGTACTGCCTTCAAAATTGCTTGCTGTTTTACAAATGCAAGCACAGCAGATTTTCATTTATACAAAATAAAGCAGAAATAATCTGATATTTTGAAGAATGAACATCTCTCTGGATAAGGTTCAGTCCTGAGTCCAGGGGGAAGCAAAAGTTGGATAAATCAGGCTCTTCTAAGTACCTTCAAGATATCAGTGACCATAGTGGTTCCACTTGTATTGAGCAGTGTATGAGTCAGAGCTATGGAGAAGAGTGGCTCTTGTTCAATATTTGGCATAGTTTGGGCTTAGAACTAGTTGATGCTTCTTGTTTTTCCTCACCAGTGTTCTGTTTAACCCCTATTTCTTCTAGATAGAGAAATGTGGTAAGGAGAAGTTCCCCTATGTTTGGAAGGGTAGAGGTGATCCTATAATGAGACTATCACAAACCCAATGTGAAAAAAAAAATATTGTCCCCACCTTCCTTGGGCAAGGTCTTGGCGTGTGATACTTAAGTCTTTGGTATATCTACAAATAGCAAGGTCATAGACGTGCTAGAAAAGATTTGATTTCTTTCCTTGATCTTCAGTTATGTCATCAACTTATATGACTCTGATTGGTAGTGTGTGTTGGAGAGACTGGTGTATTTATGAAAAGAAAGAAAGAACTGGGTGTCCTTTGGTGCATTTCAGCTTTCTAGATCATTACAAATGAGAGTAATAATATTAAGTACCCACTAAGCTTATTGGAGAATAAAACAAGGTTGGTGAAGGCGTTTGGTATAGCATAACACATGTATGAATACTTTGTTTAATGAACAGACTTTTCTTTAGAATGATTTTGTTGGTAAATGGCTGTTCAGCCATCCAAAGAACTCAATCTTACCAAGAAGTTCCCCCAAATTAGCACCAGGCCCATTTGAAATCACATTTGATTTCTGAACCTCTGTAGCCCAGATTATTTCATTTTCACATCTTCTTCCCTCCCCTTCAAAGTAACATGTGGCCAATTTATTATTGATACATCATCAGAATCTGCATTTCTTCCCCTTGTCATTTAATGATGAAAATCTTGTAAAGTGTTAATACTATATGAGTTAGATCAGTTCATATTTTCAAAAAAAGCAACCTTATGACAAAAAAGTTAACAAAAAAGACTGATGGCCATTCTAAATTTCAAATATGAGAAATTTTTCAGGAAGGAAAATTTAAACTAATTAGGAAATAAATCCCAATACCCCTACTTCTTGAGCTTTTGCCCTCTCACATTTAAGAGCTAGTAGCTATAAGATGACTTAATTAAATCCCCTTCTCTGTGAAGATATTTAACATATCATAATAAAGAGGCTATATGGTAGGGTGTAGTGAGGAAACACACAGTTCACAACTAAGCTTACCTATGTATAAGATAAGGATAACAATAGTATGCAACTCACCATTAGGAGGCTATGGTAGTTTGAATATATGCTCCCATGGGCTCGGGTGTTTTATTAAAATTGAATTTGCATCTTTAGCCCCTAGCAGGAAGACTCTTATTGTAGGGGGGCATGCCACTTGGGAAAGATCTGAATTCTAGCTAAAAGGTATGGAGAGAGGTTTTGAGCTCTGGCTGTGCTTCCTTATGGTGCGAGCTGTTTTGTGGTGTTTCTCTGTTTGGATTTATGGATGGGAGCCAGCTTCTTTAGCCATTTGATGGAACTTCCTCTGGATTTGTAAGCTTGAAATAAATCCCTTCCTCCCATAAGCTGTGTCTTGTTTTGCTGTTCATCCCAGCAACATGGAGCTGTCTACAAGTAGATTTTTATGTTAAAACATGAAGTACACCGTTTCCTATTTTTAAAGTACTTTTTACATGAGAAAGATTTGTCAAAGCAATCCTGTGAGGCTGTTTCTGTCTTTATTCCCATTTCACATAATTGGTGAGAATAAGCACTGAGCAATAATATGAGATTATGAATTGAGATTACAAAGTACCTAACATAATTTGCCTATAATCAGACTGCTAAGAAATAATTGAGCTGGGTTAATGTCCCAGCTGTTATGGTTAATTTTGATTGTCAACACCTACAGGATTACTTGAAGCTTTTTTCTACATATGCCTATTGTTATAGTCACCTTCATGCTGCTGGGATGAACCTCCAAACTAGACACAGCTTATGGGAGGAATGGCATTTATTTCAGGCTTACAGATCCAGGGGAAGTTCCATAATGGAGGAAGAAGCTGGTCCCCTTTACCGAATCAACACACAGAGAAAAACCACTACCTGCACCACAAGCAAGCACACTCTGGGAGCCCCATGCAGAGCTCAAGCACTCTGCATACCTTAGGCTGGAATTTAGATCCCCCTCCAGTAACACCTTAGAGCTGGACTCCAGGATCTGCCCTCAGTGACACCTCCTCCAGTCAGGCAGCTAGAAATCCAAGTTTCAAGCTTTAGCAAAATATTTGAGTCCATTTGGAGACATATTTTAAACTACTACATTCTGCCCCTGGCCCCTAATAAACCCATGACCATCTCACATTGATAATTGTATGTATGTCAATGGTCCAATAGTCTTTGTTAAACTTAAGACTGTGTCTTAACTGTGAGTCCTGAAAATCAAACAAGTTTCATACTTCCAACATATAATGACATAGAGTAAACATTTCCATTCTATAAGGCATAAACAGGAGTGACAGGAACAATGAAAAATCAACAACAATCTTCAGTTCAAGACCAGTATCTGAAGTCTCTGGCTTTTCCAATTCTGCCCTCCAGCTGGGCTGAGTAACCAGAGAAAACTTCCACCCCAAGCCAACAGTGCTCCATGTGTAGTCTTTACACAGTCCTGATGTATCCAAAACATATTTGGGTCTCCATGTAAACCATGGCCAGCTTCCAATGGTTTCACTGGTCTCTTTTTCAGGGTCATCATACCCTGCCTATATGCTGCATATCAGCAGTGGCTCCTGAACCTGTGTGTACTTCATGACGTACTCCGTGTATGTTTTATGCTTCTGAAACTAGTACCATGTGTGCAGGACAAAGCCATATTGTTAATTCTGGGATGAAATAAATCGTGATCTTGAGTAGGTTCCTTCCTTTCAGTCATCTTTCAAAAGTGTGTGCATTTCTACTATTCAGTCTTTCCTCAGACATCTTTTCCATTGTTTCAATGTAAAGTATTTGTTCATTTTCCTTAGGATTGTTAATGTATTTGACAATAGCAGCTTCAGTAATCTAAAAGCAGTCTGTGTGCCAATAACCTTAAACTTGTATGAATTTTTCCAACTTTAAATTATAAATTTCTCAGTTCTATATCTTTAGGCAAGCACTCAGGCCATTAGAAATTTAACCTTGATCAGACGTTCTAGGCATGGGCAGGAGAACACAGGCAGCCCTTATGGCAGTAGCCCAGTTCCAACAAAGTTCTGTGCCGTCTTTCCTTCCCCTTTGAAAGTTCACAAGCAAAGCTTGCAAATAAAATTCACTCTCTACTTAGCACTTTCAAACTCTCAACAGAATAGTCCATAAAACTTGGCTTACTACTCTGGAAGGTGACTTCAGTTACAAGTACCAAGTCTATGTCTATTCCTCCAGAACAAAAGTTCCAAAAGAACAAAATCCACATGGACAGTTTCATTGCACAACAACACTCCCTCTTGGTACCAGTTTCTGTTATAGTTAGCTCCATGCTGCTGGGATGAACCTCCAAACCAGACACAGTTTATAAGAAGAATGGCATTTATTTGAAGCTTACAGATCCAGGAGAAGTTCCATAATAGCGGACAAGGCTGGCCCCCTTTACCACATCCACAAAGAGAGAAAAACCACCATCAGCACCAAAATCAAGAACACTCTGGAAATCCCAGGTAGAGGCTAAGCACTCTGAATACCCTAGGCTGGAATTTAGATGTACCCCCAATAACACCTTAGGGCTGAACCCCAGGAACAATCCACAGTGAAACCTATAGCCAGGTGGCTATACATCCAAGTTACAAGCTCTACTAAAACATTTGAGTCTATTGGGGTACATAAATTCAAATTACCACACCTATATGGGTATTTCCAGAGACTATGAATTCATGAAGGATTTCACAAAATGAATGGATTAGTCCCTTGATGGAATCATAATATCATTGGATTTTCATAATGTATAAAAAGTAGAAGGTGGGACCTAGGTGAAGGAAGTTGGTTGCTGAGAGAATGTCTTTGTGGCTACATGTTTCCCTAGCCTCTTCATATAGTGACCTTTCCTCTACTGCTGACTGCTATGATGTAAGCTGCTCTACCATCCCCTTCCTGACATGATGAACTGACAATACTAAACTCATGAGCCAAAGTAAATCTTCCTTTCCTTTTCAAATTATTTTGCATAGACATTTTCACACAGTGATGACAAATTATCAAATACCAGTTCATGTTGAAATCACAAGACTGGTGGATTCAATACCATAGAATATAAATAAAGTTTTAAAGCTAATTTTATGTGGAAAGAGATGTATCCTTATCCTAAAGAAATGAAAGAATAACTTATCTGAACAGGAAAATTGCAATAAACTTAGGGCGAGTTATATAAACATTGAAGATATGTAATGGGAGAGTGAACAAAATATTAAAATGAGAAGTATGTCTTGGTATGTTACTTTACTAGTCCATCTTGAGATACCAAATTGTGTTGTGTTCTCTAGTATATTATGTGTTCTTTCTTGCCTTAGAGCTCTGATGGCAAGTTATGAAATCCTTTCTCACTAGTTCCTGAGCATGGAGGCAGACTTAAATATTTGGAGAGGTCTTTAATTAACATGAGAATTCACTGGGCTAGAGAGATAACTTAGGGATTAAAGTACTTGCCTACAAAGCCAAAGGACCAAGGTTCAATTCCCCAGGACCCTAGTGAGCCAGATGGACAATGTGGCACATGTGTCTGGAGTTTGTTTGCATTGGCTGGAAGCCCTGGTGCACCTATTTTCTCTCTCTCTCTCTCTCTCTCTCTCATATAAATAGATAAAAATAAAATGAGAACTCACTAGATAAGATCTTTCCATAGCAGAGTCTTTTCCTTTCATGCTATTCTTGGGATTGGTGCGGTCTATTTCTTTCCCAAATAACTGGTGTTATAGTGTAGATAGAATTACAGAAGATTGAACATAGAGGTAAATGCTCTATAAAGTAAAGACATTGCAAAAGTGATTGCTGTATCTTATCATCTGCATGTGTCAATTCTTGATTTTTGTTTTAAATATTTGACCTCAAACAGGGTCATTTTTCTTTCTTGGAATTGAGGAATCAAGAACAAAACCAATGAAGCAACAAAAGTAGAATTAAGCTGGATGTGGTGGCACACACCTTTAATCCAAGCACTCAGGAGGCAGAGGTAGAAGTATCATCCTGAGTTCAAGGCTAGCCTGATACTACACAGTGAAATCCAGGTAGGCCTAGGCTAGAGTGAGACCCTACCTCAAAAAAACAAGAAAAAAGAGGGATAAGTGTGAGATAAACTGGCAAATCAAGTTCTTGACCTGTTGGGAGTTTAAATATATAGGATAAAAGACATGAAGATGAGAGATATGTTAATGAAACGGAGGCATACTCATATATTTTGGGGAAATATAAAAAGATTTTCTGGAAATTTAGGTACTACCCCTTTTGTCCCTTTTAATGGGTTCTTTCTGATGATCATGGCATTGGGAACTGTCATAATGTTTGGGGTTCTTGCAGACAGCTTCACATTGCTTGTATGACATCCAAACAAGACACAGTTTATGGGAGGAACGGGTTTATTTCAAGCTTTCAGATTTAGGGGACGTTCCATCAGTGGTGGAAGAGGCTGCTTCCATACATCCAAGCAGAGAGAAAAACTATCACCAGTCAGTAAACACCAAAAGCAACAAGTCCAAAGGGCATCAAGCAGCAGCCCACCATTGGGCTGCAGAACTTTGGCCTGTAAATCATATCTGTCCCCAAACACACTTTAGGACTGGACCCCAGTATCTGCCTCCAGTGACACCTCCTCCAGCTAGGCAGCTGGAGACCCAAGTTATAAGCTTTAATAAAACGAGTCTATGAGGGACATACATTCAAACTACCACAGGGCTGTTGTCTTTTTTTTTTTTATGCGTATGGGATTTTGATGAAACTAGAGATTGTCTGATTGTCATTCTAACAGCCATCATAGAGCCTATAACTTTTCTCTAGCTCACCTGAAGAAAGATTTTTGGCTTACAGGTGTCCTGTCCTCAAAGATTAACGATGTTAGAGGAGCATAGAAATTCAGCTAGATCAAGAAGGAAGTAGAAGATTAGGGCAGGATAACATGATTAGCTTGCAATTTACCAACACACTTTTAACAAGAAATAGTCTGTGAGTTAGTTTGAGTGGTTGATTTCCTTCCTTCCTTTCACTGATACATACTTCTACTTAAGAAAAGAGATATGTAAATTATCAAGAACATTGATGTACAGTTTAATCCTTAATTCTTTTCTGCAGAGGATAAAGTAAAATAATAACTAGAGTGAATTTGTGACAAAGAATAAAAGAAATTGACGATGATTATGGATCTCACACCAAAATTATCATTATAGATCTGACACCCAAATTATACAGATTGAGATCACATGAAACACATGCTAAAATGTGTTTTTTTTTTGTTCTTGGCATAATTTTCATGTTCTTTGTTTAAAGTCCTTAGCTATAGAGCTATCTGTTAAGGTATTCTATCTTTGGTAATCATATTTTAGATCTGTCCCTGCCCTCCACCCTTGAAATTTTGATGCAGGCTTTGAAATGTTGCAGTAGTACAAAAAAATTCTTTACTTGACATGGTGCTTTAGAATATAGGCTTTGACTAAGTTTGTGATTGTTATGTTAGCAACAACAAAACAAACAAACAAAACTCTGTAGTGCTGAGTTGGCAGAAATAATCTACACATAGAAATTTTCTCTGGCAACATAGAGGAAGTAAGGTTTCTCATACTTTTCTTTACATTTTCTCTCATCATCCCAAACTTGAGGACCACAAAAATTATCCCAACATTATATCTATAGCTGAAATAACAGTTACAGAGAAGCTCCTTAAAAGAGTTGTTCTTGGGAATCGTTTTCCAAGCTCTTATTTCCCCCTAATCATTTAATATGTGCATTATAAATAATAATTATTTAGAATTGTAGAACTCAGAAAATCAAATATATTTGTAATGTTCCTTCTCAGTTTTTAGTTTTCTAGATATATTTGTTGAACAAAGCCAACAGGAACTGGTCCCAAGATGTGAATGTCCATTAAAATATTTGGGAGGAGACTGGGGAGATAGCTCAGTTGGTAAAATGTTTGCTACACAAGTATAAGGACCTTAGTTCACATCTACAGCACTCATGTAAAATCCAGACACAGTGGTGCACATCTATAATACAATGCTGGGGAAGCAGACATAGGAGTATCCCTGAGGCTTCTTGGTTACCTAATTTAGCTAAATTGGTTGGCTCCAGGTTGAGTGAGATATCCTGCCTCAAAAAAATAAAGTGGAGACCTATTGAGGGAGGTTTCCAATGTTGATCTCTGGTCTCCACATGAAATTGCATATGCATGTATGCATACACAAGTACACACAGATATTCTGAAAAATAAAAGAACATAAAAACCAGGCACATTTTTGATGAACATTATGTAACTTTCTTGCCTGTCATCTCCTTACACACCCTTCCCCTCCCTTTGTGCGGAAGAGTTTCCCTTAAAGGATCTTCGAGATAGGAGTCCTTCGTCTTATTAAGATTGTGGGTCCTAGAATGCATCTGATTACTTCCTCTAAGTTATTCTTTCCAAAAATTGGCCTTCAAACAACCAGCAACTTAGATCTTTAATTCTTGTAGCAGAACTGAGACCTTTGCCAAAGATTTTGGACTAGCAAAGTATAGCTCCTGGAAATATTTTTTCATCAGTTATATTGCTTACTGTTTAAAATACCCTAATGGGTAGGTGGGACACATTATTTTTGTTTTACTGTGCAGAACAGATAGTTGAAACCCAAGACCATTAAAATGCTGGTTCAAGGCACAAGAGAGAGTGGCATATCTGAGATGAATAGCCAAGTCTTTCGATTTCTAGTAAAACACTGTAATATCTCTGAATAGAAGCTCTATTGTATTGGTGGTAGTAGATTTAGAGCAAAATCCCTGGCTACAGAGATTCCTGGCGAATATGTCTTAGCCATTGGTCCTTGAAAGCCAAGGAAAGAGACAATGGGTGGTAAAGTCTGGGAATGACTTTGATTAATAATATGACCACACTTGGAAGAACAAGTGATTAATGACAAAAAAAAGAAAGAAAGAAAGAAAGAAAGAAAGAAAGAAAGAAAGAAATTCTCTGTGTTTAAAGAGATTACAGCACCCCCAGTGTTTTAGATGAAAGAAACAAAGTTAAGAATGGGAAGTCTTCCTATTAGCAGACCTTATGGTCTTGGTCTGGTTGAGCATTACCTTACTTCATCACTCCATAATCTGCCATCTAGAACTATTTTTATACCAAAAAGGTCTCTCTTGCTTAGGAGATACTTTTGATCCTTTACCTTAAGATGTTCACCAGTTATACCTGTTGATCCTGGTAACTAAGGTGACGTTAGGCATAAAGATGCAGGAGAACACAGAAGGAAGAAAAATAAACATGTCAGTCAGAAACAAAATGAAATTCTGCTATGCCAGTGACTGGGATCTTCTTTCAAATACTACTATAAAGGCATCATCCATTTCTATACAAGTGGGGTTAAAGGTGGTGCCATGTTAGATTATTGAGTCTGTAGAAGTAGTACCTTCTGCATCATTTTTGACATAACTATCTTCTGTAATTTGGAAATTTCCTCTTGATAATTAAAAAATTAAATTTGTAGCTCTTTTTCCAATATATTAATACCAATTTAATGATTGGAGGCATCCAGATTTTATTCTGTCTTTGAATATCACTTAGTATTTAGCCTGACATATATGCTTAATCAATATTTGTTGATTATTTGATAGTGGAAGTCAGCTAGGGCATGACATAATTCTGATATAAAAATTTGGAAATTGAAGTGTCTTTTGGTTCTTAGATCAGAGTTAAAAAAAAAACACAAGTAATAAAATTTGCAAGTCTCCTAGTGTAATCAGTGTTATGTAAAATTTGTGTCTTGATTTGAGAAACTATGTCTACCAGCAAATTCTGACTGTTGGAACATTAATATAAAGATTAATTTGAGGTTTCAGAGTTCTGGCATAGGGTTTGGGATTTCTGTTTAAATTGTCTCCAGAGCTTTGTGGTATCTGATAATTGTGAAAAAGTTTTATTTCTCATTGGAAGATTTCTGTCTTTAGAGCTTTGTGTAGAATTTTTTTGAGTAATATTGTACTACTAAAAACAGATCCTTGGAGACCAAGGATGGATCAAATACCTAGTTTGTGCTGAGAGCCAGGAAAGTGGAAGCCAGATTAGGCAATGGCGGAAGATGGAGAGAGGGCAAAAGGAAGGAAGAAATGCAAAGTGTATGCAATGTGAGTAGGAGTCTGGACATAAGCATGATGGTTGAATTAAGAAACAAGGCTCCTGTTGGCCTGGATGCTTGGATCTCCCCAGATGACATCCTTGTCAGAAAGAGTTAATGTGTCCCTTCACTGATACTGGCCTTCCAGCCTTCTGAAGTGTCCCATTAGCCCCAAAGCCATCATATTCATCCCATATATGGTTTTACTCAACTTGGGGGAGGGGTGGTTCCTGATACTACAGAATTAAAAACAAAAACAGTTTCAAACCTTTGCAAATGCTCGCTAAAATATATATGGTATTTTTTTCAAGGATAGCAAGGAATTTAACATAAATAAAACAAAAAATACAATCATATTTGAGATTTTATGTTGAAGTGATATGAAGCAACTTTGAAACATCTGTGCTTACTGAGGATCCCCTGGGGGAAAACACATTCTATTTATGCTTTTTTTTTTTTTTTTTTGAGGCAGGGTTACAATCTAGCACAGGATGACCTGGGACTCACTCTGTAACCCAGGCTGGCCTCAAAATCACAGTGATCTTCCTGCTTCATCCTCCATAGTGAGTGCTAGGATTATAGGTGTGAGCCACCATGTCTGGCTTGGTATTCTCATACTTTATATTTATATTTTTATGTATTTTATTTATTTGCTAGCACATACACAGAGATAGATAGATAGATAGATAGATAGATAGATAGATAGATAGATAGATAGATAGATGATAGGGAGAATGTGTGCCCCTGGGCCTCTTGCCACTGCAAACAAATGTCCACATACATGCACCACTTTGTGCATCTGGCTTTATGTGGGCACTGGGGAATCAATCCTGGTCATTAGGCTTTGCAGACAAATACCTTAAGTGCTGAGCAATCTCTCCAGCCCATTTTTTAAAGTAAAGAGGGTTAAGCAGAGTTGAATGTTTATAAAGGAAAATGAAAGAACAATGCACATTCTTCAATCTTAAAAATTTTGAATCATCTGTGTGTCTAGTGATATTATAGTCATAATAATTGTTTTCTTGTATAAATTGTTAGCATTCAAACTTGCCCATTCTTCTGTAAATCACACAGTGAACAGCAAATAATTAGCAGAGTGACATTAGTATATATGTCCTCAGGCCTACTCAAGAAATAACTAAATAATGGACATGCTGATTTCTTATAAAAGCATCATATTTAGAAAAGAATAATTTTCTTGTTACACAATAAAGTCATTGTTGGAGGGCATAGGGAGACAAACAGACAGAGGCATCATGTCTGTCGGTCACACCTCAGGTTTAAGAGGACGAGGGAAGATAGTTTAAAAATATAGTAGAAGGCTAGATTCCAACATTCCATCAGAAACCATTAAAAGGAAATCTTCTTCTTCCATTCATATTTTCTCCCTCTCTCTTTCCCTCTTTTCCACTTTCTCTTTCTCTAATGTGTACTTACGTTTTGTATGTGTGTGAACATGTATATATGCACATTTGGGGAAGCCAAAGATCAACATTTTCCCCTATCACTGTCCACCTCATTTTTGAGACAGGGCCTCTCATTGCAGCTATAGCTTACTGATTTGCCTAGAGAAGCCAGGCAGCAAGTTGCAGGGATCCTCCTGTCTCTGCCTCCCCAGTGCTAGGATTACAGTCCTGTACCATCATGCCTGGATTGTACATAGGTACTAGGGATCCAAACACAGGCCTTCATGCTTGGGTGCAAGCAGTCTATGTACTGAACCGTCTTCCCAGCTACTTCCCCTACTCTCTTTCTCTTGTTTCTTTTAGAAGCTTTTTCAGTATTCATGGGTACTCTGTTGTACAACCTGGGAGAAATTAGGCATCTAATAATAGTTTTCTTCAGGACACAAAAGAAGCACAATCTAGAATTTGCACTTCACACATTCCTAATCAGGATTCTTCATTTAAAAATAACCCTAAGAATCCAGCCTTATTCGTTCAGCCAAATTTCACTGGTTACCCACTGCTGGCTCTGGAGATACCATGATGAATCGGATATACCGTAATTCCAAAGAGCTCACAATGTGACCATCCACAATTAATTAATAAGGTAAATATAAAGACGCCATCAAGGGTCCATGAGATGTCAGAAGGGGAGGACTTTGAGTTCTGTTAAGAGACTCAGGGAAGGCTTCATGAAGGGCAATTTCTGAAGCTTGACTTTGACAGATAGGAAGGATATGAGCATGAAAGATGGAGATTGCTGAGGAGATAGTCACAGGGTTGAGGAAATCTGTGGCATGTTGACTAAGAACCAGAAGAAGATTTTGTGGATTGAAGGCTTAGGGAAGGAAAAAGTGGGAGGTCAGTTTAACAAAGCAAGTTGAAGCTTGATGGGCAAGGACAGCCTTACATGTCAGTCTCGTGTCTTTTGGACTTTATTTAGTGCTAAACTATATCTAGACAGTTAGCCATACAACCTCACAACAGATATTTACAGCATATCAGGGTAAAGAAAACATGAGAGAAATGAGTTCAGAAGTGCTGCAAGTACAGAAGAGGGAGGTATGAAACTGTCCCAGTATGAGAGCTGGGGGGTAGTGGTGGAAGGCTTTGGGAAGGGGAAAGGGAAGACATTAATGTGATTGATATGACTTCTCGGGAGAGACATAGGAGAAGGGCATTTCATACTGAAGGAACGGCATCAGTAAGTACATGGAAGGGTTGGACCTCACAGGTGCTTGAGTTTAGAGGTATATAGAAGTGAATACCAGGAAATAAATCTGGAGAGAGGGAAAGAATAAGATGTCCACAGAACTGGGAGGCATGATTTACCAGTTTGGGATTCAGGAGCTTTGTTTAGGGAAAGGCCATGGTTCAGACTTTAGAAATATCCCCTAGCAACGATGAAGAGGTGGTTAAGGACCAATTAGAGAAACTTGTCTTGTTGAGGGAGGAGTGGCTGAGGGGCTACAATGTATAAAAAACAGTGTTGTGGAAACAAAAAATGGGGGGGAATGGTTGATATAATTTTAACTAATATTATAGTTTTAGCAATAGGACTATGTTCAAAGGAAACATTATACGCGTGACAATAAAGATAAAGGCAAAATTGCATGATATAGGTGGGAATGGAGCCTAGATTCATGTCTTCCTGTTTCCCCAAACTTCTATTTGATATCTCATGAGGCTCCTCTTTCAACACCATAGGAGTCAAAATGCAGATTTACAGCTGCTTCCCTAAAGGATCTGTGCTTCAGCCAGAGAGCAAGAGCCCACAATAGTGTCTTCCATGGAATCAGAAGAGAGAAATTGGCCTCCTGTTAGCACAGTTGGCAGGCTTGTCTGGGAACAATCAGTTGGCCTCTTTTAGAGCGTCTTACAGCTCCAGGTAGGACTCACTGGCCAAATATCCGGGGTGTTATTTGAAACCTGGGACATTGTTGGCCTCCAGGCATTCTGGACAGTAGTTTGTACTTCAGTCAGGTTGAAATCATGACAGGTGTTGTACTGTGTTACGAGCAGAAAGTAGAAGGTAAAAGCAGTACCAAGGCTAGATGGAAGTAAGTAGAGCAGGAGGCAAGGTCACTGAACTCAGTTCTGCAAGGTCATTACACAAGGATACGTGGGGTGAGTGGAACTTAAATCTAGGTAAGGTTTTGGCAGGCAATGAAGGCCTGCACCTTCTTGAGAGAGCTTTCTTGAGAGAGCATCACACACAGGCACTTTATGCTCTGGCAATAGGTATTTTGGTAGTCTGTGCAAAAAGCTTGTGAGAAGCCAGCGAGAACTGGGAGTTGTAGTTAGATTCAAGTCTCTGCCTAACCTTTACTTTCCGACCCTCTTAAGTATCTCTTTATTATGTTTCCAACATAAGTCATACTAGTGTCTTCTTCAGTGAGTTTGTATGAAGATTAAGAGGATAATTTACATACAGTGCTTGAAATAGTGTCTGCCATATAGCAAGTGTTTGATACATGTTGGCTATTAATAGTCTTTATTTTTAATCAGAAGTCTGTCTACTCAACTTCATATTTTGATAAATTTCTCTTTACTAATAATGCGTCCCTGTTCAACATGAGCATCCTTTACTTTTAGTTAAATCTTATGGAAGGAATTCAAGAAATTAACAATAGCAATGAATTCTAAAATTGCCGGGAATTATTTCAGATATCAAAATAACATGAACAATCCAGCGAGAGCTCATGGATCTTCCATTTAGTATAACCCAAAGTTTACTAATGTAGTTAAAGCCCCTTGTGTACGGCTTACTGATCACATTGTCTGTCTTGATGTCTAGAGGTCACTAGGATTATGAATTTTGTGTGAGTCACATTCATGGATGCTTTAATATTGCTGTTACATTTGCAACTATCCAGAAAGAATAATTTTCCTTTAGTTTCTGGAGGACATTTCTTCAAGGAGCCACTATATATGCCCAAACTCAAACATGCTCAAGTCCCTTACATAAAGTAGTATATATGTATATAATTTATGAACACATCTATTCTTTAAAAAATAAACTATGCCTAGATTACTTTAATGTGACTATTCTGTACATAGTTGTAGTGCATTGTTTAGGGAATAATTGTAAGACAAAAAGTTCACACATGTTCACTACAGACTGAATTCTACATCTTCAAACATTCCTCACATGGATTGCCTAAATCTATGTATGTGGAAGCTGTGGATATAAAGAACTGAATGTATATTATTTGTTTTTATTTTTCAACTTTATGTAGAAGGCTTCTTACTGTATTCTTTTGCATCTCCTTTTTTTTTGCTCAACATTTACCTAATACAGATGTCAATTTGTGCTTGTTGCTATACATAAGGTAGGGTAGAAACAAAAATGTTTATTATTAAAAAGATGGTTATCATCTGAATATATATATATATATATATATGAAACTTACTAAACCTTAAACTTTGGTCGGATGACTTCATTGATAAAACTTGTAAAAGTTTGCTCACATAATACTTACTAGGATGTAAACTCTTGCTATCTTTCCTATTAAGTGTGAAACTGTCATAAAAAATAGTTCAGTTCACAAAAAAGTTTTAAATGAAGCAGCATGCACCTGTAAACTATGCTCTTACATTTATTTTTTAAGTATGAAATAGTACATTGATTTTCATTTTTTGTGGGGCTTTTGAGGTAGGGTCTCACTTTGGTCCAGGCATGGAATTCACTATGTAGTCTCAGGGTGGCCTCAAACTCATAATGATCTTTCTACGTCTGCCCCCCGAGTGCTGAGATTAAAGGCGTGCACCACCACACCCCACTCTCATTTTCATTTTGAACTTAAATCTTATATTTGTGAGGAATGATATCTTTTGATAAGTAATATTAAATGATTTTTAAAAGGATGGATTTTCATCTGGGCATGGTGGCACACACCTTTAATCCCAGCACTAGGAGGTAGGAGGATCACTGTGCGTTCAAGGCCATGCTGAGACTACATAGTGAATTCCAGGTCAGCCTGAGCTAGAGTGAGACCCTACCTTGAAAAATAGAAGAACAAACAAAAAAAGGATGGATTATCATAACTATTACTCCAGAGCATTTACTCTTCAGTGTGTGAAAAGATATCTGTCCTATTTATAATGATTGCTTTATGGGGCTAGAGAGATTGCTCAGTGGTTAAGGTGCTTGCCTGCAAAGCCCAACAACCCAGGTTCAATTCCCCAGTACCCATGTAAAGCTAGTTGCACAAAATGGCTCATGCATCTGGAAGTCATTTGCAGCAGCTAGAGGTCCTGGGGTGCCCGTTCTCTCTCTTACTCTCTCTCCCTCTCTCCCTCTCTTTCTCTCCGTGTGTGTGTGTGTGTGTGTGTGTGTGTCTCCTTTTTTTTTTTTTTTTTTTTGAAAATAAATAAATTTTTAAAAAGATCTCTTTATGGCTTGTGCATTACAACATGACCCCAGATATTTTGCTGAATGAAATTTGTCTGACTTTGGAGGCTGATTTCATCTTCTACATCTTATATGTAGCTTTCAGTGCAGACATTACTTACTGGCTCTGAGATTCCCACCCAGCACTCCAGAGACACTGGTGATTGGTATCATTGTCAATGACATTATGTATTGCTCATGAGGGATCAAGTTCAGCTGAGATTTTCACACTTGGCCAGGTATTTGATGTATTGCCATTATTGTGTTCAATTCATCTGGAACACTGTTATTACCATATTCCTGAGAGAGATACCTCATTTTCAGGTGTTACCAATATTCATGTCTCAGATATTGGTGAATGAGTTGTCCAGAGTGAATTGAGATGATTGAAAATGACTGAGCCTCTATTTTGCTATGATTAATGAGCTGTTGACATATCAGTTTGGGTGTATGTGAATCAGCATGTAACTGCTGAGTTGACTTTTGCTTACCATTATCTCTGCAATTAGAATATATTGGTCTTGGAATGTAGATTACACCTGTTATTTTCTTTTTTTTTTTATTTTGTGTGTGCATGTGCACAAGCTTGTGCACACATGTCAAGGCCTCTTGTGACTGCAAACACACTCCAGATGCATGTGCCACTTTTGTATCTGGCTTTATGTGGATACTGGGGAATTGAACCTGGGCTGAAAGGCTATGCAAGCAAGCACCTTTGACCACTGAGTATCTCCCCAACTCTAAACCCATTTTTTGTTTGTTTTGAGGCAGTGTCTTATTCTAGCTTAGGCTGGCCTCAAACTTGTGGCAATTCACCTACCTCCACCTTCAGAGTACTGGGATTGAAATGTGTACCACTGTGCCAGCTCTAAACCAGTAATTTTTGCATAAACATTTATCAAATGTTAGTATATGCCAGCTACTATGGAAAGTACTGTGTGTGTAGAGATTACATCGTCTTTGAAGAGTTCACATTCTGGTATGTGTGAAAACTTCAGTTGGGTATTTTTTCTAAGGTTTAGAGAGACCTTATTATATTACAAGGACAGAGGAGAACGTCCAGAGAGCTTCTGTCCATGACAAGGCAGGAGGGTGTAAAAGCTCCTCATTTGACTTTTTAAAACTTGTGTGTGTGTGTGTGTGTGTGTGTGTGTGTGTGTGTGTAGGAGGGGTGCACACATGTCACAGTCATGTTTGTCTTTTCCTGCTACCTTGAGAAAGACAGGGTCTCCCTTGTTGTCTGGGAGGCTAGTGACCTTCTGGATTTTCCTGGCTCTACCTCCCATTTCTTTAGCATGGTGGAATTACAGACACATGTGCCACGTTGTGCCTGGCCTTATATGGGTGCTGTGGAATTGAGCTTCATCTGTCAGGCTTGTATGCAAGTGCCTTTAACTGCTGAACCATCTCCAGAGCCCACTGATTTTATGTAGACTATATTAGAGGAACATAAAAGGAAGGAGATGTTAGAATTGTTCAGGGGAGACTTTTTTGGAGAGGTGATACTTGACATGAGTCTTGGTGTGTTGATAGGAGTTTGCCTCACTGAAATGTATAAGAAAATTCATTTGTAAATGTATGAAAGCAGATGATTAATTTGGTAAGCATGATGAGGCTGGAAATAGAACTTTAATGTGTTACTTCCATGTTGCTATGACCCAAATACTTGACAGAAACAACTTAAGAAGGAAAATTTCATTTTGTCTCACAATTTCAGAGTTCTTTGGTCTGACGTCATGGCTGGGAAAGCATGGTTAAATAGCTCAATTCATGGAAGCAGGAGCATGGGGTAGACATTGTTCACATCATAGTGGACCACAAAAAAAGAAATGAGGCAAGAACTGTGGGCAGGTATTGTGACAAAGGCCTACTGCTAGTGACCTAGTCCTGTCAGCTAGACCCCACCTCCTAAAGTTTCCATAACCCCCCACCACCAATAGTACCATCAACCAGGGAATGAAGTAGTTCAACCAAGGGAAAAACACCCAAACTTAGGGGGGAATTTCTTTTTATTATTTCATCTATTCAGTGAAGAATCGTGCAGACCTCTTTTTGCGAAATCCATCTCATTGTGAAATTCTTTTTTGATTTACGAAATGTTCCTTAATACATCATTAGTAAAGTCTGCATAGCATTCTATCAGGAATATGATTTGTATAATCATGCCTCTATCATTGACTGATCAATAGACTATTTTTTTATATGAGAGCTGTTTTGAATGATCTTTAATAAAATATGTTTTTATCGTTGCTAAGGAATTTTTGAAGAAGAGAAATAACATGATCCCAATTCAGTTTTAGGAGGATTTTTCTTGGGTTTATTGTGAAAAAACAGACTAAAGAGATGAGATTTTTCAGACAAAGGACATAGTAAGAGAATATTCTATTATTAGTACAGGTGATAGAAGATGAAAAAGAAATTACGGTGCAACAAAGAGAGTGATTGAAGGCAGAAACTGAATGACAACTATGGCCCATTGTTTTACTAAGTGTAGTATCAAAAATATAATTTTATTCAAAAAATGAGTTTTTTTTCCTCATGCTAGACTCACTGAATAAAAATCTCTGGAAGTAATCCTTGGTTTGCACTAAACTCCCTGGTTAGTTTTGCACTTACCAAATTTGAGCAATACTGAGTCTGTGTGTTAGGACAAAGGGTCTTAGATTCTTGCTGGCTGTAGGCCATAGATTACCCCCACCCCTTGCTACATAGGCCTTCCCAACATGACCACGTTCCTATTCAAAACCAATAAGGAAGGAAGTCTTTTAGCAGGATAGATATTGCATTCTGATGACATTTAGTTATGGGCATACAGTCATGCATTCTGTCACCTTTACAATGTTCTATTGGTCAGAATCAAGCTACAATCAAGAGAAGGGTCAGAGGTACAAATGCTTGGGAAAGGGCTTCTGGGAAATCCTTAGGTTCCGACCCCTACAGAATGTGGGAATAAAGGAGAAATCATGATTTATTTTTCCACATGTGACATTTAAGGCACAGTGCACAAAAAATTACTATGAATCTCAAAGTTTAAGCTTTAGGCTCTGTACTTGGCATGACATTTTCCAAGTCCATATAACTAATTTTATATTCATAACTTTGTATTCTGTTCCTCAAAGGTTCACAGATTATAAGTGCTGCAGGCCTTATGAAATGTGGATCTGTCCTGCCTGAAGGAAAGCAAACTGGGTAGGTGGACAGATAACATCTTGGTCAGGAGTTCAACAGAAAGGTCATTCGATGCCCAGTGTATATGTGACTACAATTCTTGTAATCATGGGGTGAGCTTCCCATTGCCACCAAGACGAACAGATCCTTGGGGCCCCACATCTGGTGATTTTTTTTTTTTTTTGCTATCATTGGTGTACACTCTGCTGTCTACTGCTCACTCTGAAAAACAGCCCCCACCTGTGACTTTCCCAGCCATTGCCTGGCACTTGTTACCAGGAGATGGTCATTAGCAGGAGAATTCCCTAAATCAGTATTCAAAGCACTTTTGGAAGAGTGGAGAGGGTGGATTCTAGAAGAATGTTTTGGTATGTGATCCAGCATTCTTTGAGAATTTATGCTAAGCAAACAGGAGATAATATATCTCTCAGGCAAGCATTTGCCATGTTCTGCTCTAGCCATCTGCCATCCATCAGAGGTCCACCTGTCTACTACAAATATTGTCAACATGTGAGAGGCTCAGACAGGAGAAACTTCAGTTCAAGACCAACCTTTACTACATAGTGAAATACTATTTCAAACAAACAAAGAACATACAAACAGATGTCAAAGAAGTTGGATCATTATACTTCTGCCATCCAAATATTGTAGAATTTCCTTGCTTCTGGTAAGGGTTTATGAGGTTTTTCTTTTCATAGAGTGTTGCAGGCTAGTACTGCCCTGGAAGAGCCCTCCACAGGGAGACACCTGTACTAGGCTTTAAAGTATCTTCTTGTTGGGTCCCAACCTGTGAGTCCTGGTCCCCAAGGATGTAGTGTGGGGTGTCCTTCATGCTTCCTACATTAAATACATATACACCTAGTAATAGATGCGACCTATGTTTTTAACATGTATATGTGCTCCTGTTGTTGATGAGTACTATGGACTACTGTGATGAGAGTTTGCATTTCAGTCTCTGGAGCTAAACTGCTTTGTTTGAGAGCCTCCTGGGGGACATGTAAGCTCTGGGATGTGTGATAGTGCTAGGTATGTGGCTTAGCTTCTTTGAGCCTCTGTTACCCTGTCTGGAAATGATTCTATCTATATCACAGGGTTGCTGTTTGCCTCACATGAGATATTCAAAAAAGTGTTTTGGAAATTTATTATTATATCCAAATTAACAGAACAAAGACTTTTGACTCTTTGTGATTGTGTTTTCTAAATCTGAAGACACTGAAAATAGAACTAATTTTCTTTTCTTTCTATGAATGCAGAGCTGTGGACAAAGCCCTGGGCTCCTGACTACACTTGACACATTTTTTTTGCTATCCTAGACTATATATTTTGTCTCTTGAAGCCTTTGCTTAATAAAAGACAATTGAGCCTTTTGTTGTTACTGTTGTTCAGGTTCTATTGTCATTTTTGTATTGAGGACCTCTGTAATTAAAATTCATCAGTTATCTGGGCCCACTCCTGTGGGTTGATATGTTCAGAAGAGCCATTGTTCATACTTATAGCACAAGATGTTCTGAACAGAAAAATCTCATGGAGATCTAAGAAGGACTATTTGTGCTCATGTGCTTGCCTTTACATATCTAGAACCCTGTCTTGGAAGCTTGTGGCCTAGTAAGCCCTCCCATTACCAGACCACAGGAACTTGTCTATAAGGTGTACCCAAGGGATTATTAGATCTTAGATAAAAGTGAGAAGACTTCTGCATTTGATATATTCTTAAGATCGTACTTCTATTAATTTCATAGGACTACTGTGTCAAATGAGCACAAATTTTGTGGCATGAAACAATAGAAATTTATTGTTTATAGCTCTGGAGGCTGAAGTTTTAGCTTAAGATACCTTTCAGGATTATAGGTGAGAATGTTTCTTTGGCTCTTATGCTTTATAGTGGTTTCGGGCAGTCATTGGCATGCCATACTTTGCCTCTGTCTTTCCAAAACCTTCTCCCCTGTGTGTAGGTTCGTATATCCTTCTCCTCTGTGTGTACATTTTTTTCAACATGCATGTAGGCTTACTTATACACAGGACTATACAGGGTTACAGCTCACTCCAATTCACTATTGCTTCATTTTAGCTTGATGATAGGTACAGGAATGTTATTTACAAATAAAGTCACATTCATGGGCACTGAGAGTTAGGATTTGAGCCTATCTTTTGAGGGGACACAATTTAACTCACTTCCCTGTATCATTTCCCTACTTATGATATGGAGAAGGAAGCCCCTACCCTTAACTCAGGGGAATAGGAACCACTTGACTTATGATGACTTATAAGTGGCATAGAATGTTAGAACAAGGAAAAGTATGCCAGGAGATGGTGTATCCTGTTTCTCTTAATTTCAGTTATTGAAGACACGTTCAAGTCCTCATATTTCCTGATTTTAAGGTGAAGACCTTTTTTGTCTTGGTAAAGAAGTTGGCAGTTGTGGTTGAAATTTTTCATGTGGCAATAGACATTAAGGCAAATTCCTATAAAACCAGAAATAGATGGAAATGTGGAAGCCAGGTTGGACCTGCCAACAGTTGGCGTTCTTGGCTGTCTGTAGGGAGTGAATTAACAGCCAAAGCCCTGTGAGGATTCAAATCTTTCTTCTATGCTTTTCAGTTGAATCTGATCAATATTTTTAATGAGCTGTTAACCTGGAATAGACCCTGGGGATCCACTGATAAAAGAGTAGTGACTAACCTTTCCCTTACAGAGATCACAGTCCAGTTATCCCTTAAACATGGCTAGACTTATGCATCTGCAGCCCCAGAAAGAAGTACACAGTAGACAACCAGTTCAATTTCGGTGCAGAATAAATATGAGAGAAATTCAAAGAGTTGAGAGCCCATAATGAAAAGGGTGATGCCATTACGTATCAAAGGGAGATTGTAAAATGGTTGCAAGTCAAAGTCTGTTCTTGACAAGACGAAGGCCTTGTATAAAGACTTTGAGAAAAATGAGTGAAGAAGCACATGGAGGAATAGAAGTAAATTTGGTTTTGTTATAGGAAGCTGCATTAGCTACTTTTCTCATTGCTATGATCAAATACTTGACAAGAAGTAGCTTAAGGAAGGAAAGATTTATTTCTATGTACAGTACCATGGGATATATTCCATCATGGCAGGGAAAGTATGGTAGCAGGAGCAGAAAGCCAGTTTGTCACATTGTATCAGTAGTGAAGGCTATCAGGAAGGGAGCTGGCTTGTAACACCTCAAGGTCTACCCCCAGTGACTCACTTTGTTCAGAAGGCTCTACCTCCTAACGGTTCCACAAACTTCCCAAACAGTACCATGTTGAGGAACCAAATGTGCATCAAAAATTCTTTTTAAACTTGAGATTTTAACATCCCCAGTTTAGTGAAAGTCATTTCTTATGTTCTGGGCATGAACATAGCATTCTCTCTGGGTACCAACTCCAAAATGACAATAAGCAGAGGCTTACTCTGTTATTTCACGTGTATCCATCTGGATAAAATCATTAATGCAGCCTCTTCTTCCACAAAGGTATTTGTTTAGAATTAGCTCCATCATGTAGCCCACACCCTAAAGGCAAATCAAAGTTTTCAGGTTTTAGTCTACGATTAAAGGCTTGGCTTGTATACTCATCCTCATAGGAGTACATGCATCTCAGTACACACTGAATTTTAAAATTAACTTAATAACCCTGGTAATTGTCTCAGGGCTTTTCTACCCTTTGTGCTTATTCACTCTGAATGTATTGCTTCTCCAGATCTTCATTTATATTTCTATACATGATTTGAGTTGTGTTTTTCTCTGGTCAAACTGTACTACACAGAAGCACTTTTGTGTTAACACTAATTTGATTAATGAGGCAGTTAGTTCCTGTATGATGGAGGAGTTTCTTCACCCTTTCCCCCCTACTATTGTTCCCCCCCCAAAAAAAAACCACTTATTTTCCCCCTTAGTGGTCCTTTGTGGGCTTTTTTAAATTGAGAATTTAATTGTCTAATCATATTGACTATTGGCCATATTCCCATCAGCTTATATTCTTATGTTCCCTCTCTCCAACCACTAGTCCACTGAGGCCCCTCCTCAGTGGGGTTATTGGCAACCACTGTGGGCTCATGAGCATACCAATCATTCTCTGTTGAGGGAAACAATGTCTTACAGTATACCTTCACACTCTATGACTTTTACATTCTTTCTGCCCTTTGTATTGCAATGTTCCCTGAGTCTTGGAGGGTGTGTTATAAGTATTGAACTTATGTTTATATAATATGTATTTATCTCTACTTTGTATAAAATAAGGATAAATATATGTAATATACAATATTGAGAATAATTAACCGTTTAATTGAAATTAAGATTGAATTGGAAATTAAAATTGTTAAAAATGACCTTTATGTGTATTTGTTCAGAAAGTTTGAATATAATTCATTTAATTCAAATTGTAAAGTATCAAATTATTTTGCAAATGACTAATTTACAGAAATACGTGACATTGATATCAAGGTGATCAAATATTTAAAAATCAGTTGAAACTGCTGTGTTTAGTGAAAGTAAAATAATTGAAAACTTTTCTTCCTGCAAATATATTCACTCAATTTTTTAGCTATTACTTGAGATGGAAAAATGGCTTCAACTTTAACAGCTGCTAGATACTCATTCACATCTTTTTTCATTTAACACATACTGAATATTACTTGTATAATTTAATGGTGAAATAAAAACCTAGTGTCAAATATAAGCATGATTCAAAAGCAACCCAATGACAGCTTATAGGCACACCATGGCCACTTTGCTATATAGCTTATAGATAGATGACCAAACAATTGAGGAAAAAGTCTCTAGTTACAGACATCTGTTCTTCATGGTCTTATACCCTTGAAGAGCATTTGTATCTCTTATGAACTCAATGTCATGCTACCTATATGATACTCAAGAAAATCCAAAGGGAGAAATTATATAATACATGTTAAGATCTTTGTTGGGTAGAGTTGAGATTTAGAAGGCCAAAATCATTGTAATGTCTAAGTTTTTTGTCTTATTTCCTAAGAACAAATTTTCACTTACCTGCTTACAAGCCTCATATTAACCCTGTTGAGAAATCTTAGTTTATCTGGGTACTAAACTATATATACAAAGAGCCAGGAAAGATTCAGGGTCTGAATCATTTCTATGAAAAGAATAGCCCAAGTGGAACATTTGAAACATGAGTTTCTGGCTACTAATGTGGTGGTAAAAGAGCAGTGGGGAGCTGGGGAGATTGCTTAGCAGTTAAGGTGCTTGCCTGTGAAACCTAAGGACACAGATTCAATTCCCTAGAACACACATAAGCCAGATGGACATGGTGATGGTGCTGCATGCATCTAGAGTTTGTTTGCAATGGCTAGAGGCCCTGGCATGCCCCCCCCTCTCTCTCATAAATAAATAAAAAAAGAGGAGTGGGGTCAGAGCAGGATTGGGGGCACTCCTTGGAATTCCTTCGTCATACTCTCAGCATATCCTGGTGCTTAGCCACAATGGGTAATTATTATTTCATAAGCTGTCTAGTCTGCCAGCTCTGTTCATGCATTGTCAGTTCCTATCTTGTTCATGTAGCCAGCATCTAGCACAGGGCTTGATGCACATAAAGGGCTCAGTATTTCTTTGTTGATAGAATAGAGAAAGGGTATCAGAGATGGAGTTGGCCTACTTCAGAAGATAAATGAGAAATGGATCTAAAAGGCAAAAAAACCTACTATTTGATAATAATACCAAGCCAACACATCCAAACAAAAGGCGGTAATCATGTGGATAACTGAGTTTGATCTTTAGCCTCTTAGATAGTAAAATATTTGAAAGCTTTAAATGAGTCTTGCTAGAATGCACCAGTAACTACTTTGCTTTTCTGAATCAAATACTACTGATGAATATATTTTATATTATAATAGAGACTCAACATCTTTCAAGTAAATGTCCAAGTTATGAGAGTCACTCTACCCTGCACAAGATGGTATTAGGGCAGTCTTTAAGTTCCTGGGCTGATATTTCAGAGTTTATCTGACACCTTCCTTAACAGGTTACTCAGTCTCACTTAGGTTGGTGTTAGCAACCTACTGCTATAGCTCCCTTTATATCATTCTAGGATGTTCATCTGGATATCAGTCCAGTCAAGAAAAACTTTGGAGGAAGTAGGAGAAAGGAAGTTTTCAGTAAAGAGTTTATATGCTTTCCTTTGAATAAATGTTTTGGAACATTGGCTGTAGGTGTGTGCTGTATAATTGTGTGCTTCTTCGAGATCTATTTTGTCCCTTATTTTGTTGTAACCTGAGTTCTGGATGCGTAAAGTGCACAGAATAGTTTTGTGCTGCATGCTCCAGTGAGTAGTTCAGTATTTTCTTAAGAGTTTATACAAACTATGCACATGAAATTTATCTTTCTCTTAACATGCTGTCCAAGATTCCTTGAATGGGTACTCACCCTTGAATAATATAGTATAAATTTCCAATTCATAAAAAAACTAACCTATGGGGGATCAGGTTTGCTTTCATATTGTGGACATGTATCTGCTCAAGTGATCCTTTCAAGTAGCACTATTCAACAGTGTTTTTAAGAAGTGCTAATTAACATTTGGGTGGAGAAATGTAATTACTTGAATGGGAAATTTGACCCAGATACTCAGCTGTTATTCTTAGGACACTTTAAACTAAAACACTGTTTTTGCCATCACACTTCCTAGCCAGAGATGAGTGGTGAGCCTTTATAAATGTGAGCATGCCAATTTTGAACATTTGTGATGATTACTCAATCATTACCCTTTTCCCATTTAACTAATGGTTCTCAATACCTTCTCATGTCAATTCCATGTTTCTAATGTAATTTGACATTCTTAACTGTGTGTATTCCAATAGTCTTGATTATGTAGATAGGTCTAGAAATGGCAAATATTTGTAATGGTGTAAATTAATGATGTGTTAAGTATCACAATTTGAAAATGGCTGTGTGAGCATTTGGAAAGAGTAGAAGAAGAATGAAAAATAGAAGAGAAGCAGAGAAAAAGAATCTTCAAGAGAAATAATAGGGTTTTGTAGTACATTACCAAATCACTCAGACTGACAGCAGAAAAGGTCAAGGTAATGTTAACATTGCAGGAGATGAGGTCTAAGTTGCCTTTGAGAAGTAGTGATGTTTTGAGTTACTGAAAATTGTACTTAAGACTTGATACTAGGGACAGAAAGGAATCACAGTAGGACTCCAAGCCAGTTAGTTACCTTAATATCTGAAAAAAATTGTTCTGGGGAAGGGCATGTAGACCATGACAAAGTTGACTCCATTACTTCCCAGCTATCCAGGCATCTGTGGGCTGTAGGACCTGTTATGCAGGCATAACCCACATTAGGATTAGGATCATACTAATAGCTACAAACTCACATGAAGTTTTCCAAATGTGGGCTTTGTTGAACCTTCCTAAACTTGCATTGTCAAAGACAAACAATATTTACTTTGTCCTTTTTTTGTTGTTGTTAACAAACTCCTTTTGAAATTTACCATATTTCATGTATTTTAAACTTGTGGTCACTGACATTACAAAGCTCAGTTCTTTTGTAGCGTTCTGCATTTGCTAGTTGGGAAAATATCTTTAAGGTAATTTGATTCAAAGTCATTCTTTCCCTTTTTCATTTAAAAACTTCATTTTATGATTTACTAGGTGGACTATATACAACAAACATATTCTCACTGGGAAATATTATTCTTGTTACTGAAAAACTTTAGCACTGAATTGTAGTCCCTAAGTGTAAGGAGGTGATACCTGGAGAGCATATGAAGTTCCACTCTGAATAAGCAGATGTGCATGTTGTGTATGGGACTGCCCTTGTGAATGTAGGTTAAGGGAAGAAGGAAAGATGGGGACAGAATGGGGGTGGGAGGAAGGCAGGGTTTTAGAAGGAAAACTGTTATTATTTGCTACTGTCTCTTATTAGCCTCCCAGGTGTTCCCACTAGGTTAATAAATGTCTAAGGAGAGTTAAGGCACACTCCCATCCACCCACCTAGTTCACTGCTTCCCGCTGCCTTTTCAGGAGGTGGGAAAGATGGTCACATGGGTTGGATCCATTCTGTGTACCAGGCATTATCACAACTCTACTACCTTAGGGTTGAATAAAAAAACTGTTCTCCCCTCATGCCACATTCATACCCATGCAGAATGTGACCACACTTGGAATAGCATCTTTGCAAACATGATCAATGTAAGATGAGGTCATACTGAATTAGAGTGAGCCCTATTTCTGATGATTCTGGACTTTTTAGGTGAAAGAGATTTGGAGACAGATAGAACACACAGGGCCATATAACAATGTACCCAGCACAGAAAGTACAGCTTTGTGGCCAAAGCTACTGGTAACTACCAGAAAAGTAGATGAACCTTCACAGGAAGGATGGCTATGCTGATGCCTTGATTTTGGACTTCTAGCTTTCAGAACTGTGACAGAATACACTTGTGATTTTTTTTTTATGAGAGAGATAGATAGAGATAGAGATAGATAGAGTATTAGTTGGGCATCATGGCCTCCAGCCACTGCAATTGAATTCCAGACATGTGTGCCACCTCATGCAAATGTGCAACCTTATGTATGCATCACCTTGTGCACCTGGCTTTATGTGGGATCTGTGAAGTTGAACATGATTCCTTAGGCTTTACAAGTAAGCTGCTTTAACTGCTAAGGCATCTCTCCAGTCCCATTTGTGATTTTTTTTTTAATGGTAGTACAAGGAAACCAATATATTTCATTAACAAGTACTTACAATGTCACTGGCAAGTGGGTATTCACATACATCAGTTCTTTCTCCTTTAAAAAAATAAAATATGTTATTTATTTATTTATTTATTTATTTATTTGAGAGAGAGAAAGGAAGAGAGAATGGGCACACCAGGGCTTCCAGCCACTGCAAATGAACTCCAGGTACATGTGCCCCCTTATTCATCTGGCTTACATGGGTCCTGGAGAGTTGAACCGGTATCTTTTAGCTTTGCAAGCAAACACCTTAACCACTAAGCTTTCTCTCCAGCCCTCTTTCTCATTTTTTAAAAGATATTTATTTATTTGAAAGAGAGAGAGAAAAAAAATATGGATGTGCCAGGGTCTCTAGCTGCTGCAAATGAATTCTGGATGCATGCTCCACTTTGTGCATCTGGCTTTATGTGGGTACTGGGGAATCAAAATCGAGTTCTTAGACTTTGCAGGCAAGCACCTTAACCACTGATCAATCTCTCCAGTAACCCCCTGTTTTCTTTTTTACAAAGCCTTGCTATGTAGCCCAGTTTGGCTTCCAAGTTATGATCCTCTTTACCTCATTCCTCTCCCCTTGAGTGATAGGATTACAGGTGTGTGCTAACACATTTGGCTCTTAGGCCTTTTATGTCTAATGGTCTTCTGAGGAAACTGAGTCTTAATGAGTTATTCCTGTGTTACTTGCAGGACAGATATTTTCTGAGCACTTGTGATGGTCTGGGTACATAGAGTATTATAAATTACTAAGTATGGCCTTTGTTGTCAGGAAGAACCCTGCAGCACATGACCCTGGTAATTTCCTCTGTGATTTCTTTCTCTCTTTCTCTCTCTCTCTTTCTCTCCCGAGGGGAGGGCATTCTGAATTTTGTTAAGTGTAGTTATTTTAACCAAATATTATTTTTGTGATTACATTACTTGTATAAACATATCCTAGGTTTATTATTATATATATATATATATGTTTTTCAAGGTAGAGTCTCGCTCTTGCTCAGGCTGACCTTGAATTCATTATGGAGTCTCAGGTTGGCCTTGAACTCATGGTGATCCTCCTGTCTCTGCCTCCCTGAGTGCTGGGATTAAGGGCCTGCACTACCGCACCCGGCTGTTGATATAGTTTTTGGTTTTTTTTAAATTTTTAAATTATTTTTTATTTATTTTTGGGGAGAGAGGGACAGAGAGAGATAGAGAGGGAGAGGGAGACAGAAATGGGCGCACCAGCAGTCTCTCAGCTGCTGTGAACGAAATCCAGATGTGTGTGCCCCCTTGTGGGCAAGGGCGACATTGCGCCCTTGGCTCACTTTGCATCTGGCTAAACGTGGGACCTGGAGATTGGAACCGCTGGACATTGGAACCAGCATTCTTAGGCTTAGCAGGCAGGTGCCTTAGCCGCTAAGCCATCTCTCCAGCCCTGTTGATATAGTTTTTAAATCCAGTTGTTATTTCTATATGGATTTGTTTTTGAAATAGGGTCTTGCTGTGTAGCCCAGGTTGCCTTCCAACTCGGGATCCTTCTTCCTCTGCCTAATGAATGCTGGCTTTGCATATGTGCTCCCTGATACCTGGCCCAGTTTTCATTTCTAACACAGTTAATATTGACAAATATAACCCACAATGATAAAACCTCATCCAATTACTCAGTCATTTCCCCCTAGACAGCAGTGTTTCTTTCTGCCACATCTCACTTGTTTTTTAGATCCTGACATCAAAAAGTTTGAGCATCATTGCTGAGGCAGGCTTTGATGCTATTCTAACATTTGTGGAGTTTTCCCCCTAAATTGGATGACTCTTTGTAGTAGGGAAATGACAAGATCTGACAAGGTGCAATAAGGAGGCTGTGATGTCACATAGAAAGAACAAAGGACCAGAAAGGAGACCATTGCCAAAGTCCAGGCAATAAGGAATGAGCCCCTGCTGAGGGCTACTATAGTTGCAACTGGAGGAACAGTGATCCTGCATGAGGGATCTTCAGGATAGGCATCCAAGTCTGAGGAATTTGTTCCTCATAGGCGGTGCATGTGAACTATTCCCATATCCTGATATTGGGTTCTTAGGGAATGGTTAAGAGGGAAGCAGGTTCTTGGTTCCTGGATTTCTATCTTGACTATGGCAAAACAGCAATCCAGGTATAGGGTAATAGCTGTCCAGGGTAAAGTGGAACTTCAAGTCAGTCCTTTTCAACCAGGCCGAGGTGATCCTAGCTTTTCCTAACCCATGGACTCCTGCTAGAAAGAGTGAGGCTGTGGTGTGGCTAACAGCCATGGTTGGGAAAAGAAAGGAAAGGGAAGACAGATCCTCATTCTTCCAAGGCTGGGTGTGCTTCATCTAGGGAGTTGAGAGCCAGTAAATGTGATCACTGGGCAAAACAAAAGCATGGAGGCAGGCATAGCTGGTTACCTTCCCTCATGCAGTTACCTTCTTGTTGTTGAAAACAAAACACCTGAGCAGAAGTAGCATATTCTATGAGGAAAGGGTTTATTTCGTCTACAGTCCTGAGGGAAAGCTTTATCATGGTGGAGAAAGCGTGGTATGGACAGGAAACTGGATCACATCTTGTCATAGCAGCAAAGGAAGGAAGCAGTCAACTGAGCTACATCTCTAAAGCAGGAAGAAAGCAGTAGTCTGAGGAAGCTAGCTCTGGACACCCAGTGGTCTATACTGATAAACTTTAAGGTCCCTCTCCAGTGACATACTGCCTTCAGAAAGGCTCTACTTCCCAAAGGCTCCACACCCTTCCCAAATTGACAGTAGCTGGAAACCAAGTATTAGCTACACATGAGCCTATGGGAGAAATTTCATCTAAACCACCACAACTGGGAAGCAAAAGACCATCATTTGAAGGCTAGACTACACTAGAAGGAAGTTCAGAAGGCTGTATAGATTTATGGAATGAGTTAGCTTTATAGGACATTGTACTTGGAAGTGTTTGAGGACCAGTCTTTTTTGTATGTAGTTTTTAAGACTGTGTCTCACTCTATAGCTCAGGGTGATGCTTAACTCACCATCCTTCTGCCTCATCATCCTAAGTGCTAGAATTATAGATGTGAACCACTATGCTTGATCTGGGACCAAATATTGATGCAGCACCAATCTGAGTTTAGTGCCTTTAGCCCTGTGCTGGAGAAGTTTAGGGTTGGTATCTACTTTGGTTGGAAGCACCTAGAAGAAATGTTTCTTATTAAGTTAGTTTGGCACTAAGTCTAGATAAGCACATGTGGAATAAGCATATCCACATTGTAGAGAAAGGGGGGTCATCTTTTTATTTTTGCTGAATCATCAGTTATTCCATAGAGAACTTTTTCTTTCCATTATGTGTCTTTTAGCCCAAGAAAGCCAACAGCACATATGGGATGTATAGGGGTATACCATTTTGGACAATGTTAAGCCTTCATTTATTCAAACACCACTAATTCAAAGTTAGTATCTATTTACATGGTATCAGGGATGTAATGATGATTTTGCAACTGTTCTTTTGGAACTATGTTTGTATATACTGAAATGTAATATTCAGTCAGGCACATGTTATGGCTGCTTTATGGAAGTCTGTACTTTTTCACAAAGTACAGAATACTTACAAATGACTATAAGGCACCCTGCAGATGAATGTGGAGGCATTAGGGCTTTTCCAAACTACTGGGCCTATTAACAAGTACTTGAGTTATGTGGAATCAATAACCCAGATTAGCAAATAAACATTCAGACATAAATGAGCTTAGAGACTTTGGGCTCTCTTTTCAAAATCACTATAGCATGTTTCTCAGAGGCAAGGCATTTCCTATGGGCTCTGTAATCTCATGGGTCTTTCCTATTGTTTATTCAGTTTATCAAGCTTTAAAGGGAATGTTTACATTGCTAAGTCCTTGGTCTGGGGATATATGTCAGTGGTAGGTTCTTGCATAGCATATGCAAGGCCCTGGTTTCAATGACCAGTACCAAAGGGGGGAAATAACTAAAAATTACATTGCTAAGCCCTATCTTTGACAGTATATTATTATATTTTGCTGTGAATGGCCTCAGGTGATTCTTCAAGTGCTCATTTACCTTTTCTTTGAAAAGTCCCTTAGAACATCTACTTGTCTGTATTTTTTTCTGCCTTTTTAGCTCATGTTAAATGTGGATAATGTCAACATCTACAACAAGAAAATCAGTTACATTTGGTGACTGATTATTCTGGTATTTTCCTATAACAGTACATTTAATCTTTATAAAATGTATTGAGAGAGGCATTATTTTCCTCTTCCAAAGATAGGCAAGATTACAAGGCTCTGAGAGGAAATGCCACTTGCCCAAAGTCACATGGCTTGAAAGTTCCTGAACAAGAATTAATATAGGCAGTCCTGGTTCTTATCTATTGACTGTATCTAAAAACCAAAACACATTTTTCTCCTAAACTCTTTTTTTAAAAAAAATAGATATGGACATAACTAGTATGTAAACAACACACGTTGGTACCATCCTTTCCCACCTCCCTGCCACTTTTCTGAAGAGGCTTTCCTTGTGGGGGATGCAGGTCAACCCCATAAGGATTATAGGTCATGCATTATGCGGGGGAAGCAATGTTTGTGTGCATAACTTCCCCGCTTGTGGCTCTGACAATCTTTCCACCCCCTCTTCTACAAAATGCCCTGAGCCATGCTGGGAGCATTTTAAGTCTACTTCAGTGATGGGTACTTAGGAGCCTCTGGATCTCTGGTTTGGTAGGTGTTGAGTGCCCTCAGTGACTATCTCCTTCACCCTGGTGCTGATATCTGGTTCACTAACAAAGCAGCACTCTTGCTAATTTCCCCAGTTCCTCTGTGGTTTCAGCTGGGGCTGGGATGGAGTGCACTGGGTCATTTATCTCCTCAGGTCCAGCTCCTGTCTGAAAAAGAGAAGCAGATTCTCCAATAGAGAGTGAAGTCAGCACTGGTTAAATGGGATAACCATTATTAATTTCGAGAGAATTAAAAGGGAATAGACCCTCTTATAGCCCAAGATTAGTGGAAGCTTGACAATGGAAGGCAGAATCATTATCTGGATATGATTCTGACTTGTTTCTCAGTTCTGGATATGGTTTCCTTTCCACTGAGAGGATCCGTTAGCCAATCCAAGAGCAGTTGGTTACCCACCATGGCTGTGTGCCACTATTGCACTTGTGTGAGCATCACGTCAGGTTGTTTGCTTCTGAGTCACTTAGACTTTGAGTTTCTCAGACAGATGTTGGCTACTTTCCCCTGGTAGCTCATGTAGCACCTTCTAGCACTACATGGGCTAATTGTCTGGGGACTGGCTCTCCTCTGGATTCCAACTAGATCTCACCATGTTCCATACTGACAGCGTATGGTGTCTTCAGCAGTAGGGTCTTACCATTAACCTCTGGTGGGTAATCAAGTGCTCTGACAGAAGTCTGTCTTGTTAAACTTGTTAAACAATAAAGGGATATGCTATTTGGTAGTAGATTTTGAAGAACCGTGTACTTATTTTCTTGGAGATAATATTTTCTTACTTTCTAAAAGTTTGCACTTTTTCTACTTTTACTGTGTTTGGAACTATTTATGCTTTTAGATGGTGAGACTATTATCTTTGTCTCTAACTGTCTTTTTTATATACAGAACTTGTAGCTGATTATCTTTGCTATTTTCTCACTTGACAACTAAAATATTGACAATAAATACCTCATTCATTTCTTGGAGCTTAGAAAAATGGGGTGAAACATATTTCCATAACTGAGTCTTGGAAACTATCTTACATTCAGGTGACAGATGGTCTTGTAAAGAACTGGTGTTTATAGTGCAAATTTAGGTTTCACAGAAGGCATGAGGTCGTCTCATTTTGCCTATAGGATCCTCAGAGAGATCATGTATTTTGAACATTGAAATGTGTCCAGTCAGCCTTGAAAACCAAGACATTCTTTTCTGATCCTATGAATAACCAGTGTGTTGTTCCTAGGATGTATAAAACCCATGGCCCTTGGGTGGCTTTCCATCTGATAGTTTAAGCTGCCTTATCAGGTGCTTTGAAGAGCAATTACTATACCTACTCTGTGCCTTCTCAGCTACTGGGTAAGATAAATGTTGCCTCCATCTTTATGGTCACAATGCTTAATCTTCATCATAAAATTTTACTAGATTGGGAGATGCCTGGGAGATTATTAAATTACACTTTTGGGTGTGGCTATGAGGGTATTTCCATATAGTTAGATCCTAAAGCTGTGTCCTAATTACCCACTGGGTTAATCCCTTGTTGGAATCATAACAATATTATTGGGAGGTTGGGTGGTATATGATAGGAGATATAGCCTAATTGAAGAAAGTGAGCCACTGTGGACATGTCCTTGGGGTGATAACTTACTCAGGCCTCTTCCTCCACTATATTTCTCTATTTCTGATTCCTTTCTGCTACTGGTTAATATCTTGTGCTGTCATGATGTTCTGCCTAAATTCATGCACCCAAGCAATGGTGGAATGAACCCTTTACAACCATAAGCCAAAATAGAACCTTTATTTCATACTGATGTCACATCATTTGTAAGGTAATGCAAATGTAACTATACCAATGATTTTATGGAAATGGGACATTAAGGAATTAAATGTGAACAACTTAATAACAGAAGTGGGAAAGGCTGCAAAGGATATGCACAAACCTCAGGGTCCTTGCCTTAATCTGGGGATTTCATGAAGGCTTCCCTATGAAAAATTACCTTTGGGCTGGAGAGTTGGCTTAGCTGTTAAGGCGCCTGCCTCCTAAGCCTAAGAACGCCGGTTCCAATCTCCAGGTCCCATGTTTAGCCAGATGCAAAGTGACACAAGGGCGCAATGTTGAACTTGACCACAAGGGGGTGCACACATCTGGATTGTGTTCACAGCAGCTGAGACACTGCTGGTGTACCCATCTCTATCTGTCTTCCTCTCCCTCTCTCTCTGTCTCTCTCTGTCTCTCTCCAAAAAAAATTGCCTTTCCTCTAGGAGGGATAAGTCTATGGTGAAAAGGGAGGAGAGAATTGCTCTAGAGGGGACAGGAAGTTTGATGGCTTGTCAGTAGCAGAAACAATAGCATAGTGGTCGAGGAACAGAGAGTCTAGAAGTCTAAAGTAAGGCAGAATAGATTGACATAAGATAAAACTGGCTTTGAATCTTTTCCTCTAGCAGGAATGGGAAATCATTAAAGGATTTTAATCTGGGAAGATACACAATCCAATTTACATTTATATTTTGTAAAGGTCAGTCTAGTCACTGTTCATTCTACAAATAATTTTTGAGCATTTACTGTATTCTAGGCATTGTCTGGGGACTCAGGGAATAACATATACATGAAATCTCTTGCCCTTGTGGAATTTACATGCTAGTGGAATACGGAGACAAGAAGGCAACCAGAAATGACTATGAAACATATCAGGTTCTGACCAATGTTGTGAAGAGCAGCAGAGGTCCAGAAGCACATGGGGCAAAGGGTATTCACTTATAGAGATCAACAAGGGAAGGCCTTAAGCTAAAGTTAGCTTTTCTGCAAAGACCTGATTGATTGAAGTGAGAAATGGAACCATGAAACAACAGAACTTTTGAAGCAGAAGAGCAGGTTTAAAGACCATATAGATGGAGAGAATTGGTATATTCAAGGCTCTGTAGCAAGGTCAAGTGGCTAGAGTGCTGTGAGAGTGGTGGGATGTGAAGTTCCTTATGTAGTGGGAAGGAGAACATGGAGAACCTTGTCAATCACTGCAAGAACATTAGTTCTCATATGGAATGGCATGGGAAACCACTGGAAGGATGAGGGATGACATAGTGGGTTTTAATTAGACTACTCTGGTTACTACTATCCCTTGCCACCACCACATACAAGACTACCAGGATACTCTGGTAAGTAGACTCTAAAGGACAAAGTGGAAATTAAGAAATGATGATAAGAGCCAAGGAATTTATGTAGTAATGGTAACATCAGAATGATTTAATAGAGAGCTCATTTCTGGGAGGGCAAGAATACAAGCAAGGAAACCCATTAGCAGGCTGTTGCATTAAACCTTTTGTTGATTATTTTGATGCATCTGGGATGAAAATACCCAAGACAATAATTTAAGGTGGAAAAGAGTTATATTTTTATGCATCTGGGATGGAAATACCCAAGAGAATAATTTAAGGTGGGAAAGAGTTATTTTTTGGATCATTTTTTCAGAGGATTTAGTCTATGGTTTCTTGAGCCCATTTGCTTATGAAGCACATCATAGTGGCAGGTGGCTGAGGAGACCTGTTTACTTCATAGCTGACCAGAAAGTAGAGATAGGACCCACCTTCTAAAGTTTATGGAACTTCCAAAAATAGCACCAATAGCTGGAGACAAAGTGCATAATACATGAGCCTGTAGGGATCATTTCATACTGAAACTGTAACAGACCTGTTAGGAAACTAAAAGAAAATGATAATGGTTGGCACCTAAGTAATTGGTCTAGGGTTGGAAAAGAATGGGAAGATCTGATAGAACACAAGTTTACCTAAAGAATTGGTTGATGGGTAGACTGTGGGTGTTGAGATGGGTAAATGATTCCAGTTTGAACTAGAGTTTATGGAGAGATAAACCTGAGAGACCTGAAAGAGGGACAAAAGAACACATTATTAACTACTCAGGTCTGGATTTGAGATGTATGACCAAGACTAAAGATGTGAATTTAGGAGTTGATTGGGAAGAAGATACCAATGGGAAACATAAACATGGATTATGAATTAGCTTGTTGAAGTGCATCATGAGGGGAGAAAAACACATGACCCAAGTGGAAGAATGCTGTCTCCTTTTCTTTCTCCCTTACTTTTCCTTTTTTGTGGTATTTGATATAGAACTTTGGGCCTTGTGCATGCTAAGCAAGTGCTATACTACTGAGCTTCATCCCAAGCCTTTGGAGTTTATGTATAATATAATATATATACTCTTTTATCCCCTCATTTTGTTACCCTAGAAGCCCTCCTTAGTGAGGTTATGGTATTCACTGTGGGGTCATGAAAGCTTCAGTCAGTCCCTATGGAGTAGTGTGGGGACCATGCCTTAGAATATTCCTACCCACTCTGTAGCTCTTAAAATATTTCCATTCTCTCTTCTGCCACTTTCCCTGAGCTATGAACCATGGAAGGTATGTTGGTAGTCTGATTTAGTGTTGAGTTCTTTGTAGCCTCTGTATTTATACTTTGATAGATTTTGATTGATCACTGTGTCTCTCATCATTACCCTGGAGCTGGTTGTCAGGCTAGCAGTTAAGCAGTATTCATATTTCTGCCTCCTCTGCAATTTCTCCTGGACCCTGGTAGATGTGGTAGAAGTGGCTAGTCTCATGGTGGGCATTTGATTATTATCTTTTCTTATTGATGGATCTTCACTTTCCTCCATTTTCTCTGCCATCTGTAAAATAAAACAGATGCACCAACCATGAGTGAGAGCTAACAGGGGTATGCAAAGTTATTTGGGATATTTTTGGCATGCAAGCCCATTCTTCTTCACAGAGCAGTGGGGACTTCTCTGAAATCTGGGTTTCCTAAACATGGGATTCTGACATTGGTACCAGGTATGAGTTCTCACCCACTGAGTGGGCCTCATGTCCAATAAGAGAACATTTGGTTAACTATAGAGGCTGTGTGCCATGCCACCATTGCACAAATGTGTACTTCTTGTCAGACTGATTGATTTTGTAGTCTGAAGGGTCCCATGTTTATTCGTGCTATTGGTGACCATTGTTTTCCAGCAGCTCCAATATGGCTTTTCAGACTATGAGGGGTACCCAGGAGGGAACTCATTTCCCTTTCAGTTCCAGCATGTTATTCTAGCCTTTCATTTTTTTGTGACAGATTTTGCTATGTAGCCCAGGCATTCCTGGAATTCATGATCATATGGTCTCCAGTTCCAAAAAAAAAAAAAAAAAAATAGGAGTATTGGATTGTGCTACCATGCCCAGCAAGGGATACTACTTTTGAATATTAAGAAGATTAGCATCATTAAGACACATAGCAACAGAATGTTTAGACAGATGGAAGGAAAATCAGGAAGGATTGCTCCAGAAAATAGTCTAGTGTAGTGTTTGAAAAATAAAGGTCAGCCACAATCATTCCTACCTCAGTGCCATTGTAAACATAATTCCTAGTGCCTAGACCTTCTGTCCCACTTGTCTCTTCAATAGTCTTTTACATTATACTGTCTACTGTAGCAACTAGTATAATGCCTGGCATGTGGTTCTATATAAATATTTGTTGAATAAATGAATAAATAAGCTTAAAAATGGACCCATAAAGATGAAAGATCTTACTACATTTTGCTTATCTTTTTTCAAAGTGTATGCAAATAATTTTTAGATGAACCTTTTTTTTCCTTTTATTCATGATTATGTAATTCCAAAAGCATGAACATTCTTGGTAGATTCAATTGAATTTCCTCCTTTGTTTAGTCTAATTTTCAAGACTATAAGCCAGTTAGAACTATTTCATAAGCTTTTTAAAATATGCTAACATTTTTTTCTGGGCTTTGAGTGATCTGTTCATCCCCTGATAAATGTTTCTGTGTGCACATGAGAACCCATGATATATGCCAATCTTTGTGGACCCCTGGATGTTTCATTTAGTTCTTTGCTTCCAAGAAGATGCTCAGTAAATAAACCTTAGTCTAACTGATTTAGTGGTGTGGTGGTAACAACTATGAGTTGATATGGACAGATTCAGGGTTTGGAATAAGAAGAGAAGGACTATATTTCATGCTCTATTTTGTGATATTAGAAAATCATTTGACATCATTAAACCTCATTATCCTCCAGTCACAAGTTAGAGAAAAGTTGTTTTCAGATAAAGCTATACATGTGAAAATACTCTGTAAACTGGCATGGAAAGGATGCTTGTTTTGGGAGTCCCAGTCAAAGCACTCGGAGACCTGGGACACATGATCTGTACCTAGTCTGTACTGTTATTTCTCTTGTACCTGTGCATCTCATGTAGGGATAAGTTAAGTGAATTTTGGTTGCGCCCTCAAGCTCCTGTGAAGGTCTCTGTTTATATAAAAATGGCTCATACTCTTTCATCCCACGCTGGATGTGTTGTGACTAGACTATTTTGTCACAGAGACAGAAACAGACCCTAGCTTGGGGAGCAGATTGCATGGCTTAATCCTACAGTTTTTCTGCTTTGACCAACCTCTACTTCCTCACTAGCTTCTTCAAGACAGTGTGTGCTGTGGTTAAGAACTCAGGCTTTGTAGTTAAGGAGAAGTGGTTTTGAACCCCAACTTTCTCATGTATGGGGTGTTTGGGCCTGAGAAAGGTACTCAGCCACTCTAAGCCTAGGTTCCCCCATCTACATTGTGTGGCTAATAATAATATATACCTCATGGGCTATTTTGAGGAACAAATGAGATGTTGAATTTACCATACTTAACTATGTGCTTGGTGGTCCCCAGAAGGGCTAAGTGACTTGTCATTGCTATTGTTTTCACTGGTGATGTGGATTGCAGTGGGATCTTTAATGAAGTATTGATCACGGGCAGTTCCTAATCAATCATGGGGGAAAATGAGTAAGGATTTTTTTTTTAACTTTGTCATCATGTCTACAAGGATGCTCCAAAGTCTACCACATAAGTATATACTTACAATACAGTAAATTAAGTAAGTTTAGTGAGCTTAGGTACTACAGAGCAGGAGCATTTACTCCATAATAGGAGAAATGCTAAGAGGAAACAGCATATGCAAAGTTCTAGTGGTGAGAGAGAGACCATGGCGTCTTTTTTAAAATATTTATTTATTTATTTATTTATTTATTTGAGAGAGATATATACAGAAATAGGCAGGTGGAGAGAGAGAGAGAGAGAGAGAGAAAATGGGTGTGCCAGGGCCTCTAGCCACTGCAAATGAACTCCAGATGCATGCACCCCCTTGTGCATCTGGGTTACATGGGTCTGGGAGAATCGAGCCTTGAACCAGGGTCCTTAGGCTTCATAGGCAAGTGTTTAACCGCTAAGCTATCTCTCCATCCCCCATGGCATCTTTTGAGAAAATTAATTCTTTGTATCTGGGGAGTGTTCAGAGAAGGGGAGGTAGTCATGAGCTCTATTTCATAGGTAATAATATCAGGCTTGATGAAACAGATGAAAGAATTGGGTGAGTTTGATTGGGGATCGTAGAACCATGACCGATGTTCTGCCATGTTATAGTAGGACCATGGGATTCACCAGGTGGAAAAATAGAAGGAAGGCAAAGAAGTTAAGGATATTGGCAAAAATAATTGAAGTTAGAGGCCATAATATCTAAAATGAAAAGAAGAGTCTCCTGATTGTCTTTATTTCAGGAAACCTCAGAACACCCAACTCCTCTATTTCTACTTACATACTATTTAAGTGTGAAGAAAAGGCCAAGAAAACTAAAGACAAAGAGAAGACTGTTTACTTTGTAAGGTTTCAGAGATGCACTGGTCAAGATGAATGTAAACTTCAGGGGTTAATGTGAGTATGTAGAAGTGTGCTTCTTTGAATATAAGGAGAACAATGATCTGAAGGGCCAGAAGCCAAATATGTTATCCATTGAGTATTGTAGTGGGGAGGAAACCATAGTACCAATGGGCTAAAATCAGTGGTGTATGTGAGAAAGTGTCCATGAGGCCTTAGGGGACAGTGATGGGGGGGGTGGCTAAGGCTAAACCTCTGTTTGACCTGAGATAGACAGTCTCTGCTTGGCTCTTTGGAATGTGTGAAATGTGTCCCAAACATGGGACCTTTCCTTTGGCAACTCAGCATTTGCTTTGCTTCAGACTCCTAATGAACATTTGGCTCCCACCCCCACCCCACCCCACCCCAAATTATAGTCTTACAAGAACAATACCCAGTTTGATTTCACCAAAATTCCTGCTAGGGAAGAGTTGCGCTTGCCACAGGGAAGCTGATTCCTGAGGACAAGAAATACTACCTTTGGAAACTTGCTTTGGTTACTTACCAAAAATATTTCCAAAAGTGCAGTTCATGAAAATGTGAGCTCTTTCTTCAGCATGCTCAGCATTGAAAGTTACATGGTCCGGTATTGCGCCCCTGTGTCTCTCTTTTAGAGTTCTGTATTCTATATCAGTATATAATGAATCCAACAAATTTTGCAATGAGAAAACCCTTGTGAAATGTAGCATATCCCAAATGTATTTGAACACAAGAGCTTTTTGTCTACTCAGCATATGTAGATTATTTTTCTCTTGACCAATAGCAATTTATCTAGAATAGAGGCATATTGCAATATTATTGTATTTTCATTCATGTAATGTATGTGATCTCACTGTGTTCTCTGCATTAAATATCTTAGCTTACTATATTTGGTTAAAATTAACAAACTGAAATATTTTGTTTAGGCTAACTGTCATTCTTATGCAGCAACATTAGGTATTAACTAACAGCATTTCACTTTCTTTTGGAGGAATTTCCATAACTAAAATTAGAATCTAAAGAAGAAAACTCATATTTCTCAGAGTCCTCTTGCTCTTATTTTCATTAAAAATGACATAAAAAATTTCAAATAAATCACATTATTTGCTCATAAGATAGTAATAAAAATTCTTTGCAAATGTATGTAGATCATTCATGAAAATCGATATACCTGAAGACCCAGTGTGGTGGCCCATGCCTTTAATCCCAGCACCTGGGAGGCAGAAGTAGGACAATTGCCATGAGTTTGAGGCCACCCTGAGACTACATAGTGAATACTACGTCAGCCTGGGCTAGAGCAAGACCCTACCTTGAAAAAAACAAAGGAAAAAAACAATAAAAAAATGATATACCTGGGCTGAGATACACTCTTTGTAAATATAAAAGATAGTGAAAGGAGAAATCAATAACAGAAATTAACAACACACTACTTTAAATAACTGACACCTTAATTCTGAGAGAAGCTTAAAACTTTGTAACACAGAATTTTCAGCAAGGAAAACAAACATAAATAGGGACATAACAACATAATGCAGAATGCTAACACTATACTTAGACAAAGATGAGTTACATTAGGTGTTAATGTTGTTCAGGAAGGAAAGGTAATGAATTAAACTTTAACCTCCTATCTTCAAATATGAGCAATGCTAGAATCCAGAAATAGTTTGTGGATGAGTAATAAATTCCAAAGCAGAAATAAAACTCTGGAGGAAAAGCTGATGAACTCTAGAACTGATTTTAATAGAAATTTGCAACTGTTTACATAAATAAAAAAGGATACACAGATTCATTAAGTTAGAAATGAGACAATAGATCTGACAATAAGTGTAAAAGCTTTAGAAATTTGCAATACTTTCCACTGTGTATTAATAAATCAGATAAATAAGAATGGGCATGAATGATTCCCTGCAAATTTATAAGATATTAAAAAATACTCATGCAAGATTAAGTAGAAAACATGAATAAATTAATATCAGAGGAAGAAATACAAAAAGTTCTTGAAGTCTTACCATGCAATTCACACAAATAATTGGTCTTTAGTTATATCCCAGGATAAATATAAACACAAGATTTCCAGAGCAATTCTAATAATAATTTTACACTGTTTACTCTTAACTAGATGGATACCTTCTTCTTTCCTTTCCTCCATCCATCCCCCCCTCCATCCCTCCCTCTCTCCTTTCCTCACTCTCCTTCTTCCTCTCTTGCACTCACAACAGTTTATGTTTTAACCCATATAATATATATAATATTATTTTTATTAGTAAAATCACTTTATAGCTCATATTGTAAGCTCAAGAAAGTTAAATGACTTGCCAAAAGCACACCACAAATAAAGTATAGAGGTGGGATTTGAACCCAGATCTCTCTGGCTACAAAGTTCACAGTCATTTCCTATGCTATATTTTCTATGAGAAAATGTAAATATTTTCTAAATGTGTAAGTGATACCCAATTTCTAATTTACACTCTCAGGAAATATTATGTCAAATTTCACATTGGGAAAATCTACAAAGTAAAAAACTGCAGGCTGACTTGTGGATATTCATTATTAAATGAATATAAATAAATAATTCCACTTAATTTTTTTCTGATCTGGGCATGGTTTTACATGTACTTTAACCTAATTGTGGGAAGTGGTGGAAGGAGGATCATGAGTTCAAGGCCAGTCTAGTCTACATAGGGATACCATATCTCAAAAAAGTTACTAAATGGAATATAATAGGGAAACTTAGGATAAGATGCCAAAAATAAAAATAATTTAAATGGGAATTTTAGGGTTCATTGCCAACAAAACAATATGCCAATGCACCAAGAAATTTAGGGTACCCCAGATTCTTGTCTTATGAATTTAAAGAATTAAAATCCATAGACCAGAAGTTAAGGTTTAGAGAGACATATTAGATCCATGGTGAATACCAATAACCCTACTAAGGAGGGTCCTCAGAGGAGTGGGGCCAGGGAGGAGGGAAACAATGGTACCAACATATGATGTGTCTGTACAAAGTTTCTACTTAACAAAAAAAAAGACAAAAAATAAGGTGGAAGGGGCTGGAGAGATGGGTGAGTGGATTAGAGCCTTTGCTGCACACACATGAGTACATGAGTTTGATCTCCAGAACACATATAAAAAGCAGGGCATGACCACCCATCACTGTTACCCTGGTTAGCTAGTCTAACCCAAAAGCTGAGCTGTAGGTTAAGTGAGAGACTTTGTCTAAGGGAAATAAGGTAGAAAAGTGATGAAGGGGGACACCTTCAATTTTCTTTTGGCCTCTGCATGTGTGTACATGGTGGGATTACACAGCATGCACGTACATACACACATATGTTGCAAATACTACTATACTACATACATACACAAACATCAAAGAATTATAAGGTGGCCGGGTGTGGTGGCGCATACCATTAATCCCAGCACTGGGGAGGCAGAGATAGGATGATCTACATGAGCTCGAGGTCACCCTGAGACTACATAGTGAATTCCAGGTCAGCCTGAGCTAGAGTGAGACCCTACCTCAAAAAAAAAAAAAAGGAGGAGGAGGAGAAAAGAAAATCCAACATTATGTATTATGTTTCAAAGAAAAGAGAATCTCCATAAAAATAAGAAAATTAGATCTGGGTATGTTGTTCCACTGGTTGCCTATCATGTATGAGTCCCCAGGTTCTATCCCTAAGACTACATAAACTGGATTTAGTGGCATATGTCTATGAGCCCAGCACTCAGGTGGTTGAGGCAGGATGCTCAAAAGCTCCAGTTCACTCAAAGCTACGTAGAATTCAAGGCCAGTATAGAATATGTAAAACCCTGTCTCAAAAATACAAATATTAAAATTATGAAAGTAGGACTAAGGCTCTAACATTAAAACCATTTTACTAGAAACATAATCCATAGTCATTAGTAAGCAAAAGGAATTTGGATGAATGCCATCACCAAAGAAAGCCAAAACATTCTTCAAAAGTTCTTAACACCTATTATAGGCGTTGTGCAATGTACTGGTGCTACACCCCAGAAAGACTGTATTTATTTAGGGCATACAAACTCATCATATAGTAGTTGGTATAAATGAACTTAGCAACATTATGAAATACAAGGAAAATTGATACATACTTTTAATCGCAAACAACTGATGGTTATAATGAGGACGAAAATTCATTTGCAATGGGGACAGAATACATTAAATACTTGGATATTAATTTAATTGGGTATATGGGGCTTATTTAAATAAAACCTTATATTCCTATGGGACAAATTAAAGTCCTTAAATATATGTAGAAATGCATAACTTCAGTTGAAAAGACAAAATATGGGAACACTTACAGTATCCCCGAGTTAATGGTTAGTATTAGCACATGCTAACTAAAGACCCAGTAGGATACTTTGTAAAATACAACAAATAGCTATAAAAGATCATCAAGGAAATAAACAGGCAGAAATACTAGATTTAAAATTGATCATTGGAAATGGCCCAAGGACTGACTAGTGGCTTTCTGAACAGTATCAGATAATCAATGAGATGGAACTCCAGGGAGTTGTATTTATTTCCTCATTTTTTAAGCAAGTAAGGAGAATATTCCTAGGTCTAGGAGTCTGTATGTGACATTTTTAAAGAAAATAAGGTTGTAGCTAGAGTACCACTGTGATACTTGGTGGTGTTCACTAATCACCATCTTCCTAAAGAACAATGAGAAGTTTGAAACCAGAGCACCAATCTGTTGTCTCCTTATTTATGCTGCTGCATTGGGTCTGGCACCTTCCACTTTTCCATAAGAAAGAAATCCTTCATTTTTTTGAGACTATCTTTTGGATTAATTCTTTCTCAGGTGCCCATAAAATAATGCTTTGCTCTGCACTCATGCGATAGTTCAATTCCCAGAATGGGGTGGTTATATTTACAGAGTCCTAACAAAGACATCTGACTCTGGCCATTTAGATTCAATAAATCTCAAAGTATAATTTATAATGAACATATTACATGGTACTATATTATTCTATTAAATGCTTCATTATATCAACTTCCATATATATTATGTAACATAAATCTATATGTGGTGGAGTGGGGGTGTGACTAAAGCTGATTGTATATATAACCTTTAATTATTCATAACCATTCTATCAATGTGTATATATATATATATATATATATATATATATATATATATATATATATATGACTATTTTGCTCAAGAATCAGTTTTTGGAAAGTTGCCTTCATAGCATCAAAGCTCTTGGCCAGAGTAGTTCCTACTTATTTATTGACTTTTATAGTGCTAGGGACCAAACTCAGGGCCTTGTGCTTACTAAGCAAGTACTCTAACACTGAACTGAATCCTGATTCCCCCTTACTTATTTAATGAAAAAAATTAAATAGTAATCATGATGTTTCTATTCCCATACAGCTGGTGCAGGTGCTAGAATATGTTACAGTGTCTGGTGAACACTTGTAATGATTTCTGTCCATCATTATCATTGTTAAAACTAGAAGTTTCAGATAAATTACTAATTTCCACAAAGTTGTTGGCTGCACAGGGTGTCTTTATATCCTCTTATTACTGGCAGAGCACATCACAAAGAATAGACAGTCATTTATTTAATTAATTAATGCAATACTTTCATTCTCACACCCAATACCAGTACACTTTCTTCCTCTTCTTTTCCCCTCTTCTTTTTTTATCTATCTATATATCTATATATCTATATATCTATCTATATATCTATATATATCTATATATCTATATATCTATATATCTATATATCTATATATCTATATATCTATATATCTATATATCTATATATCTATATATATATATATATATATATATATATATATATATATATATATTTTTTTTTTTTTTTTTTTTTTGAAAAGAGTCTCCAGAGTTCAGGCTGGTTTCAAACTTACCATCCTTCTGTTTCACTGTCCCAAGTTATGGGATTAGAATGCACCAGAGTGCCTAGCAGATTGGGTACTCTTCTATTGTCATTTCATAAATGAGAAAGATAAAGTCAACTGACATATTCAAGGTTACAAGCTGATGAGCAGAAGACTGTCATTTTTCTGCATGACTTTGCCATGTCCATGCCCAATCTTCTAACAGGGCTTCCAGTAGAAAAAGCCTCTTTACTTTACCCCTTTAACTATGCAAGGGCTAAGTCAGGAAAGGCATTGAAGTAGATAGCAGACACACCAGTCAGGTCACCATATGCATCGGGGAGAACAACTTGCACCAAGGCTTGGGAGGAAACTCATGGTAGGGGATCTGGAAACCTCATTGGCCCTGGAGTTGGCAACACAGAATTGGGTATCACAGTGACTGGAGTAGTAGTAGGGGCTAAGTGTTATAAATCCAAGCTTTTAGAGATTAGGAAAGAAGAAGACAGAAACATAGCTTTGGACTAATTGGAGAAAACACTTAGTCCTAGCTACAGAGGAATAAGACAATAATCCAATTACTAGGTTTCAGAGTTGAGGCATGGTTTCACTCTGAGGAAGGATAATAATCCTAGCAATGAAAACTGGATCCCAGGACCAGGGATGCACAAACATCCTTTATCCTGATGCTGAGTTTCTTAAATTCCTGGACAAACAGTAGTCAGTAACTGAAAATAGGATGGGTCTTAGGTTATGAGTTCAGGCTAAAAAAAAAAATGATACATGGATACAGAGATAGATTCAAGATAGAGAGTCAAGAGGCACTTTTGGAGCAAATGAGGTGTTACAATAACATCAAGCCCTGTGTCAAAATGAAGAGCGATGACAGAACTGAAAACCTGTTCAAAATGGTTTGACTCGGTGTGCTAGGAATTGGTTGGGGTCATGATTACAGCTATGTTCTCAACACTTGCTCCTCAGGTCACACATATTTTGAAATTTCAAAGTTCTATTTGAGCACAGCTTCCAAATGATGTACTAAAAAGCAAATTAAGGTTGAAAGAAAAAAGGAGTTTAGTTCAGGGGTGAGGGGGAGGAGGGCAAGGAAGAGTGACGGGAGGAGATTTTGCTCTCACGACTCATAGCCCACAATTCCAAAGTGAATAACAACAATCGAACTAAGGAGGGCCCTCAGGGGGGTAGGGACAGGGATGAGGGAAATGATGGAAACCAACACATGATGTATAAAAGAGAGAAGAAAAAGAAACACATTATGTACATTGTTCTCCTCATCTCTCAAGACTTCCAAAGACTGTTGGACTTGAGTTTCCTGTGGCTAGCAGCCTTAGATATTTTGTCAGCATACTGTGTGAACTGTCATCTGATGACAAATACCATGACATGCTAAAGGTTGTAAGATATTATCAGAGCTGCATTACTTGGTGGTTTATTCTTCAGTGCTGCACAATGACCTCTTCCATTTGCATAACACAAAGAGTGTGGGTTTTTAACCCTTTTTCTGCCCCAGACCTTTGAGAGATTAAAAAAAAAAAAAAAAAAACATTGTCATGGATACAGATAGATGTCTGACCCAGCTCTGATTTTCTAGAGGGAAAGGTTGTGCTCTGATCTTCGGAGGGTTGTATGTAGTATGAAAAAACATCCCAACTTTCTCTGAAATGCCTACTTCGGAGAAAGGAAATCCAAGTAGGGCAGTGCTTTAATTCTTTACTTGTTATACCAGATGGCAATGCCATTTCCACATTCTAAAAAAGGAAATTGAAGCCTGAGCTGACCAAGGTTTTCACAGTGAGAGAGAGTACAGGAACCAGTAGTAACACCTGGGTCTTCTGACTCCAAGTCCAGTGCTGTTTGTTCTGTGGCACTGTGCCCCACCCAATACAGGAAATGGCCAGATAGAAATCAGGCCCATTAACATGATTGTATATAGTGAGGAAGCCAGTACCCAAGACGTGGTGGGTAAGTGATGGGGTGGGCATGGAGTTGTGAGTGGTTAGCTGGAATGAAGGAGGTGAGAGCCCAACAGCAGTAGACTCTTGTTAAGCTATGCTTAGAACTGATACTGAATGGAGAACACCTTGGAAATAGCTTCTAGGGTTTGAGTCCTGGTGGATAAATAAACCTTATAGCAAGTATTAGGGTTGGTTTGACTTTCTGCTGACCTCTCCTCAGCCTCCTCTGTCTAATAGGGAACAACCTTCTCCAGTGGCTATTATATCCACTGATGGGCCATGTGAGTGTCAAGGGGAATATGGAATATCTGCTTGTATAGCTTTTTATGACATTAAAAATTCAGATAAGGGGCTGGAGAGATGGCTTAGCGGTTAAGGCACCTGCCTCCTATGCCTAAAGAACGCCGGTTCCAATCTCCAGGTCCCACGTTTAGCCAGATGCAAAGTGACGCAAGGGCGCAATGCCGCACCTGACCACAAGGGGGCACACGCATCTGGTTTTCGTTCACAGCAGCTGAGACACTGCTGGCGTGCCCATCTCTATCTGTCTTCCTCTCCCTCTCTCTCTGTCTCTCTCTGTGTCTCTCTCTCAAAAAAAATTCAGGTAAGCACTACTACCTAAGCGTAAACATAAGTATTTAGAGAATAATTTCATAGGCAAAATGTGTCCACATAGCCAAACAGGAGCAGCTTCCTACTAGAGCTTCTGACCTTCCAATCCATAGGCATGTTACATAAATGATGAAGAAAGGTTAAAAAACAAAGATATCAGAATAGTAGAAGGACTGGTTGGAGAGAGAAAGAGGAATGGGTGTGGGGGAGGGGGAACAAGAGATACTGATGGGAAGAGATTAGGAGCAATATATATCTCTCCCATAAAAAGTTTAAAAAGAAGGCAGCATGGTGGCACATGCCTTTAATCCCAGCACTTGGGAGGTAGAAGTAGTAGGATTGTCATGAGTTCAAGGGCACCCTGAGATGACATAGTGAATACCAGGTCAGCCTGAGCTAGAGTGAGACCCCACCTCGAAAAGCAACAAAAGATGTTTTAAAAGGCTGGTCAGCCAAGACTGATTATTCAAGCAGACTATAATTCTAACCAAGAATGATTAATGGTTTGATAGGGGAATGAATTAATTACAAAATGGGGATAGGGTACATATAAGAAGAAGGTTAAAATTCTCTTGGCTTAGTAGGGCAAAAAGTCTGGGAAGGTTTCCTAGCAGAGAAGACTCTTAGCTTAGGGCTTATCCAAGGAGAGAAAGACACAGACATTCCAAGGCAGGGAGCTGCAAATGACTACTAGACAGGGTCAGATAGTAAATATTTTAGACTTTGTGGGGCAGCAGTCTCTGTTCCAATAGATTGGCTCTACCATATAGTTCCAAAGCTACATTGGTCTGTATATGAACAAACAAAAGAATTTGACTTCATTCCAGCTGTGACTGACTACTGAAGTGTTTCTTACTATATAAAACATCCGTATTCTCATCCCTATTTGTCTATGAGGAAATACAGGTTCAAAGGGGTGAAGTGACTTGCTTAAACCAACAGTGTCCTGTGGTTTAATCACCTTGTGTGAACAGAGGAGGAGGCCTAGATATACAGGCATCTAGGCTCCAGTAGCAGGAGCAAGGCAGGGGCTCATGTTGCATATGACATGTGGGTGACCTAGAAGAGATATGCATGGATTGAGCCATGAGAACCAGGAATTGTCCTGTCAGTCTGGGTTACTACTCTCTCCCTTGTCCTTTCCTCCCAACATACTCTCCATTTCCAATGTATTGGCTCGGAACCAGCCAGTGTGTCTGTCATCCATGCATCTTCATTCAGACCACTTATCCTAACAGGACCTGGCACTGAGAAGGTTTCCAGCCCACAGTTGCTTAAACAATGTACATAGCATTCAGTTAAGGGCTAAGTAACCACCTTGTAAACATAGGAACTTTTCTAAAATCAACTGGCATTTTCTCAAAGGGAAAATAATTTAATTCTCCACTAGTAACTTTTTTAATGAATGGCATGTGGAATGTTACAAAATTCATAAGTCTGCAAGCTGAAAAATATCACTGAACATCTTTTTTATTGCCAAAAATTTACTGGTGTTAGGGACAACCATTTTTATTTTTTTCTGAAGCAGATTGAAGTCATCTATGAAATAATCAGTCCTAAATTGACTATTCCCATAGGATGCCAGTTTCTAAGGAGACTTAAAAATACCCTTGAATTCAGATGTGTAGCAATTTCTATTTTTGTGACTTCTTCCCTTGTTTTTAGTACGGATTTTAGTTGATTGGGCTCTTGTTCCATGTCATGACTATTTTGTCCATGTAATAGACAAAAGTATTTTTGGTGTGTATGTCTTGTATACAAGAGCATAAACCATATACCATGTGAATTAGGTAATTGAACTCCTGTTCTGGAGTCTGATAATGTATTTATTGTCCATATAGCTGGGACTTAGCAGTTACTCCTCTTCCTGGAGGAAGCATGTCAGAGAATTCCCACTTGGAAACTTAGGTTGTTTATGCTCACCTATAGCCCACTCTCAGGCCTCCCTCAAATTCCTGCCTGGGCTTACTTCTGCATAGCATGTTTTTTTTTTTTTTTTTTCTGACTCAATTGTGGCAATAACTGCAACTGTGAGTACCAATTATATTTTTCACATGAGGAAACTGAAACTCCAGGAGAGGAGGTACACTGGACAGGCTACTCAGAGTGGGGTCTACAGAACTCTGATTGGATCATAGAATTGTATAATGCCACATCTTGTGACATTTGTATGTAACAGCTCAGTTTACAAGTAAAAGAAATTTTCTGTGTTCATTTATAGTCCTTGACTATGGTCTGGATGTCCAACTTGTATATGAAGATTGAGGGCTTGTTGGTTGAGGCTCATGACTAGGTGAGGTTTATACTGAAAACGGAAAGACCCAGAGGGATGTAATGACGGAATTGCCATATCTTATGGGCTTTAACTATATAAGGATTTTCATTTCCATTTTTGCTTTGTCTTAATAGCCTACTTAATTTATTAGTGAGGGAGAATTCATGGACTAGGGTTATAAGGGTAGTCCAAAACATGACAGCTACTAGACAGAGTAGACTAACAGCAATTTCTCAGTCACATCTACTCAGAACTTACAGAGTAGGGTACTAATGGCATGCGGAGATGCACGTTTGAACAAAAGGGAGTTAACAGAGGCTGTAGAAGACAGGCTTTCTGGTATCAAGAGGATGGGACAGCCTGGTTCCTTCACAGCATATGATTGACTTTGTCTGAATAATTCCACAAGCTGGCAGGAAATAAACTCAGTACTCATGTATAAGAGCTATGTTTTGTCCCCTTAATAAGGAGTATTGTCTTTCTATGGTTTTGACAGCTGTCCCTCCTGCTTTAATTATCTTTAAACCAATTGCAGATGACAGCCCTTGAACCTCAGAGCCCCTAAAATGATTCAAACTAACTAATAGTAAGCCTGATTACCCTATCTCACTTGTACCTTTTTGGTAAGGTTGCATCAAGGCTCTTAACCACATTCTCCTCAAAACCTCTGCCTCCCACCTGGTCATGGTACTTCCCTATGAAGCCCTATATGGTGTGGAGTGCATCCTGCTTCAAGTGGAACATGAGTGTAATAAACTCTTTTTACCTTAACTGTCATATCCATACCTGTGTTGTCTTGTAATATGAACAGGGACTTAACAAGGTGACTGGCTTGTTATTGATAATTTCAATAGGGCCATTTCCTGAATCCAAATTTCCCAAATCGAGGCCCATGCTCTTTCCTTTACCCTATCTACTTGCTTATTTTCCAAAGGATGTGGAGATGTTGGTCTCAGGAAGAAGCCCAAAACATTTAAATGCTTTCTGATCATTTCATAGAGGATGAAAACTGGTAAATCATTCTCTGACTGACTCTATTGACGAGGGATAGAATGAAATGTGATAAATTGTAGTGATGTCAGAATCATAACATTGGCAGCTCTTAGGGGAAATAAAAACAAAAATAAATGATTACGTGCTTCTCCCCATACCAGTCTCCACTATAAAACAGTTCTGTTGCATGCAGAGAGTCATCCTTCCTTGTCAGGAGAGTGCCACCTGAAATTATTAGTGAGTAAGGTTATAATTGTACATTTGTGTTTTAAAAATGAGTAACACACTTGTCATTTTCCCTGCCTCCTCTGCTTTCATTAGTCATCTGTGTTTCAGTTGTGCATCTGGCTGTCAGTTTAGGCTTGACTTCAGTGAGATGCCACAGAGGCAGGGGTTTAGGTCCTCTGGCTAGCCTATAGCCTACAGGGACATGCAACTGCCTGTGGCATATCCCAAGTTAAATGAGATCAGGGAGCAAAAAAGTTCCTGGGGACCTAAAGCAGTGTAGCTTAAAAACTATTTTTTTCTTTGGCAGGTACCTGCTATTTCTGGTTGGAGGCTTAATAAAGGATGTAACTGGGGAAATCCAAGAAAGGTCATAGTTCTGCAGGATTCATTGTGTAAGGGTTAAGAATATGAACTCTGGAACCAGCTCATATCCAAGCCCAGATATTCCCCTCACTGGTTATGAAAACTTGGGCAAGTTTCTTAACATTTCTGATCTTGGAACTCCTTATCTATAAAAATGGAGATAATTGGACCTACATTACTGATCTCATGCGTAGATGAAATGACACTTGGGGACCAGATTGCTTAAGTTCAAACCTGACTCTACCATTTACTAATTCTATGGTCTTAAAATATGGCTTTACCTTTTTTGTGTGTCATATGCCTCTTCTATAAGATGGGGATGAAAATAATGGGGTTGTTAACTAGAGTTAGTGAGTTAACCTATGGCAGGTAATTGGAAGGGTCCCCGTTTTATAGAAGACCTATTTATTGTGTTGGAAGGATGATTTAAAAGTCTGCAATTATTGATATTAATTATCTGTGTCAGTAAGAAAAGACAACCTATAGAATAAGAGTTGAAGATACTGTATACTTCATAATTCTGAGAAACATGGGATCTGTAGAAGCCAGGGAATGTTGAAAGGTATCAGGGACTACAATAGGCCCCTGGACACTATGTAGCATGGTGGATTGCACTCAGTTATGGACCTCCTTGCAATAAATTTTAATCCTTGATCAGATCTCTGTTAGGAGAATTATGCTGGGCAACTTTCAGCACCTTTCTTTGCCTATTTTACTCCACCTGCAAAATAGACTTGAGAGTGCACCTTTGAGAGTTTCATTTTTGTTCCCCAGTTCAGAGACTTGACTCCATGGTTGGTAGAGTCCATTGTTTCTGGGGTGAGTTGACGTAGAACATCATGGCTGAGTGCTGTGGCATAGTAGTAATTAATACAAGTAGTAAGTGTTATGACTTTCAGGAGAGTTCAAGCCTCCAGTGAGTGTGAAAAGTGGGGAAGGACTTGGGTGACCAAAGAACAAGACTTATAGACACTAGCAAAGACAGGAAGGTGAGAGGTTTCCAGCGAGTTCTGGTGGTGATGTACAGACAATTTGGGAATCATTGGTGGATTTCTATAAGAGGAAATGAGGCTAAATATAGGAAGTGAAGTGCATTGGATGCCTAGGTTAAGGATGTAGTTTCATTCTCCTGGCTGTGAAGACTGTACATCATTGAGTAGGGCAGGTAAAGTGGTTCCAGAAAGAGTCTATTGTTTTCCCTTGATGTCAAAAGCTGTAAAACTAGTGCTGGATTGAGGTCCTCTGTGTCTTTTCCTCACTTCTAATTACATACGTTTCTATAAACAGACAATATGCTATTTGCCTTTGGCCATGCAGGACTCTTTTTAGCCCTTCCAGGAAGCCTTTGCTCATTCTTCTTGCTGCTATTTGTGCCCCTTTCCTCCCATGGCCCCTGCAGGACTGTGTAACCTCAAAATATGAATTCCAACATATGTGGTGGAAAATTGTTCAAGACCTCCTCCATCTCCCTATGTCCTGCAGAGTCCTTGAAGGAACTGAACTTTTCCTCATTTTTCACTATAGCACCTTATTTCTTAATCTAGCCCAGGTTTAGTGCCTTGGACCAAGGCGAAGATTCCAAAAACATAGATCAATGAGGAAGCATGGGAGGGGATGCTTCACTGGGAAAATGAATGAGTAGTGATTGAGGAAGGATAGGGAACTAATTGTATGGAGCAGCAGGGAGGCATCTGTTGGATGTGCATGTATATGGTGCGTGGTATTCTCTCTTGTTTATTATTATACTTCTCATGTGAAAAATAATGATAACAGTAGCACTTAGCTCAGAGCATTGTATGCCTTTCTAGATAGTGATGGCCTCTGTGGAAAAAAGGGAAGGAGCATCTGCTTCTATTCATCTGTAGATCCCTGCAGATCAGATAAGTGGTTTCCATACTTTGTAAAGTAGCAGTATCCTGGATTCAAATGAAAATTTAAGCTTGAGCCAATAGATGGATGAATACATAAATGCATGGATAGATACGTGTAAAGATAAAGATTGGAATACAATAGAGGACAGATGGATAACATTAATCCAGAAAAAGACATTTCTTCTAGATCTTGACCACTTTCTCTGTAATATACAAGTATAACTTAATTAGAATTTGTAAGTTGTTACTATTTTGGTCTGGTTAAGGTTTTTGTAGTATGAGACTATCCTATGCATCTTAAAATGTTTAGCAGATTCTTGGCCTTTATTAAGTAGATGCTAGTAACATCCTTTCCCCAGTTGCAACAAACAAGATATCCCAAGATATTAATAAATGTCCCTATGAGGAGGAGGTGTAAGTCATCTCAGTTAAGAGCATCTGAAGTTCTCATTTCTTAGTAGTTGTCGTTATTATGTTTCTCTCCAGAAGTTCTCATAGTTTGGCAAGTCCTCATATAGCACTATGGCTTTTTTTTTTTTTTAGAGAGAGAGAGGGACAGAGAGAGAGAGATAGAGAGAGAGAGAGAATGGGCGCACAAGGGACATTTCAGCTGCTGTGAACAACCTCCAAATGCATTCACCCTCTTCTTGTGGGCAAGCATGGCATTGCGCCCTTGCTTCACTTTTACGTCTGGCTAAATGTGTGACCTGGAGAATAGAATGGGCATTCTTACGCTTTGCAGGCCGCTAAGCCATCCCTGCAGCCCTTAAAAATTTTAATGCCTAAGCTGGTAGCAAAATGGTTGGACTTGCTTTCTCATGAGCAGTCCCTAGGGGAGTGTAGCCATCAGTAATCAGGTTGTTGCCACAGTGGAGATAGGAACATGGTCACTCTGAACTGTCCTCCCTCCTACTATGTATTCTTCAATTGAGCCTTTCCTTGCCTCACTAACATTCCCTCCAGTATTTTTTCCTTTATTGGTTAATGAGGCACAGTACAAAATGGATATTTTAGGTTTTCCTTTTACTTTTCTTCATCATTCAGAAGCAACAGGATCCAAATTCCAGAACAACTTGTGGTATTGCTTTAGTTTGCCTAATGAAAATCAACTTTCAGGTTAGCAATGAGAAGAGACACTTGCCTTTTTCATATTAATATTCATGTTCTTTTTAAAGATTCATAGAGATGTCAAAACAATATTCATGGGAACAACTGAACTACTAGAATGGACAAGGTTCCAATCAAATTATTAAACTCTTGTATATTAACTATCCAAAACAAGTTGGTCTTTCAGGACAAATTAGAAATATTGGTTTCTGCTTTTTCTTGGTCTAGGAGGAAAAGTACTGATGAAAAAATCTAAAAATGAACAAAATAAATTAAGGGTATCAATCCCAATGCCATAATATGAGCCTCACACTATCTTGAAACTTGTAGATTTTAAATGTAAATTAGCAATAATCACTCGTTCTGTTTCCTTGCTAAGATTTCAAATCAGTCTAAAATTAGAATCTGGATGGTTTCACAAATTTTCAATGGGAATTGAGAAAGTTTTGCATGAAGTACTATGGAATGGACATTTGGGAACACTACACTTTAATGTGTGGCATAAGGATTTGTGCCTAGTTGGGTTGATAATAGAGTTTGGTTTGGTTATATTGACAAAATGAATCTGGAATATCTGTAAATTTGCACTATGAAATAATGCATCCTTTAAAATTTTGTTCAAAATAGGAGTGGCATAGTACGTATATTATATATCTCATCATATTAAGCTTGAATCACTCATTAAGCTCTTATTATGTGTCAGGTACATGATACATGATGGTGAACACATCAGATAATTTTTGAAGTCATGGAGTTGTTTTTACTGTTTGAGAACGCAATCAGGAAAACAACAACAACAACAACAAAAAACAATAAGTTATTGAAAACTATTAGGGAATTGTAACAGAGAGCTTCAGGTTCGCTGAAATGAAATTCCAGACCAGGCACAGTTATGGAGGAAGGAATTTATTGAAGCTTACAGATCCAGGGGCAGTTCCATAATGGCAGAAGAAGCTGGCCTGCTTTCACAGGACCAAACACAGAGAGCAAAGCCACAAGCCAAAAGCCACATAGTACAACATACTTCAGGAACTCCAGCTAGGCACACTTTGCATATCTTTAGATTGAGATCCTAAACCCACCACCACACCTTAAGATCTGCCCAGTGACACTGCCTCCAGCCAAGGTGGTTGCAGATGCAAACTATAAACTAATAAAACACTATATTTTTTGGGGGGGGATCTATTCAAACTACCACAGGAATACTATGAAGGAAATAAATATTTGAGCTAACAACTTGTGTGAGAAAAGTCATTCAATTTGAAATAACAGAAACCATTGTGTATGAAGGAAGGCTAGAGGTAAGCAGTGCAGTGGAAATGGGGTTTGTATGAGTTAGATTTCTCATTGCTGGGAGAAAATAACCAACCAGAAGCAGTTTAAGTAAAAAATGGTGTATCTTTGGCTTACATTTTTGAAGGGGAGGGTCCATCATGATGAGGAAGGCATGGAAGGCCTGAGCAGGAAACCTGTGTCACATCTTCACATCAGCAGGAGGAAGTCTCAAGAGAAAAGGCTAGGCTGTAATACCTCAATGTCGACCCCTGGTGATTCAAACCACCATAAAGTTCCATGATGTCATCAGGACAGAGGCACACTCTCTTCTAGCTTTTGGCTTGCCTGGTTCCTCCAGAGTTTGAATGAGACCTCCATCCTTAAACTCTTTTTTGATCGAAGATACTTACTGTACTTTCAGTCAAGGAAGGAGGAAGGAAGTAGATAAGGCCAAAGGACCTGCATCCCTGCTAATTTATTTCCTTTAGAGAGCAATCATTTGAAACCTTACCCAATGCTGCCATTTACATCTCACTTACATAAGAGGCTGGGGCATATTGTCTTTTATCTGACCACATGGTCAGACTGAATAAAATGGGGACCTTATTGGTAAGAAAGAAGAAAGTTGATGATGGACAATAAGGTAGCATATGTGCAATGGATTGAAAGGATATGAATAGTGTGAGTGTATAGTAACATTTGCAGAGGTGTGGCAGAATGGGAGAAGTTACGGTTTTTTTCTTGACTGATTTCCCTACTTTATTTCTTTTTCCTTTCTTGTTTTCCTCCCTTTTCATCTCTTCCTTCTCCTAGAATCTAATAAGTAAATACTATAAATAAGGCATGGTTCTTAGTAATAGATATTCTAAGAACAAAACAAAAATCTCTGTCTTTATGTAGGACGGTGGAGCTATCCAGGCAAATAATAATTGAAATAAAATAGATTATGTAAGTAAGTATGGTTTATGTATTGTTGAGAAGACACCAGAGGCATGATAATTCTGGAGTTTTACTGTGCTCAATTTCTCCTTCACTGAAGGCTTATGAGGCAGATTCTATTTTCTTCATTGAGCAGATAAGAAAGCAGGTTGAGAGAGGTGCATAAGTAAGCTCAAACATGACAAATATTCCCATTGTAGCATTTTTCTCATCCATGAGATCCTTGTGGATTGGGGTTTTATTCTTGTTGAATCTAATTTCTCTATCCCTGATACAGGGCCTGACATTTCATCACTACCCAGTAAATGTCTCAATTGTACAGAACTTCTCTAGCTAGTTTACATTTCTAGAATTTTATTGTCAGAGCCAGCATTTTAATCCATCTAGGATTGTTGGACTAAAAGCCCATCTTCTTTTGTAGTGTGAACAGTTGCCTAAATTCATCTATTTTAAATGTCTAGATTTAAGGCAATTGTATTTTCCAAAGCTCAACTCATTCTGCTTTTTGCTTAATGGTACTTGTTTATTTCAAGACAGACCAATTTGAACTCTCAATGTAAATCATTCAATATTTTACCCATGAGTGTGAATTTTCTCTCATTCCCTTTATTAATCCAGCTTCCAGTTCACCAGGCCCTGAGGCCTTGTAAGGAGACCTGAGAGCACTGCTCTTCTCAGAGTAAGTCATGATTAAGTCACTTGATGACTTGTCATCTGAGCTGTAAGGATATTAATTATTTAAAATAAGTGGATGTTAAGAGAATCCAAAGTCAGTTTTGCTTTGCCTGGAGATACCAATGAACCCAAGAATATTAAAGCTGGAAGGGACCCTAGTCATCTCCAGTTCAGTCCCACCAATTTTTGGAAGAAGGAATGTAGATTCAGAGTAGCAGAGGCACTTGGCCAAGTCAAGCAGTTTGTAACTCTGTGTCTGCCTCCTACTCCAGTGATCTTTATATTCTATCATGCTGTCACTTATTCATTACATAAAAGACATTCTTACCACATGTAAAGAATTATGAATGGGCCCTTAGTAAAGAGTAAGGAATTGATTCATTAAAATTTACCCTTGTATTCCAAATAATAATCAATCCCCCTGGTTTGAAATAGCAACATCTACTTTCACAAAAACAGCATGGTACCTGCACAAAAACAGACATGTAGATCAATAGAACAGAATAAGGAGACCCTGATGTAAGTCTGGGTAGCTATAACTATCTGATCTTTGACAAAATTGCCAATAATACTCATTGGAGAAAAGATAGCCTCTTCAGCAAATGGTGCTGGGAAAACTGGATATGTATCTGTAGAAGGATGAAAATAGATCCTTATTTCTCTCCATGCACAAGAATCAAATCCAAACGGATCAAAGGCCTTAATATCACACCTGAAACTCTGAAACTGCTAGAGGAAAAAGTAGGGGAAACCCTTCAACATATTAGTCTTGGCAAAGACTTTCTGAATATAACCCCAATTGCTCAGGAAATAAAACCACTGATCAACCACTGGGACGTCATGAAATTCCAAAGCTTATGTATAGCTAAGGACACTGTGAATAGAGCAAAGAGGCAACCTACAGAATGGGAGAAAAACTTTTCCAGCTATACATCTGACAGAGGGTTAATATCTAGGATATACAAAGAATTTTTTAAAAAAAATAAGAAACCAAACAACCCAATTTAAAAATGGGCTATGGAACTAAATAGATAGTTCTCAGAAGAAGAAATACAGATGGCATATAAACATCTAAAAAATGTTCTACATCCCTAGTCATCAGGGAAATGAAGATTAAAACTATGTTGAGATTCCATGTCACTCCTGTCAGATTGGCTACCATCATGAAAACAAATGACCATAGATGCTGGTGAGGATGCTGAAAAAGAGGAACCCTTCTACACTGTTGGTATGCAGTCTGGTCCAGTCATTGTGGAAATCAGTGTTTATGTTCCTGAGACAGCTAAAAATAGATCTACCATATGACCTAGCTATACCACTCCTAGGCATATATCCTAAGGACTCGTCTCAATACCTTAGAAATATTTGCTCGACCATGTTTATTGACGCTCTATTCACAATAGCTAGGAAATGGAACCAGCCTTGATGTCCCTCATCTGATAAGTGGATAATGAAGATGTGGCACATTTAAATGATTATAGCTTTTTCTTAATTCCTGAAAAAGCACTGATGATTTTATCAAGGTAGGTCTATACTAGAGCTATAAGAATATAGTAGCTTCTAATGTGAGATTGCATGTTTCTGAATCATGAGTTCACAGTCTAGTAGTTTTGTGTCTTTAGTTGGAAATTCTCCGAATTTTCAGAGAACCTGGCAAGTATGATTTCTTACACTAGAAGAAAGAGAGAAAGGCTGGTGGATAGGGAAGTAGTAACTTGGTGAGGAGCTTTAGAATATGACTGAATTCCATGATGTTTCTGGAAGTGAATCTAGGCATTGATTTTGATAATTTGGGGACAATGTTGATAGACACATTCCTTGAATAAAATTGCTTCCAGTTGGCATTAGATGTAAACAATTGGTTTTTTTTTTTGGCATTGCTACTATTAAAAAACATTTTAATTTTATTTTCTGGAATCAGATCTAGTGTAAACGAAAAGAAATACAAGAAATAGTAATTACTTGTGTACACACATGAAGTATATATTGTGCTTACTATGCATGAGGTATCATTCCAGATTCTAGGGATGCATTCTGGGAGAATGACAGGAAAGACAGGAGAAGACAAATGTGCAGAACACAAAGAAAGGGGAATAAACTGATGGCTGCCATTTGTCTGGCCCTCACTATAGGCCAGTAATGAGCAGGCACTGAATATACATCCTCCCACTGAGTCCTTGAAGCAGGCTTATTAGGCAGGTTCTATTATTGTCTCCCATTTACAGTGAAGTGAGGCCTACTAAGATGAGGAAAATCATTGAAGGTCATGAAGGCAGTAAATTACAGAGCATGGATTTGAATCTAGTTGTGACTGGCTCTAGGGCTTAATGCTTTAGCAAACTTTTATGGGGATTTAAAAGACAGTGTAGTGACTTGGTAATGGGTACAGGATTTCTTTTGAGAGTGACAATATTGTAAAATGAGAGTGCAATTATGGTTGCATAATTGTGATTTAAAAAAAATATTAAATCACACTTTTTAAATGGGTTAATTTTGTGGTATGTGAATTGTGTCTCAGAGATTGTGAAAAAGCTCTATTGAGATGTGATTTTGAAAAGGCCATACTCAATGGTTAATGTTAACAGAAGGATTATTAAGTGTTGTACACTATGCTGAGTTTGATAAATAATTTAGTTGATGCCCCAGATGCCCTGTGAAATATGTATGGCATAATCCCCATTTTACAGCATAGGAAAACAAGGCTCAAAGAAATAGAGAGACTTGCACAATATAATCCTGCAGACATTAGAGCTAAGACTCAGATCCATGTCTCTGACTGTAAAGCCTGTGTGTTTTCTGTCTTCCTAAAATGAGGAACTAGTTTTCTCTTTTGTGCAAATACATACATATGTATTTGCACATATATATATATATATATATATATATATATATATATATATATATAGCCTTGGGGTTATATTTTTTGTCTTAGAACTTATGGTCATTTTCACTATCAAATGATGATTGAATAAAACTTTGCAATGTTTCTGCCACATTACTACCCAAATATTTTATTTTTTTATGTGGAAAAAAAATGAGGGGAAGGGTGGTTCTTCCAGTAATTTAAAGATTAAATTTTAATATGTTAGGTAAAAAACAGAGATGGAAAACAGCTTCATGTGTAAGGAATTCAGAATTGGGAAAATGTATGACTATTTGTTTTGCTCATTTTTGGCAGTACTGAACCATTTTATTTTAAATGTACTGTTCATTTTTGGTGTTCTGTTTTGTTTCTCTTATGTAAACTTCCCCATTTATGACAAGCCGCAGTGTGTGTTTTTTTCTAGAAATAGATAGCATTCATAAACTGAAACAGTTTCTTTGGGGACATTTTCTGCAGCAGTGCAACAGAACTATCTTGGCAGAAATACTGGAATACTATCAAATAAAGTTAATATTGATATACCTTAATCAAAAAATTCTGTTTATAAGCAATAAAGTCACTCTGTATTAGGCAGCCTCGATTCTCCCCTTACCATTCCTGCTAGAAACATCTTTTATTTTTAGAGTTTGACATCATAACTTTATAGCCACAGATTTTCTTCCCCTAGTTCTGAAAGAGATGTCTTAAAGGTTGGAATGGTACCAAGGATCTCCCAGCCTTGCATCACTGGGGTGGTATCCAGTAATTTCCAGTCCCTTCTGATGTGTAATAACTAGATTACAGACTACCATTTAGTCCCCATAGCAAACCTTTATGAGAGTTGTTATGACTCTCCCCTCTGGCAAGGGACCCCTTCTCATGGTCATCAGAATATATCCCACACATATCTACCCTGAATCTTTGCACAGTCTGTTCCAACCATGTGGGGTACATTTGCTATTTCCCTTCTACCTCTGCCTTTGGGAATCATAGTCAACACATCAGCAAAAGACAAGATGAGTATCTTTTTGAAGTATATTTTTATTTATTTACAAGCAGAGAGAGAGAAGTAAAAAAAAAAAGAGACACACAGAGAATGGGTGTGCCAGGGCCTGTAGTCAACGCAAACTCCAAATGCATGTGCCGTCTTGTTCGTCTGGCTTTACATGGATACTTGGGAATAGAACCTGGATTGTTAGGCTTTACAGAAAGTGCCTTAACTGCAGAGCCATCTCTCTAGCCACAAGATGGGTATCTTAATGCTTTATATATTTATAAAATCTCCGGGGTGTGTGGAGGTAGGAACTGTAGGTGTCCAGGGATAACACTCATACCACCAACACAGAATTTGTCCACCAAAGGGAGCTGCTCCACCCTTCACATCCATAGAGGTGGAAGTTGGGAACACATCCCTTGGAAGCTGAATTTGAAGATGTACAGCAAATGCTGTATCCTAGTGGGAGGAAATCACCACTACCACTGCATTCAGCTTTCAGCACCTACAAAGCTGGGAACTAGGTCCTTGGAATATTGTAGCAGACATTCCAGATCCTTAGAGTGTGATTGCCAGGACTAGAAAGCCAAATACTTGGAAATGTGGGAAGATGGCCTTTGCCTTACTTACTCTAGTCTTCCGGATATATAAGTATATAATGTGAAAATGTGTAAATATGAATAATGCATGTGTACATCTATTCCACATATGTGCATATGCCAAAATATAAATTTATTTTGTGCCTTTATATATAATAATACAAACATACAGCTTCGTATGGTATAGGCAATGTTTCTAAGCCCTTTACATATATTTACTAAGTTAATATTAATAGATTTAATCCTCACCCAATGAAGTATGTACAGTTTTTGTCCTTTGTTCCAGATAAGGAAACTGTAATATAGAGAGGTTAAGGGATGTATTTTATTCCATCTTAACATAGTGTCTTGTCCAAATGCCGAATGAATATATACCGATTTAATGGAGGATAGGGGTGTGTAATTGTCAAATGTTTCTCCCTGATCATGTCTAAGTACCCTCCTTTGAGAAAGGAAGATCATTGATTCTGTTCTCAAAGTTCCTTACAGCTTGAATAACTGATGGCTCTTTATGTGGGATGGACTTGGGCAGTCACAAGAAGAGCTCCCATTGCAGTTCTTTTTGTGTGTTCTGAGCACATGCTCTGCTTCTCTTGAGCCTGTCAAGGGTTTTCTGAAGAAATTTAAGTCATTCCTCAATTTCTGGTTCATATATGAGGAAATTGGTACTCAGAAAGGAGAAGTGCCTAGTCCATGGTCACACAGCTAGAGAGTGGCTGAGCTAAAAAGCTAGATTGTGTCTAGCTGTTGTCAAAGCCCATGCTCATAATCACCAAGAAAGCCTTAGTTTTCTCAAAAAAGAATACTGTGTAGGACATAGATGTGCTGTATGGTTGCCTTTCTTTCATCTCATGTATTCTTTTTCATCTTCTTCTTTGCTGTAATTATGCAAAAATATGCCACAGGTGTCTTGGCCTATATCTTATATTTCTCATCTCCTTTGTTCATACTGATGATGTACTTCACATGTGATACTTATTGACACCTATTAGTATTTTTGTTTCTGGGTTACTTGTTAAATAAACATTAATGAGTTGGTCTCATATCCCAGAGATATCATAGGACTAGGTTCAAATTACTATCGAGAGAATGAAAAGTAGAAAAATTATGGTGGTTGTGCTAGCATATTGTCCTATTGCTTCCTTGCATTCATTATGTAATGTTTTTCTTTAATGAAACCCTCTTATAAAAGAAATACATTCTTTAAAAAAAGATCATTGTATATCATTGTTATTTTAAAATACCATGTATATATGCATAGATGAAGCTTTAATTTATACACATGAGGGTATTAACTATGGTTGTCTGTAGTTAGTACACTTATAATATTTTTAGTTGAATTTATTTTCTTGTATTTAGGTATAACTTTTGTTAAGGAAAAAGGATGACAGAGGGAAGGTTGCTTATGGTCTCAGTTGGCATATTCATAAAGCTAAATATATCACATATCTTTCCTTGTGCCCCTGCCTTTGAGTCAGTCTGATATAGTACTTTTATATGTCACTTGTGCATACAGCATGAAACATATAAAACTTGTAAGGCAATAGGGTCTCAGCAAATGCCTGTCTAGGGAATATGCCCAACCAATACCCATTGCTTCCAGCTGTCAGTGATCAATATTCTCTAGTTTTGTGATATTTAACCCTGAGAACATATTTTTGTACATAGATTCATGTGCCTCATTTGAGGGAAAAGGAACAGCAAAATTGCACCTTCCTCAGATCTATAAATCACCAGAGATTTGAAAATGTATATTACTATTTTAGTTTTGCTACAAAGTATTGTTATGCAGTCCAAGCTATCCTTGAACTTGAGATCCTTCTGCCAGGCCTCTTGAATTCTGAGGATATAGGCATTAGCCACCATACCTAGCTTAAGGTATACAATTTTTTTGTCAGTCAGTGTTCCATTATGGGAAATAAATTCATGAAAAGTGATAACTAACATGTGTGTGGTAGTTTGAATAAAGGCCCCCCAATTGATTCAGGAGTTTATTAAAACTTCTTGGATTTCTAGCCACCTGGCTGAAGGAGGTGTTACTGGGTGGTCCAGCCCTAAAGTGTGGTGGTAGATTTGACATTCCAATCTAAAGATATGCAAAGTGCCTAGTTCAGCCTGGAGTTCCTGAAGTGTGCTGTATGGTATGGCTTTTGGCTTGTGGCTCTCTCTCTATCTGCTTGGACCTGTGAAAGCAGAGCCAGCTTCTTATGCCATTATGGAACTTCCCCTGTATCTGTAACCTTCAATAAATATCCCTTCTTCCATAAGTGGGCCTGATTTTGAAGTTCAACTCAGCAAACCTGAAACTCTCTGTTATAATGTCTATGGTGCAATTTAGAGTCACTTCCATCATCTCATTTGGTCTTCCATCTTTCTTCATTTAAAAGATACCAAAAACTGCAATCTGATGTGGGCCCAAGGAAGTGCCAGAGCCAAAGTTTGAAACAAGATGCTTTGCCTTTAGGTGCTTCAACGCAGTGTTTTCAATAATTAAGTAGGCTAACACCTAGATATTCAATAAAATGATCACCACTACAATCTGTGCCTCACCTTCTCCTTTTTCTTCTTATCATTGCCATCATTATGGTCTTTTATTCAGTGTCTTCATGTCAGCTAATATTTTATATTTAGGAGGACTAAATAACTGTTCACAAATAACTCCTCATAATCCATATGTACTAGAACTCCAGAAAATGAAGGAAGGCACCAAAAGTATAAAGTCAACTCTTCAGTTTTCTCTCCCATATCCTCCTCCCTCCATCTTTTTCTCATTCTTTAGTTACTTCTATAAATATTTATTTTAAACTCTCAATCCTCAGATCCACTGGAGATTCAATCTTAGCCTTGGCAGATGGCCCAAGAGGCAGCTTTCATAACCTGATCCTTCTCTTTTCAGCAGTGAAGGATAAATATTTCAGGATCAGCATATTTTATCAGTGACCTAAGGCTTTTTGATTACTTTCCATCTGCAGGGCTTATTTTATTTTGTTGCTTTAGCTTTTTAAGAGGTTTCTTGTAGGTAGCCTATTCGTGATAACTAGTTGCTTTTGTTCCAGGAGAACTCATCTTATAGAGATAAGTAATTATATGTGTTTCCCCTGATAATAATAATTTCACTAGTTAACCTACTCTATAGTCATTAATACAAGGGGTTGGGTGATCTTTATGATGGTGCTTAGCATGTACTTTATCATACTTTGTTGTACTTGTCATTTTTCTGTCCATATTTTACCTCTCATTTTACCTTAAGCAGTGTATTAATCACTTTTATATCTAAAGAGCCTAGCACATATTAAAACTGGAACAATGAAAAAATAGCAGGGTCTCTGCATTAAGGATAATTTTAAAGCATCTGAAGCCTGGAGTTATCTTGAAACTTGATTTCCCCACCTGTTTAGCATGACTAATAGTGACTTTTCAGATTTGCTGTAAAGGGATTCTTGCCTCCTCCCCCCTGGTTCCTTAGGGGGGTTATTTGGGAGCAGCAGGGGGAGCCAGTGAGAAAAAGAGAGAAAGAGTTGGGTAGGGTAGTGAGGGAGCTTTTATGAGCAGGACACAATTATGTTTATGTCTATATGTCCATATATTTCAGGTATATGCATGTGTGTGTGTGTGTGTGTGTGTGTGTGTGTGTGTGTGTGTGGAAGTGACATGATTCATTTGCATGCTAAAATTTAAGTCAACCCCCCAAAGAAGACACCTTCATTTCTTACATCATTTCTTTCTCAGAGGGCATAATCCCAATGAAGTGATTGTTGAAAGTATTTAAAAAAGCTATCTAAAACAATGAAAAACATCTCAGAGGCTCAAATTGATTATCCCACGAGGCCATTCCAACTGTAAAGATGAAGTTTTCTATCTGGACCTACAAGTATGTAAGTGTGGGGTCATAAGAACAGTCATCTGGAAATTATACAACTGTGGGCTCCTGCTGGCAAAACCCAACCTTCCTAAAAAAAAAAAAAAAAGAAAGAAAGAAAGAAAGAAAGAAAGAAAGAAAAGAAAAAAAAGAAAAAGAAACCTTCCTTTCTTCCTTCATTAGTGCCCAACACATAGTTGAACAGATCTATACTATGCTAAAGGTACAAGGAGAATTAGCACTGAGCTTGGAACCATACTTCTTCAGCTGACTAGTTGGTGGCCTTGGATAAGTTAGCATATATCTCTATAATTCTGTTGTGTGAACTCACAGAGGTGAGTAATCCATCCTGATGTGCCCTGTGAACTTACTAAGAGACATAAGGGGGGCTGTATGTGTTGGGTTTGCTCTGTCAGCTGGAAGACACTGGCGTGTACTAGAGAGGGAAGTGCCCTTGCATCACTTTGCATCTGGCTAAACGTGGGACCTGGAGGTTGGAACCAGCATTCTTAGGCTTAGGAGGCAGGCGCCTTAACCAAGAAGCCATCTCTCCAGCCCTTATTTTTATTTTTTAAACATTTTTTTATTTATTTATTTATTTATTTATTTATTTATTTATTTATTTGAGAGAGAGAAAGAGGAAGGGAGGGGCTCTAGCCACTAGAAACGAACTCCAGATGCATGTCCCCCCTTGTGCATATGGCTTACCTTTAGCTTTGCAGGCAAACTCCTTAACCACTAAACCATCTCTCCAGCCTTGGATTTACTCTTTATGTCCTCCCCAAAACCATATGCACAATTCAGATGCTTTAATGACTTTCCAGTTTGACAGTATTTGGAAGTATTTTGGAGCCCTTACTATGGGCATTAGTATCCTTAAAAAAACAGGGATCCAGAGAGCCATTTGATCTATTTTTTTCATATAAGGAAATTAGGGGAAATTGTTTCTTTATAGTAGTTAATGGGCACCTCACCAGAACCTACTGTGCAGTTACTCTGATCTCAGTCTTCTAGCTTCTAGCAAAGTTATGTGATTTATCAGCCACCTGGTGTTAGGTACTGTTCTATAACTGTCTGAATAGAGTGAGATGTGTGTTTATGACTGCTCTTTATATGTCAAACATGCAAGTCCAAGTTATGGAAGGATGAACCAGTGCTTCCCATTGTTCCTAATAACACTTATATATGCCAGAGGCCACACTTCTCTAAGTACAGTATGCCTTTTTAATACACTGGCTATCAAGTTTCATTGTTCTGTTTGGAAATGCACTTAAAGAGGTACTTGGGGCAGTGAAATCCAGTTAGCTTAAATGTATCTCAATGTCATTGACAAGAAGCCTCAGCCGAGTATCACCAATAGCTGACACTATAGACTTTCCCTCTGAATTCACAGCTGTAGCCCCATTGTCGCTTATTTAGTCCAAAGCATTTATGCATAACAATAATAAGGATCATTGCAGATAATATGTATTAGGATCTTCTTACCCAGGTTTGATAGCCTTTCATTGCTGAGTCCTTGTAACAACTCTCAGGGGGATTCTAACATTTCTGCAGGTCTTCAGATGAGGAAACTCAGGCTCAGAGGTTCAGTGACTCAATCCTAGACAAAAGCAAGTAAGTGGCTGAGGTGGATCTGAAGCCAGGATATGTGAGGATAAAGGTGCTTTGCCATCCTTCCACACTTTTGTCACTATGTCAGGTACTAGAAGGCATAGGAAGTCTGCCTTTCAGTTTAGATCTGATGTTCTCCTTCCTCTCCCATATTTTTCTGGTTTTTCCTCTTTTCTCAGGCTCAGGCCTGTGGTACATCACACTTGAACATCTGTAGTAGCTCTATACTGACCACTTTTAAAGAAGCTCAATTGTGATATAACTCACAATAATCAATTTACCTAAAGTGTACAATTCAATAATTTCTTTTTGTAGTTGTTTTTCTTGAGGTAGGGCTTCAGTATAGTTCAGGATGACCTAGAACTTACCCTGTAGTCCCAGGCTAGCCTTAAAATAATAGCAATCCTCCTACCTCAGCCTTCTTAGTGCTGAGATTAAAAATGTGAGCTACTACACCTGGCAACAATTCAATAATTTCCACTATGTTCACAGATATACATATAATATTCATTGCAGTCATTTTTGGAGTATTTTTATTGTATCAGAAAGACACTCTCACCCGTAAAAGAAAACAATGGAAATTTAAGAAAAATCACAGGGGCTAAGAAGCAGTACCTGGGGTCAATCCCTAGTGCCTGTGTAAAAAGCTGACGTAGCTACACATGCCTGTAACCATAGCACTAAGCAGGGTAGAGGCATGAGAATCTCTAGGGTTCACTGGTCAACCTGACTAGCCAAACAAAAGCATGAGCTCCAGATTCAGTAAGAGACTATCTCAGAGAAATAAGGTAGAAAATCATGTGTCCATCTCACATGAACAGACACATATACTGTGCACATACACAAAATAATCTAAAAACATCCCAAAGTTAAAACATAAAAGCAACCTAGAACATTAATGACATCATAGAGCTATCTCATCAGTTCTGGGCTATCTAATAATATATTTTCTGTTAGTATATGAAAGCAAATGAGCCTCTTTCTTCTTTAAACTATGAAACAAGAAGAAAGCCCAAACCTTTGAGATATGTTATAATCCCCATTCACTATGTTATTTCCCCTAGCTATAAACAAGTATTAATAGAACTTTGTTTATATGGATTTGTATATTGTGGACTTCTAAGTAAGTGGATGCATACTATGTGGCTTTAAAAAGTATTTTTATTTATTTATTTATGAAAGAAAGAGAGAGAGAATAGGTGTGCCAGGGCCTCCAGATACCGCAAACGAACTTCAGTTGCATGCACCACCGTGTACATCTGGCTTACATGGGTACTGGTGAATTGAACCTGGGTCCTTTGACTTTGCAGACAAGCATCTTAATCACTAAGCCATCTCTCCAGCTTTTTTGATTGACTTTTTTCACTCAATATAGTTTTTGTGTGTGGCGGGGTGTGGGTACACATGAGTGAGCATGCATATGGAAGAGAGAAGGCAGTTTGGGGTGTTACCTTTTTTGTGACAAGGTGTTTTATTGGCCTAGAGTTCACCAAGACCACTCAACAAGCCCCAGGGCTCTGTCTGTCTCTGCCTCCACAGTGCAGAAATGACCAACATGTGCCACTAATGCCCAGAATTTTTTTTTAAGTGTGTTCTGGAGATCTAACTCAGGTCCTGAAACTTGCAAGGGAAACACTTTACCAGCTATCTCTCCAGCCCTAGTGTGGTTGTTGAAGATTCACATGCATAATACATCAATGCTTCATTCCCTTTCTTGGCTGAATAGTATTCCATTGTATGAGTATGCTACGCTTTGCTTATCAAGTCATAGCTTGATTAATACTAGGGCTGTTTTCATCTTTTGCATATTATGAGCTAACTGAACTCTTACATGTATTCTTCACAGCACTCAGATTAAGTTTCCTAAAGTACAGCTCTCCACCTGCCATCCCCGTGAGCAAAAGTCTTCACTCATTTCTCATTGCTTATGAAGATGCTATTTCAATCTCTCTGTGGATTATGCTGCAGGAAAGTGAAAGGTACAGGGTGAGCATTTCCCTTGGAGAAGGACTGGCATGGGAACCATGCTTTCTTGAGCATTTGGCCTTCCAATGACTTATTTTCTCACATTATCAACACAAACTGTGTCTTACATTTTTGGATCTAGGTATTCTTCAAATCAGTTTCTCATCATTTTGCTTGTAGTCTGCTTATTCTGGCAGAGTGCCCTCCTGCTTTCTACCTAACTAGATCAGACCCCTCTCAATGGCAACCCACATGGGGGCAGCTTCAGCAGGTTCTCCTTTCTTCCCCTCCCTCCAGGCTCTTTCTGTCCTGTATGGACTCCCCATTTGGCCTTCAGATTTTACTATTGCACACTGGAAGAGGGATGCTTCCCTATTTTAAAGAATGGTAGCCACTTGAGGTAAAGAATTAAGTATGATTCCATGATCATGATAAGGATCACAATAATAACCCCTATCTTTTCTTCCAGACATTGTTATGTGCTAGGCACTGACCTAGGTCCTTGCATTTGTTAGCTAACCACACAGGGCAGCTATTATTCTAATTTCATAGATGAGAAAACATCCTCAGAGGGATTAAGTCACTTCTATTTAGTGTCCCAATATGTAATTGATTTCATGCCAAAATTCATCTTCTTTCTTATTTTTCATATGAGGAAATTAAGATTCAGAAAAGTAAGATGTCTTGTAGGGTCATATGCTTGTTCAGTGTAGAAGCAGGGACTTTAAAATTAGAACTTCTATCTCTAAGCTCATTTTTGTTTTCTCCCACTGTAGCATGACATTAGTGTATGTTGGGACCTCAGCATGCTGCTTGATGATGATAATTATCATGTTATAAAACAGTGGGGAAAGAGGAGAGACACATACATAAATGACTAAAGTAGCTATAGGCACCACATTGTGGCAAAGGATTATAAATGTCAGATATTTTCAGAAAAGTCATGACAGCTTCATAGACGCGAGAAGGCTGATTATCTACCTTCAAGAGAGATGAGTGTGGCTAAGTAGAGAATGGAAAGGCAAAAAGCGGTGGTTAGAGGGAGAGATTCAATCCTCCTCTACAACCTTCCTGAACAGTGAATCAAATTCACTGGTATCATTAGAACTCTTCTTTTGCATTTTATTATTTATCTTTGTGTGCATGTCCATGTGTGTGTGAATGTTCTTGTGTGTATGAGTACACATGCCACACTGTCAGAGTGATGGTTAGAGCACCACTTTCAGGTCAGTTCTTGCCTGTCTACCTCATTTGAGGTAGGAATTCTTGCTCTGGATTCTCTGCTTTTATTCATTGCTGTGGTTGCCATGAGCTTCCTGGAAATTCTGCTGTCTCTGCCTTCCATCTTGCTGCTGTCAACATTAGTGTCAGCATGCTGGAATTACAGAAGCCTGTCCCAGCTGCGGTCTTTTTACATGGGGTCTGAGTATTGAATTTGGGTACTCCAATTTGATTGGCTCCCCTGAGCCATCTCCCTAGACACTTAGCACTCTGCTTACCACTACTGAGACAAGGATACAAAAGAAGCAGATAGTCGCAGAATCTGGAAGAGAGCTTGTGACTTTGTAATATGATTATTATTCTTAAAGGTAAGGGAATTACATGACTGGATAATGCCTGTCAGACTTACTTCTATTAATACATTCTAATTTTTATAAGTTTATTTTAGTGAATAGATCAGCATCATTGTCCAGTAAAATTTATTACAGTTCACAAAAGCAACCTTCTATTTATCAAAGTACAAATCAAACACAGGAGGCACACAATGTAACAATTCAACCCTTCTCACTTGGTTGTGTACCCTTGGTTAAATTCTCTTCTATCCTTGTTTGGGTCTGTGTTATGAAGTATGGAAGTATGGAAGTTGGATGAGGAAGCTGAAGTCCTGTGGAATGCTTTCTTTGAAATGTCCCATGAAATTCCCCCAGGGGTCAGCCAGGAAGGAGGGGAGGCCATGCGAGATGCCTGGGTCTCTAATGGGTTGCTGAAGATGAGCCAGCAACTTACAATTGTTTTAGGTTCGGCCTTAAATTTTTATTCAATAACCATTCCCTTTTCTCAGACCGACTCAGTTACAAGCCATAACCTGAAATTCTCAAAGATCTATCATTTTTGACAAATCTGTATTTCCCGAACATTGTTTCTTCCCAGCACTTAAAACTGTTCTGTAGCACAGTATAACAGAGCAGTGGGATGTGTGATACATCTACCGAAATATTACAGTTGGCTTTTACATCTGCATTTGCTTTCACTTACTATAGTAGATTAGATCCTTTATTTGTTTCATTGCAGACATATATTTTTTTACTTATTCCAAAGACTTTATACTTCTTTGCATTATAAGTTTTATTCCTCAAGCCTTTTCAGTTTCCTGAAAGGCAAAGTAATACTCAACCCAGTGAATATTCTTGTTCAAATTTGCAAACGTTTTTTTCACTTAAAAATATGACACCATACCTGATTATAAAGCACAGATAATAGCTTGTGTTTAAAACAAATGCTCTAGTTGAGGCAGCAGTAAAATAAATTGTGTAGTATTTTAGGTATCTGCAGCAGACTATTCAATAGCATTTGACTTCAAGGATTATTAAAAATACATTTATTGTTTTCTAGCCAAATCACAATATTTATAATCTCTGGAGGGATAGTAGATTACTGGTTTCTTGTCATAGAGGCTCTGCAGAGACTGCAGCCTTTGATACAAAACCAGCTTCTCAACAGGTCAGACTTGCATCTCTGAGCCTGGTACATGTATGGTTTAGCACCAAAATACCCCAGTCTTGATAGACTTGTTTAGATTGAACAGGCATGAATCATATTTGGACAAACTCAGGGCATATTATCCTCACAACCAATTGTTCCTCTTGCTTGATTTTTCTGTTTCTTGATGAGTTGTTCAGCCATAGCAATCACCTTTTCATGTTCATAGTATGTGGGATGGGTGGCAGCATCATACTACAACCAAGACATGTGGCTCTCACATTAAAGCCAGGGGTCCTTTTTTCCTTTCAGTATATAAAAGATCACATTCCTGAAGTCAGTCCCTGGGAATGCTGCCATGTCTTCTCGTGTGCAGTGCTTGGTTCTGAGCTTGTACATTTCAAGAGCATAGTCATTGTCATGAAGCTCTATGCGTCTATCTAGTGGAGGAATTCCAATATTAACAGGCTTCAAGATTCCTAGTGTTTCTTTTCAGTACTTCTCACAGCCCTTGTTCTTATTCTTAATCTGCCTTTTATCTTTTTATTGCCCCTTCTTGGTTTCTTTCCCTTCTTGTCTTCCTCCCTTTGTCTTCTTAACTTTCTCCTTCCTGGGAAGTCTCCATATCTGTCACTTGTAAGTGTTGTTAGAACTCTTTTTACTGAAGTTACTAAGTGTTAGTTTTTCCTTACCTCTTTTGTGAATAACATTGGTAAATTGTAGATATGTACATGATGTATTTTAACCATAATTCTCTTCTATCACTCTCTTTTTTTTCTCCCGTCCCATGCAACCCTTCCACAGAATCCCTTCCTTGTTGCAGCCCATCCTTCTACTATTTTGAGATCTTTCTTTTTGGTTTGTCTTTTGCCTTCCTTCATCATCCATGAAGACATGTTGATGGGTGCTATATTGTGCAAGTAACAACTGCTGTGAAGTCATGAATATAATGGCAACCTTGTGTCTGGAATACAATGTTCCAAGGCACAGCTTGTGTGCCATTAGGATGTGCCCTATTGCACATGGGAAATTGGTGATCCAAGCTATTCTGTGAACTCTAGCTTACACCAGTCTCTGTTTTGCCATATTATGAGGGGAAATCATTTGTTACCAAAAAATGTCATTTTCTATTTTGGTGGTGTTTCATATGAGCATGGGCATACGTGTGCTTTCCACAGTGATGAGCAGGTTGGCCCACAGGGCTATTACATTATTCTATGAGTATGGGTGGGGCAAGTCACTTTCACTTATGCCTCTCAAATGCTACCATTATTTTAGATTATTCTTATGGGCTTTTTGGACTCTATGACTTAACACTAAGTTGTTTTCATGTCCTAGTAGCCATAGTTTCATACCTTTGAAAGTTAGTTTGTTTCGCTTTGTTTTTCCTCTCTGAAAACTTTAGCTCAGCCCAATATTTCAAACAGGTCAATTGGAACTGCTGTGCTTGAAGTATAGGTAGAGAATCCGGTGCTTTGCTTGCTGCTCTCCAGCCTCACCTATAGCTCCTTGAGGTAGAGGTTAGTCAGCCCCTGGACTTATCCTCTTTCCTTTCCACTTCACCATTGACAATCAGAGGTTGGAGCAGGGGGAAGACTCATTTCAAGGGAGGAAAGTGAAGTGTCTGTGACCAGCAGTCCAGTCACAGGCCTGGAATGAACCAAAGGACAACTCCTGGTTCTCCATTAGTGTCAGTAGTGGCTTTGATGGTAGAATCCTTATTTCTGAGATGTGAAGGATCCTCGGTGATACTGCAAAGCCAGCTCTTTGTAGCAGCTTGACAGGTTAGATTATCTTTAACAGAGATGATTTTAAGTGAACAAAATGTGTTTTGATTTTGCAATGAGGGTATTATTTGCAACTTATATTCTAAGAAGTGAAGCTGGGTCAGACAGACCCAGTAAATGACTATTTTCTTGGTCTTTTTGGCCACATCATTCTAAGGCCAGAGCTACAATGATCTGTGTCCATAGGAAGGTAGTGACCAAGAAAGCAAATCATAGAGCTGAGATGTGCTGACCAGTTATTATGATAGAGGGCATAAGGGATCATACTCACTATCTGTAAGCAGGAGTGCAGAGACAGCCTGTTCAGAAAAAGGCTCTGGGGCCAAAATTGCTGACGTGGGTGGTCCTCGTGGACAGATATTTGGGACAGATCTATGCTATCTTACTCATACCCTTTCCCTTTCTTCGTTCCTGCAGAGTTCTTGGAGGCGATGGCATTAGGCTTTCTTTAATAGCATCCAGCTGGCCCTCCTCATGTTTCTGCATTGAGACAAGCTGTGGTAATTTGAATATATGTCCCCCAATATATTCAGTGTTTTATTAGTTTATAGTTTGCATCTGCAGCCACCTTGTTAGAGGCAGTGTCACTGGGGGCAGATCTTAAGGTGTGGTGATGGTTTGAGATTCCATTGTAAAGATATGCAAAGTGTGCCTAGCGGGAGTTCCTGAAGTGTGCTGTGCTGTGTGGCTGGTGGTCTTTTCTCTCTCTTGCCTGGTCCTGTGAAGGCAGGCCAGCTTCTTCTGCCATTATAGAACTTCCCCTGGATCTGTAAGCTTCAATAAATAATATCCCTTCCTCCATAACTGTGCCTGGTCTGGAAGTTCATCTCAGCTAACCTGAAGCTGTCTGCTACACAAGCCTAGCCCTCTCTTCCCTGGACTATCAGGACAGCACAGCAGTGATCTGCCTCCAAACATTTTGTTTGATTTCTAATGTTTTTGGCAAAATGAGCCTACAATAAGCACACTTAACATGTGCATGGTGATGGAAAACATTTAAAATTTTAAAAAAAGGAAAACTGTGAGGTTAAGGATGTAGATTAGTGAGGAAAGTGGTTTTACCAATGTAAAAACTGGGTGCAACAGCCCATCTATAATCCCAGCTCTTGGAAGATAGTGACAGGAGGATCCCTGGGTCTACCTGGCTGGTTAGTGTAGTCCAAATGGTGTTCTCTAGGATCAGTAATCTCTAGATTCAGTGATCTCCAGATGGTGATCTCTAGTCTCAAAGAAATAAGGTGGAGAGCAATATAGGGAGACACTCAGTGTTGAACTCTGACTTATGACCTATAAACACACACCTGTATGTGTATGTACACTTGCATTTATGGACATGCACATATACATCCATGCCCATCACACAAATAACTTATTTATATCAACCTGTGCATCTGGGAGCAACATTATCCTCTCCCAATGGGCAATTCTGGCCAAACTGAATTAAAAATATATATATGTAATCTTTAATTAACTAACAAGGAAGTAGGTTTCCATATGGCTTATTCATAACTTCTTTAGTTTTGATTAGCCCTCTTCCCATCCCATCTCTAGACCCCACTTAGATCATGGCACTCTTAGAATTCTACCCCTCTACTTACATACCTACTGTACCCTTCTCTTCAGTCCTCTCCTATCCTTACTTCCTCCATCATGGCTCCTTTCTATTGTCATGACCTCAACTACTGGCTCTTCCTCCAATTCACATACAAATCTAAACATTTGAAGCTAGGATCTGCATACAAGAAAGACCATACAGCATTTGACTTTCTGAGGTTGTTACCTCATTTAGTATATTTTTCAGAATAATTCATGTTTTTTTATAGCTGAATAAATCTGTATATGTTTCCCATCTTCATTATCCATTCATCAGTTGATGCCATGGAGACTGATTTCATTCCCTAGGTATTGGAAATAGAGCAGCAATAAACAATGATAAGCAAGTATCTCTATAGTAAAGTGTAGAGTCCTTAGGGCATATGCTCAGGAGTGATATAGCGGGGTCATTTCATAAATGTAGTTTTAGCTATCTCAGAAACTTTCACCCTGATTTCCATAATGGCTGTACCAGTTTAAATTCTCCCTAAGCATGGATAAGGATTCTTTCCCCACACTCTTGCCAGCATTGATTTTTATTTGGCTTCTTAATGATAGCCATTCTGATTAGAGTGAGATGGAATTACAAAGTAGTTTTAATAGACATTTCCCTGATGGCTAGTAATGTTGAACATTTAATAAAATATTTCTTGGCCATTTGTATTTCTTCATTGGAGAACTCTCTATTAAGTCCTATAGCCCATTTATTGATTGGGTTGTTTGATTTCTTACCTAGTTTTCTGAGTTCTTTGTATATATTAGATATCAATCTTCTGTCAGATGTATTAGTTGACAAAGATTTTCTCCCATTCTGTAGGATGTCTCTTTGCTTGATTATCAGTGTCCTTTGATATATAAAAGCTTTCTAATTCCATGAAGTCCTATTGCTTGGTTAGTGAATTTATTTTCTGAGTGATTGGAGCTATATTCAAAAAGTCTTTGCCTATGTCTATATGTTGAAATGTTTCCTCTTCTTTTTCCTCTAGAATTTTCACATTTTCAGGTCTGATGTTAAAGTCTTTGATCCATTTGGCGTTAATTCTTGAGTATGTCAAGAGATATGGATCTAGTTTCATTCACCTATATACAGATATCCAGTTTTCTCAGCACTATTTGTTTAAGAGGCTGCCTTTTCTAACATGAGTAATTTTGAACTTATTTTCACAAATCAGGTGGCTGTAGATGCATTTGCTTATATCTGGATCCTCTAGTCAGTTCCATTGTTCTGCATTGCATGTTTTTCTGCAGTACCATGCTGTTTTTGTTCCTGTGGCTTTATAACATACCTTGAAATCAGGTATTGTAATATCCCCAGTCTCATTTTTGTTGCTTAGGATTGTTTTGTCTATGTGAGGATTTGTGTGATTCCAAATGAATTTTAAGATTTTTTTTTTCTACTTCAGTGAAGATTGGCATTGGGAATTTGATGGGGATTGCATTAAATCTGTAGATTGTTTTTGGTGAGAAAGCCATTTCCACAACATTAATTCTTCCAATCAATAAACATGGGGTGTCTTTCCATTTCCTAGTGTCTTCTTCAATTTCTCTCTTGAGTGTTTTAAAGGTTTTTGTTTGTTTGTTTGTTTGTTTTGGTAGAGGGCTTTCACTATCTTAGTTAGGTTTACTTCAAGGTATTTATTTTTTCAAGGCAATTGTGAATGGAATGGTTTTACCAATTTCATCCTAGGCACATTTGTTATTGGTACATTGGAAGGCCACTGATTTGTGTGTGTGTTAATTTTATATCCTACTGCTTTGCTGAAAGTGTTTTGTCATCTATAACACTTCTCTGGTGTAGTATATAGAGTCTCCTATGTATAGAATATCATTTGCAAATAAAGATAATTTGACTTCTTTCTTTCCTATTCCTTTTCTCTTTTGTATCTCTTGTCTTATTGCTGTAACCAAAAGTTCCCATACTATATTGAATAAGAATGGAGAAAGTGGATGCCCAAGATTTTGAGGTTTTCCTTATTTAGTTAATATTGGTTATAGGTTTGACATCTATAGTGTTTATTATGTCAAGATATGTTCTCTCCATTCTGTTTCTTTAGGGCTTTTAATCATGAAGGGTTGTTGGCTTTTGTCAAATTCCTTTTGTACATCTATTGAGATGACCATGTGATGTTTTATTGTTGTTTGTTATGTTATATGGTGTACTAAATTTTTGATTGGCCTATGTTGTACCATCCCTGCATCTCTGGAATAAAACCTACTTGATCAGGGAAAATGATCTTTTTGCTGTATTCCCATTTTCTGTTTGCAAGTATTGTGTTGAGAATTTTTACATCTATGCTCGTGACGGAGTTTGGTGTATAATTTTATTCTTTTTGTGTGTGTCTTCATCCACTTTTGGTGTCAGGGTAATATTGGCTTCTTCAAAGGAGTTGAATAGCATTCTTTCTGTTCCTATTTTTTTGGAATGGTTCGAGAAGCATTGGTGTTAGTTCCTCTTTGTGAATTCATCTGGGCCTGGACTTTTTTTGTTTGTTTGTTTGTTTGGAGACTTAAAAAAAAACTGCTGCTTTGATCTCAGTACTCATTATATGTCAATTTAATTTATTTATTTCATTTACTGTAATTTTGGTAGGTCATATATATCTAGAAATTGATCCATTTTTGTAGATCTTCAAATTTAGTGGAGGATAATTATAATTATTTTTGTTATTATTATTGGTTTCTATTTCATTAATGATTTCTTATTTTCATTATTTCTGTCTGCTGATTTTGGGTTGCAATCTTCCTACCTCTGCCTCCTGAGTGCTGCCATGAAAGGTGTGTGCTACCACACCTAGCTCTAATTTCTTAATGTAAATTTCCCTCTTGGGACTGCCATCATTGTATCCCATAGATTTTGGTGTGTTGTGTTTCACTGCCATTTGATTCTAGAATTTTTAAAATATTTTTTAAAAATTTTATTTTTATGTCAAATTTTAAAAATATTTAATTTTTATTTATTTCAGAAAGAGAATGGAAGAGAGAGAGAGAGAGAAAGAGGGAGGGAGAATGGGTGTGTCAGGGCCTCTAGCCATTGATCTCAAGACACATGCATCACCTTGTGTTTCTGGCTTTCTGGATACTGAGGAATTGAACCTGGGTCCTTAGGCTTTGCAGGCAAGCACCTGAACTGCTAAGCCATCTATCCAGACCAAATTTAACGTTTTTTTTTTTTTTACAAATTTTTATTTGTTTATTTTTTATTGGTAATGTACATACTCAGTGTGTAAACAGCACATGTTGGTACCATATTTACCCTCATCCCTGTCCTCCCCCCTCCAAAGGGACCCTCCTAATTGTGGATGCCAGTTATACCCATGGGGGTTATGGGTCATGCATTGTGGGGGCAGCCATCAGTTATGGGGAGGAGGCAATGTATCTGTGAGTAATGTCCCAACTTGTGGCTCTAACAATCTTTCTGCCCCCTCTTCCACGAATTTCCCTGAGCCATGTGGGGTTCATTTTAGGTCTACTTCAGTGATGAAGTCTTGGGAGCCTCTGTGTCTCTTGATCTCCAGCATGGTAGCTGTTGAGTGTTCTCTGTGTCTATCTCCTTCACCCTTGTGCTGATACCAGGTTCATCAAGAAAGCAACACCCTTGCTCATTTCCCCAATTACTCTATGGTCAGCCCTACCACTGCCTCCTGAGTGCTGGAATTAAAGACATGTGCCACCATGCCCAGCTGATTTCCTTCTTGATATCTTCCATGGACCACTCATCACTTAATAGTATATTATTTAATTTCCATGAGTTTGTATATTTTCTGTAGTCTTGCTTGCCATTAACCAGTACTTTTATCCCATTATGATCAGATAGAATACAAGGAATTATTTCAATGTTCTTTATTTGTTAAAATGTGCTTTGTGTTCTATAATATAATCTCTTTTAGAGAATGTTTCATGTTTTGGAGAAGAATGTGTATTCTTCAGCATTTGGAAATAATGTTCTATAGATGTATGTTAGGTCTGTTTGCTCCATGATGTCATTTAATGCACATGCTTCTTTGTTTTTTTATTTATTTATTTTGACTGGGGTGATCTGTCAGTTGGTAATAATGAGGTATCAAAGTTGCCCACTAGTATTGTGCTTGGAGTAATCTGTTTTACTTTACATATAGTGGTGTTTGTTTAATGAAATTGGGTGAACATGTGTTTGGTGTATATATGTTTATAATTGTAATGTCCTTTTGTTGGATTTTTCCCCTCTCAATCAGTATGAAGTTACCTTATTTATCTCCCCTGACTAATTCTGGTCTGAATTTTATCTTGTCAGATAGTAGAAGAGTAACACCTACTTGTTTCCTAGGCCCATTTACTTGAAATACCATTTTTCATCTTTTACCCTAAGGAAGTTTCTCTTTTATGGAGGCAATAGATAGCATGATCCTGAATTTTATCCCATTCTTCTAATCTGTTTAATTTAATTCAATTTATTTATTTGAGAGAGAGACAGAGAGAGAGAGAGAGAGAGAGAGAGAGAGAAGAGAATGGGCATGACAGGGCCTCCACATGCATGTGCCTCCTTGTGCACCTTGATTATGTGGGTATTGGGAAATTGAACCTGGTTTCTTAGGCCTCACAGGCAAGTGCCTTACCTGCTAAGCCATCTCCTAGTCTGTGTCTTTTGATTAGGGAATTGAGTGCATGAATATTCAGACTTTTTATTGACAGGTATGTATCCCTCTCATCCATTTTCTGGATTTTCTACTCCGTGATATTTTTCCACTCCTCTCATGCACTAACTGTTATTCAGGCATGGTTTATTCTCTCTTTAGGCCTCATGTATATGCTTTTTCATTTCTTCAGTCTGAAGGATTCCCTCAAGTATTGTCTATAGAGTCAGCTTAGTGGTTATATACTCTTTACATGTATATTTTATTTTAATTTTACTTTCATGTGGTGGCTTCGATAGCCTCCTCCCTGTCTTCCCCCCCTCTGAAGGGACCCTCCTTACTGGGGAATGTGGGTCGTGCATTGTGGGGGTAGCCAACAATTATGGGGAAGAGGCAATGTCTCTTTTAGTCTGTTTTTATCATGGAAAGTTCTATTTCTTTCAATTAGGAAACATATCTTTGCTGAATATAGCCATCTGGGTTGGAAATTGTTGTCTTTCAGAAATTGAAAAAGATCATTTCAAGATCTTGCTTTTAAAGTTTCTGTGGAGAGATCTATTGTTGTTTTGATAAGCCTGCCTTTATAGGTGACTAGGGGCTTCTCTCTTACTGCTTCCAATGTATTTTCTAGTATATTTTGTAGTTTAATTATAATATGATGAGGGGTGGTTCTTTTCTAGTCTTATCTTTTTAGTGTTTTAAATGCCTCCTGTATTTGTCTTGCCAACTCCTTGTCCCCAATTTTGGACAATTTTGTAAATTTTCCTTCTATGATTTTATTTAAAATATTTACTTTGCCTTTAGTTTGAAATTCTTCTTCTATTTCTAGAATTCGGAGATTTGATCTCTTCATAGTTTCCATAATATGTTGAAATTCCCGCTCATGCCTTCTTATTAAATTGATTATTCTCCTTGTTGAATGTTACAAATTTGCTGTCTTATCTTCAAGCTCAGACATTCTGTTCTCTCCTTGGTCCTTCTACAGTGAGAGTTTCTACAGAGGGCTTTTTTATTTTATTTTATGTGTTTTTAATTTCCAGTATTTCAGACTGGATTTTCTTCACTATTTCTATTTCCTTACTCAGATCTTGTACTGATCTCCTTATTTTCTTTAGATTCTTTCCTGTGTCCATTGGAATTTCTTCAGTTTTTTCTTTGATTCCTTTGATTTCTCTGAGCATACTTAGAATGATTCTTTCGAATTCTCTGTCTGGCATCTCATCCTATTCATTCTCACTGGGAGTCATTGCTGTGGGATTCTTGATTTTTGGAGTGGTTGTGTTGCAATAATTTTTGTGTTTCTTATTTTCCTGCACTGCATTTCATACCTCAGATTGTTTCATGGCTTTGATTTTCTATTTGCTTTTCTAGCTATATTCTTTTTAAAATATTTATTTATTTATTTATTTATTTATTTATTTATTTATTTATTTATTCAGAGAGAGAGAGAGAGAGATAGAGAGAGAGAGACAGAATGGGTGCACCAGGGCTTCCAGCAACTGCAAATTAACTCCAGATGCATGTGCCATCTTGTGCATCTGGCTTACATGGGTACTGGGAAATTGAACCTAGGTCCTTTGGCCTTGCAGGCAAGTGCCTTATCCTCTAAGCAATCTCTCCACCCAGCTCTATTCTTAGATATGAACATAAGTCTGAAATTACATTGTCAGGAAAGGAGCACAAGGTGTAAGATATGTCCTCTATATTCCTCCCACAGTAGAATACTAACAGAGGAGTGCATTGACCCAAACTGGTGGATATGCTTGCTGTGCAAATGTCCTTGTAGAGAATTAACAATTGTCTTTTTGACTTTAATAACTGCTGGTGGGTAATGAGCAAGGCTTTTAGGTGAGTTTCTGTCTCATCTACATTGAGTTGTGAAGTCAGTTTCCTCTTTGGTGTGTTATGGGTTTGTCTCAGCTGGCTAGGTGTTTCAGAGGTTTGGATCAGCTTGTATGAATACTGTAAGGAGAAAAAGGCAAATAGGATACCTTGGCTTGTAAACTTGGGTGGCAATACAGGTATAGGTGCAAGACTGTATTGAGGTCATTGAACACTATCTAGCAGTACTAAGGAGCTACTGTGCTTGTTCCACTCATTGTTGCTACCTTCAGATTATTTTGATTTTACAAGACTGGTGTGAGTCAGGAGAATCCCTTTCCAGTATTTCTCAAGGCTGTTGTTTGTTCAGGCAAGGCAAGGCAAAGAGAAGTGCTTCCCAGCAGCAACTGGCTAGAGTCCTATCCATAGTATTGCCAGTAGCTCCCTCCTGATTCTCTGCAGGAGTTCTAACATGGCCCAATAACTTCTTTACAGACCTTGACTTTTGCCATAAAGGAACAAAAATGAGTGTATTGTGGATTGTAATGCTTCTTTAGGTACCCCAGGATTTTGTAATGCTCCTATTCCACCATTTTAACTATTATCTATCCACTGAATAGCTTGATAGAGTATTATCTAAATTTAAAAGATTATATCCATCTATCCACTTACCTAAATTCCATTAGGAAATTATACTGTTTTCTAAGGTTCTTTTTATTCTACATAGCCAATCATATCTGCTGATAATGACACATTATACATTCTATCCTGTTATTTGGCCTTATACTAGTTGACTTTCAAATCAAATATTTAGAATATTTTGCTGTAGAAATATGAAATTTTCAAAATATTATCTCTGTATCTCTGTATAACTTATCAAGTTGGAGATATTATCATCTATACTTAGCTAGTTAATTGCATTATGAATAAATATGGCCTTTTACCAAATGTATTTCTATCTCTTGAGATATTGTTTAGCTTTGTATTTTTTGTCTCTTTCCCCTATCCTTCAAAACAATATAGTACACTAGCTTCATAAACTTTGAGTGCTAAAACAATCTTAAATTCTTGGATTGAACCCAATTTAGTCATGATTTGTTTTCTTTTTTATGCAAGGCTAGATTTCATTTGCTAATATTTTGTTTAGCATTTTGCATTTGTGTGCACCAGCTCTATTAGCAGGCACTTTTCATTTGTCATATTATTCTCATCTAGATTTGGTGAGAGTAGTCTCATAAAATGAGTTGTGATATAAATTTCCCCTTTTTTCCTCTGAAATAGTTTATGTGAGATTAGAATTATCTTTTCTTAATATTTAGTAGATTCACTTGGTGTTTTCTTAATGTAAAATAAAAAAATGGTTATTGGTCCATACTTGAGTCAATTTTGATATTTATATTTTCTAGTAATTGGAATATTGTATTGAAATTCCTGAATTCTAATGTGGCTTATAATATTTGCTCTTCAGGTTTATTCTCTGTTGCATCTAAATTTATGATCCTTTTAGTTATCAATATTGTTGCTTCTGACTCTCCAGTATTTCCCTTCTTTATTTCAAAGTCCACATAGTGGTCAAAATATTGAAAACATGGATCTAATCATATAATTACTTTTCACACTTATAAATTATTGAAAGATTTTCAAGGCCCTTTATGATCTTTCCACAGTCTAGCATTCTGGTTATTTTTAAACTGTCTTTTTCCTCATTACTTTGATATATTTTATTTATTTATTTGACAGAGAGAAAGAGGCAGACAGAGAGAGAGAGAGAGAGAATGGGTGCATCAGGGCCTCCAGGCACTGCAAACGAACTCCAGAAGCATGCATCCCCTTGTGCATCTGGCTTTTGTGGGTCCTGGAGAGTTGAACCAGGATCCTTTGGCTTTGCAGGCAAACACCTTAACCACTAAGCAATCTTCCCAGCACCTCTTCTCATTATTTTGTATTCCAGATGTTCTGGAATAATTTATTTCTCCTGATATATATTCCTAACTTCCATAACCCACTGGTTTTGTTTATGCTCTTTCTACAATGTTGGCTACTATGATAGTTAGTTTTTGTATCACTGTGACAAGATACTTTACTTAAAAACAACATAAGAGAAGATGAATTTATTTTGGCTTGTGTTCTCAGAGCTTTTTGTCCACTGTGGAATGGGATGCATGGCAGCAATAACAGGTCATTCTATAGTGGTGGGAGCCAACTGTGACCCTGTCCTACCTGGACCTATATTCTAAACACAGAGCAGGACACTACTCAGCATCAGGCATATTCAATGAAACTTAATTAAACTGAATGTATTAAATTAATAGGTATTTACTCTTGAGTAATATGAAGATGTTCATATCTCTGAAACTCCTTGTTCATCAATTGGCTGAAGACTGAAAGTTCACCATTTGAGCTTCATTCATTTGTCATTGGTTGGGTCTTCCTTATTAAAGGTGCTAACTGTTTTGGGGAAGTGGAGGAGATGTTATTGAGAATTGACACCCAACTCCACACAGTCTAAAAAGTAGAGGCTGAAGAAATGGCTTAGCAGTTAAAGCATTTGCCTGCAAAGCCTAAGGACTCCTGTTCAAATCCTCCAGATTCCATGTAGCCAGACACACCAGTGATGCAAGCATGCAATGTCACACATGCCCACAAGGGGCACACATATCTGGAGTTTGTTCACAGAGGTTGAAAGGCCCTGGCGCACCCATTCTCTCTCTCTCTCTCTCTCTGTCTGCCTCTTTCTTTCTCTCCTTTTCTCTCTCAAAATAAATAAATAAAAATAAAAAGTAGTTGATTTGCTAGATTTTTTACTGAATAGATATATTCATGCAACATGGAAAAGAAATGTCCCTACAGAAAATTAAAATATAGGAATTGATGGCTGAATCTACTCATAGTTCTTATCCTACTATCTACTGCATCGCTATACTGTATTCGAAGTGTAATATCAACTCCTATGTAATTTATAACTCCAGAATTTGTCACTTCCAATTTTACAGATGAAGAAGCTGAGGTTCCAATAGCTTAAGCAATTTAGTTAAGGTTGTTCAAGTACCTAATATAAGTTATATATGTAAGGTTTGTAAAATTATGTTTTACTACCCAGACTATCACTTTTGTACTACATCATCTCAAAAACTTCAGCTGTTCATTGCGTACTTATTGTGTGAAAAGTCAGTGTCTCTGTGCCTGGCTCCACACTCTTTTTATTATGGTCACTTTTCAGACTTGTAGTAGTTAGTCTTCAATAAGGGTTTGTTGACTTAGTTGGGTCAGCCTTCTCTTCTGACCCTCATTTGACAAGAATCCAAGTGTCTCTGTGTGGTGTTGCATTTGGGGTACTGTACTGTTCCACTGTGTACAATTGCTCTCACCTGGAGGGAGCCTTGTAATGCACTGAACTTAAGCTTCCATAGACAGTCCTTTCTATTGCCTCTAGTTTCTTGAAGTCTTCCCCAAACTCTGCTTCTAATTTACATTTGACTTTAGTAGTGGCTTCACATTGCTAGTGTATGCATTGTTTTGTGTATTTCCACTTAACTTTAAAGGTATAAGGTAATTATTCACATAGTGCCCCAAAAGACATATAACTATGCCTATCCTGTCCATATGGTGGAGAGTAATTTGATAATTAACCTAGGTTTTTCTGGGTTCTGCCCCAACTTGAAGAAGAGTATCTCAGGATATTATCTAATTGAAACAAACCAAGAAGCACTAGAAAGGGCCTTCATGAAGGAAAAATTATACCTGAATAGTGTATCAGGTATGCTAGTCTTTTTTTCATTCATATTCTTAATTCTTCAACTTCTGGTTCATGGGATCTGCTACTAAATAGTTGAGCTCCACTGTTCACTTTCACTTGGGCTCATTTCCATCCAAACTAGATGAACATACTCTACTTTCTGTCTCTGTAATAGCTACTCACTCACCTAATTCTGTGTCATGTAATTCATCAATATCATCTATTTTACTAAGCTTGCCTTGATATTCCACCCCCAATTGGAAAGGATGTGCTTCTTTTGAAACCCCATAGCCTTGTGATGGGACTTCCTTCTAAGGGTCATATCTAAATGGGGAAAACATTGAAGCATACCCATTAATACCTGGAATACAACTGGGGTGTATACTCTTACCACTGCTTTTCAACAAAGTATTTGAAGTCTTAGCTTAAGCAATAAGACAAGAGAAAGAAAATAAAAGGGACACAAACTATAAAGGAAGAAATAAAACTAGCCCTATTTACATATGATGTGATTTTATATAAAAGTAACTTGAAAGGTTCTACCAAAAAACTACTAGAGGTGATAAATTCTTTCATAAAAGTGGCAGGATATGAAATTAACACACAAAATAGTAGCCTTCCTATATACCAATGACAAATATATGGAGAAAGTAATAGCAAATCAGTCACATTTACAATAGCCATAAGAGTTATGACAGACTATCCCTAACCAAGGCAGTGAAAGACCAATACAATGAAAACATTAAACACTAAAGAAAGAAATTGAGAAAGACATGAGAAAAGACATCCCATGCTCATGGATTGGCAGAATTAATATTGTAAAAATGGTCATCCTACCAAGAGTAATATACAGATTCAATGAAATTTCAATCAAAATTCCACTAACATTCTTCACAGAGTTAAAACAAATGGCATCAAAATTCATATGGGAGCATAAAATGTATCTAATAGCTAAACATATCCTCACCAGAAGGAATACTACTGGTGTTATCACCATACATGACATAGTAATAAAAACAGTATGATACTGGCACAAAACAGACACAGAGATCAGTGGAATAGAACAGAAGATACAGGTATAAGTTCTAATAATTATAGCTTCCTGATATTTGACAAAAAGGCCAAAAAACACACTGGAGAAAAGACAACATTTCAAACAATGATCTGGAGAAACTGGATAAGTGTTGGGGTCCCCCCCCAAGGCCAGCTCAGGAGGGACGATAGGGTCTCTGCCGAATTGGGGTGAGCAGCACGGAGTCACGACACAGACTCCGGGAGTTGGGTGAGAGCGGAGCAAGAATCCACAAACTCGTTTATTCAGGAAGTGCACATGGGTTTTAAGGGGCTGTTAATCCTTGTATGGGGTGGTCCCCTTTTGGTGACCAATGACAGCTTGTCTCTGGACAGAACATCTCGTAGTAGGCTTCTCGTGAGCATGGGGCTGTAACTGTTGTCACATCACGCCTGCGCAAAACGCCATTTTTACAGAAGCCACTTCCTGTTGTCTTCCGCCATGCGGTCTGGCTAGGACCAGGCCTGTATTGTGCCATACATATCCTCCTTTTTGTTTTTATTATTGGCAACCCTGAGAGGTATGGTTTATTGCCAAGCCATTGTTGAACCCAGGCCCCAAGGGATCATCATACGTGACAGTGCATGTCTTAGGTTGTTCCATCTCATGGAGTCTTACCCGTCAAGGGCCAAATGCCACCTAGGTGAGAAAACCCAAGGGGGATGGCCTGGTATGGCTTTTGGAAAGCCATGGTTGAACCCAGGCCCCAAGGGATCATCACATGTGACAGTGCCTGTCTTAGGTTGCCCCATCTCATGGAATCTTACCCGTCATGGGCTGGCTGCCATCCTGGTGAGAAAACCCGAGGGGTATGGCCTGGTATGGCTTTTAGCATGAAGTCTGGCTAGGGGCTAGACCTGTATTGTACAATACAGATAAGCACATGTGGAAAAATCAGTCTAGACCTTCTTTCCTCACCCTTCAGAAAAATCAACTCCAAATGGATTAAGGACCTCAGTATAAGACCCGAGAGTCTAAAATGACTATAAGAAAAGTTAGGCAGAACTCCAAGATACAGGCATAAGGAAACACTTTCCAAATATGACCCCAGTAGCCAAAGGAATTAGACGCAAGCACTCAACCATTGGGATCTCTTGAGTTTAAATTCAAAGCCTTATGACATGTCTATTTTCCTCATGTGGACATTGAACTCCTTAAGGGCCAAGGCCTGTGCCAGATTAATCATCTGCAGTGGGGCCCTAACAGAGTCCTGAATAGATGCTGAAATGACCCGCACCTTATAGACTAGACCAAAACTTGCATAACAAGTTTCTTGCCAGCTACAGGACTCTATGACCCAACATGTGAAGAAAAGTTTGTATGACTAATTTATGCTTATAGGGCCTTATGCTACCTAACATTTCTAGCCTTAGATGAGAACAGAGACCAAGGGTTTTGTTTTTGTTATTCTTTCTGAGACCCTTCTATGCCTAGTATTTCTAGATCCTGGGAACCAAAACAGTAATTGATAACCATGCAGAAGTTTCTTGACAGTATAGAATACAGTTGTTATTGGGTACCATCCTGGTAATCTGGAAAATAAAACCTCAATGAAGTACTGACTTTTTCTCCTTGTGTATGGAGTTAAGGCCCAGGAATTTATACATACTATATATTCACTCCTAGCTTTTCTATTTAGGGGGTGAAGGGAGATTCAAGGCAGGGTCTCTATCCCAGGCTGATCTGGAACTCTATATCTCTCAACTGGCCTTGAACTCACAGTGACTCTCCTACCTCAGTTTATCAGCTTATCAAGTCCTGAGATTAAAGATGTGCATCACCATGCCCAGCTTTTAGCTTTCATGGTCTTTTTACAATTTTCTTATTTATATATTTTATTTATTCACAAGGAAGAGAAAGACAGAAAGGAAGAGAGAGAAAATGTGCATGCCAGGGCCTATAGCTGCTGCAAACAAGCTCCAGACACATGTGCCACTTTGTACATCTGGCTGTACATGGATACTGGGAAATTGAACCCATGTCATTAGGATTCGCAATTAAGCACCTTAACTACTGAGCAATCTCTCCAGCCCAAGCTCTTCTATTTTTGATATCATTATTAATAGTCACTTTCCAATGAGCCAGACCTAATTTTGCATCCTAGTTGTATTACTATTAATGTGATTAGTTATGTCATATACTTTTTATAGTTAATTATTTAACAAAGTGAATGATTCTGATTTTTAGCATATTTAAGAAATTCATTAATATAGTGCTTTAAAAATCTAATAGAATGTATTCCTGATCTATAGCAACTTATTGTGGAATTACTTTGCAAATTCATTATTACTATTATGTAATTTACTTCTTGTTAATCTGCCTATCATGATCAGGACACTTGACACATAACTCAACAGAGTAGCTATGTCATTATTCCTAGTAGCAGTATTAAGTACATTGGTACAGTCTCAGGTGTGAATAAAGTCATTCACAGGCCAGTGTTAAATTCATACTATATTTCAGCTACACCTTAATGATAACATATTTTTTTCTGTCAACACTAACATTTTTAGGCACTTTTACTGCGATAGGCAACCTGAAGAGTTTTACAAGTAGAAGTTCATTAAATCCTTAACCACAAGCCTAGGAGATAAATATTATTACTATTCTTAGTTTATGAATAAGGAAAGAACACCTTACAGTAATTGAGGAAATTGTAAGTCATATAAAGCTAGCCAGTAGCAGACATGAAATTTGAACCCAGGTTTTGTTTATTAAACCTATGAATTCTTTCAGCTCCCAATCATCACATGGAAGTAATGGTATTAAGACCTGTATGGATATGAATAAGACATGTAAAACATTGTTCTGACCTGGGTAAAAAAAAGATATTAAAGAAAGATGGGATTAGTGTTGAAGGAGAAGGGTATTGATAGGAAATTGAAGGATAACAGAGGTGAATAAGATCAACACACTGTGTGTGTGTGTGTGTGTGTGAAAATATCAAAATGGAAAAAATAAAACATTTAGCTAAGTATTACATAGATGTAGCCATAAATCTTGTAATAGTAATACTATTCTTGATTCATTTCAGTTATTTTTAAGAGCTCAAAGAATCTTAGGGTTTATCTAATCCAGTGGTTCTCAACTTTGATATATCTTTTGACATGAGTTAGATTGTACTACCAGAGACCCTGAGCAGCCACCTGCTGCCCTGCATGCCAAGACTTCCCTGGGGTACATCTGCCACCTGTCCTTACCTGCTTCCCTATGCTTCGTTCAAAGCATGCACATATGCATGTGTGCATACACACACACACACACACACACACACACACACACACACACATAAAGAGAAGGGGTGGGGGAGGACAGTAGAAACAAGAGATATTTAGATTACTCTGGGTTTTTATCACAGTCTGGGTAAATCTGTTATAACAAAATACCATAAACTGGGTGGGTCACTTATGGAGAACATATATTTGTTACTTACAGCTTTGGAAGTTAGGATATCCAAGATCTAGGTGCTGGTAGATTTTGTTTCTGGTAAGAGCTTACTTCTGAGCATGTAAGTGATGGTTTCCCATTACGTTCTTACATCATATAAGGGCTGCAGGGGTGAGAGAGTTCTATGTCCTCTTTTGTGTGTGTGTGTGTGTGTGTGTGTGTGTGTGTGTGTGTGTGTGTGTGTTCAAGTAGGGTCTCACTCTAGCCCAGGCTGACCTGGAATGCACTCTGTAAGTCCCAGGATGACCCTGAACCCACAATGATCCTCCTACCTCTGCCTCTGAAGTGCTAAGATTAAAGGTGTGTGCCACCTCTTTTATAGGGCAGTAATCTCTTTCATGAAGGGCTCTCATTAATTAACTTTCCAAAGGCCCCATCCCAAAGTCATTGAGAGCTAGGTTTTCACAGTTGAATTTTGAAGTGATATAAATATTCATACCACCACCTCATAGAAGTATGTTCCCCAAACATTTTTCAGTGTAGAAAAATAATCAACAGTACTTGTATAATCTCCTAATTTATAGGCATTAATATTCCTCTTAAAGTTTGGTTTACATCTCCCCATGCATTTGGTATTAGTAATTATTTGTAGTGATTTAAAAAATATTTATTTATTTATTTATTTGTGAGAGATAGGGACAGAGAAGAGAGAGAGGGGATTGAATAGGCATACCAGGGCCTCCAACTGCTACAAAGGAACTTCAGACACATATGGGTCCTTGCACATTTGGCTTACATGGGTCCTGAGTAATCAAACTTGAGTCCGTTGGCTCTACAGACAAGCACCTTAACCACTAAGCTATCTCTCCAGCCCTGGTATGTTATTTTGGGGATGGTTCAGTGAGACCAACTCTGATTTTGTTGAATCTGCCTAGAAAAACTTTATACCTTCTTTCTTTGTATCCAGCTCCACTATAAAATTGATTTTCATTCTAAATTACATATGCAGGCAGTGACATTAGCAGATTATATTCCCTTTGCTACCCTTCCTGCTCAAGTGACTATTTAGAATGCCATCACTGACTCTTTGATAGACAAAAAAAAAAAAAGTGGGTATTCTGCATCTTGTTTTTCTTCCCTGAATTCTAGGCTGTGGTATTCAATGTAAACCTCTGGAGATACTGTCCAGATTCAATTCAAGTCATTTCCTAAGTATACCCAGACTTTTCAGAATTCCTGCACTAACCAGGTTTTGAAAACCTTCCATTTCGCAGGGATAGCACATTTCAGGTCAGATTCCAAATGGCTATACAAAGATGTGGTAAAACTTCCAATCTGTGGCATGTGACAACAAGATGTTCCAACTGTTCTTGTTGTGTCTCTCATGCCAATGTTCCTTTGATTATGAAGAGCAGATCACTAACAATTATGCCTTCCAACTGGAGGAGAGGCATATTCAGGTGTCCTCTTAGAAATTAATCCATACAAAGGACAAGTAAGGTATAATTTTCTTGGCTGTGGATGGAAAGATTTTCTTGTCTTTCAAATAAACAATCTTACTGGTTTATGCCATCTGGACTGTATGAAAGGTGCAGGCACAGAAACTGTGGTGATAATGACAGTGTTTTTGAAATCCAGATGAAACCCTGATCTCCAACTTTCCCAGGGATAAAGTACTAGAGCCAAGAAGGTGTAGGGCATTACTGAGCTAATCCATAACCCATCACCTGTTCTGACAACTGAAGTGACTGTAGCAAAGAAGGATGTATTTGTACAATATACGCTATAAAAGCACATGGCCAGTATAAGGTATATCAAAAGAATTTGGTTACACAAAGAAAATTTGTGAAAAATGTCATGAAGGTACATCATCTGAATAAACACTAAACAGTTGTGTATTTTTTTTTAAAAAAAGTTATTTATTTTATTTGAGAGTAAAATAGAGAGAGAAAGAAGAGAGAGAGAGAATGGGCATGCAAGGTTCTTCAGCTGGTGCAAACGAACTCCAGACACATGTGTCACCTTGTGCATCTGGCTTACATGGGTCCTGAGGAATCAAACCTGGGTCCCTTGGCTTTTAAGGGAAGTCCTTAACCATGAGTCCATCTCTCCAACCCAATAATTTAACTTTTTAAGTTGCTCAGTGTAGCAGACAGCTTTGTATTCGCTGAGATGAACTTCCAGACCAGGCACAGTTATGGAGGAAGGGATTTATTGAAGCTTACAGATCCAGGAGAAGTTCCATAATGGCAGAAGAAGCTGGCCAGCTCTTACAGGACCAGGCAAGGGAGGGACAGAGAGAGAGAGCCAAAAGACAAAAGCCACACCTCACAGCACACTTCAGGAACTCCAGCTAGGCACACTTTGCATATTTTTAGATTGGAATTTCAAATCCACTACCACACCTTAAGATTGGACCCTAAAAACCACCCAGTGACACCGCCGCCAGCCAGGTGGCTGCAGATGCAAACTACAAACTAATAAAACACTGAATATATTGGGGGCCATTAATTCAAACTACCACACTCAGTAAGTTGGATGGAGATGGGACTCAAAATAGATTATAGTGGAAAGAACATTGGACAAGGGCACTTGAGTTTTCAAAATATGGCTTCATAGCTTCTGTGTTCTCTATTCTCTTCAATGAAGTATCTTAACTTTTAATTCTGACATCTTATAATGATGACAAGGATGATGTTTGCTGCATACTTGTTAATAATGCATTTATCTCCTCAGAAGAAAATGGATTTTTAAAAGTTTTCACATACATTTGCAGAGTGCTTTCACATGCAAAACCATAATAGACAATATTTTCATATCCTTAACAGAGCTACTGTACTTCAGTACTCATGATTTAAATTTGTCAATTTAGGTAAATTTCACACAAGAAATAGTCAATGTAAATTTTCACATTGGTAACAATTGGCATATTCACAATGATGCACACTTACCAGCTATGTCTATTTTGCCACATTTTCTCTCTGTCAAAGTGAAACCTCATGCCCATTTACACCATCCCATTCTGTTCTTTCTCTTGGCAGACTGTTTAAGATCTGCCTTCTCCCTTTATGTCTTTTACAGAGTAAATTTTGTCATAATAGATACATACATGTCTGTGTTTTCTGATATTATAAAACCAGAATATATGTCTGTGAAAATAATTTTTGCCTACTTTGAGGTACTTTGAGCTAAGTTCCCTAGCTATCATGGCATGGAGCAAATATAAATTTATTGATTAAAACAAATTCAAAGTAAAACAGTTTAGCTGAAACCAAAGAAAAAGTAAAGATCAACAAAATTTTAATTTGAGAGAGAATCACCAGTGTAATATCTTTATGAATTTCTCGATATTTTTACAAAGGATGGGCTGGAGAGATGGTGTAGCAGAGGTTGACAGCATGTGATTCATACTAGTAGCCTGTTAGGGAAAATTAATACATGATCCAGGCATGATGGCACACACGTGTAATCCCAGCATTGGGGAGGATGAGGCAGAAAGATGATAAGTTCAAGGCCAGCATTGTTTGTATAGGGTGAGAACCTCATCTCTGAAAAACCAAAGCATCTATGTTATGTATGTGTAACACTTCCCTCAGATAGGGGCAAATTCTGGACAATTTGGTGGTTTCTAATTGTCAGCTATTGTAAGGATGCTAGATCATGAGCCTACATCTGTGACTATATTATGTCCATTACATCATGTCCTCACAGCAACTGTTGTTACTTGCCCCATATTACATCTATCACATAATCATGGATGATGGATGTATGCAAAAACGAGACATCAAACCAGAAGAAGTAGTTGGAGAAGAAGAAGGGGTTTGTGGAATAGTGTGGTGCAGAGAAAAATAATAAAACAATGGGAGGGGATTATGATCATAATACATTAAAATTTATTAAAATCATCACTAATAATTTGACTATGAAAATAACAAGTCAGAGAGTAATCAGGGGCCAGCTGAAAGATGAGAGGCTATCACTGATAATATAGAAGAAAAAAATCAACAAAGTGAGCTGTACCAGACATAAAGACTATTTCAAGGTTAAAGATATATAAGTTATAGAAGAAAATCAAAGAGCAGCAAATAAGTATATATGGATTTTTTTAGAGAGAGAGAGAGAGAATTGGCATGCCATGGCCTCAGCCACTACAATTCAATTCCAGATGCTTGTGCCACCTAGTGGTCATGTGCAACCTTGTACTTGCCTCACCTTTGTTTATCTGGCTTACATGGGATCTGGAGAGTCAAACATGGGTCCTTAGGCTTTGCAGGCAAGCACCTTAACTGCTAAGTCATCTCTCAAGCCCCTGGATAGTTCTTTCATGAGCTGTTTTGTAATGTAGGAGGGAAAGATCAATGGTAGCTGAAGGAATGGAATACATGGCAAAGGAATAGGTTTATTATTTAAAGAAGAGGGTTATTGTAGTATGATGAGGGTGACAGTGATATAGACATGAATGGAAGGCACAAAGTCTTTGAGTAGCCAAGATGGGGTTGGAGCCAGTGTACTATACAGATATTGGTAAATGGGTAAATGTAATAGTGCGAAGACATGGAATTTCTCTTCTAATTGTTTTTCACTGAAATCAAAAGTTTATATTAACTTTGGAAAGGGGGGAGAAAGAATTAGGGGTTTGAGCAAAGAGAAGAAAGCATAAAGTAATTTTCTGTGAAAATAGATAATGGTACTGAAGGTCTCATTTAAGGCTTGAACCCATCATGTTAAAGGAGAAAAGACAGTACCGTTCATTTTTTTTTTTCTTATAGCACAGTTGGCATGTTTTCCCAGCAGCACTAAGATGCATGGGAACTGGTACAGTCATCAGAGTTGAATTGAATAAAGGTTTTTCCCAGCATATATGATGAATACAGGATCCTGGAGAGAAAAATACACAGACTTCTCACAAGAATCATCCTTCATCCAGTCTTCTCAATATATATATATATATATAGGTTTTTCGAGGTAGGGTCTCTCTCTAGTCCAGGCTGACCTGGAGCTCACTATCTAGTCTCAGGATATCCTTGAACTCATGGCGATCCTCCTACCTCTGCCTCCCAAGTGCTGGGATTAAAGTTGTCCACCACCATGTCCAGTTCTCTTAACATTTTTGACCTTATTTTTGGTGTCCTCACTCATTTAAAAAATGGGGTATTTCCATATTAAAATGTTTGTGTGTGGGTATGCATGTTCATGTGGGTGAGAGCATGTATGTGTATGTCATGATGTGTGTGTGTGTGTAGGCCAAAGAACAGTGTCATATTTATGTCTTTACCCTTTACTTTGTGGCTAGATCCCTGTTTATTCATCACTGTTTTCACTGGGATAGCTGCCCGTTGAGCTTCCTGTCTTCACTTCCTTTCTAGCAATGAGTTGGCATTACATATCTCTACTATAGTGTCAGGCTTTACATGGGCTCTGGGTACTCACCCTTATGCAGCAAGTGTTTTATCCACTGAGCCATCTCTTCAGCCTCCCACTTTTATCTTATAACTTGGCAGGTAACACTTCTACACAAGTTTAGAATATTTCCTAGCTGTAAATAGGCATTAAAGAGAGACGGTGAAAGAATATCAAAACCACAGAAGTGTGTGTGTGTGTGTGTGTGTGTGTGTGTGTGTGTGTGTGTGTGTGTTATCAATTGAGATTAAACAGCATGGTTATAAAATACTTAATATGAAGTCTCATAACAAGTATTTTTGGGAAACAACTCATTATGATTGCTTTTTAATTTTATTTTTTAGAGATTGCAGTGTCTTTGATTTGGTCAGTGCAAAAGTCTTCCAATCATTTGAAGCTGATGGTGATGATGATGACAGTGTCAATTAGCACTTATATTTACCATATGGAAGGCAGTTCACTAAGTGCTTTAGATGCATTAACTCATTTCATACTCATAACTAATAGGAATTTAGTACAATTATATTCAATTTTTGATGAAGTCAGGTAATTTATCTAATATGATATAGCTAGCATGCTGAAGAGCTCAGTTTTAATTCAACACTCTTAACCCCTCCTACACTCAGCTCCCAGGAATTATCATATTAAAATTAGTATACTCATGCATCTTTACTCACTACAACATGATTTATGCCTACTTTGTGCTAAGGGTGCTAAGGAAATGTATTAGTTGTTGATTGGGGTGAAGGAAGAGCTCCACATTCACCACCATCTTTTGTGTGCATAGAAAGTCTAAGAATCCAAAAGGAAATTGGTCTTTGCTTGGGAAGCTGCTCCAGAGATTTATGTTCTGGAATTATGGTATGTATTCTGATGAGCAAACTTGTAGGACTGGACTTATATACCGCCATCTCTATGACCTGGTTGTATCTTTTTGGTTTTGCTGGTTCTGAGGGTACTAGGCTTGTTTGTCCCCATGCTACCACTCTGCCTGTGTCCTTGTTCCTTACTGTGAGATTTCAACTTTGTCCAAGCTCTGTTCCTGGCTTCCAATTCATGAGGCCTGCCATGACAACTTACCTTTTTATTATAATTGAAACTAGCATGTAAAAAGTGGTAAATTTTATGCTCATGTACTACCACCATCTCCTCATTCTATCCAGAGCCAAAATGCCCATTTCATTAACATAAAACCCATAGAAGCAATGTATGCTGCGAATCAGTCTTCCCTATGAAAGCTGATCAGGATGGATTGGTGAATTCTGTAAATTGCATTTGTCCTAACAGCAAATTAGCTATGCTTGACTTAAACTGCCACATTTAGCCTGCTGTGGGTTTGGTCTACCCTTCTATGAAATGTATTTTGTAACAGTGTGGAAGAAATACACAAGATTGATTAGAATTGGCACAATTTGTGCACACTTCTTCAGTTTTTATTGTAGTAGCTGCCTTAAAAGACCAAAACTGCTTTAGCCAATTTTACTCCTCTACATAGTTTCAGTTAAACTTTAGTCAGTATATTTATATGTAAGTTGGATCAACTTTCAACGGTAGCTCCTCATTTGTTAACATTCTGATTTGTTTGCCTGAGCAGATTGATTTGACATTATGGGAAAACACTTGAACTGAAAAAGTCCTCTGAACTTTGTTCTCTAATCTTATCAAAGAAAATAGAAGCAGAAAATGTAGACAGAAACCTGAAAATTAAATTTACTTTTCCAATTCCAATGTATTTGATCCATCATCATTATAGAAATGGGATGGCAGTCTTTCCTTGCTTCTGCAATAGCATTTAGGTTTAGATAATGGTGGTAGTTTGAATGGATGGCCCCACAGACTCAGGATGGCAATTTGATTCTCCTGTGGGCAGAGCCCTCCTGAGGAAAAGTTATGTCACTGGAGGGTGGACCTTGGAGTCCAGCATAAAGTGTGTTTTGGGGTGGATTTTGAGTCCATCTCAAAGGTGTGGAGAAAGCAGTTTGAGCTCTGGCTTTTTTGTGGTGCTGGATGTTGGTGGTGTCTCTCTGTTTGGATCTGTAGAAGTGAGCAAGTTTCTTCTACCACTGATGGTGGTTCCCCTGAATTCTGTAAGTCTGAAATGGACCCCTTCTTCCCATAAGTTGTGTCAGGTTGGATACTTGTCCCAACAATAGGAATTTGACTGAAACAATAATTTTCCAAAGTCTTTATGAATTCAATGAAGAAAAGAATTAGATGTCTTATATATGGATGATAACTTCTCCCTGGTATTAAGTTAGAAAATTATATAATTGTTTTTTTAGCTAAGGTCTTGCTCTTGCTTTATTGTGCCTACACACTTATCAATTAGGCCTGGTGACCACTGTTTAGTTGTCCTCTCTGTGGAATAGGCTGGGCTGTCTGCTGTATAATAACCGATTTTAAGGGTAAGCCAAAGGCAGGACAAGAGTATATAAACAAACTGCTCAGGCACAGTTGCAGTCAGGTTCACATTGCTGGCAGAAACTGCCTGAACAAGAGCAGCTTGTGGGGGAAAATAGTTTTATTTTGGTTTACAGACTCAAGGTGAAGCTCCATAATGGCAGGGGAAAATGATGGCATGAGCAGAGGGTGGACATCACCTCTTGGCTAACATCAGGTGGACAACAGCAACAGGAGAGTATGCCAAGCACAGGCAAGAGAAGCTGGCTATAACACCCATGAGCCTGCCCCCAACAATACTCTGCCTCTAGGAGGTATTAATTCCCAAATGTCCATCAGCTGGGAATGTAGTATTCCGAACAACTAAGTTTATGGGGGACACCTGAATCAAACCACCACAGGCACTTACAAAGATGATTTACAGGCCTATAGTACTCCAGTTTCTTCTGCTCAACTCACAGGGCTGGTTATTTCAAAAAGCTTTATTCACAATTGGTGAACTGTGCTAATGGCCTGAGCATTTTATGTACTCTCTCAGTGCTTGCATCCTCTCTCTGTGTGTCCCCATCTTTTCTTTGTATCTCCCTCATTAGAATTATTCCCTAAGTTACTGGTAACTATGCATATGAATGAAAATCCTCATGAAAACTAAACAAACATTTGTTCCAGCAAAGACCCTGCAAACTTAAGCCCTCATGCTGACTATGCTGATGGCATAGATCAAGGAGACAGAAAACAATAGAAAAGAAAAAAGAAGAAAGTTGGACTATGCTCTGACTTATGATTCCATCTCTTGTTAATCATATGCCATTGGACAACTCATCTACTGTCTCCAATCCTCCTGACATTTTTCATTTCAAATAGTAAAGAACTACTTTCCTAGGGTTGTGCATAAGAGTGAATGAGATAATGCACAGTGGCCAGTATATAACTAAAAAAAATACTATTAAAATTTAAGTTCTTCCTGAGAGTATCTCTTAAGTGACAATAAGGGCTTTAGTATTTTTGAAGTTTGCATTATATTTGGAGGTTCATCTCCAATCTACTCTTTTCTTCCTTTATTGTTTTAATTTATTTTATAATCTTATATTTTACGTATTCATAATACCCAGCATGATATTTCAACACAAACACGTGGTATGCATTGGTACTGTTAGGATAATTAACATTTACCTCTCTTCATTTTTTTGTGTTTGGAGATTCTGAGTTCCTATCTAATAGGATTTCATAAAAAACACTTGAAACTTTGGTGTGAAGTATAACCACTCATTGTGTTATGGAACATTACAACTTATTCCTTCTCTCTAAATAAGAAGCACTGTCCTCAAATCTACAGGTTCATAATCTATCATTTGATATTATTTCATAAAAGCAAGTATGTATACATGTATATGTGAATTTACATATGTATGCACATATGTATGTATTGGATATTTATGCTATTCCTGAAATATGTTATGGGATAGGGGAATAGCAACTATGTAGCATAGTGTCTAACCCTTCCATGGAATAACTTAATGCTATAATATGTTCTGTAATGATAGTTCCAAATATGTCATGTTAAAAATTCCTTTGTGGCATTTAAATTTGTTTTTTTCTAACAACCATGAGCTTTTCCAAACAGTATTTGTAAACATTGGTAATCTCTAATTATATTCCAGAGGCTTTTTAATTTTTTTTATTTTATTTTATTTTTTTTTAGAGAGAGAGAGAAAGGGAGAGGAAGACAGAAAGAGATGTGCACGCCAGCAGTCTCAGCTGCTGCGAATGAAATCCAGATGGGTGCGCTCCCTTGTGGTCAAGTGCGGCATTGCACCCTTGCGTCACTTTGCATCTGGCTAAACGTGGGACCTGGAGATTGGAACCACTGGAGATTGGAACCAGCATTCTTAGGTTTAGGAGGCAGGCGCCTTAACTGCTTTTAAGAGGCTTTTTAAAATGGATGTTTATTTTATTAAGTCTCAACCAGCATTTATTGAATACTACCAACCATTCTGGTAAATAACTGGAGCCTACTAGGAAGCCATGACATTAATGCTGATTCAATGCACTTGAACTAAAGCTGTACCCTTCATGCCAGTCAGCATTATACTCTCCTGTCCTTTTGCAGAACAACGAATTGATCCTAAATGCAGTTCAGGTGCACTGATACAAGAAAAAATGTCCTGCAGATTCACTAAGCCCACCTTATCAAATCTGAACTTTTCGTAAAGGACATTCTTCCTTTTTATCTGTGTCATTTAATAAATGCACCTGTGCTAAGTGCTGCCTTCTCTGTGGGATGTTGTGGGAGGTAGGGTGAAATTCCTGTGATACTACTGGGAAAACCTCAAGAGGATCATTTGTCAAGTGTGCCAGTGGCTCACCACCCTCAAGGCATTTAGTTTCTGAATAGATTTTCCAAAAGATCAGCAGATCACAGACAGGATACTGAGGAAAGAAATTAACTTTCTTTCCTTCCCAATTTTTAGGTAACATTCAGATTCAAGCCTTGGTTAAGAGATTCAATTTTACCTTTCCAGTGCTCAATATTGTGCATTAACATAACTTGTTAGAAACATTATGATAACTGAAAATTGCATCTTACACATGTTTTTATTTTATGTTTTTATTCACTCATCAATGAGACAAGAGGAGAAAACATTAGATCATTAAAATGAAAAAGAAATCACTGGTGTTTATTGCTTTAGAACAAGTTGATCTCTGTACATGCAGAAGATGCTGTAGTTCTCTACTGTTTTTGACTTTTTCTTTATAGGATCTGGTGAACAGGGAAGCCAGAAACTGTGAAAGTAAATAGTTAGGTAACAAAATGAGTGCAAATAACACTTTCATACCGGAATTTTTTTTTCCAGTGATTGCATGATTGTATTTGGCCATGTGATAATTAGGCCACATTCAGGCCAGAAGTTTCCATTTTACACTTTTTGGGTTTTCTAATCTAACATTTGCTAATGCCTCACAGAGTGCTTCAGTGTGAGATAACCAGAAGAGTCATTTATGTGATGTTATGCTAATGGGTAACTTAAGTATAGGGAAGCCCATCTGTAGCATGTAGCTGTAAATGGCCAGCAAAGACAGTAATATAGTAATCAGAAAGCATTTCTCTTATGGGAATGTGGAATGATTGTTAGAAATACAAGCTATATAAATGAAGACACTTGAAGAAGTATGCATACTGTATTAGTCAACTTCTTGTTGATGGGCCAAAATACCTGACAAAAAAAATCAGTTTAAGGGAGAAAAGATTTATTTCAACTTATAGTCCCAGAGTAATGTTATGTCCAGAGGAAGTGAAACTTGACTTGAAATGTGAGGAATGGATATGACGGGGCTAGTTAGGCAAAGGGGTGAATGGAGAACATTCCTCAATGAAGGAAGACCAGGCTAAATAATTATAAGGCATAAGAAAAGAATAGATTCTAATAGACTGCATGAATGCCAGCATGAGGGACAAAGTGTGGATAGTTGAGATGGAGGTGATAAGAAAGAGGCAGACCCTTCCAACCTATCTTTCCTTAGGAAAGTACTTGATTAAAGTGTAAGAATCATAATGGAAAGTTAATGGTAGATTTTAAATTGGTGACACTGGAAGTGTGAATGGAAAACAGGCTAAAGCTGGAACCACCCTAGTCAAGGCACAGTGGTAGCTTAGTCTGGAGTAGAATGGAAGCAAGAGGTTAAATAAATGATGGACTATGTGACCTTGGACAAGCTGCTTCATTTATTTGAGGCTAATTAAGTTTATTAATGTTCACACTTGACCTAATGAATCTCATGAATCAGGATACAGTGGGTTTTGCTGCTCAGGCTATAAGCTATGTGTAACGTCCTTTTAGGTGTCAACCATATTAAGCACATTATGTCCACACTAGATTCATAAAGGTAGGAGATAGCTTAGAGTCTTTAGAATTTCTTCAAAATTTTATTAAAGTGAAATTGCATGTGGCTGGTAGTCTATGCAAGTTGTGCAATTTCTGTGCATATGTGTGTGATAGTGTGTGTGAATACGGGCATAGTTTTGCCATGACACATGTGAAGAGACTGAAGGATAACCTCATGTGTCATTCCTTGTCTTCCTCTTTTTTTGAAGTAGGGCAACTTGTTCATTGCTGCATTTTCCAGGCTCTCTAGCCCATGAGTTTTTAAGAATTCTCCTTTCCCACTTCCCATATCACTTCATCACACCAGGAGTATTAATACTCACACTGTTGCATCTAATGTTATGTGGATTCTAAGGATCCAAGCTCAGGTATTCTCTCTTTCATGGAAAATGCTATATCCGCAAAGATGGCTCACCTGTCTGAGTTGTACACTTTTTTTGTAATAAAATGGCTGTGAAGTGAATGGAAGAGTACTGACACAATATACTAAACAGGAATACCAACAGAAGTCTCCCTAGCACTCAGCAACAATTAAAAAGAAATAAATTTATTTAGGAAACTGGTAACAGTAAAGAGAACTTTAGTGCCAGCTAGCATAAAATAAAGCCAAAGGACTACAGTTTGTTCTGTTAGAAACACTTCTAAGCATAACCAAAAAGATAGTGCTTTTCAGAGTTTTAGCATCTTCTTATAAGCCTTTAAAACTTAGCAAATATTTTTTGCCATCACATCACATTGAATCCTGTTATAATTTTGGCTAATATCCAACTGGAATGGGAAACAAAACAAATAGCTCTGTAAGTAAAAATTTTGATTTAACTTACCCAACCAACATTCACAGTGGACAGGAAGATAGCATTGATATTAGACACCTATGTCTTTCAAATGGTTCAATTTCATTTTATTTTTATTTTTTGTGATATAATTCTCTAGGCAAGGTCTTGTGTTAGACATCTTCAGGTAAGTTTTTAAGCCTTGCCTTAAAAATGTTGAAATGAATCCATGTAAAGAATTTTTTTTCTTATTTCTTGAAGGAATGGTTACACTTTAGCCCAGGTTGACCAAGAATTCACTATGTAGCCTCAGGCTGGCCTGGAACTCATGGCAATCCTCCAACCTCTGCATCCTGGATGCTGTGATTAAAGGTGTGTGCCATCACACCCAGCCAAGGGATCATTTCTTTCTAATGGGGAGTCTGGAGTTAGTGTTGTGTCACTATATCCATAATATAAGAAAAAGATAATTATAAGACTTTAAGAAATGGTTAGAGGCTAATATTTATTAAAATCATTCTGTATGTTAGTCATCTTAAACTAATTTTCTTTTTGTGGCTTCATAACAGCTATGATAAGGTTGATATTTTGGTCATTATACCTACTACACAAGGGGAAAAAATGAGGCTCAGAAAGTATAAGACACTTGTCCACGGTCATGCCCTGGTATATCTGATTCCAAAACATGTACTGTGCTGGGCAAACTAAGACAAGTATTCCTAAGTTTTGTATTGAAAAAAAAATCATGTAACTCAGGTTATAAACCTTATGGGGATATAGAGAATCACAAGACAAAGAAATGGATTAAAAAATCCTCCCCAAAAGCACAACAATTAAAAAATGACATCAAGGGCTGGAGAGTTGGTTTAGCGATTAAGGCACTTGCCTACAAAGCCAAAGGACCTCAGTTTAATTCCCCAGTACCCAAGTAAGCCAGACACCCAAGGGTGTGCATGCATCTGGAGTTCGTTTGCAGTGGCTGGAGGCCCTGATGCCCCCATTCTCATTCATATTCTCTGTCTCTCTCTCTCTGCCTCTTTCTCTTGAATAAATAATTTTTAAAAGGACATCAATATATTAATTTCGAGTTTATACAATTAAGTCCACAACCCTGTTCTTGAAGGAGAGTAAAAGAAAGTCATAAAACTGGAGGAATTTTATGAGTAAGAGGACATTGATTAAATTGCTGTTTTGGAATGGATTATATTGGAAGTTGATTAAATCACAGAAAGAATATATGAAATGAACAAATATTTGAGCCAGTATTATTTATAAATACAAGCATAAATGTAAATAAGTATGGGCTACATAAATAAAAAATAATACTTTCAGAAGACTAAAATAAAATTAAGCTGTAATTTTGGACAAAAATAATGTGGAGGACAAAGAGGAGTAATAAGATTTAATATAGTCAACATTCTTCCATTGTGTATGAGGGTGATGGAGATAATGATTAATCTCACACTTTTAAAAGTAAAGTATTGTGTAAGAAGGTTATGTGGAATATTCAAAGAATCTCAATAAAAGTACTTTACTTTTTTCAAACCAATAGAAGGCAAAAAAGGGAAAAAATCAATCAATAAAAAGATAAACCAAGATATAGAAACAAGATGGTAAATATAAAATTCAAAATTTGATGGTGTGAATAATCATTAATTATAATAAATGGAGAATAAATTATCTGGTTGGTATGAACATTCTCACATTATATTTTCTAATGAACCCTACTCTATGTTTATTATACTAGGTGCTATATAAGTACAATTCAAAAATATTGAAAATAAATATATTGAAAAATAAATACCAGAAAAATGCTAACTTTAAAATCTAGTTTAAGTATTCTATACATGTAGGAAATTGTCCAAAATAAAATTTTAGGGGCTGTAGAGATCAGCAGTTTAAGGTGCTTGCTTGCAAAGCTTTATGGCCTGGTTTTCATTCGTCAGTACCCACATTAACCAGAAGCACAAAGTGTCACACTGTCTGGAGTTCATTGACAGTGACAGGAGACCCTGGTGTTCCAATTAATTTTTTCCCTCTCTCCTTGCAAATAAGTGAATTTAAAAAATATATATTTAAATTATTTATTTAATTTATTTATTTGAGATATTGAGAAAGAGGGAGGGAGGGAGAGAAAGAGAGAGAGAGAAGGGGTGTGCTAGAGCCTTCAGCCACTGCAACCAAACTCCAGAAACATGCGCCACCTTGTATATCTGGCTTACATGGGTCCTGGGGAATTGAACCTGGCCATCTCGCCACCCCAAATTAATATTTTTATAACTCAGTAATTGGTAACAGAAGCACTTTAAAATGAATAAAGTTTTTAAAATCTGGCTTAGATAATGTCTGGCAAAAATTATAACAGCAATATCAGTGATAAAAATATTAGTGATAAAAGGAAGAATTCTACACCTAAAATAATCATATTGAAGCTGATCCATATAATAATATATCTTTAGATATATGAAGCAGAACTTAATGGGCTTATGAGGAGAAAGTGAGAAGTATATTATTTTAGTGCAAGATTTTAACACAGGATGATCGATCATAAACTAATACAATGAACAAAATTATAATGTCAAACTTATAATAATTGGAGAAGAAAATAGGTAAATGGATTCAGTGGACATGTATGGAACCCTGTGTTTAAGAACTAAAGAATACAATGTTTGAAACAAATACCTAACATACACCAAAATTGAAAATGAAATCTCAAGTACCAAAATAAATCAGTTCCATATAGACTAAATTGTTTTATTAAAACATCATACAGTCTGAAATGGAAAAAAGGAGAAAAAACCCTATAATCCAAGAGGTTTATTAATCATTTGATAAAAATTGTTTATTAAAAACAAACCAAAAGATACCAAACAAATGAGAAATATATTCTTTGCCTGAAAAAAACCTGTCTTCCAGAGCTGGGGAGATGGATCAGAGTGCTTATGGTACAAGAATGAAGACCTGACTTCTATCCCAGCACCCCTATAAAATGTCAGGCATGATTGTGCATGCCTGTAACCCCAACACTGAGGTGGGTGGAGATAGGAGGATTGCTGGGGCTCCCTGGTCAGCCAGTCTAAACTCCAAAATAGCACAAGGTTCAGGTTCAGGGAAAGACTTTGTCTCAGGGAAATAAAACAGACAATCAATAGAAGAGCATGATACTGTCTCTGCACAGTGCACTTTGGTCATGTCCATCTGTATATGCTTGTACATACACTATGTACACACACACCATACTACTATGACTACGACTGCTGCTACTACTACTACTTACTCAGTAATACTACTCAGCACTACTGTTACTACTATTAGTCACACTAAAAATAGTCTATCTACAGAAATCTATAGCAATTATACATAATGGTTAGACAGTAGATATTCAGTTATTCTTTCAAATTAGGAATGAGAAAAATCTAATTGCCACTTTAATTTGCATCCTAATTTGTTCATTGAGAGTCGAAAAAATATAAGGGTAGAAAATGCATTGTTATTTTTCACAGAGGGTATGATTGTCTTCTCTATATAGATAATGTAAGAAAACATATAGATAAACTAATAGAACTAATACAAAGTTCAACATGTCTTCAGGGCACAAAATTGATATATCAAAATCAATAGTACTCCTCTATAGCAGTAGAAACCAAAGAAAAATATTTTAAAATAAATTTTACAACCAATATGGTATTCATAACCATGCACTGGTGTATCTTCTTCTCTTACCTTTCATTTGGTATGATGTTAATATACTCAGTTGTTTTGATAAGATTTGACACCATCCCTATATTCCTCTCCACTGACTGCTACAATACTTTGGTGCCTCAAGATTTGCTTTTCATTTCTTCTGGGTTTTCTAATCAGAAATAAACCAAAGTTTATACAAATGAGGATGAAAAGAATTCTGGGAGAAGAACCTACAGTGTATCCCTCTGCAATGGTTCTTCCAAGTCTACACTGCTTTCAGTTTAGTGACTGTGAGGAAATCAAATTGAATTATTAATACTGATTCTTCTGGTAGCAGATTATTGAAAATTCAATTCATTCTTATTTTATTTAAGTAAAGAAGTCAGTATCTCTTAGGAAAATGTGTTCCTTCTCCTGAGTGTATTCAAGAACAAATTTCTAATTACTCTTTCTTTAATCCATTTTCAATGAATAAATTGAAGAGTACACATATAAATGATAAGCTATCCCAGGTTCATGAATTAGAAAAATTATTTGCTAAAATCTATACTACCTGAAATAATTTAAAAATTAATATTGTCACTATCAAAATATCATGCAATTCTTCACATTACAAAATGAAAAATGATACAATTTTCATGAACTTATGAAAGACCCCAGTTCACCAAAGCAACTCTGAGTAAGAGCAAACCTAGAGGCATCATGGCGTCTGACTTCAAAATATAGTTGTGGTGGTTTGATTCAGGTGTCCCCCATAAACTTCAAGTGTTCTGAATGCTAGGTTCCCAGCTGATGGCAACTTGGGAATTAACATCTCCTGGAGGCAGAGTATTGTTGGGGGTGGGCTTATGGGTATTATAGCCAGCTTCCCCTTGCCAGTGTTTGGCACACTCTCCGGTCGCTGTTGTCCACCTTATGTTGACCAGAGGGTGATGTCCACCCTCTGCTCATGCCATCGTTTTTCCTGCCATCATGGAGCTTCCCCCTCGAGCCTGTAAGCCAAAATAAACCTCTTTTTTCCCACAAGCTGCTCTTAGTCGGGTGATTTCTGCCAGCAATGCGAACCTGACTGCAACAGTAAAGTGGTACCAGGAATGGGGTTGCTAGACACCTGACTGTGTGGCTTTGGCCTTTTGGAGCTGATTTTCAAGAGGAATGTGGAAGGATTTGAAATCTTGGCCTAAGACATGCCTTGCAGTGCTGTAAGTACAGCCTGATGGACTTATTCTAGTCAGAGCTGAAAGACCTGAATGCAGTAAGAACTATGGACTGTGAGGTTTGGCTTATGAGGGTGAGAAAGAGCTTTACTTGGACTGGGCTAGCAGTTTGTGTGAGACGCTTGCTGTTATGCCCGTGTCCTGAGAAGTTGTGCAGGGTTGCTTTGCGTAGAAATGAACTGGTGTGAGCAGAGGGATATGGCACAGAAAAAATGAAATCTTTGGGTGAACTCTACCCATTCAGCTGCAGTTGAGAGATTACAACCTTTGAGATTGGGCCAGCTGACCTGCAATGGGGCAACAGGAAGAATGCAGACTCTTTTGAAGGGGCCTGAATGCTGAAGGAGTGTACTGTTCTTCAAAGTCTGATTTATTCCCCCCTGGATTAACAAATTGGCACCCTACCTGGTATTATGGAGTATAACAAATGAAGGAAAGAGAGGGTCATTGAGTTTTTAACGCGGTCTTGTGTTTTGGAAATGGCCATGGGCAGTGTGAAGCAGGTTTGCTGGATGCCTGCATTGGAGATTCCATGGGGCCGTGAGGATGGACTGTGGGTTGCGGTGAAGACCCAGTGGAGATGCCGGGACTATGAGATGGCTGCCAAGAAGGGCTGCTGGCCCTGGATGAAGTTTCCAGGATTGTGAGTAGCCTAGCTAGATGGGGCAGAATTGGAATTCCAGAGACTTGTTGCTGCTCAGAAGTATCGGACTTGGAGATTTGTCACTGACTAGTTGTTGGATTGGAATTACAGAGTTTGACGTTTGCCCTGGTTGTTTAAAATCTTGTATTGGTTAAGTATTTCTTTGTTTTGCCCAATGCCATCCTTTGCAGTGTGAATGTTTTATTCTGTGCCATTATGGGTTTTTTTGGGGATATTTTTGGTATAATGGCTCAGTTAAAAGACCTTGGATCATGGGGATGTATGAACATCATTGGAATTGATAAAAACTATGGGGACTTTTAAATTTGCATGAATGCATTACATTTCACATCATGTACGGTTATCAGTTTATGGGGGCCAGGGGCGGAATGTGGTGGTTTGATTCAGGTGTCCCCCATAAACTTCAAGTGTTCTGAATGCTAGGTTCCCAGCTGATGGCAACTTGGGAATTAACATCTCCTGGAGGCAGAGTATTGTTGGGGGTGGGCTTATGGGTATTATAGCCAGCTTCCCCTTGCCAGTGTTTGGCACACTCTCCGGTCGCTGTTGTCCACCTTATGTTGACCAGAGGGTGATGTCCACCCTCTGCTCATGCCATCGTTTTTCCTGCCATCATGGAGCTTCCCCCTCGAGCCTGTAAGCCAAAATAAACCTCTTTTTTCCCACAAGCTGCTCTTAGTCGGGTGATTTCTGCCAGCAATGCGAACCTGACTGCAACAATAGTTTAAGGCTACAGTAACCAAAACTATGTGGTCCTGAGATAAAAATATACAGACCATTGGAAAATAATAGAGAGCCAAGAATTAAATCTACACATTCATAACCAACTTATTTTTCTACAAAAATCTTCAGAACAAATGGTGTGAAAAGGATAGTTTCTTCAACAAATGTTGCTAGGGAAATATATCCATTTATAGAAGAACCTAATTGAAACCTTATACATATAAAAATCAATTTGAGATGGATAAAAGACTTACATGGAAGAACAAAAACTGTGAAACTACTAGAAATCATAGTGGGAAGCATCCATGGCATTAATCTGGGCAGTGATTTTTATCTATAACTCAAGAAGCATAGATAAAGCAAACCTAGACCAGTGGGACTACCTCAAACTAAAAAAAAAAAAAAAAAAAAAAAAAAAAAAAAATTAAAAGCTTCTATACAACAAATACAATGAAAAGAGTGAAGCAGACATACAAAGGCCACCAAGTATATGAGTCATGCACAACATCATTAACCATCAGGGGAATGAAAAGCAAAATCAACATAACTCCTCAGTCCGATGACAAGGGCTATTGTGAACCAGAAACAAAAGACAAGTATTAATTAGGTGTAGAGAAAAGAAATCCCTTCCATACTGTTTGTAGAAATGTAAAGTAGTATGGGAGACAAGAGAATTATTTGAGCTTGGGAGTTTCAGACAAGTATGAGAAATGTGGCAAGACTCCATCTCCAAAAAATTAAAAATCTAGGACAATTGCCCTAAATTTCTATAATTAGATTCACAGAACCTGCCATTTCATTAATACTGTGAAAGAAAATGTCAACCTCTGTGTGTAAGTCATTCCAAGAAGATTTTTAAACTGCTTTGCAAAAAAGCAAGTATGATATTATCTCAAGGAATTATTACTTATGAACATTGTTGAATATTGAGACTCAGTGAAATTGCTAACAAATTTCACATATTTTTATGGAATGGGATATATTCATTTTAAAATTTACATTAAAATAGAAAACAGAACTCTTATCCAAGATTCTTTTGTAGGAAAACAATGAAATAGAATGATCAGTTTTTTAAAAAAATATAAATTATCCATATTAATAGAAAGTATAATTTTTTACAGGGATGACAGATATGCTAATGGAACATAAGTGATATTTCAGAAATAGTCAAATAAGTATAGAAAAATTTGGTAAGAGGAGAATGATGGCTCATGCCTGTAATTCCAATACTTGGGAAGCTGGAGTAGGAAGGTCACCTTGAGTTTTTAAGTTTGATATGAGCAAAAGATACTTAGTAAGTTCCTGACTAGCCTGAGCTAGCAAGTGAGAACTTGTTTCATCTTTTTAAGGAACTTGGTATATAACACTGAGAAGAGTGCAAATTAATGAAAAAAAAGCATTCCCTGAGATAATTGGTTACTCTGGAAAAGAACTAAATACTCAATCTTATTCCATGTACAAATTCAGTATAGATTAAAAACCTAATATGAAAGACAAAATTATATGCTTAATATGAAAAATTAAAATTATAGGTTTCTCAAAAGTTTGAAGAATATGTTCATGATCAGAAATAAAGACTGCTTAAAAGTACAAATGGAGCCGGGCATGGTGCCACATGCCTTATTCCCAGCACTCAGGAGGCAGAGGTAAGAGGATCGCCATGAGTTTGAGGCCAGCCGAAGACTACATAGTTAATTCCAGGTCAGCCTTAGCCAGAGTGAGACCCTACTTCGAAAAACCAAAAAAAAAAAAAAAAATACAAATGGAGATCATGAAAAATCTGACTTCATTAGAAATAAAAAGGAAAGTTCTTATTTGATGAAATAGATCTCAAAGAAAATTGAAAATAATGAGCCACAGACTGATAGGAAGTATTTTTAGCTTCTATAAATAATGAAGAATTAATATCCAGAAGCTATAAAGTAGTTGAAAAACCATTATGGAAAAGACAAACAGTTCATAGAAAATGTGCAAAGGATGTGACCAGAACATTTCCAGAAGGCAAAACTTGGTTCATTTATCAATATATGACAAAAGGTGCCTGGCCTCACTAGTAATGGAGGAAATAGAAATTCAAAATAATTTACAACCATCAAATTATCAAATATTACAAAGTGGCATGGCACAAAGAATCTATACATTTGGAAGATATAAGTATTTATGATTTTGAGTGAAATAACTTATATACTTCCTTTGGAGATCATTGGAACAAAGGAAAAGGCATGATGCCCCATGGCACTACATGAAGTCGCATTTACAATGGAGACATCCTTGCATTTTGATACAGGGAGACATGAATAAGAATAATTCTTGCCGGGCGTGTTGGCACACGCCTTTAATCCCAGCACTCGGGAGGCAGAGGTAGGAGGATCGCCGAGAGTTCGAGGCCATCCTGAGACTACATAGTTAATTCCAGGTCAGCCTGGACCAGAGTGAGACGCTACCTCGCAAAACCAAAAAAAAAAAAAAAAAAAAAAAGAATAATTCTTGCCATATTAAAAAATAAATGTCCAACCATCTGGGAATGGACATGTACTGCACATTTGTGCAAGAAGACAGGAAAATTGGACCTGCCTACAGGATATCTTAAGGATTTTATGTAGTAGGACACACAACCACTCTAGTTAACTAAGGTGACTTGCAGACAAGCTCTGTCCTGGCTCCTTGTGGCTGAAAGGAGCAGTGGAGAGACCTTTCTGAACTTTTTAAACTCTGAGAACAGTCCTCTCCTTATCTTTGAAGAAAGACTGGCAGAACACCATCTATTATTGTGGTAGTGACTCAGGTGCACTGTGTGGTGGCTGTCTACTGAGAAGAGGGAAGGGTTGGATGACTCAGGATTTTAGATTAAAAGTCTGAATTTCCAAGCTGAGCCAAAAAGAATTGTATTTTTTCCTCTCTCTCTTTTATGCATCACTGAAAAGTTTTTGAAACAAAAGGGTCTACAGTTTTTTTTTTTTTCCACTTACCTTTGAGATGGTTTTTGTTAAAGATTAGAAATGGATTTGTCAAAATTCAGCAGAATTTCCAGGCTTTGGACCATACTAATAATGAAGGTGACACTCAAAAGTCTTTCAAATCTCTCTATACCCTACTTACTTTCAGTCTCAGATCATGAAAGATGCAGCTGGTTCTGAAGAGGAACTTTTTGGTTGATTAATCCCCTTGAACTCAATGTAATGTTCAAAGAGAAGAAAAGGGAAGGCCAACAGAGATTAAATCAGCACTTTATCTCCTGTGGCTACTCAAGCTTCTATTACTACATTTTAGATGGTAGAGTTAGTGGGTCCTGGTGTTTGATCTGAAATCCTGTCTGCATATATGAAAGAGCATGGATGAATTATGTATTGATTTGGAATCTTTTCTGTTCGTTCTGGGAGCTTGTGATCATTATATGCAGCATTGTGTTAATAATCCATTCTGACACTGAGTTAGATATTTTTGCTACTATAACAAAATACCTGGAAAGATTAGATTAATTTTTTGTTTATGATCTCAGAGGTACAAATTCATAATGGGTTGGCTCCATTTGCCTTTGACAAAGTAAAAATATCATGGTAGAGAGAAGCTGCTCACATGATGGCTATCAGAAAACAGAGAGAGAGAGAGACAGGAAAAAAAGAGGGAAAGAGTGGCCATACACGTGATATATACTTCTAAAACATGGCCCAGTAACCTGCTTCTTCCACCAGGCCTTAACTTCTATTAGCCTATTCAGTTAGGAATTTAATATATGATCAAATCACTTTTGCTAGATGTTTATCAACTGGCAACCAGAACATTAACACATGAGACATTTTTAGGTTCAACACATGACAGAAGTAATTATTGATGTGTGGATATTTTATCTAATGTTACGTTTATATACTCTTCACATCTGTGTATAGGCACTTTTAATATGATTGATTAAATACGGTAAGTTAAACAATTATATAGGAGATTGTATCCAGTTTACTCTCTAAAGAGAGGTGTTTTAGTCATCTATATTACTAGATATATGGCTGTAGAGTCTTAAAAATCAACCTTTGTTGGATAAATTGATCAGTGGATGGAAGTGAATGAGGAAGAGAAGGACAAGTGTAAGGGAATAATCTACCTGAAAAGTGCTTTCATGAAGAAAGTATTCACTTTATAGAAAAATTGTCTTTTATATTTAAATTGCCTGTCTACTCACTTTGGATACCTAGTGTGCCAGCCACAGGACACTTGCTATTTATGATCTTTAAGCTGTTTGAAGTCCTTCCAGGGAGTAAGAGAAGAAAATTAAATGAAAGCTATGTGATTCCTCTGTTTCTTCAAACACAGTGTTCAAGATGATGCCGAAAGTTTGATTGTGTAGAGTTGATTTTCTGCCAGAAGATAAACACATCTGAACTATAAATATCTCTCTTAGATTTTTTAGTAGTGTTCTTTAAGAGAATACCATTCTTATAGGAAAGTGCAGCAATTCTAAGTGTATACCTCTTAAAGTGTTTGCAAATGGAGCAAATCAGTAATAAACACCCAAATTAACAAAGATAATGTTCCCAGTTCTCAAAAAGTACTCCACTTTTCCAGGCCTAGTCATAAGGATGTATGCTATAACTGAAAGCACCAGATTTTTCCCTTATGGACATATCATATAATTGTTTTTTGTAATTGTCTTCTTTTTTTAAACATGTTTTCATGATCTATCCATACTATAGCATGCATCAATACTTATTCATCCTTACTGCCAAAATATATTACATTGTATGAATTCACCAATATTTGTTTATTCCATTCATGGTTATTTGAATTGTTTTTATATTGTGACTATTATGAATATTTTGCTATAAACATTTATGTATAACATTTTATGTGAACATATGGTATCAATTCCTGGGGACATATGTGATAATACAAAATTTGGATCATATGTGATGCAATTTTCCAATGTGTCTGTAATATTTTATATTCGTATCAATAGGGTGTAAGGCTTTTAATTGCTCCTTATCCTTTCTAACACTTGGTATGGTCAATAGCCTTCATGTTAGCTACTCTTTGGGGAGGGAGATGTATTCGGTTTTACATATGTCCTTATGTCTTGATATGATACTCAAAAAATAGTGGTAAGGCTATCTTCTGTAAGTTAACTAATATTAGATCATTTCAAGTGAAGAGCCTTAATTAGAGGAAATATTTCCCTACATTTTCATTGTTTTTAAAAATTATTATTTTCTTTTTAAAAAATATTTTATTTTTATTTATTTATTTGACAGAGACAGGGAGAGACAAAGAGAATGGGCACTCCAGGGCCTCCAGCCACTGCAAACGAATTCCAGATGCATGGGCCCCCTTGTGCATCTGGCTAATGTGGGTCCTAGGGAATCGAACCAGGGTCCTTTGGCTTTGCAGGCAGATGCCTTAACCGCTAAGCCATTCCTCCAGCCCTAAAAATTATTGTGTGTGTGTGTGTGTGTGTGTGTGTGTGTGTGTTTATGCATGCACTAGTGTATCTTGCTACTACAAACAAATGCCCTCCTCACTTTACATGGGTTCCTAGGGAATTGTACCTGGGCTAGAAGGCTAGGCAAGCAAGTACCTTTAACTATTAAACTGTTTCTCCACATTATTGCTAAAATGTGGAGAAAGCCTTCAAGATTCAGTTCAGAGGTCTCTTCTATTCATTGTCTTCTCTAACTCATGTCTAACTGGTTTATATTCGGTGGCTTTACCCTGAAGATGTAGTTATTCATACCTTTCAGTCTAGGTGACACAAAATATTTCGCAATGCATATTTGCTGATTGCAGTTATTTTCCCAGTAGCTCTATCCTCTATCTCATTTTCTTCTAGAAACTTTGCATCAAGTACCTGGAGGGCCTTAGTTGAAGCTCAGAGAAGGTAATTGACAGGGCTACTGAACATGAGCCTAGTGGGCAGGTTTTTCTCCAATTTCAGGCTTCTTTCTATCTTCCCAGGCATGTCCTTGCACTCATCTTTGTCAATTTGTATAGACTGAAATGTATTAGAGAGGGGGATGGGAAACAGTTTCAGGGCTTAATCTGGTCAAAGAAGCAACATCTCCATGGAAAAACTGCATGTTCCATCATTGAGAACTACTATTATTTAAGCCAGAGGAAGGAAACATAAAGTAACTTCTTGCACACAGAGTTTTTAATGACAGACATATAATATTTTGTTCTGTTTTGTAATCTCATAACAATTAAGATTTACATTCTACCACTTAGAGCATAGAAAAAAATCTTTCCAAAAGGTGCTTATTGCTTTCATATCAAATGAGAATCTGAATTCTTATGATTTGCAGAACAATCTTTTGAGTTGAAAGTACATTCAGCAGTTTTCAAAATCCCTTGTAATAACAATGCTCTGTAATTTCACAGAGTTTGTAGTTTTTCAAAGGAGATGGAGATGCCATAAACATTTATTTCCTAGTCCTCATCCTGTGTTTCTTGCCTTTAATTAACCTTGGTATCCTTGCTCCTCAAATGGAGACACTACTATTCTGAGTAGTTGTCAAGTTATCCTGGAGTGGAGGTTTTCTTCTCCAGATTTCCTATGAAAGTATTTTAAAGAAGAACCTTAGCTCCTTGGTGGTTATCTGGCCCTCATTTCCTAGGCTGTGAAATTGAATGATTGCCTACCAATTAAAAAATAATTTGTGTGAAGCACCTTGCTTGGTACCTATTCTAAGACTCTCTTCAACGTAAGGCAATGAACTAGGGCTAACAATAATATCTTCAGTGGTTCTCCAAAACCCTGATTCTGAACTCTTTGTTAATTCATTCATTTTTGAAAATGTATGTAGATGAATGAATTTCAAACCATGTATTTGTGTAATGGCTCTCTCTTTTTTCTTTCCCTACCTCCCTCTTAGCCACTTCCCCTTTCTCCTCTCCCACCCTCACACACACGAAAACGAACTTTCCATATTTAAGTATGCCACATTCACTTTTTATTGTTTTTATCATAAGGTTTTTTATAATTTTTATTACATATGGACATATTTAGTATGTAGCATCACATGTTGGTACCATACTTTACCTCCTCCTTGCCTCTTTTCTGAAGACACCTTTCTCATTGGGGATGCAGGTCTACGCCATGGGGATTGTGGGTCATGTATTATGGGGCATAAGGTTTGTTTTTTTAAATAGCCATTATTACCAATGCTAGGCTTATATAAAAAAAAAAAAACTAACAACATTGGAAAGAATGTTTCAACATACCAACAAATAATCATATAACACATAAAGGTAAACAGATGAATGAACTTCAGAACACATCCTGTTGTCTATGTCAATGCTAGAAATAAAGCCTCAGAATAGTGTTTAAAAGTTTTTCTGGGGCTGGAGAGATGGCTTGGCAGTTAAGGCATTTGCCTGCAAAGCCAAAGGGTACCAGTTCAATTCTCCAGGACCCACATAAGCCATATGCACAAGGGGACACATGCTTTTGGAGTTCTTTTGCAGTGGCTAGAGGCCCTGACACACTGATTATCCCCCCCCCGCCTCATTCTCTCTCGCTCTCTCAAATAAAAAAAATAAACATTAAAAAAATGTTTTCCTGGATTCTGTAGGTTGTCTCCAGTCTGGTGGATTTCCTTTGCTTCATAGAGGCTTCTTAGTTTGATATCACCCCATTTGTCAATTTTTCTTTCATTGTCTATGATTCTGATTATCTATCTTGAAAATCACTGTGTGGGACAGTGAGAATAAGACAGGGCATTATGAGGTACATATGATCAAATGCAGTATATACATATAAAATGTTAAAACATAAATAATAATTCTTGCTTGTACTTAAAGTGTTTCCATTATGTTTTCTTGTATTAATTTTATAGTTTCAGGTTTAAGATTTAGGCATTTGATCCATTTGGAGTTGGTTCTTATATGTGGAGAGTGGAATGGATCTCATTTTATTTTTTTATAGGCATACAGATAGTATGATAGAACTGTTTATTAATGTATGTCTTTTCTCCAGTGTACTTTCTTAGTGCCTTTGCCAAAATCAGTTCTTTGTGTATACGTGGATTAACCTGTTCATTCTTGACTCTGTTTCATTTGTTTCTATGTTTTTTTTTTTTTTGCCATTACCATATTGTTTTGGTTACTATAGCTTTGTAGTGTGTTTTAAAGTTAGATACTGCAAGGCTTCTACTTTGTTCCTTCTGCTCAGGATTGCTTAAGCTACTTGTAACATTTTGAGAAAAAAAACTTCAGAGACGTATAGATGTATATGGACTCTTAGACATTGAGTAATCCACTCTGGGATTCATGCCATAAGAGATTTAGTTTAGCCTGAAGGGTTTTCAGAACCAGGTTGCAAATAGCCATATCCTTAGCATGGATGGACCTCTGAGAAATGAGTAGAATGTCTTCTTTTCTTTTTTAAAAAAATATTCTATTTAGTTTTTATTTAAGAGAGAGAAAGAAGCAGATAGAGAACGGGTGCCCCATGGCCTCTAGCCACTGGAAACAAACTCCAGTCACATGTGCCACCTTATGCATCTGACTTACATGGGTCCTAGGGAATCGAACCTGGGACCTTAGGCTTTGCAGGCAAGTGCCTTAACTGCTAAGCCATTTTTCTAGCCCAAATATCTTATTTTCTAGGGCAATTATAGAATGAGAAACTGCAGAAGCAAATTTATAATAGAGTAGAAATGCCCCTTGACTGAGATTCAAAAGACTTGGCTGCAAATTATAGATCAGTTATTGCTTTAAGTTGAGTCCCCAGACAGGTTATTCTTATGTTCTAGTCTACATTTTTCTCATCAGAAGATGAGCAGTTTAGTCAAACCACTTAATTAGAAGCACTATTTTGTAGACATGGCTTTAACAGAGGTCTTTTAGAAATCATGAAGAGGGCCTCTCACACCTGAAAGCCCAACTCCAGTCCAGATGACCTGATTTTTGTATATTGAAATTCGTCTCGGGGTTTCATTTGAATAAAGAGTTCTAAGGCCTGAGTAAGATGGAATAACACAAGGCAAACTGGTCCTCGGTGTTCTCTTTGTTTTAAGATTCTGTACTATCTGAATAAACACATTTGTCTGCAATATATTAACCCTTGATCTGACTATAGGATGATACTTGGTATTTCCAGTGACAAATGTTTTACCATGGTAGTTAGGTTCAATTTACACCTGATTCAGTTTTTGAATCATTAGAGAAAGCTCAAATTTGACATAATGTCATTTTGTTGTTGTTCATTTCTATGTGTGGTGTATTTAATGGGGACTCTAAGTATATATGGTGCATCTCCAGTGACTAGAATTTTTATGTACACAATTGGTCTTTCCCTGGCTATGTCATACAGTGAAAAGTTTACTAAATCAAGCATTGAAGGAGATGAATTTGGAACAGTATCTTCCTTCATCCATCTTTCTTTTGTCTACAACTCTGTAAATCTATGATATTTTTGATATTTGACTACACTTATTCTTATGAAATCCAGAACACAGACAAAGCATGTAATGAGGGCTAGAGAGATGGATCATTGGTTAAGGAACTTGTCTGCAAAGCCTAAGGACCCAGGTTTGATTCCCCAGTACCCACATAAGCTAGATGCACAACGTGGCACATGCATTGGGAGTTTGTTTGCAGTGGCTAAAGGCCTTGGTGCACCCATTCTCTCTATCTGCCTCTCTCCCTCAAAGAAATAAATAAAATGTTTTTTGGGTTTTTTTTTAAAGCATGTAATGATTCATAGTAAGACTCAGTAAGGTGTTGCTAGGGATTCAGAGATGATGAGCTACATTTCTTAGTATATTATTGCATTTGAAAGGTAGTATCTTGACATATCACTGCTTTAGTTAAGGCCCTTGATTCAGATTTGATAAGGGAAATCAATTGTTCTATTGAGGACGGATTCTAAAAGAGAAGACTTGAAGGATATGAATTTCATAATTCCTTTTATTGCACCTTATCTCATCATATCACATTGACACATTGATTGTTAATGTATATCGCTTCCCTGTTAGATGGAAGCCTTTCAGCCCCTTTTTGACTCAGGTGGTTTGTTCTGAGGCAGGCACACTGCAGAGTGGAATAACATACATACTCACTGGAGAGCAAAAATTAACCGAGCAATTACTCTGGAGAATCATTCCTCACAAGTGACACATGTTGAAGACATGTCACTATGTATTGTCTGAACTTTTGTTGACATACAAGAAAGAGTATTTTAATTGATTTGTCTATGAAGTCTGGATATAATAGATTTTCATCCCTTCTAATTGTTGAGGTCATTTTTATCCAAAAAGTAGCTCACATTCTCCTCACTGCACCTTTTTAAAATACACAGATCCCAGAAAATCAGAAGAAATTTTAAGTTTCTAGAACTCATTGCTATCTGTGTCAGGTATGGACAAACTATGACAAGTCACTAGGGCTCAAGTAGGAAGTTTAATCAACAATGACTGAGTCGGGCTGGAGAGATGGCTTAGTGGTTAAGGTATTCGTCTCCAAAGCCAAAGGATCCCAGTTCAACTCTCCAGGATCCACGTAAGCCAAATACACAAGGGGGTGCACGCACCTGGAGTTCTTTAGCAGTGGCTGGAGGTCCTGACATGACCATTCTTTCTCTATCTCTCTTCCTCTGCCTCATTCTCTCTCTTAAATAAATAAATAAATAATATTTTAAAAAATAACTGAGTCTATGGAGCCATACATTCCAACTACCACAGAAAGGGAGAGTTCAAGGGGAAGAATAGCATGAAAAATTAATTTTAGATTTGGGTTTATCTTAGGAATACAAAACTGGTTCAATACTTGATAACTTATAGGTGTGATAGAATGCTTGCTATGGTAGATGTGAAGTATAAAAGCCACATTATCAGTAATACAGAGAAAAGAAAATATAGAAACCCACCTCATGATTAAAGATAGACACCCCTCAGGGTGAAAAGATTGAAAATGATTTTCCAAGCAAATGAAAATAAGAAACAAACAAGTGTGGCTATATTAATATCTGACAAAATAGACTTCAAACCAAAACTATAGAGTTTTTAAAAGTCTAATGAATTAATGTTAAGTTAAATGGGATTACAAATCTACTTCTGAGATATACTTACCATTAATCAATAGTAAACATCAAAATACATGGCAAAACACTAATGACAGTTCTAAAAATTCAGGAACAAGACAAGATATTTCCACATTAAGAGTATAGTTCAATATTTTTTGGCCACTTCTCATTAAGTTATATGTCAAGAAAAAGAAAATAATTGAAATATGACAAAATTATGATTTCCATATTGTGTATCTAAGATTCAAGAACTTCATCAATAAAATCAAGAATGAAGAAGAATCTAATGAAGTTGCTTAATGCAAATAAATATTTACAAAATGAACTGCCATCATTTATACCCATACTAACTGTTTAGAAACAGTACAAAATCCTACTCATAAACAAGGTGCTAATTGAAAACAATCACATAGAAATATACTTAATTTGGGTCGCGAGCAATTGCTCAATGATTAAGGGCACTTGCTTGTACAGTCTGTGCCCTAGGTTCAAATGCTTAGTACCCATGTAAAGCCATATGCACTAAGTAGCACATCCATCTATAGCTTATTTGCAATGGAAAGAGGCCCTGGAATGTTTATTCTCTCTCTCTCCTTCCAAATAAACAAATAAATAAAAAATATAAAAATAAATAGAATTAATTGAAAGATACAATTTTTTGCATAAAGTATAATTTATTTAATAGCAGAAAGGAAAATCTCTCTACCATGAGTCCTTGAATGGCAGAAATTACTACTTAAAACACTATTTTTTGGTGTGTGTACATGCATGTATTCATGTGCACATATTCACATGTTTGTGTGTGTGTGTGTTTTCATGGAAGACAGAAATATGTTGGGTATCTTCCTCAATTGTTCTCCATCTTATTTTTAAATTTTTTTAAATTATTTTATTAATTTGGGGGAGAGAGTAAGAAAGAGGCAGAGAGAAGAGAGAGAGAGAGAATTGGCATGTCAAGGTCTTCAGCTGCTGCAAACAAACTCTAGATGAATGTGTGACCTTGTGCATCTGGCTTACGTGGGTACTTGGGAATTGAAACTGGGTCCTTTGGCTTTGAAGGGAAACACTTAAAAAAAAACTGCTAAGCCATCTCTCCAGCCCCATTTTTAATTTTAATTGATTATTTTATTTATTTGAAAGAGAGAGAAGATGCAGATAGAGAGGGAGAGAGAATTCCACCTTATTTTTTTAAGATGCAGTTTATCACAGAACTTACAGCTCACCAATTTGGCTTGATTAGGTGGCCAGGGAATCCCAAAGATATTTCTGTCTCTAACTCCCCAGTCCTGGAATTACAGGCATGAGCCGCTTCAGCTGCTGGGTGCTAGTGATCTGAACCCAGGTCCTCATGCTTGCACAGTAATCACTTTACCAACTGAGCTACTCTGTAGCCCCACTCATGTTATTTTAAACCTGAAAATTGCAATTCTAGAGTTTACACAGAATAACAAATGTACTAGACTTATGAAATTGTGTATAAAACAGTGAGGAAATAAGAGATAAGATTAAATATAAGCAAATGATGGTATTAGTCCAAATGTGAACACACCAATGGAAGCAAATAGAGAAGACAGATTATAGTATGTATGGGAAATTGATATATGATAAAAGTGTTGTTGGAGTCAGTAAGAAAGAGTGACTTTTTCAGGATATGGTGTTAGAAAAGAATAAAAATAGAACTGCTTCTTCACAACACAAATAAATGAAAGTAAATTCTGGATACATTAAAGGCTAAATGTGAAAGTAGAGATATTTATTATAAAATACTATAACAGGGTATTTGTATGACTGTAGGGTGATATCCTTAAGCAAGACATGGATTCATGCACTTTAATGAAATAACAAAACTCTACATATTTAATTACATAAATTTAATACTTGAGAGAATCTTTTACACACATCTGAAAATTTTAAAAAAATTGATGCAATTATCAAACAAAATGTTACTATAAATCCATATGAAGAAAAATATCTAGTGGATAAGTGAACAGAGAATATCAACAGGCAATTTGAAGAATACACATAATTGTTAAGGTCATTTTGAATTAAAACAAAATGGGAGAAAAATGAATGACCACCCAGAGGGAAAATACAAAGATGAAAAGTCTCTCTAAGTTTGACTCATTTTGAGGTAGTAGAAAATCAAAATGAGAAGTGACCATATTGGCCCAATGAAACAGATTAATAGCACTTATGTTTGTTAAGGGGATAGAAAATAAAAGAACGCTCACACTACTGGTGAGGGTACAAGTGACTCTAATCTTTTGAGATATTAGTGTAACGGTATATTTTAGCTTCTTTTTTGTTTTTGCAGTTTTTTAAATTTTTTATAATTCATTTTTATTGACAATTTCCATAATTGTAGACAATAACTCATGGTAATTCCCTCCCTCCCAATTTCCCCTTTGAAACTCCACTCTCCATCATACCTCTTCCCCCTCTCAATCAGTCTCTCTTTTATTTTGATGTCATCATCTATTTTAGCTTCTAAAGACAAATGTACTTTAATCAGTAATCCAAATTCTAGAAAATATTGGATGGAAAATATACCATCCAATGCAAATATATTCACAAAAAATGTCAAAACATTTATTTGGAATACTAAATTGGAAGGGGCTTAAATGCTCATACACAGGGGAATAGTTTAATAAATTGTAATAATTTCATACTTCATAGGAATATGCAACAAGTAAAAACTGGTATGGTTGTGTCTATATAAAAGCTTGAAAGGTTCTCCACAATGTATAATTAAATACAACAAACAGATTTTACAATTGTATATAATATGGTTTCATTTTGTTATAAAGCAAGTACAAATGTGTGTGTGTGCACACGCGTGTGTGCACATGTGCATGCGTGTGTGTGTGTTTATGGAAGGATTAGTTATGGAATTTTTTTTCATGGTGATTACATCAATAGGGAAATGATATTGGGAAGAAGGAGAATACTATCACTTTTTCTTTAGTTACTTCATTGTCAGATAGATTGCAATGAGCATATTATTTTCATTAAAGCACAAAACTCTGTTAAAATACACCTACATCTATTCAAGGTCCAAGGAAACAATCCTATTACAGAAAAGATAAACCAACACTCATGAATTGTCCACTTGTGGTAGTTTAAATGTGAATATATGTCCCCCATAGCCTCATTGTATTTAGGCTTCTTCCTTAAGTCTCTAGCAGCCTGCTGGAAGGAGTATATTACTTGGAGGCAGATCTGATTCCAGTTTAAAGGAATATGTAGAGCATATTTGAGGTCTGGGGTCCCTGCTTGCTGCTTTTGTTGTTTGCTAGCTGTTTGTTTCTCTCTGCTTGGGTCTAGGAAAGGGAGCCAGCTTCCTCTTCCATTGATGGAACTTCCCCTTGATCTGTAGGCTTGAAATAAATCCCTTTCTTGCATAAACTGTTTTTACTTTGAACTTCATCCCTGCAACATGGAGCTGACTGCAACACCACTGTATACAAGGTGCTATGCAACAGTATTCAACAATTATCTGTACTCATTCAAAATATCCCAACCAGGGCCAGGCATGGTGGTGCACACCTTTAATCCCAGCACTCAGGAGGCAGAGGTGGGTGGATAACTGTGAGTTCAAGGCCAGCCTGGGACTACAAAATGAGTGCCAGGTCAGGCTGGGCTAGAGTGAGACCTTACCTCCAACTATAAGATATAAACTATATATAAGGTATAAACTATAGAGCTATTTTGTCCGTTTTATGGATAAGGAAACTGATTATCAATGAATTTGAATATCTTGTTCAAGATTATTCAATCCAAAAGTGACATAGCTAAAATTTGTTTGGGAGGTATATTTTATAGCATGTTGACTGTAGTTTTAAAAAATGTATTACATACTTGATAATTGCCAAGATATACTTTTAGTATTTTCATTATAAAAAAGTAAGTTTTTGAGGTGCCAGATATGTTAATTAGCTTGATTTAATCATCCTATATTGAATATATATTAAAATATTACATTGTACATCAGAAGTATATATATATATATATATATATATATATATATATATATATATATATAATTTATTGTTTAAAATTATTTTTATAGAGATACTATGCTTTGATTCAGTGGTTACAAAATGCTAGATAATAACAAGCCATACAATTAATAAATAGCATAATGTTTAAAGAAATCACTGTTGAATTTTACTTTATCAACACTTGGGAAGATGTGCTAGGTAGCAATGTAAATTAGGTTGACACATCATTAAGAAAGTATACCCAGAGATAGTTGATGTCAAGCTGATAGACATTGCAGTCCAAACAGGACTTCAGGTAGGCAGGGAATTCAATCTGCCAATTGTCTCTTGACCACTCACTCACAGGAACACTTTGGGCATTTCTCACATGCCACCAGGTAGGTAAAAAAGGTTGATTCATAGATATAGGAAAGTAGACAGTGAATGAATGCAAGGCTTAGAGTCTGTAATGTTTCAGTATCCTGAGGGAAACATGTTTTCTTGATTGTTCTATTCTCAGTAGATATTAAGCCTACTTTTGTAGAGCTGGGAAATTTGGTTGTCTTGGTCAAGATATCTTCACATCCATCTTGATCTTTTTGTTTTAAGTTAATTTACAAATAATAGGTTTCCTATGGAAATTTCATATATACTTAATTTTTCTTATTCTGTCCCTCCATCTCCAAGACCTCCCCTTTCCCTATTATGTTATTCTACCCCCAGTATTTCCCCTTCCACTTTCATATCTTACATGTTCTATTGCTGTTCCCAGTCACCTCCCTTAATCCTTGTCTTTTCCCTTCCAGTTGGCCCCTTTCTTGTTTCTTGCCTTCACTCTTTATCTCACACAAATAAACATAACAGAATATAGGATCCACATATGAGAGATAAGATGTAGTATTTGTCATTCTGAGCCTGGTTATATTCTTTAACTCTTTCCAACTCAATGATGTCATGGGAACTATGTTTATTGCTTTTCATCAGTTTTGTTAGCATGGGCAGGTGTTCAAATGAATCCTGCTTTTTTTTTCCAAGTTAATCGTTAGTTGAGAAATAAGATTCAACGGATAGACAGATGGGGACAGAATTTAGTAGTAGAAACACTACTAAAAATAAGGCCAACAAGAGCTGGAGAGATGGCTCCGCAGGTAAAGATACTGGTTTGCAAAGCCTGATGGCCTGGTTTCAATTCCCCAGCATTCACATGAAGCCATATGCAAAAAGTGGCACATACATCTAGAGTTTGTTTACAGTGGCAGGACACCCTGGCATGTCCATACACTCTTTCTTAAATAAATAACCAAAGAATTTGGCTTTATGTCATTAATGAAAGGGATTTGCTAATGCTTATACTTGACTACATCCCTCAAGTACTTCGAATACAGACTCTGGGTCAGCAAACCTTAGGGAAAGATTAATCCTAGAAAAATAGCTACATTTATCTAGGTGGCTCTATATTACTAATCCTCGGAAAGGAGTAACATAAAAATGAATTCCCAATGTTTGTGCCTTTTAAAAGAATGTTGTAACATAATGTATATGTTTGTGTGTGTTGCACTTTAATCATTAGAGTGTATAATTCAGTGATATTTGGTGCTTCCACAAATTATCACCTTTGCTTAGTTCTAGAACATCTTCATTACCTAAGAGAAAACTCATACTGTCACATTTTTCCCCTTCCTTTAAGCTACTATCATTCACTAACCTATATTAAATTTGGGAAGTTGCCTTTTGTAGTAATTCTATGTGAATAGAATCATTCAATCTGTTGCTGTCTGCATCTATATTCATTCAGTTAGCATAATATTCTCAAGAGTTCAGGCATTTTATAGCATGCATTAATATTTTATATTTCTTATGACAGAATAATATTTCTATTGGAGTGATAGAATTGAATCCATTTTTATCCTTAAATTTCTAGATGGACATTTGGTCTCTGCCTAATTTTTGATTATCATGCCTAGCAGTGCTATGAGTTTTCAAGACTAGGCATTTATTTGCTCACATACCTACCATAAATGTTTTTGAGTAGATGCCTAGGAATAGAGTCAGATGTTAATTCTATGTTTAACCACATACTTGTAGCCTTTTAATATTCATTAGCTTTTCTTGAGTATGAGGAGTTGTCCAGTGGATATGTTACTTTACCTTTTGGGGTGGAGTGAGTGTGGTGGGTAAAAATTTGGAGAAGTCCAATAACACATATGGACAGGATAACAAAATGGATTATGTTACCATGAGCACATGGTATAACTTGGAATGGATAAGAGATATCCATTCATTAAAAACAAAATTAAAATTAAGAATCTATAATTAATAAGTGAGACAAATATTGTAGATATAGAAACAATAATCTGTAGATTTTAAAAGCTATGTGTAGAATTTTTAAATGAAATAATAATATACTAATTGGAATCTATGATTAACTTAAAAAATGTGAACTACTAATGTAACATTATAAAGTGATATCTCTAAATGACCAGTGACCTCACTTTCATGTTATTTCAGTTCATAAAATATTTAAAGGGTAGTGTCCAAAAGATTATATGTATTTCAGCTGAGATGGAATATTGGACAGAAGTAGATAAATTACAATTTATAGTTGCATTTGTCTTTTAAAATAATATTTAAGTTAAATAAAATGGGCTAACTAGCTAAACTTTATTATTGAAATTAAATATTTTTATATGAATTAATGTTAGTAGGAAAGCAATGTATACTGTGGTAATTTTGTAACATTTGTCAATTTCAATTTATAATGGAGATAGTTTTTCATCACCAAGTAATATTGGGAATCTGTCTCTAAGCTCCTGGGTGTGGTGGTACCACCTACAAGATGAAAATATCTCCACCTACTCCACTTAAATTTGTCAGGGGCCACCTATCGCAACATACCATTCAAAGAATTACTCTGAATCTGAAATAACTCATTCCTCATGAATCTGTCCCTACAAACACTGAAGCCATCTTCAGCATGGTTAGGTACCCTATTAGTGGTAGCCACAGTCAACACCGATCTCTTACTAACAATGAAAACACAATTTTATCAACAGACCATAACCCGGGCTTTGAAATGCAAAATATATCCAGGTAACAATGACTCGTGTAATGTTCTGTGTAAATTCTATTTAAACTCTTCTTTTAATTAGCGGCCCAATGCTCAGTATTTTCAAATACCATTATAGGATATTCTGACAGGTCAGCAATTTTACTCATGATCGAGTATTCAGACTATTTACAGTCCATTAGAGGCAACTAAGCACCATAAATTACTAAAGTGTTTTTTAAACAGAAGACTAGTTACCATTTTCTTTTAAGAAAGTATATGGTTTAATGGATTTTCTGTTGTTCTTCATCAGTAATCATTACGGGTTTTGATGGCATATTATTCAAATGCATGGTTGTATAATATGATAAAATTTAAGAGGTTATTGTAATTCAAAGTACTTACCAAGATAATTTGAATATAGCTAGGAATTATAATTACAATTAAGACAGAGTCAAATTTATGTAAGCAATTGACTTCTATTACATGATGTAGGTTGATGTGGAAGAGAAGAGCTTAGGTGATGGAGTACAGTGCTGAATACACACTACATGCCCCATAAATATAAGTACATGAATACATGCAGTGTTGTTTATAAAAGAAATTCATCTAGAATTGATTTTTTTGTTGTCAGTGGAAGCAATTTATCCTATGGAAGAGTGTTCAGATAGAAATTCTAGTTCCAATATAGCTAAACATATGTAGCCACATATACTGCATAGTGATATTTTGAGGAAGTGATGGGCTGCAAATATGATAGTGGTCACATAATATCCTCCAGTTTTTTGGTAGTCCTCTTAGTTTAAGTACACTCTGTGATGTTCACACAGTGATGAAATTAGCTTGAGATATAGCAGTATGACACTATTAGCATCAGTGATTCTTTATGCATGTCTCAATCCTAGTTAATCCTCTCAAGACTGTTTTCCCAGTCATTTAAGTGTGCTGTAGTAGAAAATTTCTCTCACAATTATATTATACATAATAGGAAATGTAAATAAAACTTGTGTTAACATCCATCTTTTATTGAGCAACTGGAACCTATCTGAACTTCTGTTTTCATAGCCAAGTCTTCCACCCCTCCAAAGATTTTGATTCATAAGTGTCTTTTGATGTTTCCAATCTCATCTGGATTTTATTTCCAGCTGCCATGTATCTCTCTTGACCTCTCTCTTAACTCTCCATCCCTCATACAAGTAATGCTTCAATGAAACCAAATTCCTCATTTTTTGATTCTCTATTTTCTTTTCTTTATTATTTATTTTGACAGAGAAAGAAGCAGAGTGAGAGAGAGAGACAGGAAGAGAATGGGTGTGTCAGGGTCTTCAGCCACTGTGAATGTATTCCAGATGCGTGTGCCCCCTTGTGCTCATGTGCAACATTGCATGCTTGCGTCACTACATCTGGCTATGTCAGACCTGCATGTTCTAACATGAGTTTGTAGATGTCACAGGCAAGCACCTTAACCGCTAAGCCATCTCTCCAGCCCTTGATTCTCTTAATCAGCTTCTGTGCCTAGAGATGGTCTCCAAGTTCTTTTGTATGTGTTATTATGGTGATCAAATGGGCTGTGGTGTTGCTATTCTTCAGAGTTAGAGCCAAGGAAGTTATTCCACTTATGTAGGCCTCACTTTCTTCATCTGTGAAAAGAGAATACATGACAACACTTACATTCAAAGCTATTATGAAGGCAAGAAGGAATAAACAACTTGAACTGTCTCATATAGTCCGCACATATATTAAATTTCCAACTAATGAAACAAAAGCTGATGACTGTCTCTATGCTTCCTCATACATAAGTTCTTCCAAACCAACCTGCTAATCAAACTGCTCTTAGAAACTATCTCAGTAATCTTGTTCTGTTTGTTTGAAAATGTAAATATTCGTACATTTTTCTGACATGTCATATTCTTCAGTATTCCTCAAATTGTAAATGGTCAAGAAGAATCTAATCTTTGGGTACTCTGTTTGGCTAGGATATTATCTACATGTGCTAAGAGATTTGTTCATTCCTAACATACTAAGAATTGCTGATATGTGACTTTCCCTGTTCTAAGAATGTAAGGTAAATAGAACACCCCTGCCTACATTGAATATCGATTTGGTAAAGGAGAAATCTTTAGGCAATCAAGAAGTTATTTTCCTGTGTCACTGCCTAGCAATCTCTCTGCTCCGCCCCCCCCCAACACCACACCTCTATTACATTATTCTATTGAAAATTATTTTCATACTGCTTCCACCCCTGGAAAGGTGCTAATTCAAGATTCTTCTGTCTCAACATCTTAAGAATTTGGACATGTATTACAGGCATGTGGCACCACACCTACTGAAGTTCTGCCTTTGTCATTCAACTCATTGCTTTCAATGGAGAAAGGAGAAACAATATTGAAAATCCACTTTTCCTTCTCTCCTACTTACAGTACATTGTTGGTTCCAAGAATAATTCATGTACTTCCCATTTCTTCCTTTCTGGAAAATATGAGCACATTCTTCTTAGGAAAGCCTCACTTTCTTGTAGGGTTAATGTTTCTCATGCTTTTATGAGGGATCCAGCACTCCTTGAAACCATGGAAGGCAGTTTGGAGTTGAACTTAACTGAACTTAAATTGTACCTTCAGTGCTTTGAGGTGTGTGATACTTGGGCAAGGTGTTTTAGCTCTCTGAACCTTACGTGCCTCATTGTAAAGTAAGGATCATGGTTACAAATTTGTAAAGTTGTCATGAACATTCAATCAAAGAATGCCTATAAATCACTTTGTACAAGCCTAACACAAAGTAGGTACTCCATAAATATTAGGTGTTATTAGTATGAGTCACAGTGTAATGTATGCCTGGATTCAAATATCTGTTCCAACCTTACTAACTGATTAACTTTTAGCACATTACTTACCTTCACTGAATATTGGCTGTCTGTTCTGTAAAGGTAAATTTAATATCTATCCATCCACATAATTTTTTTAAGGATTAAATGAGATTAAATATTTAATTATACTGCAGGGCATAGTCCTTCTACTGTTATGTCTGCTGTTCACTGCCAAATATTGTTAAGGCCCTGTGATCAGCCCTGGGGTACAGTGGAAAATAAGACATATTTGATCCCTTGTCTTTGTTGAAGCACAAAACAAACAAATTATATGATTAAATTATTACAAACAGAACAAGTATGCTAGGAAGGAAATAAGCAGTACTATTATAGAGAATTTGGGTTGTCTACTTTAAATCAGGGAATCAGATAATTCTGATAAGGATGGTAATGATGCTAAGAGATGATAAGAAGTTAGCAGTGGGAAATGTGGTTCAGATGGGGAGCAGCATACAGAAGATAAAGGTTTCTATCTCTTTTCTCTCTCTCTTTCTCTCTCCCCCTGTTTCTCCCTCTCTTCACTCTCTCCCTTTCTTCTTTTCTGTAGCCCATGAGGCTCTTTTGCATTTGTCACGGTCAAAAGAGCAGACTAGATAATGCTCTACCATGAGCTGAATAGTAACTCCTATTTTTTTTTTTTTTTGGTACAAAATAGCTTTATATCTGTCAGAACACAAACCAAAACTTTTGGGGGTAAGGAACAGGCAGAGTAGCCCAAGGCTAACTTAGAAAGGGGGTAAATTCTAGAAAGCCTCGCGTTGCTGAGATAAAGTCACAACCCTAACACCCATGTATAAATATCTCGTTATATTAAGAAATATATTTCCAGGGCACACCTGGCTCTGCCCAGTAGCGAAAGAGTTAATCTTCAATTTGTGACATCACAGATCACAGAGGGGAGGCAAATGGGGGGAGAGCTGCCAAGCACCCCCACCATGTCCAAATGCCTGGGAGAGGCCCTGTCTGAGGAGGAGAGGCCAGTGATGTACCTGGGCGTCATCAATCCTGTCTCAGATCCCTGATGCTCTGGACTGGTCTGTCCTGTCAGACACACCCTGCTGAGGTCCCAGTAATTGGAATCTATCTGCAGCCCCAGCCCATTCAGCTCACCAACCAGGTTTTGGGGTTCCTTCTAACAGGAGCCAGCCCTCCCACCTGCTCAGGCCTCTGAGGTCAGTCCCTTTTTTATCAGGGACCCGTCCCCAGATGAGAGGTGCAGGGAGAGCCAGATCCTTCCTGGGGTGAGCCAATCTTGGGGCCTCCTTCAGTCCCTGACTAGCCTGTAGATGTGGTGCTGGGCCCCACGCTCACTGGTGGAGACTTAGAAGACATACGCGCTGCACAGCAGCAGCTCCTGGGTATCTCTGTTAGTCACCACCTGGAGCATGGTGAAGTTCTCCAGGACACTGTTCCTCATGTACCGCTCTGGCAGCTGCTGCAACTTGTGCAAGAAGTTTACCAGGTACTCACACATGGGTGAGCTCAGCAGGTGGTACACTAACCGCCCATCCTCCAGCTGGGCCCACTCTGTATCCACCTTCTCCACCACCTGCTTGCCAAAGAAGACGACTTTGGAGGAACAGGTGAGGGTCATATGTTCTCGGCTCTCATACTGGCTGCTCACTCCATAGAAGCCACCGCTGCCACCGCTGATCCCCTCACCACTTGGGCCCCAGTTCAGGTCCGCCCAGAACTTGACTAGGAACAATGCGTGGGGTGGCCCACGGTCATACAGCTACGTAGGCCACCCTTTTTCTCAGGGAATTTGTCATAAACCTGTCTGACGTCCACGGTCTCCAGGGGCGGAGCTCTGGGGCTGGGACACTGCTGGCTGATATGCACAAAAAGGTGCCTTTGGTAAGAGTGAGCTGCATCCGGTGGCTCCACAAAGGAAGAGAACTCTACGAGCTGTAGCCGTGCAGTGCCCAGGGCTCGAGCTTGCCAGGCTGGGGGTGATAGGGCAGGTGGGGGCAGAGGTGAGAGGGCTTGGGGAAGTTCGTATCCTGGTAGTTCAGTGGATGGGGTAGTCAGCGACAAGGAGAATGAAGTCTATGAGAATGGCTTCACATCGGGAACATTCCATAGTGGCCCAGAACCTCCTGACCAAAAGCTCAGTGGCCTGAGTGCCTGAGGGACCCGGCTTGGCCTGCAGAGAAGGTGCCGAGATGAGCTGCGCAGAGGACATGGTAGCCATGGTCTGGAAGGCTTTGTCTTTGGAAACCTGGTCCTTCAGCTTAGACTGAATCTCTCTAGATTTCCTTCGAGCCAAAACCTGGATGTGGCTGGAGACCTGTTTTCGAGTACGCGTCTTTCCTGTCCTCAGCTTGATGTAGCGGGTGATGAGCTCATTCCGACCGTTCATCTTGCCTTCGTCTGACAGGATGGTGTTACGGCAGCCGCAAGGTGGGTAGATGGCCAAGGCCTCCTGAAAGCTCGGCTCGTTGTCAGGGCTCCACACACCCTCAGCATCAGGGCCCCCATCACCCCCAACCCCCTCACTGCCGCCGGTGCCTTCCTCACTGCCCGTCCAGCCGCTGCCATCTTCCAGGGGGCCCCAGCCCTGAGTTCCCCTATCTGGGCCTCCCGGCCTGGGCTGGGGAGACACTGGCAGGGTGCTGCCTCATAACTTTTTACTCTTTATTTTTTTTTAACTCATTTTGATTTATTTATTTGAGAAATAGAGAAAGAGGCAGAGAGAGAGAAAAATTGGGCATACTAGGGCCTCTAGCCTCTGCAAAAGAACTCCAGACACATGTGCCACCTTGTGCATCTGGCCTACGTGAGTCCTGGGGAATCAAACCTAAGTCCTTGGGCTTTGCAGACAAGTGATTTAACTGTTAAGCCATCTCTCCAGGCCACTTTTTTTTTTTCAAAGTAGGGTCTCACTCTAGCCCAGGCTGACCTGGAATTCACTCTGTAGTCTCAGACTGGCCTTGAACACACAGTGATCCTCCTACCTCTGCCTCCTGAGTGCTGGGATTAAAGGCATGTGCCACCACACCCAGCTCCAGACCACTATTTTTAAAAAACAATTTATTTATTTATTTGAGAGAGAGAAAGAGAGAGGCAGAAAGAGAAGAGGCACTCCAGTGCCTCTAGCCACTGCAAACAAACTCCAGACACATGTGCCTCCATTTGCATCTGGCTTATGTGTGAACTAGGGAATTGAACCTGGATCCTTAGGTTTTTCAGGCAAGTGCCCACTTTTTAATTTTTATTTTTGATGTAGAGTCTTCGTAAGTAGTTTTCCAAGATGGCCTTGAATTCATTCTGTAGCTCAGTCTGGCCTTGAACTTGGGATCCTCCTGATTCAGCCTCCTGAGTAGCTGGAATTATAGGTCTGAGTACCTAGGCCTGGCTTAGAAATGTCTTGAAGTGGAAATAGTGAGTATTGTAACTATTTTCACATGAACATAGCTATTCTGTATTTATAAATATATGGAATTGAGTTTGACATTCTCAAATAGAAATGTGAATGGAATGAGTGGATATTGAAAGGGTCATGATAAGCTTTTCAAAAGTATCCTCAGTATTTTTTATTAGTTTGGGAGTCCCAGCAGGATTGAGTACATATAATGGGGTGATTAGAGCATAATTTATAGTGTCTATTTACAAAGGTTTGGTAAGTGTAGCATTAATAGTTAAGAGAAGCCAGCAAATCAGGAGGAAGCATCCCAGAACAAACAAAAACAGATTTCTTATCACCCTTTGACTTTGTACTGATGAATTTTAGGGGAAGGCTGATGCTAGGAGTAGTCAACAGCTGCATGGAGAAAGCCTGCTGGAAGCAGTGGCCTTTACTAGAAGAATCAATGCAACTATTGGCAATCAGTAGTCTAGCACCACCAAGAAATCTACTGATGGTGACATTTTCCTCGACCTTCAGTCTCTTGAAAGCACTACCTATGGGCCAAGTAGAAGGGAGTTAGATTGATATAGCATGTAGAAATCGGCCTTGTGGAGCACAGAGTAAGTGAAGAGGGGTAGAGTGTCATCCAGAGGGACAAGCTGAGGGTATCCAGCAGTGTCTAATACATAAACGTGATAGGCTTATTCTCCACAGAACATATCCATGTCCTTACCATTGAAACATGCATATTGCCTTATATGGTGAAATGGACTTTTATAAATGTGACTAAAGGGTCTGAGATGAGATCATTTCAGATCATCTAAGTGGATACAATACAAGTACAAGCACCATTTTTTGTTTTGTTTTGTCTTGTTTTTGTTAAGGCATAGGGAGAAGAGGGAGAGAAATTCATATGATCATGGAAGTAGAGGTCAGGGCTAAGTAGAGACATGGGCCAAAGGGTGGAGGAGTCCCCAGAAGCTGAAAAAGGCAAATAAACTGGTTTGTCTCTTGAGTTTCCCGAATGAACAGAGTCCTGATGACACTTTAGTTCTACCTAGTGAAATCTAGTTTGGACTTTTGACTTTTAGAACTGTAGAATGACAAATTAATGTTGTTTTTAGAAACAAAGTTTGTGTTTTATTCTACTGTAACAATATGTAATGAAATAACTTCCTATTTTATATTATTTTTCAATTCTAGAAAGCAGGTTTATGACCATTACCCATTTCATGTTCCCAGCAGCCTTGTGAGGCAAAAATTATTTCTTCAGTGTATGGAGAGGGGACATAAGGGTCAGAGATTTTAATGTTAGAAAAACTAAAGATGGGACCAAGCTTTCCTTATGCCAAACTTAATGTTATTTATTTTTCCTTAATACACATTTTGTACTACAGAAGAGTAGCAGAAGAGAGCAAGGTTTTATAGATACATGGAATGAGTAAATGGTGATGTATAAAGTGGCAAACATATGCAAATATGGTGACAACATGCTATCAGGTATGACATATTCTGCTGCTGGGTGTGAACCTACCTTCAGTTTCAGAGTAAACATGCCCAAGTAAACCCATGCTTACCACAAGTCAGTATTTTCTTAGCTGGGTATCCCAAACTCCTGGTGCATTTTGCAGATAGGTATGAGATCTTGAATTCCTTAAACTAGAGAAACTCTTTGCTTACATATATGTTTTAAGCATTTCATGTCTAGGTGTGATTCCATTTGAAAAAAAAATGGATTCTGAGGCCAAAATTAAGATTGAAAATAAGGGGTGAATATCTTGTAAATTGTCACTGTAGTTGATAAGTACAACCCCTGTAGAGATGGTTGATCAGACCCCATTTAACCGTGAGAAAAGATAGGGTCGTCAGAGCGGACTAGAGAGCCCTAGAGCCCTACCCTTCTCACTTCCAAGCAGAGGATGGCTCTGACAGCAGCAGAATGCCATACATATGACTAGTCTGGGCTGCTATTTGATTTTTAAAGTGGATTGGAAAAATTTGAAGCTCTGAAGCCCAAGAGACTCAAACACATTTGTGATGACGAGGTGTTGCCATTGCATTGGCAAAGGTCAAAATCAATAGAATTCTCAAATCATCCCTGTTTCATAGGTCAGGTCTGCTACTATTCCATAGATCACTAGTGACTTTCTCTGTGATCCTTAAGCATTTGCTTGACATAAAAGTGACTTTTTGGGTTTAGTTACTGGTCCCTTGGCAAACAAAGGATATTTTATATTTGTAATACCTTAAATATGTCATCTGGAATTACTGCATATTGAGCTGTTTCTTTGCTTGGCTGCCAAAAAACGTGCTTGAATTTCAAAGGGCTACTCTTTTGAAGATGTATGAGTGAAGAAACTTTTTCTGTTAGCTTCCCTAGAATGTGGTTTTTCTGTATGAAATGAACAAATCAGAGACCTGTGTCCCTGAAATGAACCTTCCCAGCCCACCTTCTCACATTTGTTTCAGTATTTTGCAGTGGAGCACTCTCCAAGACAACACATCAGGAACTTGGTATTATGTTTGGGTTAGGGGTAGACTGGGAGCATTGCTTAGCACATCCTACTCTTTCTTTTTTGCAAGTATATGTGAGTGTGGTGTGCATGCATGTGTGCATATGTATGCTTGCATGTAAGTGGGCACACATGTGGGTACACATGTGGAGGCCGGAGGTTAACGTCAGGTGTCTTCCTTGATTTCTTTTAACTGTATTTACTGAGACAGGACCTTTTACTTGAACCCATAACCCATTGATTCAGCTAGGTGTTAGCTAGCTTCCCTTTGGGATTCCCTGGCTCTGCCATGCACATTCTGGGATTATAGATATTTTGCTGTGCCTATGCAGCATTTATGTGGAATCTGGGGATCTGAATACTGCTCTTCATGCTTACATGGCAAGTCTTTAGATGACAGAGCCACCTCCCCATTCCCTAACATATCTCATACTCTACTTTCAAGGGCACACTGGAAAAAGAAAGTTTCCTCAATCCTCCTTATCAGAAGAGGCTGTGTCTCTCATGAGCAACTAGTGTGATTTTTAATGACAGGCATCTACTAAATCAACTAAATAACAAGACAATACCTGCAAATTAGAAATGTTCATGCATAGTCCTATTGTCAGGAATTTAATTTTTCTACATTGAGGATCATTTTATAGATTCGATTCTCTTGAGCTTTGGTGACAAGACAGCTCAAAGTCACATTTGGGCCATTTTCTACAGCTGTATAGGATTTTTACAGTGCATTTCCAAATAAACTTGTCCCCTGGGCTTATTCTCAATAACATTTTCTCATTTGCTCTTCTGTTTACTTATTTTAGTTTTGAAACTCCATAGTCCAGGCTGGTCCAGAACTTGCAGTGATCCTCCTACCTTTGTCTACCTAGTGCTGGAATTATAGGTATGCACCTCCACTCTTGGCTTTTCATCTATTTTCAATAGGCATTTATTATATATTTGAATGATTTTAGAAATGAAGCAAAGGATAGATTGATAGGTTGAAAAGGTACAGAATGTTAGACAGTTGCCATATTGTGTTTATACTAGGTTTATTCACTGCTATGGTATACTTTTACTGGTTAAATACTGTGAATGACACTGTACTGGCCAATCTTGCTGTAGAAATAGTAGAAAATTGTCCTTTGTGGTATTATTATGTAAACATTGCCATAGTTTTTCAGATTTTAATAAAAAAGAATAACTCTTAACCACATTGTTAATGAGGAAAATGTGAAGAGTAATTGCTAGCACCTCAACCTGACAAAGGTATTATTTATTTATTTTGCAAAACACTCTTTTGTCCCCATGGGGCTTCTCTTTGAGCAAAATAAATAAGGGTAGAAAAAAACAACAAAGCAAGTGTTTAAGAACATCAGCCATGTCTTCACAATAATAGGAAACTACATTTGCCCCTCATGAGTCATAGAGAAAAAACACACTATTTGTTTTAGTGGCTTCCCACACCATGGATTATGCAGTCCTCCAAGAATGTGTCACTATTTATCTCTTCTCCTCAGCCCCTCATACAACTCTAGTCACAATGTACTTCTTCCAGTTTCTAGAGCATGTTCTCTCTGCCTCTGGGCCTTCCTGAATGTTTCACTCTATATCCTGATTGCATGCTCCCCCACCATTTTACTTAGCTAACTCTGCCATCATTCTTTCCATGTGCTGTTGACCTAGATGCACTTTTGATGGAGTTTCTCTCTGACTTCTCAAAATTATATCCCTGTTGAAGGTCCTTTTTCTATTGGATAGAGTCTCTCATTGTCTAGCTTGTGATTACTGAATTTGTCTCTCCTACCAGACTAGAAGCTCCAGGCAATTTGGGTTTGTTTTGTATTCTATTTCTAACAACTAGCACAGTGCCTGGCACAGGATTTCAGAGAATGGATTTTGTTTCTCTGATTATAATGTATTTGTTTTAAGAGCTTGAAAGGCAGTTGGAAAATGTGTATATTATTGATAGAAGTTATTTTGGGAGCAGGGCAGGCATAATTGTTCAGTGAGAGAATAGAGTGTTTAGTCAGTGCATGGACTCAGTTGCTGGGCATCAGGTTTTCTGCTGTTGGTTTACTACAGATATACTGGAGATTATAATAAGACATGGAAAATGAGGGAAAAATCAGCTAATCCAAAATTAATTTTCATTTTTAAACTTGTTCTATGTCAAAAATTATGTTATTAGTTGGTAATTTGAATGATTCCAAAAGGACTGCCAACTTCAACAATTTGAATGGGCTTCTGGAAGTTTTCCCTCTGTTGCAATAATTTTGTCAAGCAGAGGAGAGAGCTTATATAGGACAGGTGCAGAAGCACAGAGGTGGGTGTCATGAAATGTCACATGTATTCTCATTGCTCATTTTTAGTCCCCCTCCAATGGTTTTTGACTTATTTTCCATGGAAAGAACCAGTGGTATACTGGAAATAGCTTTGAACTTGGAGTGTAAAATTTCTCATGTTTCTACCTCCTAGCAATATCACTTTGGCCACACCATCAGATAACTCTGAGCTTTAATGTTCTTATACCTAAAATGGAACTTGTAATATATGATTTGTGGCTACCTTGTGAAAATTTTCATACCTAAGCAGGTGTCTGATAGAGGTTTGTTAAATCCAGGTGTCAAGAATAGATGGACCTTTGATATGATGAACAAGTATGAACTTTCTGGCTTTTCTTTCTCAAGGTTTGTGACTGAATATCATCATTTTATTATTATTGGCATTACTTATTTATAATGTAAACTTTAAAAATTCAGATATAGAAAGAAATGTGTCAAAGTCAGCTTACCTTTCCGAATGAAATCGTTTAATAAAGCAATAGCTGAAATAAACTCCAAACTTGTGTTGCTTTGATATAATCCAAGTGCAAACTGGGGGGTTTCCTTACAGAGATGAAGGGGAAAGGAAGGGCCACATGGATGAATTAGGACATAAATATGAGCCCCATTTCTTCCTGAGCAGTTATTCCAACCCTCGTCTTATGATTATTTTACCACATTTGAAAAGGAGAGCTGGGAAATAAGCCCTAATTTTTCTTGGCACTATAAAATTCAAAAAAACACAGGCCATTGAAGTCCTTCTTGATCCTTTGAAATCCTAGCAGCAGAATAGTGAAAGAGAACTAATCAAAGAAGCATCCATCCACCTACGATGTTATGGTTGCTCTTATCATGGAGACCCCAGCAGAACAGGAAGCAGTGGTCGCAAAGTGCACCTGCTCTCCCACTTGCTTATACTGGCGTATCAGAACTCCATAGTTTTGCAGTTCCTTGGCTGATGTCTGCCCTCCAAATGATGCATCCCAAAGGCTAAGTGAAGGTTTCCTTTGTCTGTGGCTCTGCAGAGACTATCATTCTTTCTTGGAATGTCTTGTCCTCATTCTCTCTCAGTCTTGAGAAATTTCCCTGTGTGATCCTACCTAAAAACCACATTAAACGCTTATTTTGTGCATAGGTATTATTGCAGTCAGCTCCATGTTGCTGAGACAAGCATTCAACCAGGCACAGCTTATCAGAGGAAGGGGTTTAAGTCAGGCTCACAGAGTCCAGGCGAATCCCATCAGTGGTTGAAGAAGCTGGCTCTCTTCCATAGATCCAAGCACCGCAAAACACAAACAGCCAGAGCTCTAAACCCTCTCCCCACAACTTTGGGCTAGAATTCAAATCTGCCCCCAAGCACACCTTAAGGTTGTACTCCAGGATCTACACCCAGTGACATGCCCCCTCTAGCAGGTATCCTCCTGCTATGAGCTAAAGTAGGAAGTTTAAACAAAAATGACTGAGTCTATCGAGTCATACATTCCAACTATCACATTCAAGCTACCACAGGTGCCATATAGAGGCATAACACTACAAGGAAGTAGAGAAATAAATGCATTATCAGAGGCCGTCCTAACAGATGCACTTGATTGTTTTTAAACTGTGCTTCAAAGAGATTTAGATGTTTGCCCAAGGGCTTCATGAATAGGAAGTTGGAGGACGGATGGTTTGGTGCCAAGGAAGAAGTCCTATTTTAATCAGTACTTCATATTTGGCATCAGTATATTTCATTTAGTTAAAAGGTTCTATGGCCTAAAGAATTATTGGAGAAAGCATCTGTTTGACTTTGTTACTTAGTATGTGTAGAGGGATAGAGACTTAGGTCTGCACTAATTATATTATTTTGTACCAGGTATTGTTCATTGGTGCATTTTCTCAGTGCCGAAATGAACTGTGAATCATGAAGAACACTGTTTATATTCACTGTCTTTATGAATGGACACGTGGTCAGGACTCATTGGACATAGCTCTGCATTCTTCATAAGAATCTTCTGATCAATGTCGTAGGCTTCTCTTCTATGAAATAGACCTGTTTTTAATTGTGTTTTTTTAATTTGTGTGTGTACGTATATGGGTATGCCATAGTCTCTTGTCACTGCAAACCAGTGCTCATCTGGCTTTACATGAGCAGTTGAGGAACTGAACTCTGGCCTGTAGGCTTTGCAAGCAAGCATTATTAACTCTTAAGCTATCTCCCCAGCCCAGAATATATAACTGTAAATTGGACAATTTACACAGTAATTCAAGTATTTATGGACCCATTAAAACCCAGCCATGCATTATTAGGATAAGAATCCCTACAAGATTGACCAGAGAGGGCTGGAGAGATGGCTTAGTGGTTAAACGCTTGCCTATGGAGCCTAAGGACCCCGGTTCGAGGCTTGATTCTCCAGGACCCACGTAAGCCAGATGCACAAGGGGGTGCATGCATCTGGAGTTCGTTTGCAGTGGCTGGAGGCCCTGGTGTGCCCATTCTCTGTCTCTCTCTCTACCTGCCTATTTCTGTATCTCTCTCTCTCAAATAAATAAATAAAAAATAAAATATTTTAAAAAATATATATATAAAAAAAGATTGACCAGAGAAAGACTTTTTTATTGACCATATAAACTTTGGAAGTATGATTTCCCCCTAATCATGGGGACTGCAAATACTTGGATATACTATTGCCTAAGAGAACCAATACTATATATTTTCACATATACAGATTCTCGCTTCCCAGAGGAGCCGGACAGCATAGCGGGGGAAATCACAAGAGTTGACATTAGCAGCTGTCAACTCCTTTACATGTATCCTTGAGCAAATAATGTAATTTCTTGGAGCCTCAGTTTCTATCTGTAAAACAGGGGTAATGCCCTTGCCTTCTCTATTATGAATTTGTAAAGTGGCTGTGAGAAATTAGCAAGATATTTTGCAAATCATTTAACAAAATATAAAGGATAAAGAACTTGGTGAAAATGTCAGTTCTCTAAAATTAATTGCTCATGGGATACCTGCCATATGTGGGAAATTCAATCAGATGTTCTCTTGGGTCTTTTGTAATTGTGAGATTAATTCCCTGATAGTTCATGCTTTCTGCTGTTTTGTTGAATAATAGAGAAGCTGTTTTCTTTTTGCTTTGGATTTGCCTTCAAACAGGTTCATGGTTAGAATCTTGGGTTATGCCTACATTTCTCCTCAAAGGTCAGCTTTAAAAGTGTCTTCAAATGCATTCAGTTTCTTTGAAGAGAGTTTAGGTCTTTGTTGCAAAGTGTCTCTGCATGTCTTTTAGGAGGGTGAGGAGACATTGACCAAAACTTCTGACAAGTTGCACTCTGTAGCCCAATAGTGTAGGAAAATACACACTTATAGAATGTTGACAGGGTTGATTTAAAGTTTGTTATTTGATTTCATTTCAGGCTTTTTATTATTTTTTAAGATTTTATTTTTATTTATTTATTTATTTATTTATTAGAGACAGAGAGAGGGAGGGAGAGAGAGAGATTGAGAGAGAAAGAGTGAAAATGGGCACACCAGGGCCTCTAGCCATTGCAACCAAACTCCAGATTCATGTGCCACCTTGTGCATCTGGCTAACGTGGGACCAAGAGAATTGAACCGGGGTCCTTAAGCTTGACAGGCATGTGCCTTAACTGTTAAGCCATCTCTCCAGCCCTCATTTCAGGCTTTTTAATAAGCCTGTCAAGTACTGTTCCAAAAAGTGGATCTGCAAAATGGGTAGCTTTTGCCATGCTTTTAGTGGGTTATGCTTTCGTGTTTTTAGGTTTTCCTCTTGAAATTGGGCTGACATTTGACAGCAAAACTTGGTAGAAGGAACCTGCATATCATTCTAGACTAAATCATAAGAAGCCTTGTGGTTTTCATCTGAGATTCAGTGAGGGGGTGTATACTCTTAGTACCCAATAAGTCAGACTAGCTTATGTTGAAACATAACTACCAAGAAACCACATGGAAAGAGTTATGCCCTGATAAGTTCTCAACTGCTCTATCTCTTCTGAGAGACAATACTTGCTATTTTTATTAACAGATAACACTTATTTGTTTTTTTTTAATCCATCGTGGACTTCCAGCTCCAATACACCATTATTGATTCTCAAGCTGTCCTCTGATGAAAATTGCATAAGAGGCACAAGTACAACCCTCTTAGTAATCCCACCTAACCTACAGAACTATTGTTTAAAGGCATTATTTCCAGTCACTATTAAAGCTAACCTTTGAGGAGAAAAGTAGTCATCACCAAAGATTGTGTTTTTTTTTTTTTGCATAACATTAGATAATTAAAACAAAACTCTCATTTGAAGTGGGTGCAGGCACATACAAATACTGGTGAAGTGTATAGCTGCCAATGGTGCATGTGGTAGGACTGGTAGAGAACCAAGGGACTTCTTGCAATATAGCACAATTGGGCTGCCATTTGACTTGCATTGCCCTGGCTAAGCTCTAAGATCAAGGCTACATGGCATGTTTTTTTTTTTTTATAAATAATGTTTTCCTGGATAATGCTCCTTTGTTTTATAGGCTCCATTACTGGTTTTACACTACAATAAGAGGTGAAGTGTTGTAACAGAGACAGCATATCTAAATATTCTTTATTATTGGCTTAAGGCCACTGAAGTGTGAGTGGTTGACATCCAAGTAACTACCTTCTTTCTTATTCTTTTTTTTGTATTTTTGTTTTTTTTACTGAGAATTGTCATACAATAACATACTTTAATTTGATAATAATTCCCTCCCATTACTTTATTTGTTTCCTCTACCATTGAGAGCCTTCCTCTTTCCTGCTAGTCCCTCTTCTATTTTCAAGCTTCTTTCTCGTTTTCCATCTTCTGTCATCCATGTCTAAATGTTGATGAGCTCAATATTGTGCAGGCTTTGTGGAGGTAATGATAGCTGACAATCACTATAAGAGCATAAATGCAACCTTCACTTCATGTCTGGAGGATAGTTGGGACAGGATCTCATTCTGTAGTGCACAATGGCCTGGAAATGACTATGTGGCCCAAGATGGTCTCCAACTCATGACAATCATCTTGACTTGGCTGTGAGAGTGCTGAGATAACAGGTTTGAGCCACAACACATGGACTTTTTTTTTAAGATAAGTCCTATGGAGGAATATATTCAGGTTATATGCCAGGAAAAGCCCATGCAAAAGGTGAAACTAGATTTTAACAAAGCAGAGCTGCAAGCAGGCCACATGGCATTACTGGTTTTATACCACAATAAGAGGTGAAGAGTTGTAGCAGAGATAATGTATCCAAAGCCAAAGATATTTATTCACTGACCTTTACTGAAAATGTTTGCCACACTCTGGTCCCACTAAACTAACCAATTGATAATATTTTAAATTATAAATAGTATTATACCTGGACTGAACTTGAAAACTTCGTGATGATGTTCTAGTTTCATGTTTCCTGGAGATCACTATACAGATTCAGCCTTATCCAACACATGTTAAGTTATTACTGTGTGGTAGGTACCATTATGTAAGCTTTATTCTATATTATTTATTACTATATTTAGTAATCCTGTGAGGTATTCTTGTCTCTACTATAAGTAAGGGAATTTAAATATTTTAGAAAAAATAAACAATACCCCTAAGGCCTACTGAAATGACCCAAACCCAATCTATAGATCTAAAGTATTGTTTTCTTTTTCCTACACCAGTGCTTCTCAAACTTTTGTTATTTTATTGCAGGTACCCCATATGCATTTACACATTTTGCAGTATAATATTTTACACAAAATTAGAACGTTATGACTCTATATGTATAAAACAAGTTATAGCAGATCATAGTGGCCCCGTAATCACGGTCACTTGTGGTGTACACACACACACATACACACACACACACACACGCAATACAGACACCTATTTTCTCTTTTATCTGCATTCAATGCAGTGAAAAAAGTCAAATACCATTGTATTTGTTACAGTAAAATGTGAATGCTTTAATCATCCCTAAAACCTAAATTTCTCCCTCATATCTAAGGTCATCATAATATTATTATTTATTTCATTTTTTCTCTTTTGCAAAACTATTTTTAAATTGATACTTCCATAGGGATAGAATTTTACTTACAAATACTTAAATTATGTTTATAAATGTATTTAGTGATATGATGATACAATTATGTGATGCTGATCAAAAGAAATATACACATGGGGGCTGGGGAGATGATTTATCAGTTAAGGCACTTGCCTGTGAAGCCTAGGTTCGATTCCCCAGGACCCACATAAGCCAGATGCACAAGGTAGCACTTACGTCTGGAGTTTGTTTGCAGTGGCTGGAGGTCCTGTCATGCCCATTCTATCTGCCTCTTTCTCCCTCCCTATCTCTCTCTAATAAATAAATAAATAAAATAAAATAATTTTTTAAAAGAAATATACATGTTTTTTATTAATATATTTTTATTAGTTATGTATATTGTATATGGCTTGAATTTGAAAGTTAATTTTTGCTTTGGCCCTAAATAAATGAGAATCAAAATAAATATCATTATAATAATAAAAAAAGAAATATACACATGCACACACACACTCACACTGATTTCTGACCTTTGCATGAATGATGTATTTGGGTGAATATGTATATATTAGCTCACATACCCCTGAAGCAAATAAAATTTGAGCAGTATGTCCTAAAATGCTGGTGGTGATTGCTGAATGGAGAAGCTCTATGTGGGTGATACTATTTAACTTTGACCTTTTAGTATTGTCTATTGTTTTGGAAGTATGCTGAGTTAAGTGGTTTGCCAGAAATAAGTATGTGCATATAGGGCATTCGGGCATTTTGTGGTGTCACAAAACTTCAGGAAGAAATGGCTGGCCTGGGAGAATGGATATGTATTGGTCCTAAAAATTCCTTTTGCATGAGTCCAGCTTGTCCTTCCATTCTTTGTCTGCCTGTATCCCATGATGTTTATTTATAGTGCCAATTTTAAAAGGGTGGAAAAGGCCCTTGATCTTTGATTTCTCATGTTTAAAGATATATCTCTATCAATACTGTATGAAAATTTGCTTTCAAACACACCTGTTGTCAATAAATGAAGTACGGATGTTAACTGATGTTGCATTTCTAAATGTACCTATGCTTGTTTATATAGAGAGATACAAATTGAATCCATGGAGTAACTACTATGTATAAATGAGATTTAAGGAGAAAATTTGAAAAAAAATTAGGGAGAAAGTTTGATAAATTTAAAGGCTTATAATAGAGTCTACTAGATTCATGAAAACTAATATGTAGCATGTTGTTTACTCTGCACTAAAAGTTTACTCCAACCTAAAGTGTATGAACTATGTAGTCAAGTTTCTAAACATTTGTATGTTTAGAGAATTGCAGGGGAAGAGTTTTATACCATTATGCAAATATGTTGGGCTTTGATGCCACTCCCAGATTCAACAACATCAGTGTCACGTTATGTAAACATCTCTTTATCAGTTAGATTGCAAGTGGCAGTACATTTTTATAAGGTCTAAGGAAGCTTACATAAGAACAAATATTTTCACAAACAATCAAATGCCACTTTGAATAAGGGGCACAGCAGAGGAGATGCAATGGATATGTGTAATGTGTGCTAAATTTGTGATTGCCTTGGGCACTACTAAAGCCACACTGGGTAATTTCACTTGACAGCCAAAAAAGAGGAGCTAAAGAAATGTGGCAGTTTCACCTCCTGTGTCTATTCACAAACTCCCATGGTGACCTCATTAATCTTGGGGAGGAGAAGCACTCAGAAACTGGCTGTACAATGGCAAAATGGCTGCTTGCAAAAATCAAGACCTAGTCCATCTGCCACTGGTCTTCTTTATTCTGGTGTTTGGCAGCTTTTTAAGGGGCTGGGCCAAAGTAGAAAAATGCTGACTGTGCAGTGGTGAAGCAGCAGCCCATCATGCCCCACGTGTGCTATGTCTATCACCTATGGGATCGTGGGCTCTAGCTCCCCTGCCTCCTTCATGCTCCTTGTTCTCACCTTGTTCCTGGCAGCAGTGCTAAAGGGGGTACATTGCAGCACCACTGTGCCTCCCACCAAAGGCAACAAGCTATCCTTTTGTCATTTATAAGTTAGGTACATATGCCAGAGTTGCTAACTTCTGACTTCAGTATGAGTATCATAGATAATTTAGCTGGATTGGTACCCTTCGTTTGCCATGACTTGTGTTTTTATAATTGACCAGTAGTTCAATGATGAAGGACACTTGATGTCTTTAAATTTATATTCAACAAACTTTTATTAGGTGACTGACTTTGTTCCAGACAATGCTCTAGTCACTCTGATGTTTTTATCTCATTTAATTCTCATAATATTTCAAGTAGTGATGTGTCCACTTAAGAATAATTAAGTTAAGGATTTTTCTAGTATTCAATATTATGCCTTACCTAAATTTAAGGAGAAATATATTAACATTTTTACAAATAAAGTATTAAGTGACATAAAGATAAGTCAGTCGTCTTTTAAAAGGCATGTATTATTGTTAAAACCTTAATTAGGCATTGAGAAATATAACAAGGGCATGTTTCCTGATTAAGTACTATTAGAAGTCAAGACATAAGAGTTTGAATATGATAAAAATTAAGCATATATATGCAAAAACTAGTCATTAATCCTGTAGCAGGAATTACAGGAGGGGCCATGAGCCAGAAAGATGCAGACAGAACAAGGAGTGTCAATTGTCACAGGTACCAAAGAGAAGGGCAGTTCAAGATAGAGCAAGTGTTCAGCATTGTCAGACATGGAAGAGAGGCCCAGAATGATAGACTCAGGAAGTAGTCATAGGCTTTTGTAGTTGTGAGGTCAATGCTAACCTTGGCCATATTCCTTCATTTGAAACTTAAAGGGGCGAGGGTTGAGATGGAAGTGAAAGAGTAGAGAAGTACAAAATACGTGACAAAAATCAGCTTAAAGGAGGGAGGGTTTATTTTGGCTTACACTTTGAGGTTGTATCATAGAGAGGACAGGATTAGAGCAAGAACGTGAAGCAGCTGGTCACACTGAATCAACATGGAGTGATGAAAGCTGGTGGTCAGCTAGCTTTCTCCTTTTAATCCAGTCCAGGATGCCAGCCTGTGAGTGGAGCCTCTTACAGTTAAGGTGGGTCTTCATACCTCAGTTAACATAATTAATCCCTCACAGACAATTCTGGAGGCTTATTTCCCAGGTGAATGTGAGCTTGCGAAGTTGAGAGTCAACATAAACCGTCACACTAGGAAGTCTGGAGTACTTTTCCCCAACCCTAATTCAACCCCTGCGCTTTTCAATTTTAATGTTTGGTGACATTCCTGATTCACCAAAGCAATAGATATTTTCAGTTATCATTTCTTGAACTTTTTTTTGTTTGTTTTTTCGAGGTAGGGTCTCACTTTAGCCCAGGCTGACCTGGAATTCACTATGTAGTCTCAGGGTGGCCTCGAATTCACAGCGATCCTCCTACTTCTACCTCCCGAGTGCTGGGATTAAAGGTGTGCACCCACACACCCAGACCCATTCCTTTAACATTTTATCTCATCACAAATATTTTAAAATTAAGAATTATAGTGTAAACACTACTCCTAAGCCTCATGCCCTTGCTTGCATCCCTTTCTATTGCTTCTAGGATATTATTCCTCCATTGCCTTGCTATATCTTAAGTCATTCACTCCTTTTCCTTCAACTATAATTGTCCTAGAGACTCTTTCTTGTTTGGAACACTTCAAAAAACACTCCTTCCTTAAGGATGCCTTCTTTCAGGAAACCACACTTTTCTTTTTCTCCCCAGCAAAATCTTTGGAAAGACTATGTGGAAAGTGATGTCATTAGATGGGAGCCAGGTTCAGGAAATATGTGCCTTCATCTACTGCAGTCTCAAGCGTCTAGAACATGCAATCAAAAGAGAAACAGAATAGAGTTAGAAATGACACTACACATGAGGTAGGGACTTGTACTTTGGGTGACAATTAAGGTTCTTATTAGACTGACAATTTGCTTAGATTCAAAATTTAAATTATATCCTTTGTAGCAAGTTTTTTTAAAAAAACAAATTCCAGGGACATTGTGGGCCAAGATTATGTTTGGAACACAGTATATAGATTTCACTAATTACTGCTTTCCAGTTGCATGGTAGCATGCCGTTATGTACCTTGATGGCCATGCATGAGGTCACTACACTATCACTATCGGCGGGCGGGGGGGGGATAAGCTCAAAATGTTTTAAAACAAGAGAGATGTTTAGGATGTTGCTAGAAATTGTATACTACTTAAGACTAGTATGGAGGCAAGAAAAAGTTGATTTCCTGATTATAAACATAAGACATATTTATTGATAGAATAATTACATTTTTAAAAAAGTTTTATTTTTTATTTATTTTGATAGTGTCTTGTTATGTAGACCAGACTACATTGGAACTGCATGAGCTTCATTGGTGGAGTGACAGACATGTGGCCCTGCTTAGAAAAATCACTTTTAATCCCATCAGCTGGAGATACTGATTTTTATCATTTTGATGTATATTATTAAATAATTGTATCCTTCTGTCTATAATTCTTAGCGAAAATGCGATCATACTCACATATTTTCAAATTTTTTTCATCCTGACTGCCTTATGGATGTGATCATTTGGTTTTCTCTAACGTGATATTCAGTATACTACTCCATTGACTTACTATGCCTGCATAACCAATTTCTTCATGCTGTTTCTGTATTGTTTTCATCAGCTCAGGGTTGTTTTTTAGGTTACTGAGAACACCCTAAAAGAAGAATTAATATTGTAACTATTACTTAAGATAAGTTCTTAGAAGTATAACGAATAGCTTAAATTGTTCTCTTTCTGATATTTCCTCCCTGCTTTCCTTCCTTTCCCTCTCTCCCTTTCTTCATTTGTTTGTTTGCTTGTTCCTTCCTTCCTTTTTTTTTTTTTTTGGATTCTTTTGAGGTAGGGTCTCACTGTAGCCCAGGCTGACCTGGAATTTACTATGTAGTCTCAGGGTAGCCTTGAACTCACTGTGATCCTCCTACCTCTGCCTCACAAGTGCTGGGATTAAAGGCGTGCACCACCACGCCCAGCATGTTTTGGATTTTTGAGGTAGGGTCTCACACTGGCCCAGGCTGACCTGGAATTCACTATATAGTCTCAGGGTGGCCTCAAACTCACGGCAATCCTCCTACCTCTGCCTCTGGAGTGGTGGGATTAAAGGCGTACGCCACCATGCCTGGCTCTTTTTCCTTTCGTTTTCTCTCTCTCTCTTTTCCTGTATTTCTGTTTTGAGTCTGTTTTTTATTGTTGCAACTTACACTTAAAATCAGTTTTATCCTTGGAATTGCTATACTGTACATTTGTTATCAGATGTTTCACTTGTTTAGAGCATGGGTCAACAAGTCTACAGGCCAAATCCAGCCTGTGTCATATTTTTGTATGATCTCCATGCCAAAATGAATTTTTCATTTTTAAGTGGTAGAAGGACCTTTTAGGTTTTGAAAATAATGGTTTCCTATGTCATACAAAAATATGTGAAATTTAGCTTTCAATGTCAGTTAATAATATTCGTAGTAAAACCACAACTCTGTGTGTAAATCATCTGAAACTTTTTCCCCACTACTGTGACAGGGATGTCTGTTAATAATATTTGCTGCAAAACCACAACTCTGTCTATAAATCATCTGAAACTTTTTTCCCCACTAGTGGGACAGGGTGTAGTTCCAACAGAGACCACATGGACCAAGATGCATGCATGAGTTATTAGTAGGCTGTAAGAAAGTATGAAATGAGTGCTGTTTTAAATGAGAGGGGTTTAGAAAGTTGTTATAGTATCAGTTATTTAATTTGATTCCTGAATAATTGGTTCTTATTATCTAATTTAATATTGTAAATATGAACAAAACTGGGTTTATTTTTCAGCTGTAAAATGGGGCTGACAATAGCCTGGTATATTTGAGTGAGCTAATAATACATTTGTTGTATTTGAAATTGTGCCTGGGTCAAAACTGATTAGTAGTTTCATGAGAGGACTTTAAACTGTTTTCAAAATGTCCCATTAAAAAGGTATGCTAAGATGGGCGTGGTGGTGCACATCTTTAATCCCAGCACTCAGGAGGCAGAGGTAGGAGGATCCCCATGAGTTCAAGGCCACCCTGAGAATACAGAGTGAATTCCATGTCAGCCTGGGCTATAGTGAGACCCTACCTTGAAAAAAAAGTATGCTGTTCATTTCATATGTGAGAAGTTTGGGCATGTTTCTTTTGCAAAACTACATACATGTTTGATACACATACACCTTCTAAAATGATTATAAATGATTTCTCATATGACTGGAGTGGAAATTATTCTCCATCTTTGCCTTGCTGGCTTTGGCGGGACATCTTGTGGTACATCTTGGGGTTGCCTGTGGTTTAATGTGTTTTAATTCCTCTTCAAAGTCACTATTGGCAGCAGTTGTACTACAGATTACATGTGAGGAAATTCACTAAAGGAACCGATAAAAATTGGATTGGAGAAAGTCTATGTGGTAATTTGAATGGATGGCCCCCAATATCAAGATTTTATTACAGTTTGTAATTTAGATCTGCAGCCACCTGTCTGGAGGAGGTGTCAATGTGGGTGGATCCTAGGATTCAGCCCTAAGATGTGGGGGTGGATGTAGAATTCCAGTCTAAAGATAGGCAGAGTGCTTGACCTATGCTCTAAGTTCCTGAAGTGTGCTTTCTTGTGCTAGTGATTGTGGTATTTTCTCTCTCTGCTCAGGCCTGTGAAAGTGGGCCAGCTTCTTCTACCATTTTGGAACTTCCCCTGGATCTGTAAGCTTCAAGCAAATTTCCTTCTTTCCATAACTGTGCCTGGTTTGGAGGTTCATCCCAGCAACATAAGGCTGTCTACTATAGTCTATAAAGAGAAAAAGGACTTGAGAGAAAAGGGAAATGGGCAAAAGTAAAGATACTGGAATTCAATAAATGCTTAATTTTGAGTAGATGAACACAGATTATTTTAACATGCTTTTATATTCTATAATTAAAATAATAGAGAAAACATGGGCATTTAAGTACATAAGTAAGAATATCTTGACTCTCCAATTATTGCCATGCAATCAAAAGTTGGAGTTATAACTGTTTGATATAACTTGGGAGGTTCTTTTATTGCTATTCTTATACCGATGCTGATTTAAAATGTTCTCTTAGATCTTAGAAGTCTCTCCTTTCTTACCAGTACTAATGCAATAGTCCTTTTCTTCTTCTTCTACTGTTCCTGTCTCAGTCTTACCTGGAAAATATTTCACCTTACTTCACGAGTCATTCCTTGGATATACATTAATCCTGAAATATTCCAAATGATATTTTCTCTAGACCTTTTATTACAGGGTCATCTTTGACATTGGAAGGAATGCAAAGCAAAAAAATCAAATATAAGTTAGACAAATGAGTTATTTATGTCAGTTCTTAATTATCCATGTTGATGGAATGCAAAGTTGTTATGGTGACTGAAACATGTACGTTTTCAGTATTTTCCATGTTGGCTCTGAAATATTTTAGAACCTATCACAATATTTTCTTTGAACTATGAATTACTTAGATTACCTTTTCAGTTGCTGAATAAACCAATGGATAGATCTGTCTACTCTCTGTCTCTATGCCCTCTTCTTGTTATAGAATCTTGGGATGTTGAAAAGAACTTGTACTGCATACTAAAGCATTTATTTTGAATTTGTGAAAGTTCTTTTATGACTAATATGTGACTAGATTTCCAATTTCCCTATGTGTGCTTGGAAGGAATGTGTATTATCTAATTATTGGGTGCAGGATTGTATGTGGTTCAATTAGATCAGGCTTGTTAATTATGTAGTTCAAATCTCCTATGACTATATTCATTTTTTGCTTGATCTGTCACTTTCTGAGAGGCATATACTAAAACTCTCCTGCTATAATTGTAGATTTATGGATTTTTCCTTCTAAGTACATGATTTTTTTTTTTTTGGTCTTTCAAGGTAGGGTTTCATTGTAGCCCAGGCTGACCTGGAATTCACTATGAAGTCTCAGGGTAGCCTTGAACTCATCATGATTCTCCTACCTCTGCCTTCCAAATGCTAGAATTAAAGTCATGTGCCACCACTCCAGGCTAGTACATGATTTTTGTGTCACTTATTTTTAGGCTCCATACAGGTTAGTGATGGATTACATTTAATAACTATTTAACAAATGTCTATTTACTGATAAAATGAATAAAAATAAAATTTTAGACAAACACTTGCTTTTTACAAGTATTATAGAAATAGGGGGATAAAAAAACAAGAGAATTATATAGAAGTCTGAGGTAAAATCAAATATACCTAATATTCAAAAATAAAAAAGTACCAAATTGTGAATTATAGGCAAGTAAAACAATTTGAATGCCAATAGCATTGTATATATCAAAATTTGTAAAAGTTGAATGACAGAATTTCAATGATGGTTGCAGATCTTAGGAAAATCTTTACAATAAAGGTAGAATTTAAACTGAGCATGGATTGCTTCCTTGTTGTCAAGCCAATTCCATTTAGTAAAGATCCTAGAGTAGGCATGAGCCAGGATCCCTCATCCAGAGTGAATGATGGAAGGTGGATCAGCCATGAATGATGCAAAGGAAGATCTACTAACTTTACTCTAAAGAGAGGCAAGGATATGGTGCACTTCATGTGATTAGACCAAATTTTGGAAGAGCTCAACTATCAAAAAGTTACAATTCTGTGCACAATAATGATGCTTTATAGGTATAGCACTACCCCATCTTATGCTGGTTATAACATTTCATGCTTCTATGCATCCTAATGTCTCAAGTGTTAGTCCCTACCTATGGAGGAGGGAGGGGCAGAACAAAACTACTTTTAGAAATGAAAACGAGTAAGAAATGAACTCTTTTTTGCAAAAAAAAAAATATTCTAAAATTGGTGAGGATATTGGTTGACTATCAAGTGACTATAGTTAAAAAGCCCTTACATTGTTCACTTTAAAAGGTGAGTTATGTGGTCTATGAATTGTAGATCAAATTGTTTAAAATTATTAAAAATTAAGGGAGGGTAAATTCCTAAGCTGACAATCAAGTTCTTTTGTCAGTCCAGCATTTGTGACTACTTCAGGTTAGCATGAGTCCTTTGCCCACTGAAACCCTCATAAGTACATAGTTTTGAGCTTGAACAAAGTCTCCTCAACTATATCACCATTCTTCTTACAATAGTATTATCTCCTTTTAGAAACCATAACTGAAAATGTTTTAGCCTGCTATGAATTAGAGGAATTAAATTTGCCAGCTGCCTAAGGTAAGTAAAATGAAAAAATAATTTACCATCTGGTGCTCCATGGCAGATGGAGCAAGTAGCCTCCTAAGGTCCCTAGTGGAAGAGTGGAGACAGATCACAAACCTGGACTTTCCAATGGGTTTGGTTCATTTGTCTTCAGTGCAAGTCATCTGTGTTTTATTTAATTCAGCTGTATTGGAGACATATGATAGAATCTGAAAGATCTAAGAGCTGGGACATACCTTGGATCTCTATTTTGTAAAGGACCTCTGTCCATCTTCACTGAATCCTAGCCTTTTTGTCATCCACTGAGCCATTGCAAATGATCTAGGAAATTTAAAAAAATATGGCACATCTTATAAGAAATTGGATCTATCTATCTCTAGTGGAACTACCCTTGATTTACCTCCAATTACACAGATTTCCTCTGTCTATTTGACACAATCTCCTGTCTCTCCCATGCTGAATCATTCCAGTTTTTTATCATCAAGTAAAACATATTAGAGGTGATGACACATCTTGTGCCGCAATGTTTTTTAAGTTTTAAGGGGTCACATCTATTTGACTCTACTATGAACCATCCTGAATTAATAATAACCAAAGAGAAATCTCATGATTTTGATTTACCTGAGGCATTCTTTATGATTAGGGAACCTCTTCCCCTGTCTCTATACCCGTATCTAGTGCCTTCATTCATGTAACTAAATAGGTAAATAGGTGGTGTGTGTGCACGCGCACACGTGCACACATGTGACCAAACACATGTATATGCCTCTGGGTATATAGATAAATATATATTAAAGTTGATAACTATTTACTATTAAATCTTTCAAAAGAATGTGAAAGCTATTTATCTCAAAAGATTGTTTTGGTTTGAGAGAAGGATATAAGTATTTTGGAAAAACATAAAAACAAATGTGATGTTGACTAAAGTAAGTTAGGGCATTGGTATCTCTTTTTAGCACACATTTTGAAATTTATGTTATTAGCATACAAAAATTAGGTTTCATTATGGTGTTTTCAAATAATTGTCTTTGTTTCCTTTTGCCTCTTTCCCCCTTCCCGTTTCCCTTTAGACATCCAGCGTGGCCTCCTTTCTGCTTTCATGCTTCATCTTTCCTCTGCCCTTCACATCTTTCCACCTCTAGTTCCCCCTCCTGATAGCCTGTCTAAACTCAGCCATAAAAAATTTCAGGGTTGTAGGGATTGCTCAGTGGTTAAGGTGCTTGTCTGTAAAGCCTAAGGACTGCAGTTCAATTGTACCCACATAAAGCAAGCTGCACAAAGTGACATATGCATCTAGAACTACTTTGTAGTGGCTAGAGGTCCTGGCATGCTGATTCTGTCTGTCTGTCTCTCTCTCTTTTTTTCTCTCTCTCTTTAAAATAAATAAAATATGTAAAAAACATGCCAAGTTAGGATCCACATGAGAGAACTCATGTGATTTTTATCTTTCTGCTCCCATGTTACCTTACTTCATATAAATTCTCTCCAATTCTACCCATTTTCCTGTAGAGTTCATAACTTCAGTTTTCTTTATAGCTGAATAAATCTCCATTATGTGTATGTACTACATTTTCCTTATATACTTATCAGTTGATGGACATTTATGTTGAATGCATAACCTAGCTATTATGAACACAGAACCAGTAAACATTGATGTGCATCTGTATTTAAGAAAAAAAAAACAGACACTAAAATTAGAACATGATCATGTTTGTATGGCATGAAGGGAAAGCAACTGTCGCTTAAGTGGCACATTTCTTTTCAGATTTCCACAAGATAGACAAGCTGGAAGCATGCTGGGACCTTGGGTTGGAGAGAAAGTACAACCTAGATAGGATATCAGTAGGGAAGCCATGGGCTTGGCCCTGAGGCACCTCACAGACTCATCTCAAGTACTATTGTGTAGCCAAATGCTAAAGCAAATAAAATATGTTCTAGTTATGCTTCAGAGACTTCCCAAGCCCAGCTGCCTTGCTTCCTCCTCCCTTTGCTGCTTTTGCCAAGAAAGAGTTAGAAGGGGAAGGCTAGAGTTCATGAAAGACTGAGCAAATGTTGTCATTGAATTTTATATGAAACAATTTTATTTATACCTGGAAAAGTTTGGATTGCCTTCCCTCTCTGTTTCTTAGAAACTTCAGGCTGGGAGGGAACTGGGAAGGTGAAGAAGGCTTGATCTTTGCCTGACCTTGGGAAATTGGTTCAACTTTCTTAGAATCAACTTCTGTATTTTTAAAATGAGGGATAGAAATGATCTGTTCTTTGCCCATATTGCTTATTATCAAAATAAAGAGCACCAAAAGTATATTTTAAACTCCTGTGCATGCTCAAGTAATTCAAATTTATGTGGGACTAAAATGTTTAGTTCAAGTAAAAGAAGAGAAACATAATGCAAAAAATGTTTTGACATATTTCAAATTGTGAATATCAAGGAAAAATTATGCACATTGATAAGAGTACATGGACAGAGGTACTTATGGTTAAGGATAAAATGAAACTACTTTAATGTTTTTTTAATTTATTTATGAATGACAGAAAAAGATAATATGAATGGGCTCACCATTGCCTCCAGCCACTGCAAACAAATTCTAGACACATGAGCTACCTTGTGCATCTGGCTTATGTGGGTAATGGGGAGTCAAACCTGGGTCCTTAGGCAAGTACCTTAACTGATGAGCCATCTTTTCAGCCCCCTGATACTAGTTTTATTGAGGATAACATGGCAGTAGTCATGACAACCTGGAAAATTTGTGAGACCTTTGATCTAGTAGTTTACTCTGGAGGAATTCATTTGAAGTAAAGATACAAAGATGTGCATTTAGTGATTAAAAAAATCAGCCAAGGGTGATGGTGCATGCCTTTAATTACAACACTCAGGAGGTAGAGGTAGGATGATTGCTATGAGTTCGAGGCCAACCTGAGACTATATAGTGAATTCTAGGTTAGCCTGGGCTAGTGTGAGACCCTACCTCAAAACAACAACAACAAAATATCATTATCACACAAAGAATTGGGTTTTATTGTGGTATTTTCAATTTTCTTTTCTTCCCTTTTCACCTCTTTCCCCCTTCCACTCTTCCTTTGCAATCCACAACTTTGATTACTTTCTACTTTCATACTACATGTTTCCTTTTGTTTTTCCCCACTTCTTGCCACTCCCCATTCTCTTCTTATGGTCTCCTAACTCAAATCATATTCACAATACCTAGAAAATGGAATCAACTTAAATGTCCTAGTTGGACTCAACTGATGACTGAATAATGAAAATGTATTACATGTACACAGTAGAATGTTACTCAGTTGTAAAGAAAAATACAGTAATAAAAATTTCAGGAAGCCAGGCATGGTGGTGCATGCTTTTAATCCCAGCACTCGGGAGGCAGAGGTAAGAGGATTGCTGTGAGTTTGAGGCCAGCCTGAGAATACATAGTGAATTCCAGGTCAGCCTGGACTAGAGTGAGACCCTGCCTCAAAAAAACAAAACAAAAAAAATTCAGGAAAATGGACGGAATTGGATAGAATTATATTAAGTGAAGTAATCAAAGCCGTTTTTTTTTTTTTACAAGCAAGTTTGTTGAAGATTTATTTGAGATGCAAAGCCAGTAATAGTATGTGTATGTGTGTGTATATGTTTCCCCCAAATTCATATTTTGAAGCACTTGGAAAGGGTGAAACCATGGGAGGTGATTAGATTTAGATATAGGCACAAGGGTCAGGCCTCCATGGTAAGAGTAGTGCTCTCCTAAGAAGAGCAGAAGACATCAAAACTTCATGTTGCTTCCTTGTGATGATTTGGCAAGAAGGCATCCATCAGCAATGAGGAAGCTATCTTCACCAGAAATAGTTTCAATAATTTTAAATGCATAGGTTCTATGATCAAAGGTTGAGCCAGTTGTCATAATAATCAGAGTAATAAAATGTAGTTGCTATTTATGTAGACTCTACTGGTACCTGACACTGAGAGTGATTCTTTTATATCTTAATTCACCTATGTTTGAGGACAATACTTTGTGTCACTTAATCTCTTGCGGTACTGAGCAATGAACCCCAGTCTTCAAGCATGGTAGCTCAGTGCTTTACAGCTGAGTTACATTCCTCATCCTTTTTAAATTTGATTTGAGATGGGGTCTTGTCAAGTTGCCCAGGGTGGCCTGGAACTCATTGTTCTATCTCAGTCTCCTGAGTAGCTGGGATTACAGGTATATGCCACCCTGTCTGACGTCAGTTAATCTGTATTAGACTTTTTGGAAGGGTGAGGACTATTTCAACTTGAGAGATATGAAAGATGTAAAATATGGTTCTGAGGGATTAAAGCACTTAATAATCAAATAGCTGTGACATGTACAAGAGGGGGATTTAGTTTGTCTATTTATTTTCTTGTCATCATGTGCCTGCTGGATATAGTAAAGGGTGTTATTCAGCTGTGAGTTTATCCCCAAGTTAGCTATAGTTTTAGAGACATATGTGAAACATAAATGAAAACTTCTTTACTCCTAGAGTTGATTACTTTGGATAAGATAGAGTAGATGACAAGAAGAGATATTTTCTAAGTTTTATTTTGAAATAATTTTAGGCCTTTGGATAAGTAATGTTAATATTGAGTTCATGTACACCATTCATTCAGTTTCCCCTAATTTTAACACTTGTATTGTCATTGTATGTTTATATAAACTAGAAAGCAAATATTGATACAATATGATTAACTAAACTACAGATTCCATTGGGATTTTCCTACTTATTTTATTAATATCCTTTTCCAAGTCAGAAATCCCAGCCAGGATCTTTCATCACCTTTACCTTTTGTATCTCCATCTCTTCTTGTCTATCACAGTTCTGCCTTTTCTTGTCTTGACTTTGATACTTTTTTTTTTTTTTTTTTTTTTTTTGGTTTTTCGAGGTAAGGTTTCATTCTAGACCAGGCTGACCTGGAATTCACTCTGTAGTCTCAGGGTGGCCTCAAACTCATGGTGATCCTCCTACCTCTGCCTCCCGAGTGCTGGGATTAAAGGCGTGCGCCACCATGCCTGGCTATTGACTTTGATACTTTAAAGGAATAATGCATAGGTATTCTGATTCTCTCTCGTTCTCCTCCACTTTTTCTCTTTCATCCCTCCCTCCTTTCTTCTCTCTTTCTGAGAGATTTAATGCAATACCTTAGTACATGAGATGCAAATGTTCTACCAGTTCAACACACCTATATATTTCATAAAGTTTCATAATAATCAAGTTCAAATTGATAGCATGTCCTTCCTAGTGAGTCATATAAGAGGTATCTGATTTTGTTGTCTCATGAGTGGTGATGTGCACTTCAATCACTTCTGTGGTATGGTGTCACCAGTCATTTCTATATATTCTTAATTCTCAAATTAAAAGCTTAATGACTAAAAACATGATGGAAAAACTGGAAAAAAGCAGGGCAGGGCATGGTGGCACATACCTTTAGTCACACTAATCAGCAGCAGAGGAGGATCACTGTGATTTGAGGCCAACCTGACTACATAGTGAATTCCAGGTCAGCCTGGGCTACAGTAAGATCAGACCTCAAAAAAAAAAAAAAAAAAAAAAAAGAAAGAAAGAAAGAAAGAAAGAAAGAAAGAAAGAAAGAAACCCTCCCAAAACTGGAGAAAATAAACAGATAACACACACAATAACACACTATAAACATGAAAATATTTAAACTCAATTAGAAAATTTCATGTTAAGACACTACTAATATGATATTTAACTCCTATTAAGCTGACAAAATTTATGTCTGACAAGATATTATTTTGGCCAACTATCAGAAAATGACTATTTTCATACCTGTTGAGGAATATATAAACCAGATTCACACTGTATTGCCTGTGTTAACTTGTTATTATCTTGCCCAAGCCTCTGTGTACCTTTGACTGCTGGCATGCACCATGGCAGCTGGGAAATGGAAACTTTTTCAAGTACATACTTGAGAGGTTATGCAGTGAATGTAACAGAAATGTGTTTTTCCCCTAGTGACATGTGGGGAAAGACTGCTTTACAGTGTTCTTGAAGGTAACTGAGTAACATAAGTTATATAGCTTTTATAAGTACTTGAAACAATTTCTAAAATCTTCCCTCCTTCTATTTTTTATCTTTAAAAGTAATATAGTCATAATAAGAAGCCTGGAGAAGCCACCTATTTCCATTGTTATTGCTGTCATCATCTTTGCTTCCCCCCTCCTATTCTGTACCTGAACCAATGATCTTATCTTTCTTTAAAAGGAAAGTAGAGCTAAAGATTCCTAAAGGTCAGAGACAAAAAGAACCTTAGAGATGATATAAAAATAACCCATGCATGAATGATTTGGGGGAGAAAATGAGGTACAGAGATGGACAGAGATGTGCCCACTTCATACAATGAGGTAAAACAGGAAGCAAGATCTTTTGCCAGGGTCCTGTATCAGACCTACAGTACACATGCAATGTATATGTGAGAACAATAACAACCACTTCTGTCAATGAGTGTAAGAGTTTCCAGGTTTATCTATTGACTTTTACTTCAAAGCACCATATTTGGGGGGAGGAATGCATTCTTGTGCTCAGTAGCCACCCTCAACAGCCTCATCATGTTAAGTGTGGGTTGACTACTAACTTCTAGGCTAGCTCCATTATGTTTTCATCCTAATGGTTTAATACATCCATTGGTCTGCAGTAGACTTGGCTTCTCCATTTCAAAGGAAGTTTGGGCCGTATACAATTTCCAAAGACAACTAGATTACAAGCCTGTGGGATTAGAATCCAGTCTGTGCTCCCCTAAGGAAGAGAGGCTTTGTTTGCTCAAAGATTTGGTCTATGTATACCTAGAAGATTGTGTCTTATGTCAAGGGGACATCTTCTCTAATTTATATAGCTCGCCTTATTGGTTAGTGCATGCCCTGCTGAGGACTCAAAACCCAATGTAAAGCTTTTGTCCTCCATCTTTACTTAAAACCTCTGTATTTTTCTGTGTTTATTATGAATGCTGGAAGAGATTTTTAGAAAAAACCCAATCCAAGTATTATGCATTGTAGACCAGAATTTTGTCTCCCCATGGTTAAGTACTATACATATTGTCAAACAAAATATAAACCAAAAGGTATCATGCAAAGCATGTCTTCAAAAAGAGAAAATCTAAGCTGGATGTGGTGGCGCATGCCTTTAATCCCAGCACTCAGGAGGCTGAGGTAGGAGGATTGCTGTGAGTTTGAGGCCACCCTGGGACTGCAGAATGAATTCCAGGTCAGCCTGGACCAGAGTGAGACCCTACCTCGGAAAACCCGAGAGAGAGAGAAGAGAGAGAGAGAGAGAGAGAGAGAGAGAGAGAGAGAGATCTGTAATTTCTCAAATATTAGGAAGCCTCTAATCCTAAAAACAAACTGTCAGACAGCTATTTTTTTGTTTTAAAAAATGTTTAATAATCATTTTTTAAATAAATGTGAGTTGAAGAGATGTTACAAGTCTTCCAGCCTAAGTCCTATTCTACAGTACCCACATAAAGCCAGACACAAAGGAGTGATGTGCATCTGTGATCCCAATTTAGATTTCCTCTTAAGTGATTTCTTAGGCAGCAAACCTACTAGAATGCTGAAAAGGTTTGGCTATCTTTAAAATAGCTGTCTGAAGTTAAAGTCTAGAATCTGCCTATAAATTTCTAGACTTTAACTTCAGACAGCTATTTTAAAGATAGCCAAACCTTTTCAGCATTCTAGTAGGTTTGCTGCCTGAGAAATCACTTAAGAGGAAATCTATGTAAAAGCTTCAATAATTCAAGGCTTGTGGATATTGTGGCTTATTTTGAGTCTCTCACCTTAAATATGGAGGTTTTAATGTGACCTAGGGTCCTGACATGGTTTAGAGTTTGATAATTTTGGTTATTTTTCTTATTTTCCTCACATTAATTATATAACTAGGCAGATCATTTAACCCTGTTGTGATATATATCTTGCTCTTTTTTTACCACTTAGCAGTAAAGTATGAATATTTTCCCATGTCATTATCATTATACATCATTTTTTACATCTGCATAGAATTCATTGTGTGGCACAACTCTTAAATTTAATGTTTCCTATTATGGTATAATGTCTATGTTATTTCTCATAACTGTGATTATTTCCATTGTATCTCTACCTCTCTTAGCCTTCTAATTATGAATGTTATTTTCAAAGTGGATCTGTCTATTCTTGATGTTTATGACAGCACCGGAAAGTTGTTGTAGCTCGGAAATTGTTAAATATGAAAGTTAATACTAATAGTTGCTGTTTATTTAGCACTTTATATGCCTGAACTTTTCTGTGGAAATACTTTAGGTTAGGAAACTTGGTGTATTTGTGTGTATCCATATCCATATATACATATATGTACATGAGTGGGGAGTCCAGAGGAGAGCCTTGAGTGTCATTTCTCAGGCATTGTGCACCTTATATTGAGACGGGGTCTCTAACTGGCCTACAGTTCACCAAGTAGGATAGACTGACTGGCCAGTCAATTCCTGGGATCTGTCTCTTCCTCCTCAAAGGTAGGATTACAAGTACATAATACATGGCCAGCTATTTTTTTTTTTTTTACCTTGACTCTGGGGATCAAATTCAGGTCCTTATGCTGTATAGCAAGTACTTTACCCACTGAGTTATCTCCCCAGTCCATAGATTAGGAAATTGTTAAGAGATCTCCAACTGTCTACCCCAGCTGTGTGGAACTCCAGTGAGGCTCTTTTGAGAAGCATGGTCATGTTGAGCATAGCCTTCCAGTGTTCTGGACAGGATGTCATGGTAGTAAAACAAAGCTCAAGGACACCAAATCAGTTGCTACAGGGAATTCTGTATTGATCAATTGCTTCCATGGGTTCCAGGTTTTTTCTTTATATAGTTAATATTAACTATGTCTGATAGGTATATAAGTACCACTTCTCTCATCAGTATTCCTTGTTGCAGATGCTTAAAATATGTCTTCAGGGACTGGAGAGACAGCTTAACTGTTAAGGTGCTTGCCTGCAAAGCCTAAGGACCCAGGTTCATTTCCCCAATACTCGTGTAACGCCAGATGCACAAGGTGAAACACACATCTGGAGTTCGTTTGCAGTGGCTAGAGGCCCTAGTGCACCCATTCTCTCTCTCTCTCTCTCTGCTTTTTCCTCTCTTCCTCTCTTTTTCAAATCAATCAATCAATCAATAAATAAATAAATAATGTGTTATTTTTAAAATGTCTTCAGCATAAAAACTTATTTCCCAACATTCTGTAGCAGAACATATATTTATTTCATCTACATATGGTAGCAAGCAGCTAAGGATACACGTTAAAAGAGAAGATGATGCAAAACAAAAACCATAGTCTTCATCTTCTAAAACTCTTACACATCATTATCAATTTCTGTGTTACTCAGTGATCACTGGAAAACTTTATAAACCTCTGGGTGGCCTGAAGGCTAAGTATCGAAATTCTGAGCTACAATAATGAATACCACAACAAGGGCTGGAGTGATGGCTTAGCAGCTAGGGCACTTGCATACAAAGCCGAAGGACCCAGGTTCTATTCCCCAGTACCCTCATAAACCAGATGTACAAGGTGGCACATGTGTCTGGATTTCATTTGCAGTGGCTAGAGGCCCTGGTGTGGCCATATTTATTCATTCATTTTCTCTCTATCTCTCAAGTAAATAAATAAAATGTTTTAAAAAGAATGCAACAAAGGTTCATACCTAGGCATTGGTTTGCAATTTTCTTTTTCATCTTCTATTTACACATCCAGCTTCCATTTATGATGTTCCCATCTCCTATGTCTTCAATTGTATTTTAAAAGGTTGTAACAAGGTAGATTAGCTCCCCTTTCACCTGGGTTGTAAATGAAGTGTTTGTGTTCCAGAAGGAGAGGATATTTAGACTCCCTGTGTCATGTATATGTTATAGTCATGTAATCTAATGTTTGTAAACTTCTTTAAGCTTCTTGCTTCTGTAAGCTAATAGAGGAGCAGAACCATTTCGAATGATAATATTTTTGTTCAGATCTTGGAGCTTTTTAGAAAAATAGTCACAGGTTTTGTTATTTTTTAATCTGTGTGCTTCCCTGTGTTTTGGATACCCCAGCAGAGAAGCCTATAATAATGACAAGTCATTGTTATTCAGTGCAGATCATTCATACAGCAAATAATTATGGAACACTTCCTATGTGCTTTTTCACCTGTAATGAAAACCAGAAATCTGGTTTGCTGCCTTAATTATCAAGTTAGTGTACTATGGAAAGTGGGGCCATTAGAGGGTCATTAGCATATGGTTTGTTGAAGCTGGAGAGCAGATGATATTCACAGCAGGAGTGAGTGTAGATGTATAAGAGAAAGGGGTTCATGAAACAGCTTGTGGAACACAAGACCTAAACTAAGTATATGTAAGTAAAAAAGCCCACCACAGAAGACTTCTAGAGAATCTTGTGAGCTAAGTAGAAAATGATTCATCATAAGGACCTCTACTTTATCTAATTTTGTAGCTAATAAAAACTCATTTTGGTCAATGTTGAGATTATTCAATTAAGTGAACACCAGCAACCAAATCTTTGTTTAGCTGAATGTGAGTTGAAGTGGAATTTCAGTAATTATTATTGTTATTTTTATTTTTAATCTAAGCCTAGAAATACCTCCATGGAGCTCTATATCTTGAACTACTTGCAGGACTTGCATCTTCCATTTTTGCTTTGATGCTGGATACAGATTCCAGTAGTCCCGGCCAGGTATTTAAAGTGAGCCTGAGGGTTATTACTAGGTTAGAACCACTGTTTAGGAACTAATTCAATAAAGGGAGGGGAAGGATGAGGCAGACAGAGTGATGAACTAGGGAGATGTGAATATTTAAACTCCTTAGCTCCCTTCAACAGAGGATGGTTCCTCACACTCCTACCAGAAGTGCTGCTATCTTTGTTGATGTGCAATACCTCAGAGCAACCTTCATTAGGCCTTTGCTGTCTTTTGCCCATATGCTCAGTTCCTCAGAATGTAGGGGGTCAAATCTCTTGGTGTGTTAAATAAATGAACCATTTAATTCAGTCTATGTCTCCACATATTTTTTAAAAGCTACATTTTCTTTGCTTTCTTCTAAAGATTTTTGAAGTTTTGCTCATTTTAAATATTTATTGCCAAACAACATTATAAAACTATTAAAGATTTGCCTGAAGGATTAGCAAAATGAGCGACTTTAAAAATGTCTCTTCCATTTACACTAACTTTCTATGTTTTCTTCCTATGTCTTTTTATTTCCACACACTGTCCATAAGCTCATGTGAGAAAAATATCAAATGTAACATATTTCTATTTTTAAAATGGATTCAATAGGAAAGTAGATTATCTCATATAAATTTATTCTAGCGCCAATTTAGTTGATATATGAGCATTTACATAATGTTTACATTATGTAGGGAAATGTGCCTGTCTCTCTTCCCACATGAGGCTGTACATCCTAATGTTGAAATAATTCATTGTATTTGTTAACTGAGAAGCAGGCAAATTCCGCTTTAAGTACATATTGTACACTAAAGAAAGGATGGGTGCATTGCTAGTAGTTTCAGTTTCTACCTATGCCATTTACTCATTGTTTGACCTTGAATCAGTCTTGTGTCCCATTTTCTTCATTAATAAAAGAAAATAAATTGCACTAGATGAAACCACAGTACTGTTTTGGTTGTAATTTCCATGACCAGGCATGCAAATTGGCATCATTGCTTCCATTGAACAAAAGAAATGAAATAAAATGTAAACATATCCTACCAGGTTCCAAGCACAAAGGTGGGAAAACAGAATGGTTACTGCTATGAGCTCTAGAGCTAATTTGTTGAGATTTGAGCCTTATCTCTATATCTCTGTAATGCAAAAACTGTGTGACTTTAGGAGAGTTCTTCAATTTCTTTATGCCTCAGTTTTCTAATTTGTCAAATCCATATAATAGTAGTGCTTAGTTGTAAGGGTGAGCATAAAAATGAGTTGGTATATGTCAAGATTCAGTGGTGTACTATAAACAGGGTGCTATTTTATCAAATAATCAATCTATTGATATATATGTAGATTATATAGCATCAGTTTTTAGTGATTAAGCAGAGTTTTACACTATAACTCAGACTCTCCCAGTACATGTAAGTATGATCACTTAAGCTAGGTTTGAGTAGTCTTTTTAATCTTTTAAAACAACTTATAGAAAAATAATTATGTTTTAATGTTTATGATTAGGGGGCTGCTGTTCTAAATGATCATAGTCTCTTCTAATATTATGTCAGTATTAATTATTTGACTAAGAAAAAGATACTTTTTTGAAAATTACTTATATTCAAATAACAATAATTTGCGTAATAAGTCATTTCTTTAAAATTAGAATTAGGGGCTGGAGAGATGGCTCAGTGTTTTAGAGCACTTGCAATGCAAACATGAAGATCTGCTGATGCCTGAAAGACTGCTGGAGTTCACTCTCTGGCATTCATGTAAAAGCAACATGTAGCCATGCACATCTGTAACCCCAGCACTGTGGGGAACAGAAGCTAGAGAGTTGTCAGAGCTCACAAGAAAACTACAAGCTCCATGATCAGTACAAGACTCTAGCTCAAGAAATAATGGGCAGAAGAGTAATGGAGGTGGACACCAAAAATTCTTCTCTGGCCACCACAAGCAAGCAAACTGGGAAGTGCACAGGGTTACCATAAAGATATATGCATGTATATATACCACACACGCCACACATACAAAGATTAGCATTAATCAAATTGGAAACCATGTTCAGCAGTCACTTATTTGTAGATAACCATCTTCCTGGAGTTCAGGGATAGTGGAGGTCCTTTTTAGATGGCCTTTGGCAAGAGTCTGAGTGGTTTGCTTTTGTCCCGGATTCTCAGCTATCAGGATGCAGCCACAGGGTCAAATAACTCCATGTAGGTTTTGCCTAGAGTCCCAGAGTAACCTAGGATCAGACTCATTCCTAGCTTTGATCTGTTTGGCTATGACATTTCTAAACTTCTGCATTGTATTCACTAAGGGCTGGTAAGGACTTTGAATTAATGGATCACATTTTTATCCTTTTTTTATTGCTTTGAACAAATACCTTACCAGAAGTACTTTGTGGAAGGAAAAGGTTTTAATGCAGCTTACAAGCAAAATGCTGCTCTTTGTTACATAGTAGTCAAAACTTGTTAGTTGTTCTTAACAAAATAGAAAAAAAGACTGAAATCTATCCTCTTAACAAGATTTTAAGTGTGTGATACTCACTGATAACTGTAGGCACAAAGTCATAGTCTTCATATTTCTGAAATTTCACTGCAGCTGAGAAGCAATTCCCCATTAGCTACCAACCCCATACTCTGGCACCTGCCATTTTACCTTTTCTGTCCCTCTGCCTGGATAGTGTGTGTATGAGAGAGAGAGAGAGAGAGAGAGAGAGAGAGAGAGTCGTGCTTGACAAAGCCTGATGGCTCAGGGTTCAATTCCCTAATACCCATGTAAGGCAAGATGTACAATTGTGCATGCATCTTGAGTTTTGTTTGCAGTGGCAGGAGGCCCCGTTGAGCCTGTGTTTGCTCTTTCTCTCTCTCTCAAATTAAAAAAAAAATTAAAAAGAATTTTATCAAAATTATAGTCTACAACAGGCTTTCCATCATTTTAAATGCTGAATAATATCCTATTTGTGAACATACCACATTTTGTTGATCCCATATTTTAGCTATTGAGAATATGTTGCAGTGAACAGAGTCGAGAAAATATTTCTTCAACATATGGATTTCATTTAGTTTGGATATATTCCCAGTGATGGGGTTGCTGGGTCATATGGTTGTTGTAGTTTCTGTTTTCTCAGGAAACATCACATTATTTTTCCATATGAATAACAGCATCATTGTTTTATTCCTATCAAGATTTGAGTAGATATTTCTTTATAAAAAAATACCCAAATTCCCAAGAGACCCATGAATAAAACATAAATATGCCACCCCCATTTTATATATAGTGAGACATGAGGGTCAGAGAAGAATGAAATCTAGCCGAGGACTATTTGCTAGGTGGTAATAGAGCTGAAGTGAGCAATTCAGCCATCTGACTCCTGGACCATGTTTTACCCATTTTAACTTGTGCTGTATTTTGCTGGGCTATTAGATCACATGTAAGGATTTTATTATACTGGCTTATGGAGGCATGGGTTCTAGAATATTTGGCCTAAATTATCCTTTGTTTTTTTTTTCTTGTGAAACTTAACAACATCCTGAGTTTCCATGCAGCAATCCATTTCATGCTGAGAACGCTTAAACCCAATTTTCCTGTTTATAATCCAGAAAAGTTTGGAGCTTTCTATATGTCAATATAATGCTACAACTGGAAAATTCCATACAGTGAAACTATGATTTATAGACAAAATTGATAGAAATACTGTATAAATAACTTAAGTTTATAAGTTTATAATAATAAGGTGTGTATAAAAGATAAATCAATTTTGTATTCAGGCTTGAGTTCTATACCCAAGTATCCAAATATCCCCCAAGTAAACAAATCCAAAAAACATTTCTGGTCCCAAGTGTTTCTTTTAAGAGATAGATACTCAGTCCGGACTAAAATTTGCAATCCATTCTGCCCCATAACCAATAATTTCTTCCTAATTCTGCAACATACATTCTGATTTTTCATTCTGTACTCTTTGGTTTGTCTTAGCATAGATGGGTCCTGGCTGTGCAAGGGCTGGGTAAAGAATATGAGATCAAATCAAATAAGGAAGAGATAATAGTATCAAATTAAAGGAACTGGTGTATATTGAATTCAAAGAAAAATATAATTCATTCCAGACCTTACCATATTATAACTACACTCCTACTCTCATAAAATCCTGAAAACACTTCCAAACATAGTATTTCATAAACCTGTCTTCACTCTGTCTCTTATCATATTCACATTTCCAGCTTTAAGGACCATTCCCCTACTCTGATGAAATTGATCAACCTAAAATCGCCTCTTCAGCTGAGAATATTATACCACCAGTCAAGCCCTCTCTTGCAAACTACAATCTTACTCTTGTGGCCCACTCCAATAGTACTGAACATAACATTCTTCACTCTCCCCAGACTTGCCATACTATTGGTCTCTGCTTAGATGCCCACTCTTATCCTTGATCTTGACAAAATTTTTGTTAACTAATTATGAAAGTCAGATCTAAGGCAGGGAGTAGGAACAAAATATCCAATGAATCAAGACTTATACGACAGGAGTAGAGAAATCAGAGGTGAAAGAAAGACTGAAGAGGGGCTGAAAAGAGATTGCTTAGTGGTTAAAGTGCTTGGATGCAAAGCAAAAGGACCTCAGTTTGATTCCCCAGGACCCACATAAACCAGATGCACCAGGTGGCACATGCATCTGGAGTTCGTTTGCAGTGGCTAGAGGCCCTGGTGCATCCATTCATATTCTCTATCTCTCTCTCCCCCCTTTCTCTCTTAAATAAAAAAATAAAAAAGAATAAAAAGTTTGATTTTAGAATGGCATTATAGCATGCTGCTAGGAATGAGTTGAATGAGCTAGGCTGCTCTTGAATTTTCAAACTCTGTTTACTATGGCCAAAATCACCTGAACTTGAAGGATGGGATTGATTGAACATTGCCTAGAATGGAAATGGAGTTTGTCTGTGGGCCTTTAATTAAATATCTTCTTCATGCTAATATCTAGCTGGCATTTGCTTAATATATGATCATTTATTCAGGATGACTTGTGTATTCATTTTATTATTTTTATTTGAGGCAGAGAGAAGGGGGGAGGAAAGAGAGAGTGAGAATGGGCATGCCAGGGCCTCTAGTAACTGCAAATGAACTCCAGATGCATGCACCACCTTGAGCATCTGGCTTACGTGGGACCTGGAGAATTGAACCTGGGTCCTTAGGCTTCACAGGCAAGCACCTTAACCACTAAGCCATCTCTCCAGCCCACTCTTGTATTTTTTTTTCTATCATGGCTTAGTGAGACCTGATTCCTGAGTGCATCTTTTGCCATCAGAATAAGCCTCCACCCTCATGTACTGTGGAGTCTCACTGGACCTGTTCTTTCATTCCTCCTTACTTTGTACTGGATATTTCTCCACTTATAGCACCCATTCCCTCTGACTTTGTGCCATCTTCCAGTTTTAGCACAGGCATTACTTTGTTAAGACAGCTTTTCTTGGTCATCCTAGACTTCCGGGGGTGTTTCTTTTCTGCATTCTCTGAACCCTCCATCTTAAGGCATCAATGTAATAATAGGGAAATCAACAAAACTATCAGATTTGCTACTGATCTCATCTCCTATTGAAATGTGAGCTTGTGGAGGGTAGAGACTATAGATTATTGATTTTTTTTTTAATATTTCTCATGTTTAACCCAAGGCCTAGCACATATAAAAATTTAAATGTCTATTTTTGTGATATGTGAATGGAAATATTATTCATATTTATCCTGTGTGCTCCATTTGGCCAGATTTCACACTTCTTCTACTGTATTCGTCTGCAAACTGGATACATAAATCACCAAAATGTATGAACATCAACAAATAAACCCTGTTAGTGTTTATATAGGAAACAAATTGGGTTTTGTTTAACATGATTTTCTTCTGTACATTACTTGCCATCAATAATCAAAAAGTACTCTAGAAGCATCCATAGTGCTGACTGTCATTACTGTTCTCTGGAGATTATTAGCATTTATCAACCAGCTGTTCCATGTGAAGAGCTTAGGAGTTGTTTCCCATTTTGTAGCTAATTGCAGGAACAAAGTGGCAACTAATGCAAAATTTGATTTTGAAGAGAAAACATTCTCTCCCTAATGAAGTCCACATGGTAAAGACAACATGAAATTATTACTCATCAGCATTCATGAGCCAGGAGACAAATGAAGTTGTAGATTCTTTCTGATTCCTAGTTAAGAATCTGAACAGCAATGATGTTACTCACTTTAAGGAAATTTGAAAAATACACTGATACAAATGCTAAAGGTATAAAATCAAATGAGTTTTTGCATGAGGATTAAAAGGAATAGGTAAAAAGTGCCTCAGAATATTAGAGAAGCCCTGATTGATAATGATGGTGCTTTTATGAATATCTCACTCATTCATCTTTTTTGTTTATATCATCTCCTTTAAAAGTATAAACTTGTTTTTAACAAACTAGATAACTGTTGCTAATATTAAGGTGTGTTTGTATGTTTTGTATGTTTTGTATGTTTTGTATGTTTGTATGTTGTATGTGTTTGTATGTGTTTGTATGGCTTAAAAATTGGAGATGACATAATTTTGGCATATTTTATATTTATTGTATATATTAAGTATATTTTCTTCATGACATTGACCTTGCCCAGTTAGCCTATTCAGCTAATGCTGTATGTACACCATAGAACCTCAATCATGAAACCAATTTCTTTATTTTTTTTTTATTTTAGAGAGAGAGAGAGACAGAGAATTAGGAGAGATAGGGAATTGACATGCCAGGGCCTCAGCCACTGAAATCAAACTTCCAGATGCTTGTGCCACCTAGTGGGCATGTGTGACCTTGCCCTTGCCTCACCTTTGTTCATCTGGCTAATGTGGGATCTCATGGGTAGAACATGGGTCCTTAGGCTTTGCATGCAAGTGCCTTAACTGCTAAGCCATCTCTCCAGCCCATGAAACTAATTTTTATTGTAAAGCTTTTCCACTAATTCAGATTGGCTTTCTCTTTGAAAACGTTATGTTTCCTGTGACTAACATGCCACCACTGAATTAGTAGTAGCTGTAGTAGTAATAGTCCAATATACATGGATCACAAGCATTATGCAGGTCAGCCTGACTCAAGGATCATGAGCACAATGTGGTTGGTATTAGTGACTTGGAATTCAATGCCAGTTTTAAGTAGGACCTCTTATGTCCTTAGTCAAGTTGTGTTCCTGTTTTTGCTGCTCCCTTCATCTGTCAATTTAGCTCTGTACCTCTTTCTTACCTTTCATCTCTGTTTTCTTCTTCATTCCTACTTGTTTTCTTAAATCCAAGATTTTCAGGCAAAGATGTGTTTAGATATATTCACTTGTAGCTAAGTTCATATCAATTAATAATATTAAGATACCATTGAGAATTATATTAATATACAAACATTAAGCCCTCAGGAATGGAAGACCATAGTGAGGATTTTGCAAGCTGTGGCCTAAAGAAAAGCTTTTTCAACACTATTTTCATACAAAGAGTTCTACTCCATCAATCTAATGTTGATTCCATTTGCTTATAAAGTAGTAGATAATGACAAGATCATTTAAGATTTTATGGACTTTCTTTTTGTTTTGTTTTGTTTTTCGAAGTAGGGTCTCACTCTAGCTCAGGCTGACCTGGAATTCACTATATAGCCTCAGGGTCTCAGGGTGGCTACAAACTTATGGCGATCCTCCTACCTCTGCCTGCACCACTGCACCCAGATGATTTTATGGACTTTCAACAAAAGCTGTCAATATGAACCATGACTGGATACACATAATATTTCAGTACCTTCCTTATCTCATAACACACTATATTTTGAAAACTCAGTGAGTTCTTTAAAGGAAAGATAAAGTTTTAGTATAAGTCAGGAGAATGAGTGCACATACAACTTGGAAGTTGAAGAGATAGTGCCTGCACAGATGCACTGTGAAATCACTTATTTTGTTGTCTAGGCAGTGTTGAGGCCAGATTTTGTTATGTGAATAAAATTCTAGACATTTTAAAAAAGCAAATCCTTCCTTATCTACAATACCCAGGTTAAAACAGTTCATAGTTAATATTTTGAATATTTTAGATATGCACTGAGTCATAATTAATACCTTAAATGACATGAACATTTGCTGTTAAAAAGGAACTATTTTACAAAACACTTTAAAACCTATTTTTATTTGTGAAATCCATCCATATTAAAATGATAACTTCAGCAGCCTTCTGTAGAGAAAATGGTGACTCTGACCTTTTATTCCACTTGGCCATGGAGAACAGGACTATAATTTTAACAATCAAATCCCCAATGTGTTATTGTGCCTGTTTTCTTTATGTAAAATGCCATTTCATCTGACAGCTAATAACCCACCTTAATCCATTTTCAGTAAGCTTTTTTTCAGAAAAATTTCACATACATTTATGTTTTATTTAAATAGAAGGAACTGATGAAAGTTCTAAAAAATGGTCACAGAGTAAATTTGTTTATTAAAACTTATTTACTTGAAAAGTCATAGGAAGGTGAGCCTTGCTTTGGAGTGGTCCTTAAGAAACAGGAGCGTTTCTATGTCCTGTGTATAATATACACAGTACTGTGTCAGAGGACCATACAGAAAACAACTATAACTAAGAAATGACCCAGAGTACAATCTAAGATTTTTAATTCATGTTTTTGTAGTATGTGTATGTGTACATGCCCGTGTGTGTGTGTGTGTGTGTGTGTGTGTGTTTGTTTGTATTTGTGTGCACACATGTATGTGGAGGCCAGAGGTTGATATTAGGTGACTTTCTTAATTGCGCTACATCTTATTTTTGAGACAGGATTTCTCACTGAACCTGAACCACACAAATTTTCCTGAACTAACTTTCCAGGGACCCCAGAGATTCTAAAGTCTCCAGGTTTCCAATACTGGAATTACAGACACATGCCATCACTGGTATGTCCATGGGTGCTGGAGATCTGAATTTAGATCGTCACACTTGTGTAACCAATTCAAAGATTGTAACAACTGAGCACTTCCCCAAAATGAGGGTTGTTATTTTTTTTAATTAATTCTTTGTGGGACTACAATATAGCTGAGTAGTAGAGTGCTTACTTAGTATATGCAAGGCCCTGGGTTCCATCCCTAGTACTATATAAAGGTTTTCTACTTAGAGAGTGACAAGTATCCTGTAAACAATAGCTTGAAACCTGATGATCATGTCCCAGACAATCCGCTTATATCCCACTTCCTATATTCATCACAAACTTGCAAACTTAAACTCTCTAAAACATATCATAATTACCTTGATTTTTAATATTCCAAATTTCTATAGGTATTTATTGCTTTGAAGATGCAGCCTTTTCAGACTTAGATGCTAATGCCCAATATGATAGTGTTCTTCCTGTTATTGTCTACCATTATTCACACTGTCCTTTTCCTCTATAACCCTAGAAACTGCTCTTAACTCTGTTGTCATCCTCATACATTTCTGCCATCTCCATCTCATCACCGTTCTTCTTTAAGGGCCCATTCTCCTAGATCTGCTGGCCAAAGAACTATCTCCTTCTTCTCTTGCTCCTCCTTTCCCCTTCCTTTTCATGTTTGGATTTTTGTAAAAAGGTCTCACTTTGTAGCCCAAGGTATCCTGCTATTCCCTATGTTGTCCAGGCTAACCTAAAATTCAGAGCAACTCTCTTGCCCCAGCCTCTCAAGTGCTTGTATTCTAGGCATGTAACACCATGCCTGGCTTACCCATTCTTCTTGTTGCAGGTCAAATGATACCTTCTTCACAGAACCTTCAGAGATGCCCTGGTTATACTGAAAGCATTTCTTTTCTATGGGTATCCAGTGCCTTAACATTGTGCTATAGAAAATTATGGGGGTAGGAATCCTTGGATTGAATCCCAGTCATGTTGTTTTCTAGATATGTGACCTTGGAAAAGATCTTGATCCTCACCTTCTGAGCTTGTGCCCTCATCTGGGAAATCGACATAATAATGCTTTCTTGGCATATGCCATATGCTTACTGTGATACCTAGGAATTGATGCCTGCAAAACTGTCTGTATGCAGTACAGCACTATGCACATAGGTGCTATAGTTCTTTTTCACATTGTTTCTCCATTGAAAAAGTAGCCCAGGATGCTTTGAGTCAATCAGTCTGATCATCAAAATGTCCCAAAAATTATGGTATTTCAGCCTCCAAATTTGAGTTACAATAACACCTCTGGAAACAGAACAGCCATGAAAATCTTTGGTAAATTTACATATGGTTGTCTATCAAAACTACATGGTGCTGGCTGTGGTGGTGCACTCCTTTAATCCCAGCACTCGGGAGGCAAAGGTAGAAAGATCGCCATGAGTTTGAGGCTACCCTGAGACTACATAGTGAATTCCATGTCAGCCTGGGGAGACCCTACCTCAAAAAAACCAAAAAAAAAAAAAAAAAAAAAAGAAAGAAACAAACAAACAAACAAACTGCATGGTAAGTCTCCATTGCTGAAAAAGCCACACATTTTGTGTGCAGGGCATGGAGAAACTAAGCTACAACTGAGCTGGAAGCTTCCTCCCTGCTTTCTTCATAAAAGAAGGTGCTATGCAGCCTGCTGGGAGAGAGAAATGTCCTCAATAGTCCTACCCAGCTGTGAACCCTGTGTATTTCCCAACCCACATGCCAGGCAAAATATGGTCCCTGATGCAATATTGACATTAATGTTATGGGAGTAACTAACTGCTTGCTAATTGGGTTTGAGACCCTCTCCTCAGGAAGGAATTCACGTCTGGTACTATAAACCTGGCCAAAACCCTGTAGCTGGGGACATAGGCCCTGCAGAAAAAACTACTACTGTGGTCATACTAAATGAAGAGCACATCAAACTGCCTTCTAAATACCTTTATTTATTCCCAGTGTTTAGTCCTGATTGAAGACATGATCACAGAAGTTTCTTACTTCACTTGGCAATGGGTGATGCAAAGACACATAGCTGACAAAATTGCTTAAAATAAGTGACTACTGTGTGCTAACCCTCAAACAGGACATCTAAATTACCCCTCCAAGACTCAAGCAACCTTGCAGAAGAACAGGAAGAAAGAATGTAAAAGCAGGAGGATGAAGAGGAGGGCTGCAAAACTGCATACAACATGGCTGTTATACTCATGAATTTGCAGCATTTGTAGATTTTAGCATAATATTGAGCCTCTCACAATTTATTTGTAGGACACCAGATTGGTGTTCCCAGGAAAGCTTGCTGTTGGGGATGTACACCACTTCTCAGATAGAATGTTTCCTTTGGAATACCATTAAAGCACAGCAGTCATTACCTTAAAAAAATGAGCCTGACAATACTTCACCTTGGGGAAGGATACATGAGACCTCAGATCTCCAGTACTACATAATGTCAGCTAATGGTTGCTGGCAGAGTCGGGAGAGTAAGGGGTGTCAGGTTCACCAGTGGTGTAGCCACTGGTAAGTTTCCCATTCCATAGTAAATAACCTCCCACACGTGATCATTCAAGCTACCCTAATTTAACTCTTTTAAAAAAGGCAAAAGGCATGGTAGAAAATGAGAATTAATGGGGAAGAAGGTTGTTAATGTAAGGGGGATGGGATAATAGGGTAATTCTGACAAAAATCTGACAAAAAGAGAATGCTATAAATCAATTATAATACCAGGGTGTCCTGGTTGGACGTGTTGCACAAACTTACATTTGTAAGTTTGAGGTAAGCTTGGGAACTTGAGATCCTATCTCACAAAACAAACTAACAAACAAAGGCCATAATAACAAGAACAACAAACAAACAAATATCACTCAGGAGGTCTGGAAGTATAGCATTTGCTCACAGAGTGCTATGCTACTCTACAGAATGTGCTAATTCTCAGAATCCCTTTTTTTGTCAAGGTATGCTCTCACTTTAAACAAGGCTGACCTGGAACTCACTCTGTAGCTCCAGGATGGCCTTGAATTCACAGAAATCATTCTACCTCTGCCTTCTGAGTGCTGGAATTAAAAATGTGCACCACCATGCCCAGCTACAATCTCCTTTTTTTTTGAGTTGAGATGGATGTAACAAAATTCATCTCATACATGAAAGTGAACTCATAACTGTTAGAATGTAAAATACTAGTATAAACATGATGTACACAGGCGTGTCTTTCTTGCTTTTTCTACAGAGTGGATTTCTCCTAGTCTTCACTAGGCCTTCAAGAACAGAGGATTTAGAAGTAAATGATAAGAACCCAGTAAAAAGATTGTTGGGGCTGGAGAGATGGTTCAGTGGGATAAGGCACTTGCTTGAAAGCCTAACGACCAGGGTTTGATTCCCCAGTACCCACATAAAACCAGATGCACAAAATTGCACATGTATCTGGAGTTCATTTACAGTGGCAGGAGGCTCTGGTATGCTCTCCATCTCATCTTCATCTCTGTAATAAATAAGAATATTTTTAAAAATTACTGAGAGGTGGGAATGAAGTCCCAGGAGTTGCCAGAACTACAGTAATGGGACTTCTGCATGTGTCAGGATTTCATGAACTTGTGTTCCCTGATCCAAAGATGCTAAATGTATAAAGAGCTAACAGTGAGAGAGCTCCACTATATCCTCCACTCATATTCTTTCTTAATAATTTATTATTTTTTTATATTATTCTAATTTTGCATTCTTATTGGTAACTCCATTATCCTTCTCCCTGTCCTCCCCACTCCAAAGGGACCCTCATGAATGGGGAATGTGGGTCTTCCACTATGGGGGTAGTCAAAAATTATGGGGGATAGGCCAAGTCTGTGTGCATAATGACCCAACTTGTGGCTCTAACACTCTCTCCGCCCCCTCTTCCACGAATTTCCCTGAGCCACATTGGGATCATTTTAGTTCTACTTCAGTGGTGAGGTTTTGGGAGCCTCTGTGTCTCTGGATATTCTTTTCAGCAACTCTTCATGTACCCAGCACCAAATAATCACAAGTTATGGACAGCTCAGTTCTGTTAACCTCATAGTCTCTTGGGCTTCTTATATTCTTTCCAATGTGGTTTTGCCACTTAATTCACCTAACTCCTGCTTGGACCCCTATTTGTTCTGCAAACTCGGAGCTCACCCATTCATCTTGGATTAACTTGGAAAAAGAACTTGGAGACTGAACTTCAATTTTTTTCAACAGACTCAATTCCATCAGGTTGCTCCTGAATTCACCACCTGAATTTTCCACATACCAAAAGTCCTGCTAACATTCTGAGGCTGAAGTAGCCACTGGAAGAAAAATAATGCCCATGTATCTGATGCCCGTTTGGGCTTGTATCCTACATAAATAAGTAATTTCTATCCAATGGATCTATAATTGGACCTGAAATAAGTTACTAATGTAAGGCCAAGAATTATGTTTTGAATTGGTTACTCTGGTCTCTAATCCCGTGCATTAATACTCATTTTTTCTAGTTGCTAAGTGGTTATTTTATTCATTCATTTATTTACCAAATAAGCATCTACTTACATGTACCATTCAGTGTGCTATGTCAGTTATTTTCATTATTTGCACAAATTATCAGTTCTTTGAAGGAAGGTACAATTTCAAAGTTAAAAATATGAAGTAAGATCACATGATTATATTTTCTGATAAATATTGAAGATAATTACCATTCTTTTTCTTTCTGTCCTTTTTCTTTCTTTTTTCTGAGGTAGGGTCTTGCTCTAGTTCAGGCTCACCTGGAATTCATTATGTAGTCTCAGGTTAGCCTCTGCCTCCCAAATGCTGGGACATGTGCCACCACGTCCAGCTAAAGATATCTACCATCGATTGAGCACTTAGAAGTACTTGCATTGAGTTAATGGCTTTAGTTTTACCATTTAATTATAACTACACCCCTATGAAGAAGATATCATTGCTTCTCCTTTAGAGCAAACTATGATGTTCAGAGCATAGGTAACTTGCCCCAAACCACACAGATAATAAGTAACAGATCAAGGACTTAAATATGCCTCCATTTTAAACCAGCTATTGGCAATATACTCTGTTCTACCTTTCATGGAACATTTCCATGTGATAAACAGTAGGGTTAATGCTGCCAAATTTTTGCCTATGCTTTTGTTTCTTTATGAAGAAACTGTGTCTGCAATCTAGGGAAATACAGCTCAGTATGAGCTCTATTAATTATTGTTAATTGCTAAGACCAAATGGATTTGAATTTTACTCTTCATCAGATTGCCAAAAAGTTTAGTAGAAGATGGAATGACTTACCGCTACCATTATGTGCTCAGTTGAAATACTTACCTGTTTAAGTAGAATTTGATTGCCATAAAAAGTATGTATAATGAGTGGAAATTTATGGGGATCTGTAAGCTTGATGAAAGCTCAAGTAGATAAATGCCAGTTAAGAAGTGATCCATTAACTCACAAGTGTAATTTTGTTAGCTACTAGCCAATTATTGCACGTTTCTTTGGTGCTTTGTGGGAACAGAATTTCTCCTAAAGGTGTCTTAGGTATAACTAGAAACAGTCCTGAGCTAGAAAGTTCATGTCGAGCTCTGGATCAAAGGGTTTTAAGGAAAGCTGTTTGTAGGAGAGTCAGAAATGACACTATTTCTGTAGCCCACCAATCTCCCAACAGATCAACATATTGTTCCTCTTCTCTTCCCCTTCTAGTGTCATTGTGGAGAACAATATGGCAGCACAGCCACAGCAGAATGGATGTGAGCAAAGGGCATATAAATCCCCACTGTGTTCTTTTCTAACTGTGACTCATGGTAAAATGAGGCTTGATGTCTACCTGCCTTACCTCCCTCCAATCAATTACTTTAAAAAGCACTTATTGAATGCTCCACATGCTGGACACTGTGCTAGGCACTGTAAGTACAATGGTGAATAACACAGGCACTATTCTTGCTCACATGAAATTGAAAATTTAACTGACTGTGTCTATATTCTGGCCAGTAAGTCTGATGTGAGCATTAAATAATAGTGGTGGATACATAGTGTCAAAAATGTATTTAGTGCTCACAAATTCTGGATTTATTTTCCTTCTCTCAAGTTCCATCTTATGTTAGATATGCATGACATATATACACAGTGTAAGATCAGGTGTGTGAATACATATACACACATACAGGGAGAGAGAGAGAAAGAGAGAAATATATGACTTCCATTTATTTGACCCTAAGATTTTCATTTTCAAGTGCAACCCTTATATAAGGTGAGTGAGTCAAAACCACATTTGTTTAATTTGCTTTGAGTGACTTACCTACCAGTGAAGCAGGATAACCATACAGATATAGTAACCATATCAGGTGGTTTTAGAGGTTTCTGTTGTTCTTACAATTTCCAATTTAGTTTCCTAATATTTGTTATACATAGGAGTCTATGACAAGCACTCAACTTTCTCATTTATTGTAGTGATATGTTAATTAAGACACAACTCTAATACATTACATTTTAGGTTCAGAGGCCAGTTCTCTCAAAAGGAAATGACACTAGTGCTAAAACATACCATATTGGCTTATGGTATGTTTCATATATATAACATCCCCAAAACTCATCTTGTTTTGAGGGAATTATATCATCTATATTGTCATTACATATTATATTTATTCCTTCACAAACTGCTCTGCCATGTAAATTTCAAATCTGGAACAGTCTGAAACCTGGAGTCAGCCAAGATGTCTCCTCAGTTACCCATCTACTCAAATCTGCTTCATCACAAAATTTTCTTAGTTAATGTTCTTGTTATCTCTCTCATACTTTAAGGCAATAACCTGGCAGGCTTTATCACCAATTAATTTGATTATCTCCAATACATCCTGCTGCATGTGTTCATTCACCTTTTTGCTAACATCAGTGCTCTGCTACACAGCTGGTCTTGTCACTTCCCTACTCATCCTTTCAGTGGCTCCTCCTTGTCTGCCCAGAATAAAGTGAGAATTCCTTAGCATGAAAACACAAAGCTCTGCGTAATCCTTTCCCTCTGTGTCTGGCTTCAACTCTTGTCATCCTTGCTTGTTTTCTAGCCACCCAAAATATGTATAGCTCCATAACCTAGCATATATTAATCCACAGCATATATACATGTTATGTACTTGTGTAGACACTGGATATATTTTAGTGACTAATACAGAAAAAAAAAACCCTCTGTCATGGAATATAAATTTTTGTGGGATAAACAACTAAGAAATGCATACATAATTTCATTATTTCAGCATTTGTATCTTTCCATATACTATTTCCTCTGCCTGAAGTAATTTCCTTCCCCTTTATTAGTCTACAGATTGCCTATTCCTCATTCAGGCATGTGTTTGTGAGTATTGCATCTGAGGTTGATTTCAGCCTGCTCCCTTTTCTATACCTTTCCTTAGTTTCAGGTTGTTGTTTTTTATTAGTTTCTTGTCAGACTCAGTCTCTATGGTATTCTTTATTTAACATGGCAATATCTTTACCTAGCACTGTGCCAGCACTTAGCCAGGACTCAAAATAGCTGCTAGAATTCCTGAAAGAATACGAGGAAGAGAAGAAGGAAGGAAGGAGAGTAAACAAAAACATAAAAGAAGGCAAAAAGGGAAAGAAGGAAGGACAAAGGAGGAAATGATGGAAGGAAGGGATGGAGAAAGTCAATTTAGTTCCATCACTTAGCCTGAAAATATAACAGCTACTTTTGCATTATAGTCCAACAGTAATACATAGTCAACAAAATACCACTGAATTTGATAACTGATATTTTTCAATATGGACTCTTTCTTCCTGTGATTTGGTTTATAAATCTTTGACTTTTGTATTATTGATGATATAATATTATATGCAATGTAATAGTAAACTAAGAAATTAAAATAATTCCAACACATTGGAGTATATTTGCCTTTCTGTCTTTTTGCTATGTCATAATTTTCAGAGTTTCCAAGAAGTATGCATTTTTAATATTTGAATCACTATTCCAAGAGACATCAAGATGAAGGGGAATTGTGTCAGGATATTTGAGGTGTAGCTTTGGTCCTGACGCTTAGTAAGTGGCTGAATTAGGACAAGCATTTTCATTGTAAGGGTCTTTAATGTACCTAGCTGGGAAAGGAAGGGGGTGGGCAAGTTGTTTGTTGCACTGCTTCTACTTTGCCAATTTTCATTCTGGTCTCCTGCTTCTTGGTAATTTTGCTAACATACTGAGTAATGATTAGTTATAGACAGTTTTAGATTTGCCTCTTCTCCTCTAAAAGATAGAGCCTTGTCTTTTCCTGTGATTGTAAATAAATCTCTCCATTGCCTTATATTCATTCTGTTCACCATAGTTTCAAAGGAAACTTAGTCAAGATGGACAAGGCATGATGACCTTAGACAGAATAGCTTGTAACAAAAGTTGTGGACTGAGTCTCTCCATCCTTCCTAAGGGGTTTTGAGATGATGGAAATCCTTGTATTAGAAGTCTAGTATTACAGGAATTAGCTCTTATAAGCCAAGGAAATATAAAAGAGCATTCAAGTGGTATGGAAAAGGTCTTATGCAATTTTTTTTTGTCTTTTGAGGGACAAAATCAAATCAAATACTTAACTTCCAGTGTCAGTGTAGATAAAGAGAATTTCAGCTATGTGGAAGTGTTTTTATATAAAAGAAAATAGAAAAATAAAAGTTGTAACATTTAATAAATAAATAAGAGTTGACCATTTCATAATTCTTGGGATATGGGCTACTTTTTGGAAAGGTAAAAGCAAAAATAACAAAGAAGATGACTGATATGTTTGACATATGAAATTGGAAAACAAAAATAAAATCCAAACCTTCTATCCATCAAGATGACTAAAAATGTTTGTGTTCCTTGGTTTCATCTCCATCCCTACATTCACCTAGTCAATAGCCAAAATAAGGAAACAACTCTTCTTTTAACACCCTCTTTCATTGGCTAGAGTCATTAAATGAACTTCTGTATTTTAGGGATCTCTTCAGGGCCAGCTGCATGGATGCATGACATAAGGAAACACAAAAGTACCCATACTTAGAAAGACCATGTTGAAATCCTTAATTTTTGGACAATAGATACTCCATATTTTCATTCTTTACTGAGCTTCCCAAAATGTGTAGTCTGTGCTGAATCTCTTAATTCTCTAGAAACTTGCTGCTCTCAATGAGACCTTTTGCATTAGGAATCCTTGTACACTTGGCAAATGGAGATAGAAGACCACTTGCTTAATCAAATTGAACTTGGAGGGGAATATAGAGGGAGATGTGTCTATTCCTTCCTTTAACAATGTACCAAAACCCTGATAATAATTCACATCTTCCTTCATTAATTTCACAAACATTTTCTGATATCCCTTTAAGCTGTGTTCTGGCGGTACAGTAATGAACAAGATGCAGGCTGGTGGTACTTTTCAGGATGAGTTTGTACATGAAAATATATTACAAAGTGGTTGATGATAAGTTCAAATGTCAGCAAGAGCACAGACTAGGGGTCCCTAATATAGCTTGAGCGAAGGGCTAGCCATGTGAGGGGAAATAAATTATAACCTCAGTGGCAAGTATGAAAGGACACCCAGAAACTCTGTTCCAAGTAGTATATTTCTAAACTGTGCCACATGTACATGTGTAACTGAAGGAGTATTATCCATCAGTGCATGTGGTGAGAGGGCTTGCAATAAGGGGATTCTAGCTTAGCACAAGAGTAGAATGCTTACTGTCCATTACCTGGAATGTTAGAGGAGACACTTCATGACTCATGAAAAAGGACTGTAGGAGACTGAAAGTGTTCATTTTCCTAGCAGTGAGTGATTTGGGACAGTTTCTTAAATCATCAGCAATATTTATTGTGTGCCTACTATGTGCCAAGAATTTCAAATGGAAATTCTATTTTAGAAGGCTGAACTTATAATATTCATCTGCTTGCATTGTCTTGAATTGAACATAAATCTGATTTGAAGGAGAAAATAAGTCTATTCCAGTGCCTGTTCATTCTCTTTCCGCCTTCTACTAAATAGCACTCAGCAGCTGTGCTTGGCCTTTCTAAATACCATGAAATCATTTCTACATTTTGATACTGTGTCATGAATGTATTAATTGTTTCTCCTCACTACAATGCCTTCTAATTAACTTGAACAATACTCCTAGTCTCCTGTTTGAAGAGACTTTGTGGCTTATGATAATTCTATAATTCTGATGTGGTATAATAGATAGGAGATGATCTCCCTTGTTCTTTTCATTTCATTTCTTTTTTTCCTTGTAGACATATTCTAAGTATCCTAATTTATATCCAATCTTGATTGACAGGGTAATGGAGTAATAATGTTTGGGACATTGTGATCATCCCACGTGTCTTTTAGCAAGGATTTTAGACTCCTTTGAGAATCTGATTCAAGCTACAAACTCTTCTTCTAGAAAAGTGTGTTATTTAAATATTTTATTTTTATTTATTTATTGAAGAGAGGGGAGAGAGAGGAGAGGTAGATAGACAGATGATAGATAGATAGATGATGATAGGTAGATAGATAGATGATAGATAGATTGAGAATAGGCATGACAGGGCCTGTAGCCAGGGCAATCAAACTCCAGACATAAGTGCTACCTTGTGAATCTGGCTTATGTGGGATCTGGGGAATTGAACCTGGGTCCTTAGGCTTCTCAGGAAACTGCCTTAACTGAAAAGCCATCTCTCCACTACCCAGAAAAGTGTATTGTTTTATGTATACATATAATTCAGCTACAGGCGTCCCAAGGATTTAGAATGATGCTTATCTCTATCTTCCTGCAAACCAGTTCCTGAGTAGGTTCTGAGGAACAAAGTAGGAAAGCTAGTGATCTAGTTCAATCTCTCTGTGATTACATATAACAAAATTAATTCAAAGAGAACAGAGGTAACTAATGCAAGGTACTCAGTGATTGACAGGGCTGAAACTAGAACCTTGACCCCTCAGGACAGTGTCTCAGTCATCTCTCATCTTGCTTCTAATTGTACAACTCCTATCACTCCTACCACATTAACCTCACAATGAACCTGTTCAGAACATATTTTAAACCCACAATTATATGTAATCACCACTGTTTGAAAAGCAAGGAATGGAAATACTACTGACTCCAGTATTGTGCCTCCACCAAGGCCTGCCTTCATTTCATCTCATTTCTGTCACTTCTCTGGTATTTGTTTCCTATCTCTGTTGATGGAATATCCTTTATTCACATACACATCATAGTCAAAAGCTACCTCTTTGTTCTCAACAATATGCTATCCTGTTGGTTTTCCACAAACAACTCTGTGCCCATAGTTCTGAAAGAAACAGCAGCTGGCCATGGCCCTGGCATGGTGCCTGCTTGGCTTCAAGCCACTGGCTAGACAACCCAGGCTATTATTGGGTTGGTCTCCACCCCAGTCTTCCAGCCTACTTTGTCATTATCAAGAAACCATACTGAGATCCAGCTGCACTGTCTACCTGTTATGGGCCTGTTTTCAGGCCAGCCAAACCTAGTCTTTGGTGGTTTCCCTTTTTGTATGCAGTTCTAAAATGAGGATGCTGCTTCAGGGTACAGAGTGGAGCAAGAAACAAACAAAATCAAGAAGGCAAAAAGAAAGTTCACAAATATAAATGTTAGAGGTGAGGTGGCCTCTAGATTCCCTGAATTGAAGAATCTTGTTTCATTGGGTGGGATATATATATATATTTGGTTTTTTGAGGTAGGGTTTCACTCTAGCTCAGGCTGACCTGGAATTCACTATGGATCAGGGTGGCCTCAAACTCATGGTGATTCTCCTACCTCTGCCTCCCTAGTGCTAGGATTAAAGGCGTGAACCACCACACCTGGCTCATTGGGTAGAATTTCTCTGCTCTGTATCAGAAACAAAATGAGTTCATCTGCTATGACAAAGATCTACTTATATGTGGTTTCATCCTATCCTCCTGAAAACTAACAAAATATTGCCAAACTATAGTTTTAAACCAGGAGAGTAGCATGCTATAATTGTTAAGGATGCAGATACTGGAGTCAGTCATTTATAAAGGTGAACCTTAGCTCTGCCTCTACCTGTATGACCTTGGCAAAGTTAGTTTATTCTTGTTAGGTCTCCATACCCTCATGTATTCAAATACATGACATAATAATATATTAAGAGAGTGTTATGAGGAGCCAGAGAGAGATTGAGTATCACATATTTGTTCTCCTTGACTAGCTTTATCAGAACCCCATATCAGACTGTACTTTAAGTGTTGTGTTCATCTTTAGTCATCTCTATCCCTACTGATGAATGGGCACAGAAAACATGGTAAAGTATAGGTCTAAATACACTGGTTTAACCCATAACTGTCATACTGTGAACCATGATTAAGGTCCCTCACCTCTTTTTGGCCTTGTGCCCCTCACAAAAGGTGTGGTCACAGGATCTGTTATGATTCAAATACCACAAGTAAATGTGATGAGTAGTCAAGTGTAGAAACCATTGTTCCAAGGAGTTCTTATGGTTCTTCCTCCCCTGACTTCCTTCTTATTCTCACAAGATTGTCTCCCCATTAATAAGGGCTACCAATCATTGCTATACTCAGAAATTATAATTTTTTGAAACAGAAAAAAAAATGAAATTCTTTACACTCGAGATAGAAGGCCTCAAAGATGATATTCTCCCCATGGAAAATTCATTTATATCTGCTTTAGGGGCTTGGTGTCTGATTGTAGATGTTATGTTGTATAGCAATTTCCTGCAAATTGAAACATTCCCTCCTGGGAGGAGGAAGGAAGCTCTGGAGACTCAGGAAGTCACCAAGTATGGGAAAAGGAAGCAGACCCTGCCCTAAGGGAAATCATCTGCATGGGGATGAGACTCTCTTATTTAACTGCCTGAAAGTGATCTAGTGTTCATGAGGCTCTCCAACCAGCTGAGCTTCCTGCAGGTTACACAGTATGCTCCAGAAACACAGCTTCCAGGAGGCATCCTATGCTGGGGTGGGCTTTTTGGTGATTCAGCCACCTTTGAGTCATCTAATGCTCCTGTTAGGAACCCCTCACCCTGCTCTGTAAGTAACCCCAATAAACTCATTGGTTCACCAATACTGATCTTGGTGCAATCGTGTTTTGGTCTGTTGTCTTGGCTTAATCTGGGGTGAACTGGATATGTTTACATCTCTCCAAGTTAAAACATATATATATATATATATATATATATATATATATATATATATATATATATATATATGTATATATATATATATAACACAGTTTAATCCAAAACACACCTGTTGGCTTTCCAGAGGGTCCTTCTGATCATTTAAACAATGGATTTGTTCTATTTTGTGATTGAAGTATAAGTGATAAACTGCATGTGCTTATCTCAGGCCAGATTGTCTTCATAGCTACTAAATACCTTTGTCAGTTGGTACCTGTATCTCCATGATTCTGATGCTATTCCTTGAGATAGTTTTTCATATTTTTTCCACTTTTCAAACTAATTAAGATCAGAGAGGTAAAGTGATTTACCTAAGGCTACACTATTGATAAGTAATTTTTATTTTTATTTTCATTTCATTCACAGGGTTGAGAATGATTGTTTTGTTTGTTTGTTTCAAGGTGAGGTCTCACTCTAACCCAGGCTGGTCTCAAACTCATGGTCATCCTCCTATCCCTGCCTCCTGAGTTCGGTGATTAAAAGTGTGTGCCACCATGTCTGGCTTTTTTATATTTTATTTTATTTTATTTTATTTTATTTTATTTTATTTTATTTTATTTTATTATCCAAAATGAGTTCATCTGCTATGACAAAGATCTACTTATATGTGGTTTCATCCTATCCTCCTGAAAACTAACAAAATATTGCCAAACTATAGTTTTAAACCAGGAGAGTAGCATGCTATAATTGTTAAGGATGCAGATACTGGAGTCAGTCATTTATAAAGGTGAACCTTAGCTCTGCCTCTACCTGTATGACCTTGGCAAAGTTAGTTTATTCTTGTTAGGTCTCCATACCCTCATGTATTCAAATACATGACATAATAATATATTAAGAGAGTGTTATGAGGAGCCAGAGAGAGATTGAGTATCACATATTTGTTCTCCTTGACTAGCTTTATCAGAACCCCATATCAGACTGTACTTTAAGTGTTGTGTTCATCTTTAGTCATCTCTATCCCTACTGATGAATGGGCACAGAAAACATGGTAAAGTATAGGTCTAAATACACTGGTTTAACCCATAACTGTCATACTGTGAACCATGATTAAGGTCCTCACCTCTTTTTGGCCTTGTGCCTCACAAAAGGTGTGGTCACAGGATCTGTTATGATTCAAATACCACAAGTAAATGTGATGAGTAGTCAAGTGTAGAAACCATTGTTCCAAGGAGTTCTTATGGTTCTTCCTCCCTGACTTCCTTCTTATTCTCACAAGATTGTCTCCCCATTAATAAGGGCTACCAATCATTGCTATACTCAGAAATTATAATTTTTTGAAACAGAAAAAAAATGAAATTCTTTACACTCGAGATAGAAGGCCTCAAAGATGATATTCTCCCCATGGAAAATTCATTTATATCTGCTTTAGGGGCTTGGTGTCTGATTGTAGATGTTATGTTGTATAGCAATTTCCTGCAAATTGAAACATTCTCCTGGGAGGAGGAAGGAAGCTCTGGAGACTCAGGAAGTCACCAAGTATGGGAAAAGGAAGCAGACCCTGCCCTAAGGGAAATCATCTGCATGGGGATGAGACTCTCTTATTTAACTGCCTGAAAGTGATCTAGTGTTCATGAGGCTCTCCAACCAGCTGAGCTTCCTGCAGGTTACACAGTATGCTCCAGAAACACAGCTTCCAGGAGGCATCCTATGCTGGGGTGGGCTTTTGGTGATTCAGCCACCTTTGAGTCATCTAATGCTCCTGTTAGGAACCCCTCACCCTGCTCTGTAAGTAACCCCAATAAACTCATTGGTTCACCAATACTGATCTTGGTGCAATCGTGTTTTGGTCTGTTGTCTTGGCTTAATCTGGGGTGAACTGGATATGTTTACATCTCTCCAAGTTAAAACATATATATATATATATATATATATATATATATATATATATATATATATATATATATAACAGTTTAATCCAAAACACACCTGTTGGCTTTCCAGAGGGTCCTTCTGATCATTTAAACAATGGATTTGTTCTATTTTGTGATTGAAGTATAAGTGATAAACTGCATGTGCTTATCTCAGGCCAGATTGTCTTCATAGCTACTAAATACCTTTGTCAGTTGGTACCTGTATCTCCATGATTCTGATGCTATTCCTTGAGATAGTTTTTCATATTTTTTCCACTTTTCAAACTAATTAAGATCAGAGAGGTAAAGTGATTTACCTAAGGCTACACTATTGATAAGTAATTTTTATTTTTATTTTCATTTCATTCACAGGGTTGAGAATGATTGTTTTGTTTGTTTGTTTCAAGGTGAGGTCTCACTCTAACCCAGGCTGGTCTCAAACTCATGGTCATCCTCCTATCCCTGCCTCCTGAGTTCGGTGATTAAAAGTGTGTGCCACCATGTCTGGCTTTTTATATTTTATTTTATTTTATTTTATTTTATTTTATTTTATTTTATTTTATTTTATTATCAGGAATTCACTATGTAGTCTCAGGGTGGCCTCAAACTCATAGCAGTCCTCCTACCTCTGCCTCCCAAGTTCTGGGATTAAAGGCATGTGCCACCACACCCAGCAAGAATGATCTTTAACATATGTAAAATAGGTCACTTTTTTCTGTATAATAATACTTGTGAATTTCTTTACATTTAACAAGGTATCTAGAAAACGTTATTAGGCCATTGTGATTTATCTGTTTTGATCATTGCTTTATCACGAGTCATGAGAATAATGTCTGGCATTTAACAACAGTTAAATAAACAAATATTTATGCAATAAATTGAAATGAAATCAACCTGTCTGATTTAAAAGTTCACTTGTCAGCAATACACACACACACAAACCACTTATTGCCTTATATTAAATTTGCATATCATAAAATGTTCCAGTCTTGGGCATACAATCTGATGAACTTTGACAAATGTCTGCACCTCCGTAACCCACATCCCTACCAAGATGTAGAAAATTTATTTCACCACAGAAATTCCTTTTTGATCCTTTCCAGTCAACCACCACCCCCACTCTGAAAATAAAGGAGCTTCTTTTTTTTTCACAATAGGTTAGTTTCCTTTTTTTCTAGAATTTCATAGAAATGATACTATCCATTATGAATTCCCATGCCCACCTATTCAGCACAATGGTTTAAAGATTTGTTCATTGTTTTGTGTGCATTAGTGTTTCCTATTGTTGCTTAGTAGCATTATGACATATGAATATACTACAGTTTTATCATCATTCTTCTGCAAGTGGATATATGAATTATGTTGAGGGGTTTTGCTACTATAGATACAATTTCGTTGAATATTTGTATTCAAATGTTTTAAAGACAAAGACTTTGATTTCTCCTATGTACTTACACATGAGGCTTCCATGGGAAAGAGTACAAGTTAACATTTCAAGACAATGCCAAGCATATGTACAAATAAACTGTTTTATTTTACATGTCTATTAGAAATGCAAAAGAGTTGTTTATCTCATACCTCCTTTCCAGCACTTTATATTGCAAGCTTTTTTCTTCAAATATTAACTGTTTTAGTTCTATGTTACTATGTCATTGTGGTTTGAATGTATATTTCTTTGATATTTCCCTGATAAGCATTTTCATATAATATTAGCCATTAACATATCTTTCCTTGTAAAACATCTATTCAGTCCTTACCTTTATTGGATAGCTTTCATTCTTATTTAGTTTTAGGAGTTTTTCATATAATTTGAATGAAAGTTTTTTTTCTTTTTTAGTTTATTTTTCTTCATATTTTTCCTCTTTTGATGTAATCTATGTATTAATTTTGATGAAATCTAATTTACCATTTTTTATTTTGCTGCTAATTTTTGTACCCTAAGAAATATTTCCCAACCAGAAAGTTATGAAGATGTTCTTTACGTGTTTTCAAAATCCTACATTTTAAAAAATATTTACTTGCATGCAGGCATGCGTGTGTGTGTGTTTCTGAGTTTGTGTGTATATGTGTGCCAGCACATCCACACACACAAACACCAGGGTCTTTTGACACAGCAAACAAATGCCAGATTTTTGCACCACTTTTTGTGTCTGGCTTATGTGGATGGCTTGGGAATTGAACTTTGGCTCACGGATTTTGTAAGCAAGCACCTTTAACCAATGAATCCTCTTCCTAGCCTCTGAAGCCTACATTTTAGTGTATGTAGCATGCATCCTAACCTTGCCCTTATTTTTGTAGGGGATACATTAGTTCATTGGATTATTTTTATCAGAAAGAGTTGATAAGAATCAATACTTTAATTGTAAAGTCTGTGTTCTTATTATTCAATGAGGCATCTTTGAAGTTTGACAAAAATGTGTTCAAATCCTTACTTTGGTGTCAGGTCAGCAGTGTGAGTTTAGTTTAAATGAACAAGCATAAGATTGCTATTTCACATGAAGCGAAGCACATAATAAACCCTCAACAAATGGTATATGCTGCAATAATAATAATTTTCCTTCATATTGTATCAGCCTCAACAATAGCTTTTAATGCTCAAGGCAAATACAGAGAAAATTACCTTTTCTTCCCTTCTAACAACTTGTAAACAAAACCATAGAAACAAAGATGACCCACCAAGAAGAGATGGGCTATAGCTATTGACATAGTTTTTTTATATACAAGTCTAAAATCACATCTTTATACTTTTGTTAATACAGATGACAAATCTTGTGGGATAGATTGACTAATATGATTATATAACTTCCTGGCATAAAGAACAATTTTATTGAAAACTGAAATTATATGAAATGGCACATGTAATACTTTCCCAGAAATGAGATATGCTGGATAATTACGTGTAAATGCAGATACTTACAAGATTTTATTTGTTGTTTTTGTTTTGTCTTGTTTTGAGGAAGGCTGGCCTCAAACTCATGTCATTGTTTCTCCTTCTGCTTCCCAAGTGCTAGGAATAAAGGCATGTGTCACTGTGCCTGCCATTTACAGGGTTTTAAAGTCAATGTTATACAGTGAAAAGAGCAAGAACTTGGAGATGAAACAAACATGGAATTTGCATTAGTGATGGCAAATCTCATTTCTGTCATCTGTAAAATGGGATTTAAATAACATTTGGGAAATAGTTTTAGTGTTTCATATCTGGCACAAAGTGAGCCCTCAAGAATGGTAATTATTGATTATCTTTATATCTGTAGTGACGTTTGCTTGTAATAGTAATCTATGGTAAGATACTGAATTTCAAATGAGTTACATCCTAAAAGCAGTGAAGTATAGTTTCATTTCCTTTTTCTTTCTCAGATGCATTTCTCCTCTGTTGGAAAATTGCATTCACAGAATTTATCTGTTTGGTATGTAAGGTTATTTTGCAGATTGCTCATTGATTTAGTGCATTTCTGAATCATGGAGGAGGTTCTCCGGCTATTTGTCATGTCTGAATGATGGAAGCATCTATTGGGATGAGTCCATGTAATGGAGAAGAATGTCCCTTTTCCTCTGCTCACTTCCCCTTTGAACATCTTTCTGTTGTTGAGTGGAGGGGAGGGAAAGGATAATGCATCAGAATTGTTTCCTGCCACTGCAATTGCTGCTGTGCTCAAGGTGAATATAGAGGCCAGAGCACAGAAAACTATCACCTGAGCATTCCTTTTGCATTTTGAAGGCATCAAAGATTTTAAACAAGCATCTCAGGAGTGTACTGTGAGAAATATTCTACACTCTCATGCTCTTCTCTCAACCGCTCTATCTAACTTTACCTCCTTCTTGCCACAGTGATCCATTTACTGTTCCCTAAATAACTCTCATGTTTACCTTACTCTACATCTTTATTCATGCTCTTTTACTTGAGATGTTTTGCATTCAAAATTTATTGGCTGGAATTTAGTGTCTTCTCAGGACTCTTCAACTAGATTTAATTTCCCATTCTTCTAGTACAGTGAAGAGATCCAAAACTGGTGCCAGAGAGATGTTTCCTCTAATGCTTGCCTAGCTGGACTTCTTCATCTAATAGAAATAATGATTTGGTGTTGAATCAGTAAATACAGTACCTACTCTCATAACTTACTCACTTTGCCTCATACTGCAATGTTTTTATGGAATGAAAGGAATTGTTCTGTTTTGAGTACTTTATGTGTTCAAGGGAACATGCACAGATATGCAATTAACTTGTATACTGCAAAGTAGAATATCCTATTTACCAATGGTAGAAACAAGTATTATGAAAACTGAGGGTATCATTAGTAGTTTTCTTCACTTGGAGTTCTATTACCATAACCTAAAATATAAAAATAAAATGTGGATTTAAAAAAATCCCTTTCCTCCACAGTTTTTAGCAGAAATTTGTGATCAAGAACATGACTTTATAATCATTTTGTGATGAACTCATTACGTAGATTTGGCTATCCATGTATGCCCTCTGTATATTTTTCCTTATGATATATACACAGGAATTTCTCAAGCACAATTCTTGAGTCTTCCTTAACATAGGAGATGCAAATGAATCAGAAATGGTAACACTTGGAGCATATATACCATGTGCTCACATATGATAATTGGATTTTTAAAACATTACCCCTCACCATCACTCAGCAAAATAAATATTTGTATCTCTATTTTATACATGAGGAAAATAGCATTTAAGCCAAACTGATTTGCTGAACGGTAAAAAACCAGTCAGTGCTGGATCTGACATTTGAATATAATCTGATTATTAATATATGCTTTTCTCACATTCATTCTTTATTTGGAATTGAGAAAAATGTTTTATTTTTCTAATTTCAAGCTGTTTTATTAAAATGAAAAGGAATTCTATTAAAGAGTTTGTGGATATTCACAGCCATAGTTTTTTTCATGTGTCCACTTATCATACACCTATACTTGACTATGTATTCTTTGTATTCTTGTCTCAATTTCTTCCCCTATTTCTGAGCTCGCATACAAATTTTCAGTGCTGAAGAATCAGGAAATGGTCACCACAAAATGAGAAAAGAATTGAGGGGCTGGTGGTGCAGAGTCACACTCATATAATGATGTGATTCAGATTTGCCCTATGGTCTCTGTAATCAAGTTCCACTTTGCTTCATCACAACATATTGCTGCAGTATCAAAACCATCTGCTTTTATACATAGTTTTGAATGCAGTCTTAGGCTCAGATTCTGAAATTGATCAGAAATTCTACACGATAAGGTAGAATCATTTCATTTCTCTAAACATTTTCTGTGATTCTGATATATTTTGTGATACTCTTTCTACCTAGTGAATCGTACCATTCCGTTGGACTGATTTTCTGCATGGGAAGGGGATGTTAGCAACTCTGGTGACAGATAAAATACAATTCAGGGGATTGGAGGGGCAATTTTAAACTGATAATATTTGTGACCATAACAATACTTTCAAATGTTGAATTCCTTAGAGATTACCTAGACTTCTATATTTCATCTGATTTTCACAGAACACATTGAAATGATAAGTCAGGGACTGTTATATCTACTTTTGAGATATAGAAATTGGGGTTCAAAGAGGTTAAATGAAAGCATAGCAAGCGTGCAAGTCTGCCTTAATTATTATAAGTTTAACACCCTATGGTCATTCACTTTCAACTGTGGGGCATATAGCTCTCTTGGAACAACTTATGTGTACAATTGGGACCATTAATAATTGCTTACTAGTTTCAAATGCCCAGTGGATTGCAGTCAAGGGAAGCAGATTCCATCTATAGCTCAGGCTTTTCTCACAGTGACTTACATAACAAATATTTGCTTAACCCATTAAGTGGCATCTATGTGTTGGGTACAGTCTGTATAGTCTATCTAATCTGGTAGGACTACTGTAAAAGTAGCATTATTACATCCTTCTTAAATGGGAAAATGAGGCTAGAGGCTATTAAGTAATTTTCTCTAATTCACACATAGAGTAAGTGGTAGAGCCATAACTTCAGCTCTTCCAGTCTGGCCTCAAACCATTGTTTTAAACCATTATACTTCTATAAATTTAATGGACTGATGTTTTTACCTGGGTTAGATGGAAGTTATGGCCTGAAGGAAGACATTTCTTAGTGATAGATTGACAAGATAATCTTAAAGCAATAAAATTGGATATGCACATGTAAAACTAAAACATCAGTTCATCTTTATCACCCGTTTTAGTCATAGTTTTCTAGTTTATTGGAAAGCTATTAGTATAAGGCTTTGGATGCTTATGATAGAAATTTTTCAGATGATAACCCACAGGCATTGTGAGTGCATAGGGAATACCTTCTGTACTCTTTCCTGTTACAAAACTATTTCTGGCCTCCTATCTTTCTAAGCAACAGAATCTTTCATCCATCTAATTATTGTTTTAAGTTCATTCACAATCATTTAAATGAAAACATACTCACCAAAATACAAAGATATATCTAATTTTCTAGATGCTTTCCTGATATGGGATATTAGTAAGTAGTACTAACAATCATCATAATAGACCACCATTGTGAGTATGGATCCTATCTCCTGGGATGATACATACTGTGTATTTGAGCAGGTAGAGGTGCTGAACTCATCTGACTTCCTTCAAATTTATTGCCTGCATGGTATGACATATCTAGCTTTCTTTTCTGTTTCTATGTTCAGTCCACACTTTCATAATGAAGGGTGGTAGACCAGGTTAGCATCTCTGCTAAAGGAACAGAGGAATAGGCCATACAAAAATTTTCTTCATGATTCCACATGCTTTAAGAACTCAAATTTATATCAGTTGGTAAAGCACTTCAAGGCTTACTCCATGGATTGCTTATTGAAAAGCAGTTTAAAACACCACTTTGGATAAAAGGAAAGAATATTTTTAAAAGGCCTTGGTTATACTAATGGCCCATCATAGAATCCTGTAGATTCAACCTATAGCATATACCTTAAGCTCCTTGCAGAACTGCCCCCAACTACACATTGTATATGGATGCTCACCTCATCCCACCATACTTCAAATACCCGAGTCCTTACAGTGATGGTTAGTCATAACAGCTTTCATGGGAAGTCAAACTGGAATAAAAGAAAATTGTGTGTGGATAGCTACTAGACATTTAATGCATAAGTCCAGAAAGAAGGAAGGGAGAATGGATATTTTCAAGACAAAAATGACTTTATTATTCACATGCACATGGGAGTGTTAGGAAATAAGTATTCAAGTTTTAGACCACTTGTTACTTGAGTATAAAAATATATGTGAGAAAATTGTCGGTGCTTCTCAGCACTAAAATTTTAATTTCTAGGAATATTTGAGGAATAACAATAAAAACACTATTTTTAAATCTTTCATCCTAAAAGTAGTTTGCTTAGTTCTAACATATAGTTTAAGATGTGCACAGAAATATGAGGGAGAAAGGTCCTGAGAGATGATCTAGTCCAGCAATTTTGAAAGGCTTCATCAGTAGGGCACCTTTAATTATTTTCCCCTGTATTCCATATTTTGACATATCAAGCTTACCAAACAAGCTACTTTTATCACATCATAATTCCTTTTCCCACTTTTAGTTGCTCAGAGTCATTAATTACTGCCCATAAGAGCGTCTGGTCAACATGAAATTATCAATATGATCACCATAATCTGCATAATTCCTTCCTAATGCAAAGGCACTGATGGTTTAGTTAGTCTAGGATTAGCTTAATCTTAGTAATTTTTATAATTGTTATCCCTTAGGCATGTTGAAATAGTAAACATAGCACATGGACTCCCAGCCTGACCTTCTTATCTTCTTTGTAGAGATGCATTTATTTCCTCTTGTAAGACAGGATCAAGAACTAAGATATAAAGGAAGAATGGAAACAGAGCAAAGAAAGACTGGAGCAATGCAAGATAACAATTAGCAGATAAAACATCAAATCCTGCAGCTCCATGTCTGACACCTGGGACTTATGATGAAATTGTCTGGGCTCTGAAGGGCTTGGGCAGCTTTGTCCCACCTGATACTATGCTTACTTCCCAGGCTGTGTGAGCAGTTTTCCTTGGGGCTTTCCTATACTCCTGGTATCTCCAATCACCTTTAACCTGTGGTTCATCTTCACAAGATTAGACAGTGCCCTCTCTCTGCTCTATATTTTTCCACCACCAAGCACTTCTGTCCATTTAAATTCAACTTTTCGCACGTTCTCAGCACATGGGCACATCACAGACAGGCTTCTCACCCTCAGCCCAGTCCTGAAAAGTCATCTCTCCTCTCTGAAACCTCATAAGGATACAATCCACAGGTCATGCTTTTCTCTGCATTTTGGTAAGGCTTCTCTAGTCAAATATTCCAAGTCCTTCCACATTCCTACACACCAGTTCCAAAGGAGTGAAAACCCACATGGTCATGTTCATCACAGTCACAGTAACAACCTCATATCTGTTACCAATTTTCAGTAGCAGTTAGCTTCTCATTGCTTCAAAAAAAAAAAAAAAATCCCTAAGAGAAGCAGTTTATGGAAGGAAAGGATTTATTTCAGCTTACAGTTTCCAGGGGAAGATTCATCATGGCAAGAAAAGCACAGCAAGAATAGAGAGCCAAATGTTACATCCTGTCACATGAGCCGAGAGGAAGCCACAAGAGTGAGCTGGCTAGCACTAGAGTGCTGGGCTAGGTTATAATACTTCAAGGCGAGCCCCTAGTGGCACACCTCCTATAGCAAGTCTATACCTCTCAAAGTCTCCACCAGCTGGGGATTGACTATGAGGGTTAATCACAAACATGTGAGTCTATGGGGGGAATTTTATATTTAAACCATCATACAACATATCTCAGTTTTCATGTCTCACATGTAAGCACTCCACATTGGGTTTTATTATGTTATAATATGGGCTTCACAGTGAGGCAGAAATAGCAAAGAAGAAATAACAAAGGAGAAATAGCAAATTATATTTGAAGATCTTTTAGGATGCCAGCTGTTAGGCATATACCTGCTGTATTTATTTCCCATTGTAAAAGATCAAATGAGAATATATATGGTCCTCTGGAAAGGGTATATATTTAGGAATCAAATATACATGGGTTCCATGTCTGGCTGTGGCACTTAGTAGCTGTATGACCCTGGATCAGTTCCTTATTACATCAAACTCATTTCCCTCATGTATGATGGTATATCAATTTTTAATTAGTTAAGTAGAATGGGAAACATTACTTATTTCATGGTCTTATATAGGAAATATTAAGAAATTGTGAGAGAGTCAATAACTGTTAAATAATACTACTAACTAATTCTCAATGACAGATTTATACCCACTTCCCCTTCCTTCCTGTGAATAACTTCAGGTATTGCCTTATAGACCCTTTCAACTGTTGTTCTTGTAAAGGTTCACTTAGTTACATGGTATCCATATTATCCAGCTATACTTTGTCCATGAGGGACAAAAATGGTATGGGATTATTCTTAGTAGTTAAAATCATGTTCTTAAGCTTTCATACCCTTTTCAATGATGAGATTTTCTAAAAATGATGCATCATTGTCAGTCCTCTTAGATGAAGTCATGGTGAAAATCCTCTTAGCTTTTTGAATTTTCCTTCTTTGTGTAGCCTGTTAGTTCTAAGTATTGCTACTCAGATGCCCTGTATTTAACCATATGAACCCATTCCTTGGTCATTCTCAGTTAATGACATTCTTTACAGACTTCCCAGAAAGTCAGATAATAAAATTTCAGTGACATATACACAGTACATCTTTCATCAGAGTTCACATATAGGAGCTCCAGCAAGCTTCTAGCTCTGAGAAATGTCAAGACATAAACTTAGTCACAGGGTTTTAGTAGCCATGTATTCTCTGTCCTATATGCATTTTGCTCATCACATTGATGAAAGCAGACTTTGCACAGCTTACAAGACTAGATGATGAGACCTACTCCACATTCCACACCGGCCCTCACAGGGGCCTCTGAAGAACTTCAGCACAGACTATAGGTGGTGAAAGTGAGCCAGGAAAACTGTCATGAACACTCCCAGATCCCTCTGATACCCATAAATGGAACAGATTGCATAGTCACTGAGCAATTCTGTTTCCATCCGTTATGGGACAAATATCTATATCTATAGATAGATAGATAGATAGATAGATAGATAGATAGATAGATAGATAGATGATAGATAGATAGATAGATAGATAGATCATCTCTGTCTATCTATCTACCTATCACATATGTGTGCATGTATATATACAACTGTGTATGGTACTTATGGAGGATATAGTATCAAGAGGAGAGAACAGATTTTGGAAGGAGGTCTAAGGTAGAGTTGATATAAATTTCAGAAACATAGAATCTTAGTCTACAGTTTACAGAAACTGTCAGACTCATTTTTTTTTCAGTCTTGTAAATGGCCTAGAGCAACCTCTAAGACAAAAACTTGTATGTTGAAGATGGAAACAAACAACATACTTGCAGAGCATAATATACAACAGTAAGCACAATGAGAATTTTCCTAGCTTTATTCCACTTGCTTTATTGAAGGTGTTTTTTTTCCTCCTGTGAGCTAAAGAGGTAAAAGATGCCTTTGAGTCTAGTTAAGAATGGATTCTTAATTAACTGTCCAGAGATTTGTTGTTTGAGGTAAAATTCTGAGAAGGGTTCTTTCTTCTGGACAGGAAGAATTAGCTTTGTAGCAAGCAAACGAAAGGGCACTCTTTTTCTTAATGGCTTTTCAATGGAATCTGGCAGAAGAAAGATTTGACAAGGACATTATCTCATTCACGTTTTTATTTTAATTATTTATTTATTTATTTATTTATTTATTTATTTATTTATTTAAGAGGGTGAGAGAGAAAGTGGGGGGGAGAGATAAAGAAAGAATGGGTGTTCCAGGGCTTCCAGCCACTGCAAATGAACTCTAGACACATGCACCATCTTGTGCATCTGGCTTATGGGGGTCCTGCAGAATCAAACTGAGGTCCTTTGGCTTTGCAGGCAAGTGCCTTAACCTCTAAGCCATCTCTCCAGCACCATTATCTCATTCCCAAATGACTGAGTTTCTTGGGCCCAGAGCTGTGGCTGATTCACAGCTGACCTAAGACCAAGGCTTATAGGTGGCCTCACAGATGTTGCATTCTTTGCCAAAGTGCTATGCAGTTGAGTAACTGTTGTGGCTGTTCAGGGTGCATTCTTACTCCCCACTGGAAGACGGCACCCTGTGCCGGTTGACTCAGTCAGATAGTTTGCTCTAGCAGAAACAGCATGCAAGAATGGGAAACATGGGCTTTGTATCTCAACTCTTTTATTTACTCCATATATGCCCAGAAACAAATGTCTCACCTTCTCTCAGCCCTAATCTGCTTGTCGAAAAACATGGAGAGAATAATAGTAAGTTCCTACACGTGTTGTATGTATCATATGAAATAACCCATTTTAAACCCTTCTTTCCAAGCCAGGCATATTATAGTTGTTCAAGGAAGGACTGGTGATCATGACTACTATTCTACCAGACCAAGACTGTCAAGATTTGTATCTGCTTTGAACATAACGCTAATAGGAAAACTTCCTATTTTGGGCCAGCAGGTTTCATTTAAGAAGAAATTCAGATACAAGTTTATAGGTGTCATATTGAAGAACTCATTCTGTTCTTCCTGTAGAATGTGACATTGGCTTTTTGGAACTCCAGGTGAATGACTGTTTGGGCAGAGACACACTAGAGTAGAGGATGCATGGATCAGTGGATGCTTTGCTTTTTCAGAGGACTAAGGGGCCATAGGTAGAACACAGGTTGGCCTTGAATTTCAGGAGCCTGGACTTTCCCCTTAAATGTTATCTTAAAATGTTAGCAATTTCTTTTTTGTACATGATGGGAGTTCATTCGCAATTTGTGAAAATATGGATCAACATCTCTTATCTTTTGCCTCTACTCTGGATAAAGAGAGATATTACTTGATTTGGTTCTGTCTTTGGCCAGTTGACCTGTGGCCTGGTTTCCATAAATACATTCTCAAAGCAGCTTGGGTATTGTGTCAGCAGGAGGCCAGAGAAGGCTCAGCTGCTTTATATCTGGGCACTGTCTCAATCAAGCATGAAAATATTTGGAAAAATGGAAATTCATATTTTTGGTCATTGTTTTAAGAAATAGCTTTAAATACTAGCCTCTATTCGCAAAGTACTTTGAAGTAAAGTAAATTGATCATTATATTTAAAGCCAACGTTCTAACATAGAGACACCATAGCAAATTCACAAATGCACAGTCCTCATAGCTTGTCTAGCCCTAGCCCTGCACCACAGCCTGGCCTTGCTGGGAGAAAATATGGCATTGTGATCTGCATGAGAAACTTACCTAATTCTCTAGATTTATGGCCTAACATGTAATTAGGCAGTTTCTTGGAAGTACATCAAACTCAGCCTCAAAGCATATTTTGGGGCGCAAGATCTTATTTAGATTTTTGTTTAAAAAATTCACCACTGAATAACCAAACATTTCATTGCAGTTCCCACTTGGTATATTCTAAATTCTATCCAACTCTCTTTAAATTACAACAAATCATGGCTTATGGGATGAATTGGTGGAAGTGCTGTGAGAATGGACCACAGGCCCCCAGAGTTGGAGAACAGCAAAGGTAGGGAAGTTATGGATCCATGGAGTCGAAGAATCCATTGTAGCACACACCAAAGCACACTGTGCTGCTTTCTGTTCTGAATGCAGTTATTAGCAACCTCATATTTCCTTGACTTACCATTAGGAATGTATGTTCAAGCAGTGGCCTAAAAATGATGTACTGGTGGTATTTAGAAAGCTGGCTGTTTCTTCAAGGATGGATAGAGAAAGATGTACTCTTTGTATTTATTCTGGAAGCCTTGACTTCTCCATTTTTTCCTTATCCCATTCTATTTAATCCTTCCTGGAAACTTGCTGTTGTCAAGATCATCAGTGGACTGCCACATGGCTGAAGAAAATGTTTGCTCCTCCCCATCCAGGTCACTACTCTTGTCACTTGATTCCATTAAGTATTAATTCTTGGTCTTCACTGACATCTTCCCTTCTCAATGTTCTCTAAATGGTAGGGTTCCTTATACTCTCTTCTGAGCCTTCCATCTACATCCGGCCCCAGTCTACCCCCTTTACTTAAATCATGCAGATGACTTCTATTTCTATCTCCAATCCTAATCCATTCTCCCAAATGCAGCGTGCTAATTATTCTCCTAAAAGCAGAATACTAAAGTGAGGTTAAATACAGGAAGCACTGATTTTTCCTTTAATCCTTGGCTTTTAATTTTCTTTCCCTAAATCCATCACCTAGAGTTATTCTTTCAACAAATATTAAAAGATAATCTATGCTGGGTCAGACACAGTGTCAGCTACAGAAGATATTGGGGCTTGAGGGATAGAAGATTCTGCTGTAGAACTGATTATGTTAGTTTAGGCTAAAAGGGCAATACTTGGGCCTGGTACTAGAGGAATATGATTCCAATGCCAGCTGGGGATACACAGTGAAACATGGTCTCCAAAACTGTTGAAACAAGCAAACAAAAAGACGAAAAACAAAATTCATGCCTGGAGAGATGTTGGAACCTCTATACACCATGACCTGTAAAATGTAGGGGCTGGAGTAGTGAAGCTCCCTCTAGGAGAATGCCTCTTGACTATATCAGATATAGTGCAGTGACGTATAAATAACTTAGACACAAACTAAACATAACATACACATCACATTCTTAGTATAGTTTTACCTTGTCCCATTTTTAGCCTGGGTTATATTTCAGTTCAGTTCTGGACAAGGGTCTGGGTTTAGTGGCTCAATAAACTGTGACCTGTTATATAAGTACACCCTCAGGCCTCTTTGGCTATGAAAGCTGCTAAATTGTTCTGCATTTACACTACACACCTCTTATCTTTAAGTTATACTAAGATTTAAACAGATGCTGTTGGGAGTGATAAATATCCCATTGGAACTATCTCAGGAACAGTGAATGGCCATCATTTAGTAAACCCTGCTTTTTGACCAAAAGAGCTATTTCAAACTCCACAGAGAAGCAGCTTTAAAATGGGTGAGTGTGGTATTTGCTACTGGCTTTTCATTTTGTGTAATCCCAATACATACAAGTAACACATGAGCTATAGAGGCAGAGCTTGTTTCTTAGAAACTGATCTTTGGTCATTTTTTTTCCTGCTTATTTTGTTGTTGTTGTTGCTTGAACCCAGGGCCGCCCACATAGTAAGTATGTGCTCTGCCAGTGAGCCATATGCCAGTTCCCAACTTACTTATTTTAACCTGACCATACCAGGATCTGAATGCAGCAAATAACCTTTTGTTAGGTTTGTGAGGCTTTTCATCCTATGCTACACTCATATTTATTTAGGGCACAGCTGAGTAAAATCTCTGAATTTTTGCAAATAATAATTACTACCTTCTCCATATCCTTGTATTAAACTAGAAATCTACAGGATTTTATGTAGCAACTGTGGAAGCTGATGGCTTTATTCACATACAGCTACACTGGGTGTATTGGAGGCCTGAAACTATTTGGCCACAGATAGTTGTTTTCAGGATTAGAAGAAAACTCAGCCCCAAACCTAGATAATGTGACATGTTCTATTTTTAATGGGCTTATTTTCCTGCTTAGCTTAGAGGTGTTGGTTCTTCATTTTGATACTTGACAAAGGCATTCTGCTTAGACTTTCAGCTCCCTGGTGAGTTGGAGTTTCACAAAAAACATCTGCTAAAGCAAAGGGGATTCATATTGTCCTAGACAGTGTTCTCTTAAAGGCTTCCCATAGCATCTGTAACTGGAAGTGTCCTTGTCATTTTCACTGCTGGCTAGGGAAAAGTTGACAGTTACAAAAATGAGGAACCTTTTCTACCATACTCCTGCAGTAAAGACCCAAGTTTTCTCTTATAAATGGACTATATCAAACAAATACTTAGGCATGCTAGTATCTTCCAAAGCACTACTCACTAACACTAAGCAATTTGGGTAAAGACAGGAAATAAATAGAACCAAAGATTGAGTAGGAGGGGATACATGAATGGATTTCAGATTATGGTAGAAAATTATTTTCAGTTTATAATGCATAAAGAATTTACTTTACAAGATAATTGTTTTTTCAATTTTTTGGTTCCTCACTTATTTTTGTCCCTTCTTTTTTTTTCTCCTCTTTTTTTGTTTCCTTTAGACATTCATTTATTGAATGTAGGAGATCCATGTACCTCAGCAACCCAAGTTGCTAGGGATATGTTGGGCCTTGCTAGAAATGGGCTGGAACTGTGAGGAGGCTGGCCTGAACTGTTGGACATGGCCAGGGACCCTGGGCTGTGGGGTTGCACCTGGCCCTATTGTCAGGAGTCCCTGGCGACGGTGATTGGCCTTCCCTACGTTGTAGGTTGTAGTGTGCTGTCATTGCCCAGAGTGGGCAGAACTGGTGAGGCCCTCCCCCCGGACCCCAAAAGGCTCTGACCATTCCATAAGTCAGACTTTGCCCCACCACAGTTCCTGACCTTGTGGCTAACTGCCCAAGAAAGCCTCATGTGGCTGAAGTCACGTAGCCTTCTCACCATCTCTCTCCACCCCCACAGTAACAGAAGTCACAGCCTTCAGTTAATCTCCTCTTCCGCCCTTCCCCTTCCCTTATCCTTCCCCCATAGCTTTGAAGTTACTACTTCTTCCGCCACCTAGATAACAGCCCATAAACTATGCATCTGATTGTCATATAGTCTGTATGTGCCATCTCAACTTTCCCCAAGTGTTTACTCGCCTTTTGAATAAATGAGTGCTGTCCATCAGACGGTCTCCAGGGTGTTCATTGCCCGTCATGTTCATCGTGGCACTCACCTGCTGCTCCAGGAAGGATCCTGCTGCTTCCTTCCCAATTCTTCCCTTCCTTGCCTGGGATGTTAGTGGCCAATGACCCCGGAAATGGTAACGGTAACGGTAAAGACACACAGGGATACATAAGTCCTTCAGCCCAGAGCAGCCAATAGAGGTTTGGGGTATCTCCACAGCCCTCGATTTTTCAAGTTCAATTATAAATTGATTTGTTCAAGGTGTAGTTTGAACTGTGTGTAGAATCTGTATTAAGCATTGGTAAACAACAGCAACACAGAAGCATCTTGGGCACATTTGTCATCATTTCCACTAAGATAGTTGCATGGTGAAGGTGGTGTGGCAAGTGGACAATGGTCTAGTTCTTAGGTACATGTTGAAATGAGAATTTGGCCAATGACTAGTTTGACTTTCAAAAGAAAAGGTTACAAGGCTATCAGATTTGTACTCTTAGGTAGCAACAGTAGATTTGGTTCCCATAAATTAAGTTGTGCCTTTTTTTTCTGGACCTGGAGGAGGTTTGTTTTGAGGGAGAAAAGTTGCCTCATTGAGAAAGCAGTGGATCACATTTTTCACTCTGTATTCATCTACCTTATGTGTGTGAACATTGAAGTAAACAAAACGTATAACCTAAACCTAAACTCCACATAGCCTAAGAAAGTGAATTTAGGAGTTGTTGAATTCAAGCAGCTTTCAGATAGAATATATATATAATGTTTCATTATGGTATAAACACCACAGGAACAGAATCAGACACCCTGGTGCAACACATGTTCCCCTGGGAGTTTGACAAATATATTGGCCTCAATGTAAATAAATAGTATCCGCCTAGACTTGATGAAGCTCATTAACTCTTGCAAAGCACCTGCAGCTGGGCACTCAGTACTCTGCTGGCTTGATTCCATGTTTTTGAAAATTAGCAGTTTCACACCTGAGCTTGGTTTGGAGAATGGAAAAGCCATAGAGAGGATGCTGGACTTGTTAGGCATTTTCTTTTATTAATTAAAAATTATATATTTATTTACTTGAGGGAGAGGGAATATGGGCACACCAGGGATTCTTCCCACTGAAAGTGAACTTTAGATGAATGTACCATTTTATACCTCTGGCTTTATGTGGGTACTGGGGAATTGAACCAGGGGAATCAACCTTTGAAAGTACCTTTATACACTAAACCATCTCTCTAGCCCCCTTTACTCATTACTCATTATTTTACTCAATTTATTGAATTTGATTTTATTTGTTCATTTATTTTGTGGTACTGGGGATGGAACCTTGGCTCTCACATCTTCTAGACAAATGGTCTATAATTGAGTTATATCCCCAGCCCTAGATTCATTTTTTTTTAATTTAAGTATTTGTTCTGGCCAAAACAATATTTGGGAAATAAGTTACAGGGTATCTCCTGCCTTCAAAGTGACAACAGCCTTTGAAGTAAATCAAGCACACAAATGTAGACATATGAATATACAGTTATCCCTACACACATACATAGCACTAAAACAGTTGCAGACAGTATATCAGCATGAATAGTGTGGACCACACTTGCTATACAGAAAGATGGGAAAAGGAGGTCATTACTCAGGTCTGATGCTATTGGACTTACCAGAACTGGGACAATATTGTAAGGGCAGTTGATAAGGATTCATGATATTGTCCAACTAAGGCAAATACTTGTTGAGGGTCTCTTACTTGCTCATTGCTAGGGGCAGAGTGAAAAATGGGTCAGGCATGACCCAGGGTTATTATCATGGACATTTTCTTTTAATATGAGGACAGATATTTTAACTAATATATATATATATATATATATATATATATATATATATATATATATATATATATATATATTGGGTTTTCGAGGTAGGGTTTCACTCTAGCCCAGGTGACCTGGAATTCACTCTGTAGTCTCAGAGTGTGGCCTCAAACTCATGGCAATCCTCCTACCTCTGCCTCCTGAGTGCTGGTATTAAAGGCCTGCACCACTATGCCCGGCTATTTTAAAAAAAAAATTATATTTATTTATTTGAGAGAGATAGAGGTAGGCAGAGAGAGAGAGAGAGAGAATGGGCATTCCAGGGCCTCCAGCCGCTGCAAACAAACTCCAGATGCATGTGCCACCTCGTGCATCTGGCTTACATGGGTTCTGGGGAATCAAACCTGGGTCCTTTGGCTTTGCAGGCAAACGCCTTAACCACTAAGCCATCTTCCCACCCCTATTTTAACTATTTTGCTGGGTAATCTATTTATTAAAAATCTGTAAACTTTTTTGTAATAAAGTGACAATCCATTTGAACCACCTAAAGAAAAGTGATGATTGTGTTGGAGAAGTTATAATTGCAGCCTACCTAAATTGAGCAGCAAGAGCCAAGGACACTTTGCAGACAATTTGCAGACAATCATTGCTGATTTAAGCCTGCCATAACTTACCTTTTTCTCCTTTTATCCATATTAAGCATAGACACACAGATTCATATACATAGCCAAGAGGCTATTTTTCTGCATTCACGCTCTTCAGAAGCATCAGCCTCAACTTTAAATCCACTTCCTGGTTTGAGTATTCAACAGAGATTAACCAGAATCCCCATATTCTGATGCCAAAGTGACCACTTTCCTTTCTGAATCAGCCAAGCCTGGTAAGGTGAGCCACATAGCTTTTAAACTCTTCCCAAAGTTATATGACTTTCCCTTCTAGCAGGCAAGAGCAATGATTGTTAAAGGAAAGAACAGAGACACCAGCAGAGGCTTAATATCTGACCTGAACATGATGTGTTTGGTAAACAGGGAGGCTAGGGGTTGTTGGAAAAGTATATTATCAATGGTAAGGTGTAGCACAAATGTAGAATGAAAGGACAGGTAGAGTAGATTTATGCTTTTAGAGGTGATATGATATATGGAAGAGGGGAACTCTTCTTGGGTCATTAGGACAAAGGCACATTCTGACTGGTAAACTCACAGAGAAACCATAGAGAAAATTCTAGGATTCAGTGGGGAAGTGTGGAACTAGAATAAACATTTTCTAAGAAAATTGTTTACCAGCATATATTTATTTGATTTCAGAATGCTACAGATCCCTCTAAAAGGGGCTTTGTTGTTTTCCCTCTCCTCATGGGGATGGATGCTACTCTCTGTGGGAAAAAAAAAAAAAAACTTATTGGGATATGAGCACACTCCTGTCTCCGGCCTTCTATTTCCTGACAGCACTGTAATGAATTTTCTTACCAGAATATCATTCCCTACAAAGACGGACATGGAAGTTAACTCCCCAGCCTCTAGTTTCTCAAGCTGGGTATCATGGTAAGGTCTGTCATACCAATACTTGTGAGGCTGGGGCAGGAGGATCAAGAGTTTGAGGCCACCTTGATGTACATAGTGAGTTCCCTGGATAATGTAGGATACGTAGTGAGATCCTGTGTCATAAAACAAAGAAAAAAATATTTTAAAAATGACTTCTCCCTTTCAATATGTAATTAAAATTTTATATTGAGTATGTATGCCCTTCTGTTTGAGAAAATTCCACAAATAGAATACATTTTTATAATTCCTGTTATTTTGTATTATTTAATTGATCTAATTTAATTTAATGTCATGCTTTTATAAAGATTAATATATAAGTTAAAATATTTGTTTATAATAGAGAATTCAGTAATGCACACAAAGACTCCCCCTCCTGACATGTTTCAAATAAAAATTTCTAAATGTAAATATTTGTCCACACCTCTGTTTCTTTAGTCCAACTTTGAAAAGTTGACACAACACTGCAAAGGAAAGTGATATGAAATTTTAATGTCTTGCTACATAGTTCTAAGCCTATCCTTAGAAACAGTGCACCAATTTATGTTTGTGCCAGCAGTTCATGAACATGCTGGCTCCTCACCTAACCTTACTGTTGTAAGGAATCTAAGAAAAAATTAATTTTGACATGTTTATGAGGACTCCAGGAATAGATGGAACTGAGAAGTGGGGAGCTAGTAAGCCAGGGTGTTAAATGCACTGGAACTTAATAAAAGCAAATAGGGATGGAAAGAGAAACTTGTTAAAGACAATGTAGTTTGTTCCATGGAATACAGCACAGGTGGCTGAAAAGAAGACTGGACTATTTCAATGTAAAAATCTGTATGTTGAACCCTAGAACCTAATCCTATAGTTCTAATGATTCCATAGCCTATGACTAAATGTGAATGGGGTAAGTTGCAAGAATTACATCATAAAAATGAAAACCAGAGTCTTACATTAATTTACTCATTCTTTTATTGACCCAGTGTGTACTTTTTTTTTTTAATTCGGGACAGTTTTTGTAGTAATGCTGCCATTATGAATATTGCATTGGAAATTGTTTTGCATAGTTTATTCATGTGAATTAGGCAATGGTACTAGACAAATGTTGCACTCTGGCCCTAAAAGCATCCTTGTGACTGTCGGAAAGGCTGACTAAAAAAGATTTATTCATTCTCTTCTCGCTACCCAGTCGCCATTGTTGATCTTCAGAAGCATTAGGCATTATGGTCTTTGTACTGCCTCTGCTTTTAGCATGGGACAGGCTTTTCTCTGGTAACCATTAGACAAAATCCTTTATATTGTTCAGAATTTGCTCATATCCTGCAATGTCATTGAGGCTGACATTGAGCACCCTATTCAACACTGCATCATACCATCTGCCATTAACTCTACCATTCCTGGTCCCTCTTCTGCTCCCTTTCTTTCTCCGCCAAATTATACTGCAGATTTTACTATGACATGTAATTTAATGATTTATTATGCTGATTGCTTATTGTATGTTTCTTCATATTCCTTTATAAAAGGAAGAATCTGGGCTGGAGGAATGGCCTAGTGGTTATGGCGTTTGCCTGCAAAGCCAAAGGACCCAGGTTCAATTCCCCAGGACCCATGAAAGCCAGATCCACAAGGTGACACATGCATCTGGACTTCGTTTGCAGTGGCTGGAGGCCCTGACACACCCATTTTTTCTGTCTGTCTCTCTTTCTCTATCTTTCTGACTCTCTCAAATAAATAAATAAAACTTTACAAAATAAAATGAAGTATCTTTTTTGTTTGGGCCATGTTTGATAACAAGATTCTAAAACATTGTCTTCTCTATAGGATTAACCCTGATTTAAATTTTTTTTTATTGACAACTTCTATACTTACATACAAAAAACACATGATATTTACCTCCCCTCCCCCCATTCCCTGACTGAATAATTTAACACATGATTGGCCAGAAGCATTGATAAAATGATATTTGTTACTTTAGAACAAAAATTAATTCCCCTCATCTCAGTTATTGACTGTGGAGTCCAGTTCGAAGACTAAAGATTCACTTCTATTCATTACTCATGGCAGTGGGTGATATCAATAAGACAAGACAAAGTCATGTTACAAATTTGAGTTTAGCATGTCTGTGTATCACTGTCATAGTACAGTAATACAAGCAAGCACTTCAGAGCTCTTGAAGGAAGGACGTTATCCAAAATTTGAGATTGTACAACATATATGCTCATGCTCACTATTGTAATTAATGTCTCATAGCCCAGCTCTTTCCTGCCTTAAACACAGGGATAAGAGATAATCATGGGGCTAAAATCCACTGGAGTATATGTCTAGGAAATTAGTACAATAGATTTAGTATAGGAAACAGAATTGGGGACAATAGTGGAGGTTTTCTGAGAGAGTTATACATTCCTTAGTGAACCTGGAAGCTGTTACTCATCGCTTCTGGGGTGTGGGTTATGGGGTGGAGGGAGAACACAGCTGGTTTGTGCTGAGTCACACACTGGTGTTTGTACTTTGCCTTGCATGGAAGAATCCAAGGTTGCTTCACAATGACTTGTTTAAAATTAGCACTGTCAGAGAGTTTCTTAAAGAGTCTTGTGAAAAGTCTTCTGAAGTAAATCAAACTTTCTATTGAGATTTAGTCATCCTCCTAGCTTCTTTCTTCAACTGGAAATGATTTTAATGGGAAGTTAGGCAAGTGTAATCTTTGTGGTTGTCACCTCTGAAGGTATAGGTGGTTATGAAGCAGAGTAGTAAGGTCAAAAGGATCACATTCTGGTAGAATATCAAAGGACTGGCTGAACCATTGGGTGTGCCGTATGATTTTGTGAATCCTGTGCCTTCCCTGAGTTTCATTCATCCCATAATAAAAAGTAGGGTTAACAAGATCAATTTGCAAAGAACCTCTAGATGTATAAGTAGAATGATGTACATAAAACACTTTTTTGTACACTTAGACCCTCAACAAATGAGAACAGAATAGATAATGCTGGTATTTTTTCACATATCCTTTAAATTAATCTGTATCAAAACAATGTCATCGTCATCACTCCTTGCCTGACTGCTGTTCCTGGATTTCCTTTTGGCTCTCACTATGTCATCATGCCCCTGAACTTCTTGAGGGTTGATCTCTTCTTCTCTATTACCATTTCCAGTACTTTAAAATATATTTTATTTATTTATTTGAGAGAGAGAAAGAGGGAGAGACAGAAAGAGAGGGAATGGGCATGCCAGAGCCTCCAGTCACTGCAAACGAACTCCATTTCCAGTACTTTAGATATAGACTCTTTCACCAACATTTTTTAAAATTTTCCTTGTCCCTCAATTATTGCAAGTTCCCCTAGAATGAGCCCCAGTTCTTGCTTAGGATGCCCCCTATGACTTCCATCTTGCTCCAGGTAATAGGGTGGTTAGTTGACTTATCTAAATATAGTACAGTATGGTGTGTTATTCAATGGCAGAAATACTACCTCAGCTCTTTGGCACAGGCAGGCATTGAGTAGTTGCTCTGTGAAGACTGACTAGAATTGAAATATATGTGGATGGTTATGACCAAGATGTCTAAAGAGTAAAAACTGCTTTTTCCGGGTTAGAGAGTTGGTTTAGCGGTTAAGGAACTTACTTGCCTGTGAAGCCTAAGGACCCATGTTTGACTCTCCAGATCCCACCAAAGCCAAACACACAAAGGTGAGACAAGCACAAGGTCGCACATGCCCATTAGGTGGCACAAGTATCTGGAGTTCCATTGCAGTAGCTGAGACACTGGCATGCCATTTCTCTCTCCCTTTCTTTCTCTAAAAAAAAAAAAAAGTTTAAAAAAGAATACTTGTTGCTATTTGGGATTAGCCTATCTATTTTTTTTATTTGTGCATGCACATCTTGTTGCTACTTGTCTTGTCCACTTTCCTCCTGGATTGTGTCAGATAGGGGAAAATTCCCAGAGAGCTCATTACTCCCCATGCCACTTCCCAGAAAAGGGACAGTATGCCTTTCTTTTTTATGGTTATGTCTCTAGCACAGAACCTTGTGCTTCTTGTGACCATCTTTTCCCAGCGTTCCAAATGGGGGGAAAGCCTTTCTGAAAATAAAGCTAACACAGAGGAAAGCAAAGCTGACAGAGAAGTGGGAGAGTACTGCTGATACGGTTCAAACTTTTAGATCTTGTCAGGCCTAAATCCAATATACCCCTTTGGACATCCCAATCATGAACTAATAAAGTCCCATGGTTGCTAAAGTTAATTTGATTGAGCCTTCTGCCATTTGCAATTAAGGCGTGAGGTGACTAGGATATCCTCTCTTCACTACTTCATAATCTCCATGAAAGATCAAAAGGAACTTTTCATCAGCAAAAGGGTATAAATTATACTATCAGAGTTTCCTTGTGGTTATCTTTTTCCTGCCTTGGTCAATTCAGGAATGCAGAGATAATGATGCCACTAGAGACAGAATGCCTTGATAATGGGCAAAGGAACACCTGAGGTGGTCCAAAAGCCTGTTCCTTTAAATAAAGGAAGTGACATTTAAACTGACATCTGAATGATGAGAAGCAGGCAAACATGTAATTATCTACAGGGAAAGAAATCCATGTAGTGGAGATGGTAAATATGAAAGTCCTAAGACAAGGAAATTCTAAATGTTCATTTGAGAAGTGTACCCAAGATCCATGCAGCCAGAACTGTGTGCACGAGGAGGGGATGGAAAGCATGAAAGTAGGCAAGGGTCACCTGCCTTTGTCAAGAGAAAGAATGAATTGGGGAGTGTTGCAGTCAGGTTTGCATTGCTGGCAGAAATCACCCGACCAAGAGAAGCTTGTGGGGAAAAAAAGAGGTTTATTTTGGCTTACAGGCTCAAGGGAGAAGCTCCATGATGGCAGGGGAAAACGATGGCATGAGCAGAGGGTGGACATCAACCCCTGGCCAACATAAGGTGGACAATACCAACAAGAGAGTGTGCCAGACGCTGGAATGGGAAAAGTGGCTATAACACCCGTCAGCCCACCCCCAACAATACACCACCTCCAGGAAGCTTTAATTTACAATTGCCATCAGCTGGGGAACCTAGCGAGCAGAACACCTAAGTTTATGGGAGACACCTGAATGAAACCACCACAGGGAGTAATGAACAGTCTGCAGATCTAGCCCTATTTAACATAGCACATGAGTGAAAATGGGCAACAACAAAGGTGACACAGAATAAGCCAGCATCCATGCAAAACCCTCTTGCAGAAACTTGCTTGGCTACTACTGTGCCACTGCATGAGATGTACAAGGTAGTGTCTGCAAGATTGTACCGGCACATCCGCTACTGTAATACCAACCTAGAAAATTCAGTGAATCATCCTGCTGTTTTGATCATATAGTTAAGTCTATTCTGTTTGATCCTTTAGGAAGTTAGCAGAGCTGAAAATAAGTGGCTCAGGTTTGGGAAATGAAGGAGCCTCTCACATTCACTAGGGCTTAAGTTACTGATTGCCTCCTTCTTTCCCTAAATGGGCCAATAGTATGCCCCATCTCAGTGTGTCTACCTTACTCATAGAATTTTCCTCACTTTCCAATGGGCAGCACCATAAGTATGAAATCATGACATCAATAAATTGGTACTATGAAGCTTATCATATTGTAAAAATTCTGAGAATATAATGTAATATGAAGATATTTTTATTTTTGTTATAGGACATATACTTGCAAAATTCCCTCAAAGCATGCTTATTCTTTCATACTCCAAAGGCCCCTAAATCTTTATTATGCACATGTTTCAAATAAAGAAACTAATTTAGGAAAATTTGGCAAGTCCATTTCATTCATCATATATATGGGCTCTTTAAAGATTTTATTTTTGTTTTTTTATTTATTAGAGACAGAGGGAAGGAAGGAGAGAGAGAGAGAATGGGCGTGCCAGGGCTTCTAGCCACTGCAAACTCCAGACACATGTGCCACCATGTGCACCTGGCTTATGTGGGTCCTGGAGAATTGAACCGAGGTCCTTAGGCTTCACAGGCATGTGCCTTAACCACTAAGCAACCTCACCAGCTTATATAGACTTTTTGATATAGCTTTATAGTCTCAAATGAAGACTCTGCTTCTTGTACAGAAACAATACTGGGCACTGTACTAAAAAGCATTTCTGCCGGACATGGTAGCACATGCCTTTAATCCCAGAAGTCAAGAGAATGAGGTAGGAAGATCTCTGTGTGTTAGAGCACAGCCTGAGACTGCATAATGAATTCCAGGTCAGCATGGGCTAGAACAAGTCCCTACCTTGAAAAACCAAAAAAGGAGCACTAAAGATAAGTAAAACATTAACATGAACTAGGAAAAACTATTCATAAGTAGTAGACAAAGACATTTAGGAGCTAAATTATCATGGCTTGATGATAGATTACATCTTGGAAAAATAGGAGACAAGAGTCAAAAGTTGGCATCAATACTGGGTGTCTTGATACTATTAGGAATACTTGGGAAATAGAAAAGATGGTACCTAGTTAAATATCAGAAAGGAAGGGCTAGATATGAGCATCAAGTTCATTTCTGAAGATGAAAAGGCAACTTTTGATATCATGTCTCTAAAGATGAATGGTAAAGCCATAGAAGCTTGTCTAATGATGTGAGATAGATGAAAAGCAGTGTTCTTCCAATTGAGGCATTCAGAGACCTATGCAGACCTTGTCGGTAAAGCATGCCTTGTCCTTCCCATAATCATTACCTTTGGTTCCACCTTCATTTGAGATGTAAGCCTTATACTATGGAAGAGGGAAACTGTTTGGAACACCCATATTCCTCATACTGAAAGCCATTTGATATCTTGGCAATAGGCTTGATATATTGACAGTAAATATTGCTTGCATTCATAAGTGGAAATCTCTAATTTAGGTTCTTCTGCTGTGAGAAAATATAGTAATGAAATATTTTCAGAAAAAAGAAGTGATTTTTTTGCAGAGATTTATTTGGGATATAGCCAATAGCAAAATCAGCTACTGGAATACTAAAATACTGACTTAAGATGAGGAAGAATGGGCCGGTGGTTCTGTGTCTTTATTGAAGTCTATGAGAAGGTCATTATTAGCCTGTTCCTCTGTAAATTTTATCTCCCCAATGAACTCTCACATCTTTGAATTATAGATTCTCCACACTATGGCTAGAACAGTACAGAAGTAGTATATAATATAGTTAAATATATACTGTGGAAAAAAAGAACTACATCACAATAGAATGATGAAGCTAGATAGAATGATCCTTGAAACACTGTCAAGTCTGTTCACATGCCTCAGTGGATGATCAAAATCAAGCTGTTCTATAAATATTGACTCTTTTTTATAAATAACAAGGTATATTTCTTAGACTGAGGCCAATTAGATATTTGTGGAGAAACTACAAGGGCTCTTCACAGCTGAAAGACAGAAATGCCAAGGGAATTGCCAGTAGAGGCATAGGAAAGGTTACATGCAATACTCAATCTAAAGGACTAGGAAATGCCATCCATTACAACGCACAACCCAACAAAACTGTCACTAAGAAGGCAGGGACACTTAAAATTAAGAGTATAAAATGTAATAATAAATATGCAGTAATATAAAACCTTTATATACTTGAGTCCATATGACACAATTTATACATATTAGTTAATGATGAGTACATGAATAATTGGCACATTTCATTTTTAATAACCTTAAAATTCACTTTAAGACCTTTGAGACAAAATGGCATCATCAGTAGAAGTTGCTTCTGATGTAAGCAAGACTTAACCATTTAGTATATGAATGTCTTAGCCAATTTTCAAGCATTTACCTGACACCGTACTGAGAGTTTTATATAAATTATCTCATTCACTGCCTAAACTCATGAAATAGTTTTTCTTATTAATATTTTTATAGATTAAAAAGGAGGTACAGAGGCATTTACTAATTTGTCTGAGAAAACACAAGAATAAATGGCAGGGGTTGATCTAAAATGATTCCACCCATGTAAATGGTGATGTAATAATTATATTGGGGCTACTTCCAGGAGCATAGGTGGGGAGTGATTTACATACAACTTATGGGAAGCCGCACCACCAAAGAATAATATATTGTTCCACCCTTGTGACAATTTTTAACTATTTCTATATCTTCGGTGATAGGTGGGACCTCATGAACCCTCTACCCATTTGCCTCATTTGCTGCCTCATGCATCATCTCCCAAACCTTGGGGACCCTTTCCTACACTTCTGCTAGGGAAAATTACTGGCCCCAGTCTTGTGAGAGTCTTTTGTGAGTAATTACAGCTGCCCAAAGGACAGAGTTTCATGGAAACAATTTAGCTAAAACTACATCTATGACTTAAACTAAGTATACTTTACCATGTGTTTGTGTTAGTTTCATATATTGCAATAAAATTAATCTTACAATATTGGTGCAGAAAATAATGTTCCCTACTTTTCTAGTCCTATGAATAAGATAGAAAAATGAGAAGCATTTTGTCTGCTTTTTCTCAAATCAGTTCTCCATTTTTATTTATTAACTTTGGATTCACAGATAGTTGCAAAAGTGTCTACAGGGATATCCTATGTAGCTGTGCATGGTTCATTCCAGTATTAACATCTTCCACAACTACAGTGCAATATCAAAGCCACTGGTAAAATCCTTTGAGCTTCTGCAGAATTCTGCAATCATGGATGCATTGATTTGTATGTGTGTATGTGTTTACATTATTGCATCTTATATGTTAAATCATGTAACCAACTCCACACTTAACATATTTCAGTACAAATGAGATTCCCTCAGATAACTATAACCACAAGTGCACTGCCCCCTTTCCTAACTCCTGGCTCCTGCTGTGCTTTTGATCTCTATAGTTATGTTATTTTACTCTGTAGAATGTACACTTTTGAGATTTAGTTTTTCCTCTCAGCTTAATTTTCTTGAAGTGAATCCAAGTTGTTGCATTGTTTGAATCGAAAGATATTTTCATAATTATGTTTTAAAATTAATTCTTCATTTCTCTGGGTTAAAAATTCAATAACATTGCAAATGTAAGACGGTTATAGTGATTTTTTTATTGACAGCTTCCATACTTACAGACAATAAACCATGATAATTCCTTCCCCTCCCCCACGTTCCCCTTCACAAACCCACACTCCATCATATCCCTTCCTTCTGTCCATTAGTCTCTCTTTTATATTGATGACATCATCTTTTTCTCCTACTATGAGGGTCTTGTGAAAGTATTGCTATGAAATGCGGGGTCATGGATATCATGGCCAATTTCTGTCTGGACAGTTGCATTGTAAGGAGTGGTACCCTTCCTTTGGCTCTTACATTCTTTCTTCCACCTCTTCCTCAATGGACCCTGAGCCTTGGAAGGTGTGATACAGATTTTTCAGTGCTGAACACTCCTCCATCACATCTTCTCAGCACTATGGTGCCTTTTGGGTCATCCCAGTGGTCACTGCCATCTGAAAAGAGAAGCTTCTCTAACCAAAAGTGAGACTATCATTAATACAGGAGTATTAACATTAAGTAAACTGCCTACAGGGAAGTTTTGTGGCCATAATATGTACATTTAGCCGGACAAGAGCAGGTGTTACATTCCTAAATCTCATGACCTCCCCCCCCATAGGATTTTGATTAGGTTTTCAGTACAAGACATGTATTCCCCCCCGTAGAGCAGGTCTTCAGTCCAATTATAGAGAAGCTGGTTTCCCCCATAACAGATATGCCACTATTACATCTGTTGGCTCATTTGTCCTGGCTGTCCAAACTTGAGGCTTGCAATGTCCACTGTTTACACTATTGATGGCTTCTGTCTCCCATAGTGCTGCATGCAGTACAGCTTTTTCCAGCTTTCTGTCAGCTGGTCTATAGGAAGGAGGTTTTCAGCTCAGCCCCAGTTTAAATTCTCAGTGACCTTGCAGTGCAGTCATGTGGAGTCTTCAGCAATAGGTTCTTACCATCTATTCCTGGTGGGGAATCAAGAGCCTTGGCAATAGCCTGTAATGTTTTGGGGCATCAAGGACCTCCCTGGCCAACAACTCATTGGAAGGTATCCTTTCCCTGGCACTGAAATTTTTCTAGTAATACTATACGGCTTCTGGGTGTGCTATTATCCAAAAAAATGTAGGTTATCATATGGTTTATTCACAATATCTTGAATATAGTGAATTTTAAAAGACACTACCAAACTGCTTTCTTTGTTGGTTGTGCCTACTTTACCACGATAATTTTCATTTTTAACAATGTATGTGACAAATTCTTCTCTTCCTTGAAATTCTTCTTCATGTTACTTGGCCATTTTATTTATATAGAGCTTTTGGACCTATTTTTTTCCTGATTTGTTAAGAGTTTTTTTATTTATTGTTACTACTCACTAATCTATGTGTTAGCTAATTCATTTGTTCTTAGTGTCTATTTTTATGTACTGTTTTTAAATTTTAATATACTCATATTTTCCTTTCTGGTTTATGGTTATTGTTGTCTTACACAATAAACTCGTTTGGACATTGTTCATAGAAAAGCCCCTGGAGTCTCATTCTCTTTATTTTCACTTAATACACAATACTAATATTTCTCCTGATCTGATATTGAAGCATGTAAAAAGCATCCCATTTGAAGAATGAAATTCTCAAGTAAGGATGATTTGTAAACCTAGATCAATTAATTGTGCAGCCAGTTATCAATTTTGGTTATCTTCAGGACTTGTACAGGACTTGTACAACAACTCATCTGGGAAGCCTCATTTACATTTCTTAAGACTTGTGCTAGACCTCTTTTTTTGTTTAAATGTTGCCCTATACTCCCCATATATAACACTTCTCACTCCATAGCATTACTTCCTGCTTACTAACTTGTGTCTCTCACTTGACTGTAGTCTCCATAAAGAGAAGAAACATTGTACCTTCAACAGTCATGTCCCTCAGCACAGTGCCTGATGTTTGTAGTAAGTGACCAGTAATCCTTGACTGAGTGCAGTGATGGGAGAGGCACAGTGAAATCAGTAAACATGAATGTTAAAAAGCATAAGAACTTTAGTGTCGTTAGCTCACAGGCTGACACTCATAGAACCCATGACTTCCTTCCTCATGGAGAGATAGGCTGGGCAGAACTCTGTAGGCTCAGCTATTGAGGGAATAATCTTGGATCCACAGGATACAGGTGGAGTTTGAGGCTCAAGGCAATGGGAGCCTTGGTAGTGAAAGGTGTTGGGTAAGTATGAAAATATGAAGAATGCTAAAGTTTTATTCCCAGAGATATCATGTGTGAACAACAAGCATTAAAGTCAAAATCCAAGAGGTAAAGAAAAAAATATGAAAACACAAGTTGATAGGGAGAGTGCAGTGTCAATTCTGGAAAATTTTTCATCTCAAATAGTTAAACAGTCTGTTATTATGGTTCCCCTCTCCTGTCATACACATACTCATGTGTTCAGGCCAAGGGAGATGGGTAAGGCTTTTTATAATTCCCCATAGTCTCTTATTTTAGATGAAGTAATCACCTGAATTGCTTTCAGATTTATTGTAACTCAAGAAAATTGTTCAGAAGGTGAATAAGGGGAAAGTAAGGGCTCTTTTTCCAGTTAGTTCCTGCTGCTCCTAGACTTTGATTGCCATCATGAAGTGAGAAGGCTGTTTTTAATTAGAGAGCTGAAAGCTTAACCTTATGTCATGGTGACATGTGGGATCTGAAATACACTCTCATATGCTGCCTATAACAGAATATATTCATATGAAAGGAACTTAGAAATAACAAGGAAAGTAAAGAGAACATTCCAAGAAAGCATGAAACATGGTTAACTTGCTTTCATAATCTTTAATAAGCTTGAAGCAATTGTTCAGAAATGAGCCACCTAAATGGTAGGAAAGTGTATTATTGACAGTTGTAGTTACCTTGTTTCTGGGATAAAGTACCTGACCAAAAGCAGCTGATGGGAGGATTTTTTTTTTAATTTTGGCTTACAGTCTCCAGGGGAAGCTTCATGATGACAGGACAAAGCATGGCATGAACAAAGGCTAGACATCACCTCTCTCATAGCAGGTAGAAAACATCAGCAAGTGAGTGAGCCAAAGTGTCAAAGGGGACCTGACTATAATACCCTTAATCCCACCCTAACAACATACCTCCTCTAGCAAGACTCCACCTCCCAAAATTGCCACCAACTAGGGGCAAAAAGCATCCAGAATATATAAATTTATGGGGGACATTTGTTCTGATTCAAACCACCACAGTAATTTGCACATCACTATAACTAAATATGTGGTAAGAAGTACCTTAAGGTAGAGTTTATTTTGGTCTACGGTTAAAGGGTACACTCCATCACTACAGGGAAGTCATAGTAGGGGGAAAGAGCATGAAGCAGTGTGTCACATTGCATCCATACTGAGGAACCAAAAAGAAATAAATTCTGGCATTCAGCTAGCTTTTTGCTTTTTATAAAACCTAGGGCCCCTTGCCCATGGTATGGTGCCACCCACATTTAGGGTAGGCCCTTCTACCACAATTAACCTAACTTAGAAAATCCCTCACAGATATGCCCTTAGATTTATTTCCATGATGGTTCTAGATCCAGTCAAGTTGATAACCAGAGATTAACCATCCCAGCAAGTAAATTATCTTAAATGAAATAATGTTCAAAAAGTGAAATCTGAATGTTTTAGTTAGTTAAGGCTGATATAACAAAACACATAAATATGATGGCTTAAATTATAGACTTTTTATTTGTTAGAGTCCTGGAGGTCAAAGGTGCCATGGTTGGGATCTCATGAAGACTCCTCTCCTTGTTTACAGCTGACTACCTTTTTGCTATTTCATTTTTACATGTGGAGAGAGGTTTTCTCCAGTTCTTATCAGGATACTAATTCTATTGTGGGATCCTTGCTGTATTAAACTCATCTATCTAATCCTAATTATTTCCCAATAATTCCTGGGACCATCTCACTGGGGTACAATACTTTAACATACATTTTTTCAGGTATATAAATATGGAGTCCACAACAAAAATGGAGAAGGTGTAGACCATACATATATCTACATAAATTTTAGCCCATTTTCACTATAATGCTGTTCATTTTAAATTTTTATTGTTTTGTATAATTGTTATTGGAAGCCACTACATAGAATTAACTTAAGTATACACTATTGTGTTTTAAACTATCTTGCTATTCTCCCTTTCTTGTCTTGTTATGTCTTCTCTCTTTTCACTCCTCTCTCTCTCTCCCCCCCTTTTTTCTCTCTCTCCCCTCTGTGTACCTTTATTATTTTATTTTGGGAATGTAGCAATGATCTTCTTTGATAGAAAGAATTTTTGTGGACAAATTGGTCTCTAAAGTTCCTTTTGTTCTGCTCATGTTTTCACTGAAATATGATCATTACACAATCAGATATTGACATGATGGTTGAACAGCAAGCAAAATGTGACCATTTTAACTGAAACAACTTTGTAAAGTATTCAATTATTTAGAAAATAGTTTCTGTTCTGGATGCCTCATCATTATGTTTCTCTTAATGATACCTTTTTTCCTATCAAAAAAGAATTTATAATCAGGGTAGTGCACTGAAAACTATGCTTTCTCTGACTCATTACAGTGTACTGCACAATGTGCAGTCTTTCTTTACAACATCATGCAGAAAACCCCACAAGTTTCCTCACATTTGACATTTCTATGATCTAGATTCACCAGATCAGGGATTATTAATGGGTTTATATCATTTTTCAAGCATGATCAGTTTGGGCAAAACTTCAGGAATATGTGTTCAAAAGTATTGTGAGGGCTCTTTTGCTACTATGGATCTAGAAGTGTCAGAGTAGTCCATATGTCAGGAATTGTAATTGTATACCTGCAGAGTGAGATTTTCAAGACATCTCTTGGTGTTTTTACAGTCAGCTCACTGGGGATCTTGGAACAGATGTTTCTCTACAATCAGTAGGCCTCCTGAAGCTCTATGGACACCTTTATGCAATGCCAGCAGGACCAGTTGAAGAAAATTACCCAAATATAACAGAGCTGCTTGCTGTGCACACCTTGAAGCTTCTCATGACACAAGACATAAATGTATTTATAGAAGTTTTTGTAATGAAATGACAAGAATCAAGTGTGATTGATGAAGATAGTAGGACTAGGAAAAACTTGGAGAACCCAAGACATTTATATGTATGTACCATTTGGTTTGGCATGTATATACCCATTACTTTTAATTCATATTTTATCCTTTTGAAAATGCTATGTTGGGGGTGCATAAAGTTTTAACTAGTTATCCAGTGTTTAGATGGTAAGAAGTATCTTTACTTCTCCAAAGCATGATCATGGATATGGATGAAAGTGATTAACAGAAGACTGGACTCATCAGCCTGGTGTCTTGAAGATTTGGGATTGATTATCTGTAGATTCCTTCTGAACTGAATAAGGATGAGACATAAACTTATATTAAAGTTTGAATGGATTCATAAATAGCACTCCTTCCCCATTTTAGTCTTAAACAAAATAGGGCACAATATTGAGTTATATGGACGTGAAAATATTCCTTAATTGCTGATTTCTGATAAAGTGATATAGAGATCATGGCTGAGGCATGTGGCTAAGAAAACAAGAACATGAATTCCTGCAAGTGAACAGTTTTTGAGTGAGGAAGGAGCTTAGCTGAATATGCCCAGTTCTTCCTACCAAATATATTATATCTGAAGATGATGAGGGTGATGACTACCATAATGATGATCATGATGATGGTGGTAGTGGTGATAGGGTTCTAATTTGGCTTCCCTTTGAAGTACATCCTAAGACAACATTTGAGTTAAGTGATTTGCTTGAGAGGCAATTTTGAGAGCACTATTACGATAGTAGGGAAATGAGATGGAGAATAAAGGAATGTAACTCAATTCCTCATATGTCAATAGGTATGTTACAGCTTGAGGCAACTAGTGATCCTGAGGACTCCAGTTATTGTGCAGAATATACCTTCATGTTACAAAAGCTGGAGTTTTAATTCATTATCTCCTATCAGTTCTTAGTTATGAGCTCCACCTGAGAATGTGAATTCCCTGGTAATTACTAAATTTATCCTGCTGCCCAGGTTAAGAAAGATCCAAGGTTCAGAGAATGCACTCAGAGGTAGAAATTACAGATCTTGCTGTAGAGATACAGCCATGGGTATAGAAACAGATAGTGAGTTGTAGACTGTGAGGGATTGACTCTGCGAATTGAAACTGGACTGAAACCATCCAGCGAATTTTCTGAATTTTTTCTGTTGAGTAGTGTTTTTCTACTTTCTTTTTTCCATTAGGAATTTTCAACAGACACTACAAATAAGCATTGTATTTATTTTGTCCAAATAAAATATAATTTACACTTCAATTTTTTTTCTATTCATAATGCAAAAAAAAGATAGAGTTTAAGAGAACTCAGAATCAGTAGCAAACACTTGGCTTTACACACCTTTGCAAATTATTAGTAGATGTGGGAGCTGTCCTTGTGTTCAGAGGGCAATTGACCTTAAAAAAAAATAGGCAGAGATAAGTGTGTCCTCTGCCATGGATTGACTGGCCCTGATGTCTGAGAAAAATAAAATAAAAAATAAAAAAAATAAAACCAGGAGAAGCAAGATTTTTTGTCTTTGACAAAACAAGAAAAGAGAAGAATGGGGCTAGGAAGTTGGCTCCAGTATACAATGTAAGTTAGTTGCAAACTGATGGTAATTGGAAGATTAATAAAAATGGGTTGGGGCTTAAATGAGTGTCTTGGGACACAAGTCAGTAGAATCATCTGCTTTGATGTCTGTGATGGTTAATCTTGTCAACTTGACAGGATTTGCAATCAACAGGGAAACAAATCTCTGGGTGTGTCTGTGAAGGAGTTTCTAGATCAAATTAGTTGAGGCAGTAAGACTGACCCTAAGTGTGGGTGGCACAATTCCATGGGCTGGGGTCCCAGACTGACTAAAAAGGAGAAAGTGATTTCCATACCAGCATTCATCACATTCTCTTTCCTGACTGAGGATTCAATGTAACCAGCTGCCTCCAGCTCTTGGTGCCAAGCCTTCCCCCACAAACATGATGGACTGTATCCTATGAAAATGTAAGCCAAAATAAATTGTTCCTCCCTTAAGTTGCCTTTTGTCGACTATCGAGTCACAGCTGAACAAGTAAAGTAATGCAGTGTCCTTTTCCCTGGATCTGGATACTTTGCTATTAGGTGTTTGGAGTCCTCGAGAGTGGTAGGACATGAAGGTGAGAAGTTCTCTCGGCAGGAGCCCTGGAAGAAGGATCTCCAAGAGGACTGTGATTGATTTATAATTAGTGAATGATGTTTGTCAAAGGCACATGAAAATTTTCCATTTCTTTTTGTATTTTCTTTCTTTTTAAGACTTAGATGAAGGTGAATTATCTCAGTGGTGGCCTTGCTCTCATTAATGAGGCATTAGCTCACCTGGCTGAATCACAGTACAAAGAAAACTATCAGGATAGCAGTGAGAGCCTTCCCTCAGGGTTGGTCTAGATTTAATCCTGGGGTGAAGACATGTTGTTTCCATTATTGTATTTCTTCCTGCCATCTTATCTTTGCACCAGAAATGAAAAACAAGCTACTGAGTTCTTCCAATCATTAAGGAATAGTCAAATCATTTTATTATTTTTCAGGGCTGATATCAAAATGTTCCTTGTTCAACCTGTAGATTTTTTTCTCGCTTTTGCTGCCTTGTGTACTATTGTAATTCTGAGTAATTTATCAGATTTTCACAGGTCTAATAGTGTCCTAACTGTAATTGGTGGGGCTTCTAAATATTAGAGGCCTTTTGTATCCAGGTGCAAGAGAACATCATAACAAGGTCCTGCCCCTAAAAGGGAATTGATGCCATCTAGTTGCAAATGACTGTGACATTTAATGAACCTATGTTTACAGTTTACTGCTGTGGGTTTGAATGACCTGGCTTTGCTAGGGGCTTGTTTTCACTTAATACTAGGAGAACACGAGAGCCAAAGGCTGGCTTTAAGTATCAAGGCTAAGCACTGGGTTCAGTCAAAGGAAGAATAAGACTGCTCTCTTCTATATTCCTGATCAGGGCTCTTTAAGTTCATTTTTCCCGGATGCAGCCCAAGAATTATCCCCACCCTTCCCCAAATTCCATGGCCATTTTTCATGGAGATTTTAGTGCAAGGTAAATAGGAATTTAAGAGTAAGAATTCAAATCTGACATCTTTAGTCATATAAATCCATGACATTAAACACAGCTATTCAAAAGAATCTCTTAAAATCTATTAAATTAGTTTCTAGACATTTCTATTTCTAGTTCAGCTAGATTTCTTTAAGGATAACTGGCTTACTGATTAATATGTCTTCAGAGCCCAAGTCTCTAAAAGTCAGTGTTCTGTTCTCGGATCTGCCTCTCATTTGAAGAGTGACCTTTAACATCTCTATGGTTCATTCTTTCTCTGTCTCCCATGTGGATCCAACCGCTCTTGTTTAGCATGCTGAATGCAAAAGGAAAATGATTGTGAAAAGTTCAAAATGGAAATTGTCTTGGAAACATTATGGCATCAGTAAAACATGTATACTCAGCAGATGAAAAAGAAGACAGATTAGGGTTATAAAACTATCCATTCATCAATCTTGCATTAATCAATCTCTGCATGTCATATTTAATGGAATGACTTAAAAAGAATGATTGATGTATGTTCAGAATTTGAGGGGCTTTTTAAAAAATGTTTTATTTTTTATTTATTTATTTGACAGAGAAAAAGAGGGAGAGAGAGAGAGAGAGAGAGAGAGAGAATGGGCGTGCCAGGGCCTCCAGCCACTGCAAATGAACTCCAGATGCATACACCACTTTGTGCATCTGGCTCACATGGGTCCTGGGGAATCGAACCTGGGTCCTTTGGCTTTGCAGGCAAATGCCTTAACCACTAAACCATCCCACTAGCCCAGCGGCTTTTTTTTTTTTTTTTTTTTTTTTTTATGTCAACTATAGATGGTTTTACAAAATGCTTCTCCTCCAGGGATATAGTCAAAGACCAGTGTGAAAGAGAAGCAGAAGCTGTGTTCTTAGGGATCTAGAATGTCACTATCATTTCCTGTTTCTAGGAAGTTGGAAGCACCTCTTCTTTCAGGATATGTATTGGACATTTATATATCTACTTAAATCTAGAAATTTTATTCCGCATAATTCCTGGGACAAGGTGTTATTCTTAGTGCTTTATTTTTTTCTGAGTATTTTAGAAGAAATAGATGAGGAATATGCAGTTCTCGATTTGACAAGTTTACAGTAATGGATACAATGTATTGGGTGGAGGTAAAGTATAGTTTCCTTTAACACAGATAAAATATATGTTATGGAGATTCAGAATACCAAGAGCCCCCACATGAACAAACAATTCATGGTAAGACTTTGGGAAACATACAGGATTTGATCAGATGCTTGTCCACAATAGAAAATATATAGAACAATAACCCAACAGTGTATATATAGCAATTATATTTGATTGTTTTCAAAACTATTTGAAATCCAGGTCATCCTGAACATGGGGTGATTTTGCTTTTTAGATTACATAAATTTTATTTGCAAATATTCATATTTATACTGATGGATTTTATAGAATTTTTCTCCTACAAGTGTATCATGTGCTTTGATCATATTCATGCCCCAACCTTCTTTTTTCCTGCATCCCACTTTCACTATCCTTCCTTGTTTCCCCAGTCTCCATTTTATTGATCAAATACATATGAAGTTATTATGAATGAAGTGGTTTTCCTTTGTCAACATGTTCTTTCCTGGTAGTTTGCTGATTTTATTCTGATTGTGTATCCTGCTACTTTGCTGAATATGTGTATTATTTCTGAGAGTTTTCTGGAGTCTTTAGAGTCTCTTACTTATAGGATTGTATCATCCATGAATAGGGATAATTTTAGTTCTTCCATTCTTATTTGCACCCCCTTCATTTATTTCCCTTGTATTATTGCTCTCATGCTATATTGAATAAGGCTAGAGAAGATGGACACCTTTGTATTGTTCCTGATGTTAGTAGAAATGCTGTGGGGTTTTCCCCATTTAGTATGAGGTTGGATATGGATTTTTCATATATAGCCTTTATTATGTTGAGCATGTTCCTTCTATTCTTATTTCCTTCATGATGTTGGCCTCTGCCAAAGACTTTTTTTGCGTTTCTATGATAATGTTGTTTCTGTGTTTGAGTTTATATATGTGACATAGTATACTTGATTTGCATATACAAAACTGTCCTTGCATCCCCAAAATGAAGCTGACTTGATCACAGGGAATATCTTTTTGATGTTGTTTTGAATTCAGTTTGCACATATTTTGTTGAGAATTTTTATATCCATGTTCATTAGGGTGACTGGCCTATAATGTTTTGTTATGTGTCTTTATCTGGTTTTGATATCAGGATAATACTGGCTTCATAAAATGAGTTTGGTATCATTCTTTTATCTTTTAATTTTATGGAATAGTTTGAGAAGAATTGGTATTGATTCTTCCTAAATGGTCTGGTATTTGGGGTTCATTTTACTATAAATAAGCTATGGGCTTGATGTTCAGGCATTTCAAAATTCCTCTTTCATGGAAATATAGCCAGAGTCCTGGGGCTTGTGAGGGAATAACTTGTGGAAAATCTGTAGGCAAGAGAATTCAGATGTGGGGAACTGGAAAGCATGCAGATGGGACAGGTTATTAAAACATACAAACTAGCACGTTTACAAAACCCAACCCTCTTATCGGAGTATGAATTTGAAAAAAAGCTCAAGTTTTAGAATTAGATGGATCTGAATTTCAGTCCTAGTTCTTGTTCCCAGCATATGATCCTCAATGCATGATTTAATTAATAATATAATTTGTGTCATCCAGCAGTTACATGGTAAATGTTCAAGAAACTACAACCTAGACATGTGTGTAGAGGCTTCAACTTCATAAATGGTTATCAATACTAACTTGGGTTTCCACAAAGCCAAAATATATTTGTCTAGATGTTTTATACCATGCTATACCACCTTCAGATTTCATCTCTTTGTTTGGCTTTAGCTGGGTTTAGGATACCTCCTTAAATGTTGCCATTCTAGAAGAAAGATCAGCCCTTCAATATTTGTAGTGGCTTCTTCTATGTAAGATATACTCATTTTTAGAGTACATTAAACATTTTTATTTCTTCTTTATTTGCAAGGAAAGAGATAGAGTATGGGCACACCAGGGCTTTCCAACACGGCAAACAAACTCCAGATGGAATGTGCCACTCTGTGCATCTGGATTTATTTGAGTACTGGGGAATCAAACCCAGGCCATCAGGCCTTGCAAACAAACCCCCTTAACTGCTGAGCCATCTCTCTAGCCCTGGAAGCTACATTTTTTACTTCCATCTTTGTGTGTGTTTGCTTTTTAAGAACAGTTCTTTCAGTGTAGACCAGGGTGCTCTAGAATTTACAACCCTCCTGCCTCAACCTCTAGAATGCTAGGATTATAAACATGCATCACCACACCATGTTATGATCCTTATACTTTCGTATTTTTTTAAATTTTGTTTTATTCTGCAATAGGGCTCTTCTATGCAGCCTGAAAACTTGATCACAATCACTCCAAGATACCTAATGCTGCCTTTTGGCTAAGCTGCCTTAATTTAACATCTTCTTAAATGTACTCTGGTCTTGCCAGTGGCAGCCAGTCCTACAGGCTACTGTTATTGGTCAGAAGACATCACCAACTTGATCATGTCTGAGAGCCTTGTGCAACAGCCTGAAGCCAGGCTGAATATTTGTTGACCTTGAGCTAGACTCCTAAAGCCTGAAGATTCCTCTCATGATGTCCTTGGACAAAGTCAGGAAGACATGTGGTTCATAACTTGATCTTTTCTCTATATACTAGTCAAGACTAGCTCCCCCAGGCAAACTGACACCATTTGCCTGCCTTGAATTTTCGAAGAGGCTTCTAAGCAGCTTACAGACCCATTATAGGCTGTGAAATTGGTGGTAAAAGAACTTTCTATACAATATCCCAACTTTGTTCAACCTAGTCTTTCCCATGCTTATTAAGCCCTCATATGCATGCTAATTCACATGGAGATCTGCTAAATACTTATAACAATACTTATTATATTGAAATAATATTTTCTCATCACTTTGATAAAATGTCCTAATGTAATCCTAATGACTATTCTCTGATATAGATGTATTTTCTATATTTAGTGATGCAGGAAGAGGAAACTGAAGAATTATAGTACCTGCCCAGTAGTGCCTAGCTAGCAAGTTGTAGCACCACCTGAATAACTTATTGCTCTTTGACCACACTTTCTAGCCCTGACCTTGACCCTATGATTTTCAAACATGCCATGTTAGCACAGAGTTGATAAACAATGATTTTCATTGGATTCCCATGGCATCAGAACCAGTGTTAATTCTCTGTGTATTATAACATGGATAGCCTGGACTTTGGCATAGCATTGAGCTGAGTGTATTAAGAAATGTGGAATAATCTCCACTGATGTTCTATTCGGTCTCCTTTCCAGAAGCTTGATGGGTATCTGCTGCCATATTTACCTTTTATCTGGGTTTGGCACATTTCTCAAAGAGAAGGAGCACAGATCCTAACATAATTACTACTTTCTTCACTCAGAGCCTGTGTCAGCCTCTTCTACACCCACTCACAAGTACCCTGTTCTGGGTGAAACTGTGGTAGAGGCTTTGGCAGTGTTGATCATTATCTCCAGGATCCAGGGACCACAGAAACAGCTCAACAAAACCTTGTTTGCAGATCTCTTGTCTCAGAGTTACGGAGAAAAGCCAATTTAAGACAATTGGAATCTGAGAAATGCAGCACCCTTTGCTGTTCCTGTTTTGCTGCAGTCGGAATTAGAGTGGCATTTGAACATGGCTGAGCACATAGAGGTTCAAATTTCAGTTGCTGCTACATGCTTCTCTGAGTCTTAGTTTCATCACTTACAAAATGGGGATAATGATACTTGACCATGATTCATAGCGTGGTTGTAAAGATTAAATGAGTGAATGCTGTTATATACTTTTCCAGTGATCACACTAAGGCAGTTTGAAATAAAGAAATTGCTTCAAATGAAGGCAGATTTGAATAATTTGTTACTAATCCTGCATTCCAACAGCAATAGCACTTCAGGATACAGGATCAGGCCAACTGTGACTCACAAACACGTGCAGAATAATAGAAATACCTGTGTGCTTTTAGTCAGAGAAGCCAAAGCCCCGCAGAAAGGGTTAGCTCATGCAGCACATGGCTGTTCTTGTAATGGTGGCTTGAAGTGGTGGTAAAGTGGTAATGCCCTAGCCATTGAAGTTGCTACTTTAAATTTTACACACACACACACACACACACACACACACACACACACACATATCACAGTATAGAATACTAGAACAGAAGGTATTTCAGAGTCCTTGCTTCTTCTTTTCTAAATTGGAAAGATTAAGGATCCACAGAAGAGACTACTTGGCTCCAAAATGTTACAAAACAACGAATGATGAAAAAGAAGATTCTAACCCTGATCACTTATGAAGTAAATTTCCTCATTTGACTTGTTCACTGTAATATGTGTAACATATTACACATATGCACACACACACACACACACACACACAGAATATTATGTGTGTGCAAGAATAAAAAAAGAAAAGAGCACCTATAGTTCTGTTTTATGGACCATTATACTTTTGGTATTTTCCATATGAATTTTATTTCACCTGCTTTGAAAAAAAAAATTAAAATCCAAGCCTCCAACCTCAAACTCCTTGCTTTCTCTAGCATAGCAGGAGTTATTTGTACTTTTGTATTTTAAATTCTCAAAAATAAAGCTTCCAGTGAGTCCCCGAACATAAACAGACCACTAAGAAAACAGGTATATTAGTTAAATCATGCTGACATCATCTAACCAGAATGGCCTAGACCAGAGAGCCAAGAACCCATCCTTGCCTTCAGAGAATGTGCTTAGTGGAACGCTGTCTATCAGAAACAGAGTCTCCATGCCTATGCTCATCTAAATCCAGAGACGGAGCAGAAAACCCTGTTAATGTCAGGAAGGCAGAACCTAGGCTCTAGTAAGTTTTGACTCAGCTTCTGTTCTCTCTCTGAAGGCTGAATTACTCCGATTCCAAATGCAACCTGCACTCTAGCTCCCTATTCTCTTTTCAGCCCACAATCTTATTGTCAGTCTGAGTTGGCATTGTTAGTGAGAAAGGAATGGCACTAGGAGAGATGTGGCTAAGATAGGTCAGAATGTCCTTCTGTTATATTCTGACTTAATGAAAGAGACGTAACATTCTGTACACCAGGGAAAGTTGAGGAACTCCATTTTGCCCCTTCTCTTAGCATAGCCAAGCTAAGTTGTTTTCCCAAGACTTTTTCTAATTGGGCATCCACATTTTCTATGCTTTACTGGCTGACCAGAATTCCTTAGGGAAGCAAGAACTAACTACACTGTTCTATCCAAATTGAATAATAGGGAATAAATGGAATGGAGACTCAGGCAGCCTCTTTGTTACACAGCACCTTAGTGAGACAGCAATCTATTTTTAGAAAAAGAAAAAAAAAACAAAAAAGCAGCATATTCTTCGGGGATCAGCAGGTAGAATAACGATCTGCCAAACTTTAGCATTCATGTTTTTTTTTTTTTTAAAGCTGGGCTGAAAAATGAGACTTTTTGCCTGCCTTATTTCAATACTATCAGCATAATAACACATCCCTCTGTAGCCAGCTCATGAATACAGGGAATAGTGACATAGGATGTGTGCCTCACAACTGAGGGCTGAGGCAACATGGTATACCAATTACTTGATTGATTGAATTAGGGAGAAAATAGGTGGCATAATCACTAGGTGTATTGAAACCACAGGTCTCAGCTCAAATGTCACCCTTAGTGAGTTCTTCTTTGGCATTATATTTAAAATATCCATTGTCATTGTCTCTTCCTTTATCTGCCATTGCTGTTCTTCCCTGCACATACAATGGCCAGATTTCTTTTAAATTGTTTATTCTGCATATTGTCAGTCTCACTAAGCTATGAAACTCAGGGATTGGAGAGATGGTTCAGTGGTTAAGAACAATACCTATGCAAACATGAGGGTCTGAGGATGCCTGAGAGACTACTGAAGTTCAATCCACAATATCCATCTACCCAGCTGGGTATGGCCACACACATCTGTAACACCAGTCCTGTGGAGATCAGAGACCAGAAGCTCACCAGGGCTCACACCCAAAAAATAAATAAATAAATAAATAAATAAATAAATAAATAAATACTACCAAAAGGGCAAGCTCCAGGCTAGTAAGAAACTCCAGCTCAAGTTATAACATGCAGCAGAGCTGAAGTCGAATGGGGCAGGACCCTTATGTTCCACTTTGGCCACCACAGGCAAGCACACCCTGCCCCTGGTGAGTGCACGTCCACACATATACACTACATACAGCATACCACATCCCACATGCCCAAAATAAAACATAAAGCTCAAGGATACAGGAGCTTGATTCTACTCAATCCTCTGTCCCCACGGCCTCTAGCAGTGCCTGGCACATGGCAGGTGCTCAAGGAGTAGATACAGAATGAATGAATGAACCATGTGAATGCACCGGCCTAATAACAAGATAACGAGTATGCTCCATGAAATAATGATAGCATGTCAATATAGTTAATCCTCAAAGCAAATCTGCATGCCATATGATGTCCTTGTCACAATTTTGCCCTTAAGTTGGACTTTGGGATTCAGTGGCTTGCCTCTGTGACCTTTGCAGTCATGGCATGAACAAAAGAAAAATGACAGAGCCAAGATTTGGTCGTGGGCCGGAAACAATGATTTTAGACACACCAAACTGAGGATTCATTTGATAGTGTTTTGAACTGAGAACTTTTGAGTTCCCTTCCATGATTCCTACCAAGCTCTATAAAACTATTTCCTTAAAATAGTCATATGAGGCAGTGCTTCTTTTGTGATCAAACTCTAATGCTCATGTGCTTGTTACCATAAACTCAAAATAAAGCAGCTCATGTCTCATTATTCTGTAGCAGAAAAATCTCCTTGTACACTCCTTTGATTTCACTGTTCCTTCCTGGTAAAGGCAGAACAGATAGAACATGGCATCTGCTTACTTTGGAAGAACAGGAATAAGGATTAAAGGCCACTGTGACATACTGTTATGTGGACCTCTTCCTGTTGGCCACAAGGTGAAAACAACCCCACTTCCCAGCTTCACTTGTTTTTCATAGCCAGTAAATGTACTAGCTTCGTGATCACTTCTTTTTAGTTGCTTTCCTACATGAACATGCAATAAGCATGCACTGTCCATCCCCCAAAGAAAATAAAACAGAAATAAATCAAAACAAAAACCACAGAGGGATAAAGAGATGGCCCAGTGGGAAAATGTGCTTTCTGCATAAGTGTGACAACCTAAGTTTGACTCCCCAGAACCCACATAAAGTAAAGCTTCACACAACAATGGGCATCTGTAATCCCAGCCTTCTTAAAGGCTGAAAGGGTGTGGGGTCAGGAGAATTCTCAGAAACTCTTTGGCCTGGCATACACAGTGGTGACAAATAAGAGACCCTGATTCAAAGAAAGTAGAAAGTGAGAACTGTCACTAGAAATTGTCATCTGACCTACACACAGGGGCCATTGCATATGTGTACCCACACTCACACACACAAACATACATCATACACACAAAGGTATTTTTAAAAACACACAGATTTTAAGTAGCCTACTGAGCTCAGAAACTATGCCTATTTTCTGTCCATTCTAAAATCACCAAGGTCCCTAAAAAGGTACATTTTCGGGGGGGGGGTACTCTCAGGCATTGTCCGTACCCTTCATGAAGCCTCATTTTCAAGCTGAACAGTAGCTCATGTGCAAACCTGCACCTTGCATGATCTACCATCAGGGCACTCACGTCACTATGTTACGTTTATGCAAATTAAAGCATCTGTCATTTGTTTGTATTATAAATAGCCAGTTAAAGAGTTTTATTATCCCTTTTAGAGGAGGCATACATTTGAGTGACAGACTGTGCATCCAAGAAACATTCAGGAGTCATTGCTTTGTCTCCAACTCCATCGACTCTGTACTCAGACTGTTCAAAAATTCTGTACAGTTCATGCCAGTCTAGTCCTCAGTCCATCCTCAATATTCCAACCCATCTCTTTGTTGAGCCATTCTTTGTTTCTGTCCATATGGGTCAGAACTGTACTTATATTTCTTATGAAATTTGAAAGCCCTCTTCCATATTTATGTGCAGATAGTGAGTAAATCTCTAGTGGAAGAAATCCAGGGGTTCCTATAATTTCAGTTTCTCTCACTTTACAGATTTTTTTTGTTTGAACCAAGTTCTACCTCTTAACATATTCTAATAATTTAGGTTATAAATCAGGAAGAAAGAAAGGTAGTTCATGTGAGTTGATCCAGAGCAATACATGTCTTCCACCAACTTCTTCAGTGGCTTTCATTCTGGTAACATATTCAAATCTTGGCCATGTTGGGGGGGCACAAGTATGTAATCTCAAAATCTGGGAGGCAGAGACAGAAATGTTGCAAGTCTGTGGGCAGCCTGGGCTATAGAGCTGAGACTCTGTCTCACAAAAAGGGCAGGGGATGTGGATGAGTTAGTAGAGTACTTGCTTAAACACATGCAAGGCCCCGAGTTGAACCCCAAAACAACAATAACAAAAAACACTTGAAGGAGCATGTATAAGTTACAAGTGTCCAGGCTCCATTACAGGAACAGTAAATCAGAATTGTTAGGATAAGACTTAGGAGGTTTTAACATGTGCCTAAGAGCAGGCCTCACTGACTTATAAAATTTCCAGTGTGCCCCATGCACAGGGTGTCACCTGTAACCAATGCTAATTGAGAACTGCTGATCTAGAAAGGTAGAATTGCATTTTTTTTCTTTTGGGCTTTTGAGGTAGGGTCTCACTCTAGCTCAGGCTGTCCTGGAATTCACTATGTAGTCTCAGGGTGGCCTCGAATTCGTGGCAATCCTCCTACCTCTGCCTCCCGAATGCTGGGATTAAAGGTCTGTGCCATCATGCCTGGCTAGAAAGGTAGAATTTGAATGCTTCTGTTTTCCCAGTACCTAGCAAAGGGGCCGGAATCTCTTTGTGGCTCAAATCATGATACATGAGGGTTGGAGAGATGTTTCAAACAATTCCATCTACATAAATCACTTCCTATCATGGCCTAAACTACTAATACAATTTCAACCATGGTTCACTTAGAACCCCACATCTAACACACGAATACTAAGTCATATTGTCCTGGAAATTGCAAATGGCTGTTTTGAAATCTTTGAGGTTCTTCTGTATATCCATACCATAAGCATCCCAACAAAGCACTTTTTTTTTTGTTTGTTTTTTCAAGGTAGAATCTCACTCTAGCCAAGCTGAATTCACTCTGTAGTCTCACTGCGGCCTTGAAATCATGGTGATCCTCCTACCTCTCTGCCTCCCAAATGCTGGGATTAAAGGCGTTCACCTCCATGCCCAGCCAAAGCATTATTTTTTAATATACTAGTTTTGCGTATAAAAACTTCCTATGTGGATGGATCAATTATCCTGATGCATCCCGAGGTCCACTTGAGCCACTCCTTTCTGTTTTAGGATACAAACCATATACAAGTATGAAAATAAAATGCATTTAAGTACTTGAGAAAAATTTGCATTCTCAAGCTGAGCTACAGTAAGGAAGCCCCCCAAAGACATCTATGATACTCCAGGGTGCTGGATTGCACCCTGTTACATAGTTGTAAGTTTCCCTGTACCAGGACAAATCACTTTCTTGGACCTGGTTGATTGCTTTTTGGCTGATAGGGTATAGTTTTATTGATCTCTACTTGTATTGCTCTTTTAAATTTTTATAGCCTTGTCAGGTTTCTGACTTCTTTTCTACAATAACATTGTCCAGCAGTATATCAGTCTTGGAATTTGACTGCTCACATACTGTATAAGAGGAATTTATGGAGTTGCTTTTTATTGACATCCCAGTAGCTAGTATGCAAGGGACAGTCATTAAGTTTATCCCTAGATCATTGACAAAATCTTTAGTAATGAGTAATTTTCTTTTTAATTGCCAATTTGGTTTTACCTTGTCAGGGGCTAGATCTTTTCATCAGACAATAGATATTTTTTCTCCACTTATTCTTTTCTTTATAGTGGGCTAGTTTCCATTAAATTCATCTTCACATAAATATTTTTATAATAGAGTAGATAATGAAACATTTAGATTTTTTCTTATCCTTCAAATAGGTAAAATGTGGATGAAGAGAAAATTGAAATTAGTTAAAATGAGACTATAAAGCGACTATAAAGTCAGCTATGGTGGCACATGCCCTTAATGAGGCAGGGGGATCACCAAGAGTTCAAGGCCACCCTGAGACTATTTAGTGAATTCCAGGAAAGCCTGGGCTAGAGCAAGACCCTACCTCAAAAACACAACAAAAAATGAGATTGTAAGAGTGTTTATAAAAAAGTAAAAAGGTACAGTGGTGAATGGATCTTGTAGGCAAAGGAGGGGTGGTTTCCCTCAAGGAGTAAGGAGGAGGATCATAAAAAAATGAGATTGAAGTACTAAAACAAGTGAAAGATACCCTCAGTTTCTTTTGCTGCTAATGGTCACGTTAAGAAGCTATGTGTTAGGCACAGTGTTTTATGTATATAATCCCAGCACTCTGGTGTTCAATGCAAGAGGACAGCCATGAGTTTGAATGAGTTCCAGGCCAGTCCGGTATGAGATCTAGTCTCAGAAAAAGACCCTTGTATATTATACATTTACCCAGTGGTATGGACATCAAAATAACAACTCCTATCAGATGTCTTGTTTCAGAAATTTGACAGAAATATTTGATTTAACTAACTCTGTAATTCAACAGGTTGTGTGGTTGGAAAGATTCTTTCAGCATTTCTCATAGAAAATTCACAACCAAGAACAGACTTTCTTTTTATGTGATTTTTACTGCCTTATCTTAAAATGTTATAAAGTATGAATGAGCAGCTTCACAAATCTAAAAATAATTCAGTTTTTCTACTTGCCTCCCAGTAATTGTGAGGAACTTTGAATGTGGTAGTTTTGATCTCACAATTAGCATGCACAAAACTATTGTCTATCAGTGTGTTATAAAACCTTATTTTTCTCATCCTCTACATTAGCCATTGTACTCTTTTATTATGCACACTATTGATTTAGATTAATTGCTTGTCTTTACTTATCATTCTTCCTTATATCCTGCTCCTTTTATCTGGATTTATTTACCTTCTTGTCAAACTACAGTATATCTCTTTGGAGATGTTTCCTACACAACAAACTCTCTCCATTATAATTTGTTTGTTGAGGTCAAAATTTTCATTATCCTCTTTCAATGAGTTGGTATGATAGAGATGTTTTAGTCTGTACCACAGCCTTAGCACTTTAAGGACACTGCTCCATTTATTGTCAATAAAGTCTGTTAACCAGGTTGCCTTTCTTGTGTATGCAATCTTGTTTTGCTTCATTTCCTTGAAATACTTTTTCCTTCTGTCTCTTACAGTTTCATTATAATGTGTTTAGGCATAGATTTGTAATTGTTTATCTTTCCTGGAATTTAGTGTGTTTGGCAAATCTCAAGATCTATGTCTTGTTCTTCAATTCTTAGAAATTGTTGTCATTTTATCTTGGAAAGTTTTAACACCTCCATGTTATTATCTCTGTTCAAACATCCTGCAAAGCTGTGTTTGGTATTCATGTTGGCTTCCATGTCTATGAACCTGGGCTTTACAATGCCCATCTGTTTACCTGTCTGCACTGCAGTCTGTTATTTTCTTCTCAGAAGGCTTCTCAGAAAGCTTTACTCACTTTGCAGATATATGTGGATGCTATATAGCAATAGGTTTTAATGATTCCATTCCCATGAATAATAACAACTTTAAACTTAACTGGTAATTGATGTGGAGCAAAGAATTCAGTCATTATGTTACTATCAGTAATTGTAGAGTGTGCTGTGGTGAAAAGGGCACTGGCCTTTGATTATTTTTCCTAGTAGTAAGTGTTCAATAAATTTTTAAGGAATGATTCAATCAATCACCCTATATGGCAGACCTGTGTCATGTTTATAAATGTGACAAATTCAGTCCCTGACCATAGGGAACCCATTGTTTAAGTGGCTTGTATAAAATACAGTGAGAGTCACAGGAAAGGGCAGGAGACACAGGAATGTTTGCAAAGACCCGAATCTTGTACTGAATTTTATAGAACCATTATGAGTTTCTCAGAGGAAAAAGGCCTGGATGAGATAAAGGAAACATTTGTGTAGCATAAGTTCAGTGAGTCACAAAAGGCTGGAGTGCTTGGGGATAAGCATACCCAAGGCTATCGAAAAATGGAGTGCTGTGGATATTGAAGCAATTTACAGAGCCCTGATGTCTTTCACAGGAAGCTCAGTTGGACCTTCATCACAGTGATATTCCCACTCTTCTATATAGGATTCCTGGTGATATAGGACATAGAGAGGTACAGCCTGACCTGAAGGTTGTAGAAAAGAGCCCTACTCCTTATTCTGTAATTTAAGTAATGCATGTCAGTCCAGTGTTAAATGTGGAAACTGTGCAAGTAAGTAACAGGAATCATCTCGTTGACAGAAACACAAGCTTTTCCAGCATACCTTTAGGCCTGTAGTTATTGATTACCACAGGGAGTGTGCTGGGTAGACAGACGTGTCTGTCATGCCTTGGAGGCTATGATGAGGCATTTGAATTTTCTCCTAATGCAACTTGGGGAGTCACTGCAGATTTAATCCAATTGGAAATCAGGCTTAGAGGGCTGTGCTGAAGATAATATATGTAGTTAAGTGGAAAAGGGCCAAAGAGTCCTAAGTGGGGAGATAAAATTATAGGCCTAGTAAAGGATTCTCCAGTAGAATAATGGTAGCTTGGGAAAGGTATAAGTTGTGAAGATAAGAGGGACCAATTTTCAATGCAGAACCTGTAGGACCTGTTTATGGATTGAAATTGAGGATGTGGGAGAGACACTGCATACCTGGATTTGCCATGAGTGGAGACAGGTGTGGGAAAGGAGACTAAAAAGAGGAACCCAAGTGAGGGAATAAGATGTTGCTGCTTTGGCTTGCCAAGGTATAGAGGATGAGGGTGAAGATATTGAGTAAGAATGGAATGTTAAGGGAGACTATTATGTGGAAGCTTGAGGTAATGAACCCAAGTAAATAAATTGTGGTGTTTAGAAGACAATTGACTGTACACTGGGAGCTTCGAAAATCAGATGGGTATATAGTAAATATGGTCTTGACTCACATTGTATTCTTAGTAAATGTAATGAACCTCCTGAAATCTCAATGATTAAAAATTTAAATCCTTTTTCTGTTCCCATCATTTTCTTTCTCCAAATCTTAGATCATTCCATGATTATAAACCTAGGTAACACATACATATTTTCACTCATATGAGGATATTGACACATTCATATATATGCCACAAGTAAGTCATGAAAATGACTTAGGGATGTCATGCTTTTATATTATAGACAGTTTTTGAAAGACCTAGTTACCCATTTATTAATTACTCTAAGAACAGATAAAAGCTTTTTTAAATAAATTTATTGCCTGAAAGTTTCCTTGGGAATATCTAAGATGGAGGTTGGCCAATACATTCTTGTCCTGGCTTATCACATATATCATTTTAAGTCTTCTTTCTTTTTTTAATACACAATATTTTATTTTATTTTATTTTACTGGAAAGAGACAGAGATAGACAAAGGGAGAGGAAGACAGATAGAGATGGGCGTGCCAGCAGCCTCTCAGGTGCTGTGAACGAAATCCAGATGTGTGCGCCCCCTTGTAGTCAAGTGTGGCATTGCGCCCTTGCATCACTTTGCATCTGGCTAAACGTGGGACCTGGAGATTGGAACCGCTGGAGATTGGAACCAGCGTTCTTAGGCTTTACAGGCAGGCGCCTTAACCGCTAAGCCATTTCTCCATCCCAATACACAATATTTTATTAAGTAGAAACTTTGTTTGTACACATCATGTGTTGGTACCATCATTCCCCTCCTCTCTTCCCGCCTTCCACTGAGGACCCTCCTAAGTGGGATTATTGGTACTTACTCTGGGGTTGTGGGTTATCAGTTGTGAGAGCAGCAGACAGTCATTGTGGGGGTGCTTTGGACATTCCCTCCCACCCTGTGGCTCTTACATTCTTTCTGTATCCTCTTCTACAAAATCCTCTGAGCCTTTGTGAGTGTTTTTGGGGGGAGGGGGTTAAGGTAGAGTCTCACTCTAGCCCAGGCAGACCTGGAATTCACTATGTAGTCTCAAGGTGGCCTTGAACTCATGGTGATCCTCCTTAAGTGTACTATAGTGTTTATTTCTCAGCAGCTTTGGGATTTCTACTTTGGTACATTTTGAGTATCCTCAGTGTCTGTCTCCATCACCCTAGCACAGGTTGTCAGGCCATGGAAGCAGCACTCTTGCTCATTGCACCAATTCCTCTGGGATTTCACCTGGGCTCTAACCGATGTGCAAGGGGTGGTTCATCTCCTACCAGGGAGTCAGCAACCTTCTTTTTGTCTTCTTGATATATTTTGGTTGCCCTTGGTTCTTGCTGCCTTCTGAAAAAAGAAAAACAGATTCTCCAATGGAGAGTGATGTCACCACTGGTTAAAGGGGATAAGCATTGTTAATTTAGAGAAATTTTGATGGGTGTAGCCTCTCTTTGCCAAAGACTAGTGGGAACTTCTTGGTGGGTTCTATAATCTTGGTCTCCATAGGATTCTGACTTGAATCCCAGTTCCTGCTATGGGCTCCTTTCCAGTACACCTTCCTTCTGATTGAGACTGAGGAGGCTTCTCTTGGCATGTGTCACTTGGACTACGAAGCCACAATTTTTCATGAAACTTTACCAGACTTTTCTAGTTTGCCAACAATCAGTGGCCCAGAAATGCTAAAGAGATGAGAAGACAACCTTCCCTGGCCTTGAAAAGCTGTTATACTGGATATGAGTGTAGGGTGAAACTTGGGCAAAGTGGTCTGCTGTATTTGACAGGGTTGTTGGAATCCACTTAACAATAGTGACATTAGAGGTTAAACATAGACTTCCACATCACCATCTTTCTCCTACTCAAATATATAAACTTTAACCTACCGCCAGTAGGTTCTTGAAATTCAGTTTCTTGAAATATTAATGATCTCCAACACACTCCCACAAGCTTGTTCTTTTATTCTTCTTTAGCTGCACACTCTCTATGCAAGTCATAGAAACCACTGACTTAGTTTTGAATTAAGAACTGAGTAAAGGTTAGAGAACCAGAGATGGAACCAGACAGAGCACTAACCCTGGGTTCCATTTCAGCCAATGTGAGTCTTGGAATAGTAATGGAGAGGCCAGTTCCACCAGCAGTAAAATAAATGCCAGAATAAAAATCCCCTCCGGTAGAGGAGCTGTTTCAACAATTTTAATGTGACTGTCTCCTTCTGAGCCTTTGTAATGGACCTAAGAGAGAGAATAGGAGGGAAGAAAAGGAGGCAACAATAAAGCATGAACAGCTCTTTTCAATTGTTGCTCCCTTACACTGTCAGTTGAATAGCAGGCATATGATGCAGATTCTCTCCTTTCCATCTCCAAAATTGCTCTGATATTTTATGAAAATGTTAGGAGAAATGACCCTCATTTTAATTCTCCTTCCTATAGAAATTTCCCCCTCCTTGGTAGACTTGGACCATTTAATAATCTCTTAATATTTTCTGTACCATCCATGAGGAAAGCTATGGATATTTCAACATAGGAAGAGGACAGAGGAAACAAGGAGTCTAGAATTGTTGATCAAAACAGAAATTATCCTGGTGTTTTTTTTTTTTTTTTTCCCAAAGAACTGATACATAAAGTAGGCATTGGACCTGTCTCAGTGATCTTTGATTTTTTTTAAATTTTTTGTTTATTTTTATTTATTTATTTGAGAATGATAGACAGAGAGAGAAAGAATGGGCACACCAGGGCCCCTAGCCACTGCAAATGAACTCCAGATACATGTGCTACCTTATACATCTGGCTTACGTGGGTCCTGGGGAATCAAACTGGAATCCTTAGGCTTCACAGGCAAATGCCTTAACCACTAAGCCATTTCCTCAGCCCTGATTTATTTTATTTTATTTATTTATATATTTTAGAGAGAAAGAGAGAGAAGGGGCACACCAGGGCCTTTAGTCAGTGCAAATGAACTCCAGACACATGTGCCACCTTGTACATCTGGCTTATGTGTATGCTGGTGAATTGAACCTGGGTCCTTAGGCTTTGCAGGCGAGCGCCTTAACCACTAAGCCATCTCTTCAGCCCTCGATCCTTGAATTAAAACCTAAGTTTCCATGGCTGAGTAGAAGGAAACATGGAAAAGCCATTTATTTACTGCACCACATCGCTACAAAGCACCCAGGTAGTACCTAGTAAAGTGCCTGGCTTGGTCCCTAAGTAGATGCTCATGAATACTTATCCACATTTTGCTCTTAGCTTTCACCATGCTCTAGTTTCTAAAGGCATGTGGGCAAATCATATAAGAAGTATTGCCCTCAGAGAGCACACAGCTTTTAGGCAATAAACAGGTATGGAAATCAGTGTATATACTTCCTCCCATTTCCCTTTGTAATCTCCAGTTCTACAAGGAAATCTTAGTTTGTGTTGTTATTGCTAATGTTAAATGGAGTGTTTCTAAGCAGAAGAGTGAATGTGCCTCTTGTAGTTAAAGAGAGGTTCCTGGCATTTGTTTAGGCAAGTTGGATTTGACTTTAGAGGCAGATGATAGTATAGTTGAGCTGCATTATTGTGGTGGTGGTGCCATTGGTCAGCAGTGCTACTTAAAGTCAGAGTGGTATTCTCTGTCAGGGCTTTTGTGAGAAGCCTGGTAATGTTTAACCTCTTCAAGGAAGAACAGAACCACGATCTTTTGGAGTTCATTTGTCACAGATGATCTGAATGTGGCCCAGTGGCCTCATCCTGAAATGCATTCTCCCGACAAACTGCCATGAATGGTCATGTAGCCCTAGACATGGTGCCAGAGGTGACATCCATCAGCAGTTGTTTGGTGCAGTGAGTTTGTTGGGCCTGAATTCTGCTGTAACTAGCTTAATCAGCAAGTGTTCCTAGCCTCAGGTGGCCTACTAAAACGTCTTCTGGCCCCTGGACATTGAAAATAGTGCTGGCCAAGCAGACAGGGATGTGGCAGTTGTGCAACATCTGCTGTGGCTGGCTATTGCTCTGCAGTTTCCCCTGGAGGGTTTCCGTTCTAGACTTCTAACAACTGTGCCTGTATCATGTGGCCTTAAGTGCCTGCTCCCTAATTGTTCACTGTAGTTACTGATCACTAGAGTATACACCTGTCTAAGACCAAGATACATTCTTATTAACCAAGCAAGGCTGAATGGAATCACCTACGTGGGAACTTTCAACTATATTATTTCTGCGTTATTTCCATATGTGTACTATAGTAAGGGTATCCTGAAAGAAGTTAGGAGCCATTCAAATAGTGATGTCAGAGAAAAGCTTGGAATAGGTTCAGGCTGAGGGGATAGTATGTAATGTTCTAGATATGGAAGATGAGTTGTTTAACAAGAAGGGCATTAAGACAGTAAAGTTAAGAACTCTGCTTAAGTTCCTATAACCAGTAAGAGGCAGAGCCCAATACAATTCTGTGTTTTTTTAACTATAAAACTTGTGTATTTGCTCATATGCAATACGATTCAGGTTAGGGTGAGGGATAAGATGTACCACCTCTACCACATCTGCCAGGGCCTAAGAGAAATTGCAGAGGAAGCAGCTACCTGAGTACTGCCCCCACTGCTAGCCTGACAACCAGCTCCAGAGTGATGGTGATAGACAAGGTGATCAATCAAAACCCATCAAAGCAGATACCCAGAGGCTACAGAGAACTCAACACTAAATCAAACTGCTAACAGACCTGCCATGGCTCAGGAAACATTGCAGAAGAGGGGGTGGAGAGATTGTAAGAGCCACTAAGTAGGTGGGAGTACCCTGAGGCATGGGCAATCACCATCTCCCCTATAGAGATTGACTGAAGTCTTCATGACCCCATAGTGAATGCCATAACCCTACTGAGAAGAGGCACCCAGAGAAATGGAAATGGGGGTGAGGGGATGAAAGAGTGTAACTTTTTATAAAATAGATAAAAAGTAAAATAAATAAAAGAAAATAAAAGAAAAGAAGTAGGGACCTCTAAAAAGTTAAGGAAGAGACATCAAGGATAAAATCAGTATTTTAAGAAAACTAAGTTGGTAGCCATATGTAGGTTGGCATTAACAAAGCGTAAGGCTAGCAACAGAGAGCAGGCAGGAAGTATTGTGAAAGCAAAGGCATAAAGGATTTAGAACTCATGAGATATTGATTCTCCTACCATAATATTTATCACAGGTATATTTTTAACTGATGATGATTCTAAGTATTTATGTGTTATAAAATGAGGTTTTGATATATGTGTACATTGTGGTATGATTAATCAAGCTGATTATCCATCATGTCACATACTTGCTTTTGTGATGAGATTTGAAATATATTCTTAGTAATTTTAGAAGTGAAATGTATTATTATTAACTATAGACATAATGCTCTGTGATTAAACTTGCACACTAACTTTTCTTGTCTACCTGAATCCTTGTACACTATTACTACAGTCTTCCCTGCTCAGACCTCCAGAGACTGCCATTGTTCTCTCGACTTCTATGAGCTGGACTTTTAAACAGTCTACATATAAGTGAGACCATTCAGTAGTTGTCTTTCTGTGGGCAGATTGTCTTTCAATGGTATAATAGTCTCCAGTTTCCTATGCATAGTCTCAAATGATAGTATTTCCTTATTTTTAAAGCCTGGATCATATTTTAGCATTTAAATGAACCTCAGTATATTCATTCATACAAGGTTGATTCCATATCTTGGCTGTTATAAATCATGTTGCAGTGAATATGGGACTGCAAATATCTCTTCATGATACTGATTGGTGGAGCATATGATATTTGAAATTTTAGTTTGTAAGGACTTTTCATACTATCTTCTATGGTGGCTGTACTAAGTTTATATTCCCACTCATAGTGTACAATTAAAAAAAACTTCCTTTTCTTTATGTCCTTGCCAGTACTTATTTTGTATTTTTTTAAATATTTGTTTGTTTATTTTCAAACGGGTGTGGGTGGGTATAACAGGGCCTCTAGCCTCTGCAAACTAACTCCAGATTAATGTGCCACTTAGAACATCTAGGTTGATGTGGGTACTGGAGAACTGAACCTGGGACCTTAGGCTTTGCAGGTAAATACCTTAACCACTGTGCCATTCCTCCAACACCAGCCCTCTCATCTTTTTTTTTTTAAATTTCCTCTTCTCTTTTTGATAGTATCTGTGCTACTTCATTGTGGTTTTCATTCCATTTGATTATGACTGATATTAAGCATTGTTTTGTATGCCTTTTGGCCCTTTGCATGTCTTTAGAAAATGGCTATTCAGGTCCTTTACAGTTTTTCTCTTTTGTTCTTTCAATTTCAAATTTTATCATATAAGCATACTTTAACTTGATCATAATCTGCTCTAAGTAAATTATTTTATCTTCCCTTACCCCCATCCCAATGAACCCCTTCTTCATTCCAACTAGCACCTATTTTATGTTTATGTGGTTTTTGGTTCTCTTCCATCATCCATGATAGAATGTTGATGGGCCCAATATTGTGCAAATCTTGTGGAGGTAATGACAAGTGCCTTCATCTTGTGCCAATTGTTAAGAAAAAATAAACAAGATGCTGGCTTAAATATTGACACAGTCACACAGCCACAGAACCACCCAAAATGAGTATGTCTCAAAAATTTCTACTTGGGGCTGGGGAAATGGCTTAGCAGTTAAAGCATTTGCCTGCGAAGCCTAAGGACCCTGGTTTGATTCCCCAGGTCCCACGGAAGCCAGATGCATGAGGGGGTGCAAGCATCTAGAGTTCATTTGCAGTGGCTAGAGGCTCCGGCATGATCATTCTTTCTTTCTCTCTGTGTGCCTCTTTATCGCTCCCTCTCAAATAGATAAATAAGTAAATAAATAAATAAGATTTTTAAAAAAGTTTCTATTTGTTTGATGACCCCTAACAATGTGAGCCAAAAGGACTCAGGCAATGTTTCTCAACCGGGGAAAGTATGACTATCCTAGAGGGCATTTGTCAAAACCCTTTAAATATTGAGGGTAGGTATACTGATTACAGGAAACTATTGGCATCGTGTGGAAAGATAACACTTGTAAAATTCACTGCATTGACTGAGATAGCCTACCAGAAAGTGCCACTCTACAGAAAAACTAGAGTAAAAACTGGTGAAGTGACCACAGAAGAGTTCTTATGTGATATGTAGGGTTGCCAAAGGTCTATATGAAATAGCTAAAGAACTGCTTCTCAGTGTTGTGTGCGTATGGTCAATGTCCTTTGGGTGGTTATTAAAATTTACTCTTTGGGTTCCCCCTCTGAGAATGCGATCAAGGAATATGCATTTTATAAACATGCTGATTGATTATTATGAATACCAAAAATCAAGAACCATTGGACTGAATGATCTTCCTTTCTAAGCACATTCAAGTCTTGGGAGATAAACTAATTAAGATCTATATATAGCTAAAGGAATAAAACAGAGCCAGCTATCCCTATTGAGGACAACACAAGGAAAATAGGTTTGGAAATCAAAGGCAGTGTTTAAAATAGCTATAGGGAAATATAATGAGGGATCATTTCTTTTTTGAAAATACTTATCAAAAGGCTTAAAGAGTACATTTGCAAAAATAATTTACAAATAAATCTATGAGAAAATGCTCAACTTTCTTCTAATGTAATCAAGGAAATCCAAATTAGTAAGATATCTATTTATATTTATGAAATTATAGAAATTTAATTCATTTATTTGTATTTTAGTAATATCCACTGTTGAAGAGCAGTGAGTGTACACTAGCATTGAAGTATGCTGCTATCATAAAGGTACATTCAAACAATCTGGAAACCATGTTGACAAGATGGATATAATATCTTAAAATGTTCAGGCACTTGTAATTCCACATGTAGAACATAAACTAAAAGTTCTCATTGCTTTTTCCTTTTATCTGATAATCTGATTTAGATATTTCTTGCTACCTTGCGTATTAATGTACAGTTTTAGCAGATATATTACTAGCATATTGTGTAGCTATTTAAAAGTTAAGTTGACAATGAATTTTATTAACATGGACAATGCCTATTAAATGGTGTTAGGTAAAAAGATTAGAGATAAATGTTTAATTCCAATTGTGTGGGAGAAAAAATAACAGTGAATAGAAAGAAAGAGCTAGAGTAACGACAATGCCAAGATGTTAGCAGAAGATTACTTCTACTTGGTGGGTTTCTTTGTAGTTGTTAACTTCTTTGTGATTTTCCTAATTTCCAAGCAGTCCACAGTGGTTTTGTACAACAATACTAGCAGAAAATAACTCAATTTAAACATATCTATGGCAGAGACTAGAAACAAGGGTGATGCGACATCTTTTCTAATTACATTTCAGCAATTCTGAGTGGAATGAGGATGATAATATCCATCTGACATAATATAGTCAGGCCTATGCCCACTACCTCTTGTCAAAATAGCATTATCAAAAAGGAAATTTGTTAGTTCTTACTTTCTCCTCTTGGGTACATTCTATTACTGGTCTCACATTGATCTCATGAATGTCACTCCCAACAGAAAGGTGGTTAGATGAAGTAATTACTTGGATGATAAAAGTAGGTTTGGTTTTATTTATTTTACTTTACATCTCATGAATATCAAATAAATTGAAGGGACCAGTGTTTCAGTAAGGCATCAAGAAACTTTGGAAGTAAATGGTTTCCTTTTGTTTCATTTTTTTAATGTTCCATTTGCATTCTACTCCCTTGAGTTACATGTTGTTTATAGGCCCCATAGATCACTGAATGGAATCAATCTAGTGGTATTGTGAATACAACACAGATGCAATAAAATCCTCATGTGATCATTTTGGCAAGAGAATTTGATTTCCCAGTGAATAAAATGTAACTAGTCCGACTGTTAACATTCAAAACCACCAACACCATACTCTTACTGTTTGTAAATTGAGCCTAGAAAGGTCAACCACAATTATAGACTATACTTGAAGATATTGATTATACATACAAGCAGTACAACTTTACAGATTCTTAGGAAAATTGAAGAGTTACTATAAGTAACTGGATTTGGTACACCAGAGATTTAGCAAAGCAAACAGGCTAAATGTAGTGTTTCGTACCATGTACTTGACTCACTTCTTTTGATAAGAAGAGTTGGGTTTTAAATAATTGTAGAACTGTCATTATATTCCTGGTAATAATAACATTGTCTTTATACTCAGATGCCTCTTTGACTCCTGGCTGTGTACACAATACTAATAAGTAGGGTGTTCACATACTATTCTCCTTGTTATTACTTTAAAAAAAAAAAAAAAACTTTGAGTCTGAGGATTAGTCAGAAGGACCTAGACAAAGATCCTTCCAAATCAAATATGTGAAAATAATAAATATTTATTCTACACGAAATTAATTTTGCAGGTTAAGCAGCCCATGTAGAAGACAATCAATGTCATATATCTATCCCCTCACTCTAATGGAGAATTGGCAAAATTCAATGGAGCTTTTATATAGGGAAGTGAAGACCAAAGTTCAGCTAAGCATACTGGATCACTTTCACTGAATTCTTAGCATATCAGCTCGCCTAGTGGATTGAACTTTTGGCCTGTTTCCCCCAATAATCCCACAACCATGGCCGCCATTTAGATTAATAATTAAGAAAAGCTCATTCTTTTAATGACAATCCCCTAACTGTATGATGATGACTTTGATTTTCACAAAGCCCTTTTCCCATGAACTCCTTGGGACTTCACAGTGTTTTAAATTTTCTGGTCAGAACAATTGTATCCAGATAGGAGGGAAGTTGCCACATGTCCCTCAGTCTTGTCTACCAATTTCCTGGATTCTGGCATGCATTGGAATACAGAAAGCTTTCATTTATATAAGAATGGTAATAAAATGGTATAAATAAAAACAGTAAGTAGAGCCAAGTGTGGTGGCAGACACCTTTAATCCTAGCTCTCGGGAGGCAGAGGTAGGAGGATCACCATGAGTTCGAGGCCACCCTGAGATTACATAGTGAATTCTAGGTCAGCCTGGGCTAGAGAGAGACCCTACCTCAAAAAAAAAGTAGTAAGTAGGATTATTGCAATTCATGTCAAATTTTGCTGCCAAATAAGTTCAGTTCAGGTCAAATAAAGCCATAAAATATATAACATTTGGGGTACTTTAGTTTTCTTGAATTTGGGATTGCTCACATGATAGTAAGGTTTAATGGGGCTATATTACGCCAATAGTAACAAATATAAGCACAAATAGAAGAGAAATGCTGTTCTGAGCCCTCTGCTTGGCTCATAGGATTATGGCTCTATTGGCTAAGTGGGCTGAGGACCACTCTGTGGACAGGCTAGAGTCAGGGTTACTATTATAGGTTTACTCATCATTATTGCTATGATTTCCCAAACAGCATCTGGGTTTCTGTGTTGGACATTATGCAATGTATCTAATAGCAGGTCAGATAACATATTGAGACTTACTTAAAAGTACCCACCTTTCAAGATGTAGATAAAGCAGTTCTCAGTTAAAGCTTTTCTTTAAATTCTGCATTTTTGTCCGCACTGGAGACTAGCTGATGACTTTAATTTACCCCCATGCAGGAAGCTCAGATCATTGCAAGAAAGGAAGAACATTTGTTTCCTTTGTTCCATAGTTTGAGGAAAGGAGTATATGATCAGATTTGATTTGTCACTTATTAACTGGCTAATGCATGCTCTTAGTCAAGTCAGTTCCACTCTCTGAGTATCAACTTCCTTATCTATAAAATAGGATGATAATTCCTTCACTTATCATCTAACAATACAGCAGGGGATTTTGGTAGATATTCCATGGGAGTGAGAGCACTTTGTATTCTCAAAAGTTCCACTCCAACCACAGGTAGAAAAATTATACACACATGAGAAAAGCTTGTGTATCAATTTGCTATTAAGTCTCTCTTGGAGGTAAGTGGCCAAAATGAAGTGGAAACTTTTATTAGTCACGGTGCTCTGGAGGAACAGAAGCCATGGAATGAATTTGTATTGTAAAGGAATTTATTGGATTAGCTTAGAGGATGCGAGCTGGGCAGTCCAACAATAGCTGTCTGCAGGCTTGAGTGAGGAGGAACCAGCTGTTCAGTCCGCAAGACTGGATATCTCACCAGTCCCAATGTAGAAATGAGGGCATGGAGGATTACTGGAGAGCTGCTGTTCTCCAGTCCATATTGGAAGGCTGACGAAAGATACTCCCATGTCTAGGAAGAATAGTTGAAACAGGGTAGATGGAGGTACAAGTGAATAGTGATGGCAGCCAGGTAAAAAGATTCTCACCAGAGAGTAGCGTAGGCATCCAAGCCAAAAAAAGAAAAAAGAGAGAGAGAAAGAAAGAAAGAAGAAAGAAAGAAAGAAAGAAAGAAAGAAAAAGAAAAAGAAAGAAAAAGAAAAAGGAAAAGAAAAGAAAATGCCCCTCAGAGCTTCTTTGTATATAGTTCACCTTCCTCCCTCAGTTACGCTTCTCCTTGGAAACAACCCCAGAAACCCACCCAAGCCCAAGAGGTATGTTTCTTTGATGCCTAATCTGGTCAAGTTGACAACAGAACTTACTGGTCACAGAAGTCAATCTTCAAAAGGAAAGGGTCCCCATCAATCCTCATCTTTTTTTAATAGTGTTTTAAGATCCACTGGGTTCAATTAGGACTACTTGCATGATCATGGGTGGGAAGTTATTTAGTGTGGAATGGGCAACTTACTACTGGCTAAACCACTGATGAGCATGCCTTCCCCTCCCCCTGCAACTTTTAGATGACTTTAGCTAGGCAGGAAGGAGCGGCGCTTTATGAGCCTTTCCCCCATGCATGATGAAATAATCTTGTGCAGGAAATGACAGATGCTATAAAGTGTATGAGTAGTATTAGTATAGCCAGCGCTGTATCCAGAGGACAGCATTCCACAGCCTTCCTCCCCATCCTACTCTTCTTGCATTCTTTCTGACACATCTTTATGAGGTTCCATGAGTCTCCAATAGGATAATAAAATCAAAATACATTATATTTATGTGTGAAAGCATCAAAAATGAAAAAGTTAAAGATCCAAAACAATACATGAATATTTTTTTAAAGCAAGGCATCCTAATGGGAATAGATATGAGTAGCTCAAACAAGTTATTCCTGCCTCTGCCCTGCCCAGCCTTTTCTGTTGCTGTTGAGGTACTTCTTATTCTGTATGGTGTGTCCTGGTTTATCCTTTCCTCATCTTTTTCCTGTGCGCAAACTTTTCATAGTTTTTTGTTCAGCTGTCATGCTAGTTGCCCCTTCAGTGTTGCTTTTGGCAGCATTCTCCTCAAACTTTATATCCCTTCTCCTCCTAATCTGCTTCCCTCATCCCCTTTCCTCCTTTTTTTCCCTTTTCATATTTACCTATATATCACTGGCTGCCAGTGATCTTCAGTACACCTTAGATGAGTGTGTTTTCATGGCATTGTAATCCTCCTAAGAGACTACCACACTTATGGTTCAGTATGTTTGCTACCCAGGTGTCTTCTCCCTGAATTTCAACCAGGGACTGCAGAACCCAGTGAGTCTGAGGCTTAGTTTCCCTTCCTGGTATTAAGTGCTCATCTTAACTAACCAAGCTTTTAACTGGATTCTCCCACTAAACACAACCTATTCTTGGTAGCCCAACACCTTTGTCAGCCCACTGTGAGCTTTTACTCGTTACCATCCCTAGATTTGGTAATTAGCTTAGGTTGTTCCTTCATCTGAAATGCCCTCTATTCTCTGTTTCATTTATTCCTAAGCATCCTTCAGCTCTCCTTCCTCCACAAAACTGCCTGACACACACTGCAGTTTATTCTGATCCCAACCCTGGTATCCTCCAGCACTTGTCCAGAATCCCACTTCTTTCTTGCTTAATCATTCTTTCTTAACACACAGAAGTGTTGCTAGCATGTATTTTTCCTTAGTTTCAGGTTCTACACTTACTTTTTACAGCCTTGGTATCACATAATTCTATTATTAAATATTTTTACTTTGTCTGTTTCTCCAGATGTAGAGTAATCAAACAAGTTGCCTATGGTCATATTACACTGCTTATAAGTGTGCTTACTGGACACTTAACAAGTGCTATAGAAATGTTTCAAGAATTAATGACTTGTTAAGTAATCTCAAATTTTTACAGGGCTGAAGTATCTACATAGAGAAAGTTCAAAAAGGTATAGTTAGGATAACATCTTGTCCTCGTGTTTAAACAACTGAGATTTTATCATATATCAACATTCAGCCATCCTGAGCCCCCAGGAGCTCAGTTTCTGACTCAGCATTAGAAAGGGCTCCTCTTACATGATACACCTTTCTCTGTTCTAGCCATGATGTACAATTATCAGCAAGAGCTACCTGATGATAACTCTTTTCTGTCATATGAAAAAGAACAATATTTCTTGGAACTCTCTCTATCCATACTGTTTTGGGTTATTTGACATTTACTTTAGGGACTTGGGTAAGAGAGCCAGCTTATGAGATGTGTTGTGAAATCCACTTATGTCATCTTGTCTTTGACGCCAGGAAGATTAGTTGGGGTTTCTTTCTGTAAGATTCTAAAGAGATGTCCTAATCTTGAATAGAATGACTGTTATTACCCCTGTGATTTGTTGTGATGGCATCAAATCAAAGGACTTTGGTAGTTTAGGGAAGAAAAATAATCAAAAATTCTTGCTAGGGGTCCTTTGAGTCCATCTAGTTTAACCTTCCAACTCATGGCAGAAACCAAGCTTGCCTTGTTTCTGTTTGCACAGATAGTGCACCCCACTATGCTGGGCACAGAGAAGGCATGCAATAGACATCTGTTGATTAAATGAATATCTTCCAGGGAAATTTTCTACATGTTTATGCTATTATCCTATTCAGACGTGTCCATCCTCAGCTGTACTGCAGCAAAGAATGTCTTTTCTCTCCACAAATACTGGCAACTTCAATTATTCAGCTTTCTTCTGTACCTCCCCAATCCCCTATTCCCCCATTATAGCATTCACCATGCTGTAACCTCCATTTACCTCTGCCTTTCTCTTTCCACTTCTACTGCTGAAGCTCTGTATTTGTTTGTTCTAGTGCCAAGAATAATACTGAGCATAAGATTTCTGCTCAATAAATATTAGTTGTATGAATGTTTCTTATGCCTATTGAAAATAAAATAAATTGCAATTACAGTGTCATGTATCATGTTGATATCTCATGAAGGGTTTATTGTGGACAATTCATAGTAGTACAGCCAGAGAAATAATTGGTCATAGAATTTCTTCATTAAGAATCCAGAAATAACAATCATAATAAATTCCTAGGAAGGTCATATAGATTCAGCATAAATATTCTTCAAAGGAGCTAGCTCAGGGATTTCATATGTAATCTTTTCTTCCCCCCTTTGGCTGGTCATTTTAGGAGGCAGGGGTTCAGATACAAAAGTTACAGCATCTTTCAAATAAAGATAATCTCTCTTTTTTGCCACTATTTTCCTTTCCCACCCCTTCTTCTAGAGGAGTATTGAATTATTAACTGTCCCCCTTAGGGATCTGGGAAGCACCACCCCAGGGGAGGACCTGCAGAGAACAAAGAATGAGGAAGTACCGAGATCTTCTTAGTTTCAATATCTGAGAAGTTTCAAAAGTGCATACTTCCTATTAAATAATAGGGCTTATGGAGCAGTATTGCTAAGAACATTGGAATGGAAGGGCACCAAAATGATGAGAGTCTGAATCTATAACCTAGATGGCTCTGTGAGAGGATGAGTGGGACACAAGGAACATTTTGTTGTTCTTTTGCTTATTTGTTTAACCATTTGTTAATTCACTTAATCATAGAAAAATGTTTTAAGTTCTTTGTGTAGCTTAATAATTGGCCAACACATAAGATATTATGGCTGTGAGAAAGATAGACGTAAGCCCTACTCTGATGGTATTTCTAGTCTAGTGTAGGGGATTGAAGTCACTATACAGCTATACTTGGAGTTCCTTGGAGGACTTTTGGGAAGCATCATGTTAGTTGGAGGAGCTCTGGAGAATACAAGCAAGGGCTTTAAAAAAATACTTATTTGTGAGAGAAAGAATGAGAACATGGGCATGCCAGGGCATCTGCCACTGCAAATGAACATGCAGCCATCACTTTGTGCATCTGGCTTTGAGTGGGTACTGGGGAATTAAACCTGGGACATCAAGCTTTGCAAACAAGCAAGCATCTTCAACCACACAGCCATCTCCTTAGCCCAAGCAAAGGCTTTTTGAACTGAGGATTGATGGATGATAGGCATTAAAATAGATAATAGGCATTAAAGTAGAAAGCAGCAGAATAAGGAGGAAAGTAATAGGAGACATTTTACTAATGTAGGAACAAAATATTAAAAAGCAGGCACAAGTAAATACATAAATCCTAGGAGTAAGTAAAAGAGAGATTGCTACAGGAGCCCTGTTCAGTCTCCAAACAACCTCAAAAGAGAATGCAACTCTTATTACCCTTGAGTGCCTAAGAAAGTCAAGAGTTGGATATGTCTAGGTCTTTAATTATTGTAAGGCATTTGTTTCAAATACTATTAGGTTCGATTTTCTTATCCTTCTTCTCCATGAGCTTACTTACATCCTAGTGTAGAAGTTGAGTGAGTCAACTTATATCACAATGTTGGTAAGTGATGGACTTGAAATTTGGGGTCATTTGACTCAGCATCTAGAGTTCTAACAGGATTTCAAATTGTTGCTCTATGAGGCCTCCTTAGTCACATTCAAAATAATTTGACCCCATGAAGCAGTTTTGGCTTTTGTTCTAACAGCTGGTCAAGGCTTCCTTAGTGTTCTCTAAGCACAGAGATTTTACTTACTTTATATACTTAAAAATCTTCATAAGAACCCAGGATGTAAGGTCAAAACTCATATTTTTTCTCATTTACTTGTTTTCCTAATGGATGTCAAACCTCAGAGAACAGATGTGACATTATGAAGCCTGCTCAGTTTGTCATTCAGGTCTATAATATGCAGAATCGTTCAATCTGACCCTGTAGGCTTTGCTCATAAATACCAAGTTTCATACCTACTTACCAGGCTCAGATGAAGTCAGTAATACTAGGCTAGAGACAATGGAGCAGTCTGGGATAAAGGCCAAAGTTTGTTCTTTCTGGCAGGATTCCCAGCCCCAGTTGTTTAACAGGTACAAAAGCACGAGATTAGACTAAGAAGAGCAGACTGACCATATTGGCGTCTTTCAGATGTTAGGTGACTATTAAATTCTAGATTTTTTTACAATCATGTCCACAGAGCTTTATGATTGTAATTTACAAGGTCTTTCTATATTCCTCGTGTGGTTTTCCCCCACATTATGGAATATAATCCGTACCCAAGGTGAGGTTAGAAGACTCTTGAGTGGTCAGATTTACCTCACAACCTTCTATGTGTATTGTTTTCTAGATTCCTTTCATATCCAAGATCTCGAGGGATTCTCCCAATAATGCCACTGAAGTTTCTTCCCAATTAATATTTGAGAAAATATAATGTTGACAGAGTAAAAGTTCCTGAAGTGACTAAGGTTTTGGAAAATTTGTTGGAAACCTTTATCATTGGATATGGATGGAAAGCAAATGATGTCTTCTTGGAAGTCTATTACAGACAGCAGCTCTCTTCATTGCCTACACTGAAATGAACTAGTTAGCAAAAGATTTGGCTTTCAAGTACAATATATGCAGGAGCACAGTGATACAAGATTATTTTTTATTCCAGATATAAGTGGACTCAGTGTCCACACAAAAGACACAGATCTCACCTTAAAGGGGATAAGAGGTAGTTTATTCTGGAGCCAAATATGAGTGACCATGGCCCGGGAACACAGATTTAAGTTACCCCAAATTCCATGTTCCACGTGTTAACAATTTCATGAAGGTTTTATAGTTACAGAACAAATGAAAGTCATAAATCAAGGCACTCTTCAAATACATGGGCTGATGATCAGGTAGATGGCTTACAGCGAAGGGGGGGGAGCTCCACCATAGGCCTCAGATGTTATCTGATAACATTCTTAGCCCTTGGGTTGGTGGAAGCTGGCGTTCTGTTCTTGAATTTTCAAAAGGATTACACCTTATCAACTGATAGTCATCAGGATGTTAGTTAACACACAGAGGTGGGCAATAAATGACTATGAGGGGGGGGGCTAAAGGTAGCCCAAGGTAATTTGGCTGTGGAAGCTGGTGGTCTGTTCTTGCATTCCCAAAAGGATGACACCTGATCAACTGATAGTCACCAGGATGTTAGTTCAGACACAAAGGTGGGCAATAAATGACTATGGGTGGTGGCTAAAGGTAGCCTAAGGTAATTTGGCTCTGACTTGCAACATTCCACCTCTCTGTGATCACAGGAGCCTTATCAGTCCATTCAGCCTTGTTGGAAGACGGTGCAGCAGATAGAGCTGTTTTCTTGGAACTTTAGTTCACATCAGCAATATACTTAGTACATTTAATTGTATTCATAAATACTGTAATATACATTAATAGAGGAATACGAAGTTAGTATGCTTTATTTTCTAGATCTTCTACAATAAGACCCATGCAAGTGATAGCTTTAGTTCATGAAAGCTACATGGATTCCTATTCACATACAGGTTTGGGGGATTAGGTGGGGTTTGGTTCACCTTTAAAATATGCACTGTAGGGCTGGAGAAATGGCTTAGTGGCTAAGTGCTTGCTTGTGATGCGTAAAGACCCCAGTTCAAGGCTCGATTCCCCAGTACCCACGTAAGCCAGATGCACAAGGTGGCACATGCATCTGGAGTTCGTTTGCAGTGGCTAGAGGCCCTTGTGCACCCAGTCTCTCTCTCTCTCAAATAAATAAGTAAAAATAAACAAAAATTTTTTAAATATGCACTGTACACATATTCCATTCAAATTTTATTTGCTTGCTTGGTAAATGACAATTGATTCTTTCTTTTCTTTTTTTTTTGTCCCTCAAAACTAGAAGAATGGTACCTTTTTAAAAATCAATATATGTAACATAAATTTATTTACATGACATTTCCCTCCTCTCCTCCCATTCCCTTTCAGAACTCCAATCTCCATCATATCTCCTCCCTCTCTCCATTAGTCTCTCTTTTAATTTGATGTCATCATATTTTTCTTCTATTATGAGGGTCTTGTGAAGGCATTGCTAGGCACTGCAAGATCATGGATATCGAGGCCAATTTCTGTCTGGACAGTTACATTATAAGGAGTCGTACCCTTCCTTTGGCTCTTACATTCTTTCTGGCCCCTCTTCCGCAATGGACCCTGAGCCTTGGAGGGTGTGACAGAGGTGTTTCAGTGCTGGGCACTCCTCCATCCCTTCTTCTCAGCACTATGTTGCCTTTTGGGTCATCCCAGTGGTCATCGCCATCTGAAAAGAGAAGCTTCTCTAACTAGAAGTGAGAGTAGCATTAATATGTGAATATGAACATTAAGTGTAGTGCTTTCAGGGCAGCTTGGTGGGAATAATATATACATTTAGTCAGACAAGAGCAGGCTTTATACCCCTAAGGCTCATGACCTCACCTGCCATAGACTTTTGATTAGTTTTTTTCAGTACCAGGCACCAACTCCTCCACAATTGGACTGAAGAATTGGTACCTTTAAGTATTTTCTCTGTAAAAACAAACATGACTCCAAACCAGTGTGGATACCATGACTATAGTTGATTTGGTGAAAATTTCAAAATACAAAGTGGGAATCAACAAGACTATTTCAGTAAGGATTTTTAAAAAATGAACCAATGCACTGGAAATGGTACAGGTAAAATCAAATGAGAAAGTGTGAATATTACACACTCCAGTTAGTGCAGGTATAGGGAAGAGGGAATTAAAATTGAGATGATGTTCACTTATATATTCAACAAATAATGACAAAGGACAAAAATTCCTGTCATTTTGGAGCTGATATACAGAAAGGAATGTAGAAACAGTAAACATCGAGGAGGCATATTTCATGTTAGGTGATGAAGAGTGTGGCGGCAAGTAAAGTAACGAGGAGGAATGCCAGTGTTGGTAGCAGTTAAAGAAAGCACATGGGGAAAATGGCACCACAATAAAGACCTGAAGGAGACAAGGGTAGGATAGACATCTGTGCAAAAAGAGCTTCAAGCAGGGGAAACAACTGTAGAGACTTTGTGATGATGGTATAATTCAGTGTGGCTAGAAGGGTGTGAGCAAGGAAAAGAATAGTTGGAGATGTGATGAGAGAGATTACGAGGGAGCTGGTTGGCCCAAAGTAATGTGCTTTGTTTACCAGGAATGTGGTGATATCTAACTAAAACAGTGGGTAGTGTTAGTGCCCTGAACAGATTCATTTTATTAGGCAGATTTATCTATCCCATAGCAACTAGTAATATTGGTTGCTAAGGCTCACAGCATCCTCTTCTCTGCACAAGTGCTCTTTTGTCCAGGAAAATTTCCCTATCTAGTACAAACGAAGCCCATAGCCAAGGGGCTCAAGGCCTTTGCTTCCAGTTCAGTCTAATCCTGCGGTGAAATTCAAGTTTTGGAATTATCCATATGATCTGGTTAAATCCAGAAACCTCAGCAGATACCATAGCCTTGTTTTGTCATTTTGTTCACTCCTCTCCCTGCCCTTTCCTGCTAACTTGTCCCATGATGCCCTGGCTGATCATCTGATCTTTTGGACCCTGATCCAAGATAAACAACTTTCAGAAACATCATTTTAGAAGCTAATGTGCTTGACTTTTCTCTTCAGATGCCAGCTTTACATTACATTTTGTTTAACCAGTTGCCCCAAATTATCAGGCAGATCATTCATAGCAGTCTCTACTACATTCCATTGTCCTTAGGAGCCAGGAAAGCTCGTTTATGAGCACTGAGGATGCCATTGTGGACACATGTGGATGTTCTTCTAATTCTGTTGCTTAGTGGAGGAAGGAATTTTAATGAAGGCCTTGACAGCATTGTGTTCCAATGATTTATTCATTTTTACACTGGTGGGTGAATCCATGGAAGGGGATCATTAGATGCCTCATTTTTGTGGTTTGAAATCTTAGTCAATACATGTCGACTTCATTCCTGGAATCTTGTAATCACCTGTGAGTGATAATCATACCTGTCCTTTTCAGAGAAAGCACTGTCTTACATGACTTTGGGCAAACTGCCGCTTTTTATTCTTGGACATTTCCTTTAGTAAGGAAAAGTAAGCTATGTCAAAAAAAAATCTGAACCCATTTCACTAATAGCAAGCAACATATTTGCTTTTCTCCTACTTCCCATGGGGATGAAATAACTGAAAGCTTAGGTAACAAATGCTTCAATTAATGAATGCCTATTTTTAAATGCAAACAACTGAACATTGTAAGAGAATTCAAGCTGAAGGCCTTCTCCCTTGCATGAACTGGAATGAGCTAATCCAACTTCCTAAATAACCTTTCCAGCCTCATACCTTTGGTACAGGATTGACCATGGTCCTAAGGACATTTGATTCCCCTTTCATAACACCACCACTCCTGAAGGACAAGTCCAGAGCAAGTCATATTTCCATCCCTTTCTCACCTAACATAGTCATCTAGAGCAGTTCAGATGAAATGATTTGCCCTGTGTTTCATTTAAGTAATATTTCCTTGTGAAGTGGGTAGGAATGCACAATTGTCTTCTCTTTGTGGAGAAAGAAATACAGTTTCAGAAATTCAAGTGATTCAGGCTGGGAAGATGGTTCAGTGGGTAAAGCATGAGTACCTGAGTTCAGATCCCCAGAATCCACATAAAGCTGGATGCTGTAAGGGGCATCCATAATCCCAGTGTGCCTAGGATCAGAAAAGAGGTGGGATAGGAGTATTGCCTGAAAGCTCATGGACCAGCTAGCCTGGCAAATAGGTCGTGATCCATAATGAGACAATGAGATATCCTTCCTCAAACAAGTTGGAAGGTAAGGACTGACACAAGAAAGTTGTCCTCTGACCTCCTCACAAAAGGCATAGTGCGTGTATCCCTGTGCATGCACACACACACACACACACACACACACACACACACACACACACACAGCAAAAGAACTCAAGAAATTCAAATATTTCATCCAAATATCAGGAAATTTGTAAGTAGCAGGGACAGAAATAGGCCACAGTTTTTCTGGCTGCTATGCTCTTCCAGAGAACAGTGTTAGGGAAAGGTATGGGTTTATTATCATTATTATTATAGTTTGTATTATTTTAGAATATGGTTGTTTGACTCCTTCTTGCTGTGGGGATTCCAGTGCATCTCCATTTACCCCAGCCAAATACTTACTGTCGAGGTAGTACTTCCTCAGGAAAGCTCCTGGTGGTCGGCTCTTCTTCCCATAGCATGATTCTCTGAGCCCTCAGTTTCTGGCCTGTGGCTTTATTAGTCATTGACCTAATTTTGTATTTCTTTTCATCATTTACATAGGCATGTTTCCTTGTCCATCTCTATGAACTGGAAGTATATTTGTCACCACATGGTTATTCCTGTGGCTCCTGGCTGGTTATTAATCAATCAATACCATGCTTTGTTTTCACAGGATGCAGATCTAGATTCCTGTGAACTGGTCTCAGTGCTGTGTATGCTTGTGTCCTTGGAGTCCATTTCCTCTCTCGGCAAACAAGCAATAAAAAAAAAAAAAAAAAAAAACTAGCAACCTACATCAGCATGTTTGGGTTGGCTTGCTTCCAATTTAAGTGGACGACCAAAGTTTTAGAGAACGAGAACAGGAGGTTGGTGGTGCTATGGTGTGAAGTAATAGTTAATAGGTACTTGGTGCTTGGTACCTTCAAGAAAAGCTGGTGGATATCTTTTATTTTTCCTTTGTTGACTAAAGTATAACTCTCTTGATTCTGTACATGAAAGATGGCAGGGACCTCTCCTGCTCAGCATTATTTTTTGGTAATTTTTATTATTGTTTATATAATTTTCCTACTTCTTGGTGTGAAATAATGGCCAAAGGGGAGAGACTCTGTTAAAATATTGATGATGTCATGTTCTGTGTCTTCTAGGAAACTTTCTAGAGACCTGGTTCTATAGAACTTTGCTGAGTTATTGCTATAGTTGTTCATACCTAAGGTGAGGCTTCTCCTTGGAATTAAATGTCTTGGATAATTGCTACACTTTTACCAAGGGCAAATGATTTTTTATTTCCAGTAGTGGAGTTGGCTCTGCACTCACTTTTTCCCCTATATCCAAGGGTGGATTCTTGCTCTGGTTGGTTAGTGCATGGGTCACTATCCTGAATCATTATCTTTAATTCATCAATGCTGTGAATGAAATGGTCATGTTGAGTCACTTCAAGCCCTGTGGAGAAACTAGGTGAATGAAGAAGCCAGTATATCTCCTACGTTGGCATTTTGCCCCATCTGGCAGGAGAGTATATGACCGATGAGTGAAAAATGACCTACGCAAAACAACTTCCTGGGGTTGGGTAGTTCCTGTGGGGCATCTGGCAAAGATGGTAGCTGCCTTTTCCCATAGCAGAAGGCTGAGTGGTGTATATGCTTCTAACTGACAGCCTTCATACATTGTACTTTGTCTACCTGCCTGCATTTAGATTCATGCCAAACCCAGGGGGCACAGCTACTTATAATTTTCTTGCCAAAACATGGGGAAAAATAGAGGTTTGCTGCCTTTTAAATCAATGAGAAAAAACATTACCATCTCCTCCAACAGCTAAGTATATGGAGGTACTGATTAAATCTTTGTGTTTTCCTCTGGAACTACAGCTCCTTAACCTGTTTTTTGGGACCCCCTTCAACTCTTTGTTGCTATTGTTGCTGCATTTAATTCAGAAAAGGAAGTAAAAAGAATTGTCTAGAGTAATTTATTCTCAAGAGGCAATTCTGGCAGACCTTAATTGAATAATCCCTATCTAATGGTATTTTCCTCCCCATGGTTGCTCCTAAGTTTGCCAGTAGTCCCCAGTTTGCCTAGCTCAGAAGATATTCAGGTTGTATGCTTTGTGCTTGGTGCCTAGCATGGTACCCTGTAGAATCACAAGTCTATGTTATCATATCAACACACTGTACTACATACACCTTCTCTCTGTGGGCTACTGGTATCAAGATTGATGCATTCACTTTTTCATCTCCTGTGAACGAACATTCATTTCTTTGCTTGTCCCTGTATGCTCCCAAGTTTAATACAGCATCTGGTATGTAGTAATAGTGGAATAAATAAGATGATAATGACTTTATTGAACCTAAGAAATTGGATCTGTTAGACACTGAAATTAGGAGCAGAGCCACGGTTGTGTTTTTACTTCTGTCATATATTTTGTGAGGAACTTAAAAGCAAACAACACTCTGAGCCTCAGCTTCCCGCACTGTTACAATCACATGGCCTTCTTTATTTCAAGTTGCTAAGTAGACCAAATCAAAGGTAAATAAGAAAGCATTTTGGAATTGAAGTATTAAAACACCAAAATTGGTTAGTAGTGTACTTGTAACATATCACATTGTGTTTGCATCTTCTGTATATCATTAGGATAACAACATTCAGTGTTTTCCCCTTACTTGATCAAAACATTTTTTAAAGATTTATTTTTATTTATTTTTTAGAGACAGGTAGAGGGAGAGAGAGAGAGAGAGAGAGAGAGAGAGAGAGAGAGAATGGGCATGCCAGAGCCTCTAGCCACTGAAAACGAACTCCAGATGCATGCACCACCATATGCATATGGCTTACGTGGGACTTGGAGAATCAAACCTGGGCCCTTGGGCTTCACAGGCATGCACCTTAACTGCTAAGCCATCTCTCCAGCCCCATTAAAACATTTTGATAGCATCCAATGGAAATGGTACTGATTATTGAGAAATGCCATTTATGATAATCACCTCACAGGAAATAGAGCACAGAATTATGTTAATGTGCTGTTTTTTAAAACTTTTTCCAGTATGTATAGGTGCATGAATCTGAAATATGAATTGAAATACAAAATACTTTCACTGTAAAGAAATATGCACCATCAAACATGTGAAAATTCCATCTCTGCTAATACTGCCCAGGAAAATGGGTTTCATTCAGAGTGGTGGGGGACAATACACTGATACTCATAGTTATAACTGAATTAAATGTATTTCCAAAATGGAAAAAGTAAGTATTATATAGGAGAGATTGGGAGATAAATAGGAAAAATATATTCTGTGACCTTTCAATAAACTTCCAATTACTTTCTGGTTCTAGAAGCATCAATTCACTTTTCTTAACTCAGTGGTTTGAAAGGATACTTGGGAAGATTCTTGAAAATTATTCATAAGGAGATAAACACCACCTATTAAGCCATTAACAAAAAGTAGCTGCTGTCGGGCATGGTGGCACACATCTTTAATCCCAGCACTCGGGAGGCAGAGATGGGAGGATCGCCATGAGTTCAAGGCCAGCCTGAGACTACAGAGTGAATTTCAGGTCAGCCTGGGCTAGAGTGAGAGCCTACCTTGAAAAACCAAAAAACAAAAGTAGCTGCTGTCATCATTGATATTTCACTATTATTTCTTAATCATCATCATCACAATGTGAGAGTGATAGTATTTTACAGTCTGTTCTACAGCCCATGCACCAAGGTGTTTCCTTTGCAAGCTCTATTCCTATACATGATGAAAAGATAAGGCCTTGATCTCTTTCGACTATCTCTTTTCTGAGAGAAGGAAATTAGGACCTCCCTTTTACAAGGATGAACAGCAAAGGAGTAGGAGCAACAAGACCAGAACAGGGAACTCATTGGTCCTGACACTTCTCATTTCTCATTGACTATTTATTTTTTCTCTTCCATTACCATCATCTCTCGAGATATGGACATTCTACAGCTTTTAGAATGATGAGTCACTATCAGGTGATACTATGAATTCTATTCCAAGCACCAGTTCTGATTGCTATGGGCTTTTCCCTACTGGGATGGTTTCTGGCTCATAGATGCTATACAACAAAAAATTGTAGAACAAATGGATGATTTCTGACTTTTTTTCCCCATTCTCCATGGTTAAAGTGATTAAAGGGTTTCATTACTCCTGTTGGAGATCATGAATGTTTACCCTCAGTCCCTGGTGGCATACTTTCTATCCCCTTGACAAGCTTACATTTTTCGTCCATTGGCCTGTATGTACTCTTCTAAATGTGAACCGTGGCTTTCTATTTTAGTGATTAACTTTCATTTGAAAACTTTCTTTTATAACATAAGATCACATACTAAATGATAGAATATTACATTTTGAATACAGTTGTAGCTAGAGATAAATTCTAGTTGATGAAGATGAAATGGGGCTTTAACTTCCAAACCAAAGGAAGTTATTTGGCAGTCTTTACAAATTTTGTGCTAGAATGGATAAAGTGGCAGTAGGAAGTTTTATATGCTTTGGACCTGGAAAAGGAGAAGTGGGCCAAGTGCTGACAAGACATAACAGTAGCAAGCCTCTTTGTTGGAGCTCAAAGAAAACTTAGACAACTGAACTCAAAATAAAAATATTTGTACTTCTCTCTTTCCCTTTCTCTCTCCCAAATAAACAAACATAAATAAAAATATATTTTAAAAAATTAAGGGGCTTGAGAGATGGCTTAGTGTTTAAGGCATTTGCTTGCAAACCAAAGATCCTGGTTCAATTCTCCAGGACCCACATAAGCCAGATGCATAAGGGGGTGCATGCATCTGGAGTTTGTTTGCAGTGGCTGGAGGCCCTGGCATGCCAATTCTCTCTCTCTCTCTCTCTCTCTCTCTCTCTCTCCCTCTTTCTCTCTCTCAAATAAATGAATCAATGAAAATACATTTAAAAATATTTCTACTTGCTGCTAGGTATCTTCTCCACATGTTAGCTGTGCTTTGCTTGACTTGGCACTACAGATGCAAGTGGTGGCTGCCACTGTTCTAGAGGTAAAGAGAATGGGAATGTGTTCTCAAACAGGTTTCTTTATCCTTTCTTCTGCTCTCCTATCCTGTGATCTGGAGCAGTCATTTTCAAACCTGGCATGAGTAAAGTTTGAAGTGTGGAGGTAGAAAGAGGAAAGCTAGCTGGGACCAAGTGCTACCTCCTCTGCAAACCGGAACATATAGTGGAGCAAAGGGTTCCACTATTGACTTTGGGGATTATCAGCCTGCACCATCATGCCCGATTTTCATGGCCATCTTTACAGAACATGGACAGCCATATTTACTCTTTATTATCACAACAACTTATGTCCTTTCAAGTTATAATTATTAATGAAGGTTAATTATAGGTTAGTGTGTTTCATTGCAACAATTCTACAGGTACATATTGTGGTTTGATCATCTACATCTACTTATATACTATCTTCTTGAGCTCTCTCCCTTTTTGCCACTCCCCTCAGTCTCCTTCCTCTTCTACAACAATTCCACTTTGATTTTCTTGTCTTTAACTTTCACATGTAGGGGGAAACATGTACATTTGTTTGTTCCATGTGGAAAAATGTTCAGCCTCTTTAGCAATGGGGCACATGCAAATCCGAAGTGCATTGAATTTCCATTTCATCCCAGTCAGAAAAACTATTATCCACAAAACCAACCAACAAAAACAACAACAAATGCTATGAGGATACACAAGTGTCAAAAGGAACTCTTTTACACTGGTAGTGGCAATCTAAATGAGGGCATCCATTATGGAAATCAATATGGATACTCCACAAATAAAATAACTAAAATAGAAACTACCATATGACCCAGCTTGTTTCTTCAGCATTCACACCCATAGCCTCAAATTCACAGTACTAATAGCTACCCAAGTCTTTGCCATGGTTTGTGTGGAGGGCCTGGCATAGCTGGTCCCTCTAGTTGGAACCCCATAAGACCTAATATAGGTAGGGACTGCATTGTGTTCCTTTATGGAGCTCGGGGTCTATGGATTCTTTGATTATTGGCAGAATTATGTAGTTTGTGGCTGTAGGAATAAGTTCCTCAGTGATTGCTAGCTGATATACAGGAGTCATTCACAACTACTTGACTGCCCAGAGTCTTTTATCACATGGTCCTTTCCCAGGCCTGATCACATGACACTTAATTTCCTCAAAGACTACAGGTGAATTTCTCTTCACTTAATTAAGTCATGCCCATCAAGATTAATGTCCTTTTGGATGGGCTTAAAATCAACTGATCTAGGTAGGATATGGAATACAACATTAATTGTTCTTGACCCTTGTTATATTCTGTCAGCTAAAAGCTTAACTTTGCTTCTGCCCACATCTTAATGGAGAGCTATATAAGAGTATAACTCACTGAACATTCCAACAAGATGGGTTTGCCACAGTGTGGAACTCTTTTTTTTTCTTAATTTTTTAAAATTATTTTATTTATTTTTGGAGAAAGACACAGAGACAAACAGAGAGGGAGACAGATAGAGATGGGCGCACCAGCAGTCTCTCAGCTGCTGTGAACGAAATCCAGATGTGTTCGCCCCCTTGTGGGCAAGTGCAGCATTGCATCCTTGCGTCACTTTGCATCTGGCTAAACGTGGGACCTGGAGATTGGAACCGGGTTCTTAGGCTTAGCAGGCAGGCGCCTTAACCGCTAAGCCATCTCTCCAGCCCCACCACAGTGTGGAACTCTTAATCAACATTGCTCAGGAGGTGGGGGGATGAAGAGGGATGAATGAATCCTTCAATAAAAACACTAAGCTTCCCTTTGTATATTTTTGCTTTAGTTATGGCTCTGTAGAAAAAGAAGGTCAGTAGGATATGAGGGGTATGTGAGTATAAAAGTGAATGGATAGATTAAAAAATCTCTCTCACATTGTTATGGAGACAGGGGGCCTCCAAGACCTACAGCACCAGCCAGAAACCTGGAGGCCCAGGAGGATGTGATGTGTCCGTTCAAGTTTTAAGACAAGGGGAAAGCTTACAACTTAGCTGAAAAGATATACGGCAAGAAAAATACCTTCTTACTCAGAAACAGTCAACCTTTTGTTCAATTTAGACCTTCAATTGATTGGACTGAGGCTACCCACATTAGGAAGGACAACCCATTTTATTTAGTCTAATTATTTGAAAAACAGCTCACAGATATCATAGACATCCAGAATAATATTTGACCAAATATCCAGTCACCTCATTACCCAGGTAATTTAACACATAAAACTAACTATCACATTATACTCTACAAACTGCCTCTTTCCTCTCAGAAGTGCGGGTAATCCATTCATTATTATAACCAGCCTCATCAACTTCCTACATTTCCTGTGAACCTGAGTCAGAATTGAGGTGCTTTCCCCAATAATGCATCCATTGATGGATAACACACTATAGGTATGATGCCAGGTTTCAGACTGGTTACCACCAGTGAACTTTTGGCAAAAAGAATTAAACTGAACTCTAATCAGGAGCAAAGAAGCAAAAGTCAAGCCAGGAGCAGAGGCAAGAAGCTTTCCCTTCCTTCAGTCTTCCATGCCTTTTATCCCTTCAATTCACTTGTCTCTACCACTTTCCCTGATCATTTTAACCACTTCAAATATGGATATATAAAAGAGAATAATGTTCTTTGTATACTTGTTGAAAATTTGGTATGGGATTCCTAAAGTTCTCCCCAGAATAAAGGAAATTATAAGAGAATGATCTGCTAAAATGTTGGGAACATAAAGTTGTATGAATGAATCTGTGATCCTTATTGCTTCCTAGATTTCAGTGTGACCTATCTTGCTTTTAGCCCCAAACATGTTTTCATGGTTACCATAGATAGCCTCACCTGGAGATATCTCTGCTAGATAAGGATTTGAGTCAAGTGACATCTAACACAGCTGAGAGTATCTCATTATGCATCTCAGAGAAGTTGTCAGTTAAGCTGGGGCATGGGGAGAGAAAAGAGCAAAAGGCCTCTCCCTTGACAAGTCTCAAAGGATTGTGATTCTTCTGCATTTCATAAGAACTTTAAAGGTATCTCTTCAACTACCTGGCAAGTAAACATCTAATGGACTGGGAGAGATTTGTGTAGAACTTTTGCTCTGGCTTTCTTGCCAGCAATTTTGAACTCCACTTAACAATCCATTAAGAGGGGAATCAGAGAGCTTTCTTTAGTGTGAGAAATGCTTCCTTTCCTCCCTTGAACATTTTTGAAAGCTTTGAAAAGTGGCATATTCTAATTTCTGGATAGCACCAATGGGAACTCCCTAGGAGACCAGTTTTTTTTTTTTTTCAGTATGCATCTAATATACAAAAATTGCAGTCACATCAGTGGGGCCATCAAAACAGACAAAGAGGTCAGATTCAGGAATCACAAGCCACCTGCTGGTATGGACATTTGGCTCAAATGTAATTCAAGAGCAATAGCTTCACAGCTACGTTTGCCCCTTACATTAGAGCCCCGGCACTGCTATGTGCCCTGCATTATTTTCCCTTGTCCCCTTATTGTTTTTGAAGCAGAGCTTTTGTAAAAAGCTCCTGTGGGACTAGAACATCAGTCAATAGAACTATTGATTTCCATGGCAGCAGGTTTTTTTTTTTTTTTTTTTAATTAACGTAGTGCCCTGTACCTTCCATCTGTGAGGGAGCAAGCCAGCATTCACTCATCTCTCCCTTCCCTTTGCCTTGCTTCTCCTTCATTCCTCCCTCTGGTTTTCTCCTTGTCTGGTAGCAAAGGCACTTGGCCATGAGTAACAACCAGAGCCAGATTGGACATCAGAGCTTGACATCGTGTATAAGTTATAGGCAGCTCCAGTAATCAGAACACTGTTGTTCTGAGCATTCGTGAGTACTATTGGAAATTGTATATTTGTGGTGAGGGGATCCTCCTAATATTCTTGTTCCTCAGGCCAAACTGTGAACAATTGAAGAAATAAGTCAAACGGGAAAAGTGAGTAAAAAGTAGACCATTATCTTTATTCCTAACAAGGGTAGTACTGGGGAATAAGAACCACCATAATTTGACAGGTATAACTACCAAGTCAGAGACAACTCTGAGTCCCAACTGTTAGGTCAGGTCATGTACCCTGACCCAGCTCCTCCCACTTGCTTTAGACAGAATCAGAGATATTCCTCAGGCTCCCTCCTTTTTTAGCCTTTACCCTATCTCATCCAGGGATAAGTACACCACCACCCCAAGGGACACTCTCATACTTAAACTCTCTCGTGTTCCTACTCTTCCCCTGATCCCAAAACACTAATGCCCCTCTGCCTCCTCTCTCTTGCCCCAAGCCCTCTATCCCTCACCTCTGAGTGCTCATCCTCCCCTTGCACCTGGTGTTCTGATGTCATAACAAACTCCTTAATTCTTCCTTCTGTCCTGTCACAGGGTTGCAGAGCCCATCTCCCTCACCTTCTCTATAACAGATGTCACCAGTGACTGCCCCGAAGCCAGCTCAATACAGGGATGGTACAGAGAAGTCTCTGTTTTGCTCAGAAACAAGTCATAACAGTATGCTACACTGGCGCTGATGGAGGGTGCTCACTATCCATCTCACCACTCAGCCATCTCTAGCCACCATGGAACTGCCTCCTCATCACCTGCCCTGAACAGAGACCCATCGACCAACCACATTATCCAGCCTCTCCCATAAGAACTCATCGCCCCTATGGTTAGCATGAAGAAATTAACCTTTGTCACTTATCGATAACAAAAGGCTGAAATGTTAGGTCAGACAGACTCCCCAAAATGGAGTCACCAAGGCAGTAGGATGGCCACAGAGACAAGGAAGTGGATTATCCACATTCCTCAAGAAACCACCTAGCCATTATCCCTTCCTTGCCTAACAATACCAACAGGTCATGGTTTCCTGCCCCCTTATCTCATAAGTTGCCTGGTCACTGTTCTGGTCTCACACCCTAGTTATTTGAAATGGCTAAAGTAAAGAACAAAGGAGTTCTTTTCCCTTCCTCACATTCCCCCAACTGAAAAGCCCTATAAAGCCCACTACCTGAGAAACTCAGGTGGACTGTGCTCCTCTCTTATGAGTCAATCCTGGCAGCTTGTGCTTTTCCAGAAGAAAAGCTTTCATCTTTGCCTCAGAGTGGTTTGCATGGTTGTGGTCTCACCTGAACCTTACACCAATGTACCCTTGTTTTCCTTTCCCACTCCTTACCTCTCTCAGGCCCTCCACCTAGAAACATGGAGATAGGAAGGAACAGGGACAAATGCATGCTTTCTTTGACAATCTTTCTCCTATGTAGAAAGAGAAAATGCATAAGCTGCACGAGGAGTGCTAACTTCTCTTAAAATATCACAAGCCAGTCTACCACATCCCAGAGAGTGAGTAATGAGACAGAGGACCACCAGCAGCATGATGCTAGCTAGTGAGCTTCATAGTGAGTAAAACATCAAGAAGGATGCAAACTTTCTAAATCATCTGGTCCTTTCCACATGACATTTGGACTTGTATGGGTAACAAGGCTTAATATATTAATATATGCAACTTTTTTCTTTGCCATTATTCTTAAATAATATACCTCAGAGGTTATTTACATATAATTTACCTTGTATGAAGAATTCCAGCTGGGAGTAGTGGCACACACCTTTAATCCCAGCACTCGGGATACAGAGGTAGGAGGATTGCTGAGTTTGAGGCCACCCTGAGACTAATTCCAGGTCAGCCTGGGCTAGAGCAAGGCTCTACCTCAAAAAATAAAATCTAAGTAATCTAGTGATAACCTCTGTAGGCTTCCTGTTTTAGTACTGACCTTGTCTCATCCTATTCTTCTTGTCAGTCTCTAGGTCTCAGCCTTACTGACCGCCTTTGTTTTCACACTGCCATTTCAGAAACTTTGAACTTTTCTTATCCCTCTGTGATGGTTTCATGGTTCACTCTGTCCTGCATGTCCTCCAGGCCTCTGCTCTGACATCTTCTTAGTGAGAAGTTCTATGTTATTTTGATTATACTAGATTATAGTGCAGTAAGAGAAAGCAATCTGACATATCAAGAACTGATAACTCATAAAGTGTTTTTCTTACACATTGGGTCTACCAACAATTCAGAGCATTTCCCTTCTAAAAAGTGATTCAGCAGTCCTTGGTGCTCTTATCTTACTGATTCATTTACTCTCTTCTGCTCATCACCTCCAAAAGTATAAACTACAGGAGGGCCATCTAAGAGGTGTCTACACATTTTCTTTTTTTTAATTTTTTTATTGACAACTTCTATACTTACAGACAGTAAACCATGATATTTTCCTCCCCTCCCACATTCCCCTTCAGAACTCCACTCTCCATCATATCCCTTCCCTCTCTCCATTACTCTCTCTTTTAATTTGATGTCATCATCTTTTTCTGCTATTATGAGGGTCTTGAGAAGGTATTCCTAGGCACTGCAAAGTCATGGATATCGAGGCCAATTTCTATCTGGACAGTTGCATTATAAGGAGTCATACCCTTCCTTTGGCTCTTAAATTCTTTCCTCCCCCTCTTCTGAAATGGACCCTGAGCCTTGTAGGGTGTGACAGAGATGTTTCAGTGCTGGACACTCCTCCATCCCTTCTTCTCAGCATGATGTTGCCTTTTGGGTCATCGCCATCTGAAAAGAGAAGCTTCTCTAACAAGAAGTGAAAGTAGCATTAATACGTGAATATGAACATTAAGTGTAGTGCTTTGAAGGCAGTTTGGTGGGAATACTATATACATTTAGCCAGACAAGTGCAGGCTTTATACCCCTAAGGGTCATGACCTCCCCTGCCATAGAATTTTGATTAGTTTTTTTCAGTACCACACATGTATTCCCACCCATAGAGTGGGCCTTCAGTCCAATTAGGAAGCAGTTGGTTTCCCCAAGAGCAGACATGCCACTATTGCACCCATTCAGTCATTTGGCCTGTCTGGCCAAACTTGAGGCTTCCAGTGTCCACTGTTTTCACCACTGATGACTTCTGTCTCCCATAGGGCTTCATGCAGTGCAGATTTTCCAGCTTTCAGTTGGCTGGTATATAGGGAGAAGATTTTCTGCTCAGCCCCAGCCTGATTTCTCAGTGACCTTGCCTCTCAGGCAAGTGAGGTTTTCAGCAATAGGGTCTTACCATCTGTTCTCTCTCATATGTGGATCCTAGTTACAAATGTATAGACTTGAGTGTGAGCTGGAACTAAAAATCGGTAGCAGAGGCCAGTAAGCTAGAAAAAACTTATAAGGGAGGAAGGAGAAGGAAGGACTGAAGGGGATGGTATTGTATACATGAAATAGAAGAACAGTTTATAGGTAGGAGAAAGGCCTAAGGCGAGGCCAGGGAAGAGAATGTATAAAAGAAGGGCGGGGGAGGGTGAATCAAAATTCAAGATATTGTGAATAAGACTTATGTAAACCTACTTTTTTGAATAATGGCACATCCAGAAGCTATAGATTGTTAATAGAAAATTTTCAGGGCCTGGGATGGGATAACTTCCAGTGAGTTGTTGGCCAGGGAGGTCCCTGTTGCCTCCAAAACATTACAGGCTATTGCCAAGACCCTTGGTTTCCCTTGAAAAACAGATGGTAAGACCCTATTGCTGAAGACCTTTTCTTATTTTCTATGTACCCTATGCCTCAAACACTATGTGGCATATAGTAAGTTCTAGCGCATCTTCCTAGGATAAAATCAATATTGTTGCAGAGCTGTGTTACTTTACAGAGGCTGTAGTGAGAATCTGTTCTCAAGTCAATTTTCATCGGCAAAATTCAGTTACTTCTAGGGCAAAGATTGCTGTGTCTTTCCTGGTTGTCAAAATATTATCAATCCCATTATAGACGCTATGTGTATCCATTGGCTTGTATCCCCTTCCTACATCTTCAATGTCAGCAATGGCAGATGAAGTCCTCTTTCATTTTTAGTCTCTCCTGCTTGTTTCCTTTTCCTGTCAGATTCATTCTCTAGCCCCTTATGTAATTTTAAGAACTCATGTTGTTTTTAGGCAAAAGGAAATTGTAGAGCATCATGTTAAGCCCAAAAGCTAGACTGAGAAAGACAAATATTGTATGTCTTCTTTCATATGCAATATCCACATTTAAATGCACGCGCATGCATGCGTGCACACACACACACACACACACACACACACACACACACACTGCATGAAAGTACAAGATAAAATATTTGGGTGGAGTGGGGGCACAAAAGAGGGTAATGGAAGACAAGATATAAAGTACATGATATGAATGAGAGAACATGTCATAATAAACCAAATATTTTTGTTTATTTTTAAAATATTTTTTATTCATTTGTGAGCAGAAACACGAAGAGAATTGGGCAAGTTAGCGCCTCTTGTTGCTGCAAATGAACTACAGATACATGCATCACTTTATTCATCTGGCCATACGTGGGCATTGGAGACTACATTTATGCTTGCAGGCTTTGCAAATAAGCACCTATAACTGCTGAGTTATCTTCCTAGTCCCATATTTTTTTTTAATGAGGCAAGCCTACCAGGCCTTTTTTATGAGAGAGAGCAAGAGTGAGCACGACAGAGAGAATTGGCATGCCAGGGCCTCTAGCCACTGTCATCAAACTCCAGATGCATGCACCACATTGAGCACATGTGTGATTTGTACATGCATCACCTTGTGTGTCTGGCTTACATAGGATATGTGGAGTCCTTAGGCTATGCAGGTAAGCACCTTAACTGCTAAGTCATCTCTCCAGTCCAACCATTTTTATTTTTAAATAAAAACATCCCACATAATTTCATTGGACTTACTTGAAATAAATGTATGCTCATTTTCCTCATGTAAAAGTCAACTGGTCGTCAACCTAAATTCCATTAGTGACATTGGGCTATAACACAGAGATGACATCCAGGGTTTAGGTTGTCAGACATTTTGAGGGAACACTGTTCAGTCTTCCACAGAAAGACAAACTAGGATGAGCTAAGGGGCTCTGTGTATTTCATAAGCTGTGGAGACATGTGGGCCTAACCTTGAAAGCTAGCTCTGCACCATGATAGTTGAATGTTCCTTACTCCTTGACATCCTGACTTTGTATGCTGAACATGAACAATAATATTAGCTGCCACATGGGTTGCTCTGAATATTAAAAGTAGTATGTGAAATAGGTAGTGCAAATTAGGATTATATTTCACTATTAAAAAATAATGTGAGTAGTTTTAAATGTGAGTACAAATCCCAATTTAGAGTCTACCTTAGAAGACCTTACCTTTAATAGGATAGAAGAAACCAGGTACTCTTTTGCAATCTCAGTTAACCAGCTGGGTTTACAAAGAATGAGGGGGAAGTTAAATCTAAGTGTTTATGAATCATTTACACCTAAATCATTAGATGCTATTTTAAGGAAATTTGATGGCTTGCAGCTTTTAAAATAATCGCAATGCCTTTTTTTTTTTCTTAAACAAAAATGCTGCCAAGAGTAAACAAACTCAAATACCATTTGCTCAAAAATTCTTCTCAAGCGAAATTGGAGTGGATTCTAACCTGGCACAATATATGCTTTCATCTGACTTCCCTGCAGGGACAGCCTTCCTGAGAAAAATCACCAACTCTATGTACTAAATACGGAGTCAAATCTGTGGCAGGCATGGGTGCACAGAAAATACTCATTTAATCAGAATCTCTATTTATTAGAATCATTTTCTAGATTTCAATTATTTTAATTGTGAGTTATGTTCTTCTGTTTTCCATTAGCTAAAGTAAGATCCTTTTAAATAGTTATAGAAGATGAATCTCTCCACAGTATATAGATTTATATAAAAAACTACACTTCCTCAAGGTACTAAGGACCATTTGTGCTTCCAAATTGATGAATATGATATTGAAGCCTAATTGGACTAACTGCGTTTTGAAGAGCTTGATCATAGCTTATGACTAACTAGGGAGAGAAGGATTTAACGGGTGCATATTTAAAATGAAACAAGAAGAACCAAGTCCATTGTCCTGGTCAATTGGAAGAGCCTTCTTCTTTGGCTTTCTCCCTCCTTTGACTACCAGTGTAACCATTAGCAGAGCCAAAGTATGTGCAAAGTCAGGCTGCACAAAGCCACAATGGCATTCACATGTTACAGAGTTGTTGGGAGATGATTTTCATAAACTAGCCCATAGATTGGTACAGGCTTTATGGTTCCTTCAAAAGGGTCAATTAATATGGGTCACTAATGTACTTGAGTGCTTTTTTTAGCAATGTCACTGGGAGTGGAAGGCAGCACAAAGAGGTGACAGAAGCTCATATGAACAGAGAAAATTAGCCAGGATGGGAAGGAAAACTGCCTCCTTGAAAATCAGTATGTGTCCTGATTAATATAAGTAAAATGAGTCTCCTACTTAGAAAAACAGGGGAGGGTCTATGAATAAGCGGAAGTTAGCTTGATGGCATTGTCATGCAAGCACAGAGCAAGGAAGAAAGAGAGAGAGAGAGAGAGAGAGAATGGGCACATCAGGTCATCTTGCTACTGCTAATGAACTCCAGATTCATGGGCCACTTTGTGCATTTGGCTTTATGTGGGGACTGGGGATTCGAACCCAGGCCATCAGGCTTTGGATTTGCGAGCAAATGCCTTTAAAGACTAAGCCATCTGTGCCATCTGTCCAGTCTGAGAGATATATATATATATAAATTTTAATTCATTTTCCATTTTATTTCATATATATATTCTCCCCCAATTACCATCTCTTTTCCTGCACTTACCACTAATGCCTTTATTCTTCCCCATTAACCCCCATCTTACTTTTAAAAAAATTAGTTAAATTACAGTGGCTTGATTAATTATAGGTAGAAGGTTACAATGGAATGGGCAACTTACCAGTGACTATGCCACTGCAAATCCCTCACCCAAGAACCATTAGCTGCCATTAGCTAGTCCGGAAGGCCTTTTTAAAATTTATTTTATTTTTATTTATTTATTTGAGAGAGAGAACAGGGCAGAAGAAGAGAGAGAGAAAGGAATGGTATGCCAGGGCCTCCAGCCACTGCAAAGGAATTCCAGATGCATGTGCCCCCCTTGTGCATCTGGCTTATGTGGGTTCTGCCTTAACCACTAAGCCATCTCTCAATCCCTGAGAGGCCTTTTGATAATATTGCAGTATAATTTTTTCAGCCATTAAGACCAAGGAATTCGTAGCAATCAGGAATTCAGGAGTCTATGATGTGGATTTTCCTGAGCTCCCAAGATATCCCAGGCAAACTGGAATAATTTCTAGGACTAAACTTCTCCCTTGGCCCATGAGATTTAGATCAAAGATCAGTGTAGAAGCCATGAAATATAAACCTTCAGGCAATCATGTGAAGGAGAGTGCAGGGCTCCTGTTGCCTACCCTCTGAGAAGGTGTAGTGTGGACCAGCACGTCTTCTAGGAAGGCAGGGTTGGAAGGCTTGCAGGTTCATCCCAGAGTACATTGGCATGGAAACTACATTCCTCTGAGATGCAGTGCTCTAAAAACGGACAAGACTGAGGGAAGAAAATAGGCTTTCTCTAGCAATTTAGCCTATGATGTTTCCTGAGAAAGTTCTTAAGATCAAAGGCTGAGAAGATTTCAAGCCAGAAAGTTTCTCTGAGCAGCTATGACATCATTCTGTAAGCTGAACTGGAGCTTTTGTATTAATACTTGTAAAAAGCAAAGGCACATGTCCAAGCTGAGATACACACGCACGCACGCATGCACGCACCCCTGCACGCACGTACAGGCAAGTGGGTATTTTGGGAATCTTACCTTTGAGTGACACCAGTGACCACCATAAAAGTTCATGGAGGAAGATGTGGAATTTCATATAAAAGCAAAGGCTAGAATTTCTAAGTAAACTTTAAAGCTATTCAACATGTTTTAGTCCATAAGAACACTACAGACAGAAGGGCTATCAGTTAATAGCCAGACAAGTGAGTCAAAATAAAAGTTTCCGTGCAGCCAATAACAATGAAATATTTTCAAGGAATTCCAGATGGCATCCTTAAGGAAATAATGGCTTTTCAGTCAATCTGGTAATCCATGAACAATATAACCATGTTTTTCTCCTCTGGGTAATTTCCCTACGTTGGGTCTAAAACTACAGTGAAGAAAAGGTCCTTTATACTAGCAAGAATATATATGTATAAATGGTATTCAGGCAATTTAAATTAGTATTTAAAGTGCTTAATATGTATGGCATACCTGTCATGGTCACAGTGCTGAATGCTTCCCCTTCCCCTCACAACAGCTCTTCTAGTCATTAAAACAATTGTCTTAGGAATTCAATATTGTAATAGAGGTCAGTCATCTGTAACAGGTAAGAAACTGACTTATTCAGGGTAACACAATAGGTGGCATAGGTTCTGCTTCCTTCAGCCCACACTTGAGTTTCCATGAGCATATATTTAACTGCTGCCTAAATAAGTGCTTGTTCACAGGAGAGAAGGAATGCACTCACATTTACTACTGACTAGATCACTAAGTGCCAACAGCATTGTGAGGTACACTTCAATCTTCAATGTACCTTGCAGTCACTCCAGAATCATGCGAAAATATAGTTTCTGATTCTGTTGATATGGACTCGGCAGACTTGAGGGACAGCATGTCTAGTAAACCTCTCTGGCGACATTCGTGCTTCTGAGCTAAGGCTTAGGCTTAAAATAGTTGTCATCGCATCCTATGACCGAGGATACTAAGCTTGAAAAAGGATGCCTGACTTGCTAAAGTCACATTGCTGGTAAGTGGTAGAGGACCTGTGATTGGAAACCACAGGTTACTTAGCAGGCCTTTACCAGTGCATACTGCAATACTGAGGACTTTTCAATCTCCCTGGGAGATCCACTTGTAGCCTACCCCCTACCAAAGGGCCTGGAACTTTAAAGCCCTGCGTTTTACAACTATTCCTTCCTTCTCAGGAAAATTACAGCAACTTCTTTGTAATCCTCTTCTTCTTCCTCATCCTCCCACCCCTCCTCCTCATTCTCCTCTTTTTTCTTCTTCTGCAGTCCATCATCCTTACATACATGGATTTTTCTTTGCTCCTTTAGTTAGACCCGTTGGCTTGTCACCCCCACTGTACTCTGGAACCACTAGGACAAGTCGTTAGACTATCCAGGCCTAAACCCCACTCATGAAACTTTGGGACACTTTGTCAAAGCTCCCAAGGTAATTCTTATGTGCAGCTATAATCATACTGAATTAGGAGATTAGAGGAAACTGTTTCTGGAAAATGTAGTTCTGATCTCCTAGGTCATATTGTCATAAAAGCCAATCCAGTTTATTTAACTAGCCAGTCCCAAACAAGTTTCCCTGAGTTTTTGATGCCATTTTGTGTCTGTGAACTCAGATTACCCCGTGCTTACAGATGATGTAAAGTTTGACATGCTCTGTATGAAGTTTAAGGGTGAGAAACCCATGTGGGGAACTCATGGAAAGAGACCATTATAAGGGCAAGCAGCATCACAGACTGGCTCCAGCACAAGACCCGGGCTGGAGAGATGGTTCAGTGGTTAAGGCACTTGCCTGCAAGCCTAATGACCCAGGTTCAGTTACCCACTACCCACATAGAGCCAGATGCACAAAGTGCAAGTGGCACGTGCATCTGGTGTTCATTTGCAGCTGAAGGCCCTGGCATGCCCATTCTCTCTCTCTCTCTCTTTCCTTCCTCTTCTCTTCCTCTCTCTTCTCTGTCTCTATCCTCTTATAAATAAATATAAATAAGTAAATAAATACCCCAGTCACAATGTATTCATCAGCCCAAGATCATGAGTGGGATTAAAAAGGAATGAGTGTGGTTGTTTCTGTTCACTTAAACAAAACTGGTTACTGAGGAGATGCTCATTTCTTAAAATCAGAGCACAGGGCAGGGTTGGATCCATGAATCTCTGAACTTCCCACCACAGCTATTCAGGCTGGAAAAGAGCTGCTGTGTAGAGATTTGTGTAGCAGTGTCATTTTGCACAGAAAAAAAGCACCACTGCACAAGGGTATGCAGCATCTCTGGATTGAGGTGTGGAAGAAATGGAAAGAACAAGATGAAATACTGAACCTGCCCTAGGGGGTAGGGAGGGGGAATTTTCACTGGGGACAGTGACTCAAAGCTTTTCTTAGAGTGTTACTTCTCAAAACTAGCAATACACTCAGATCACCAGAGGAGCTTTGTAACCTACCGGTGTTCAGACCCAAAGCAGGAGAGTCTGGTGTGCCACCATGGGTATTTCAGATTTAAAAGTCCCCCCAATGGTTCTAATACTCAGCCACAATGAAGAACAAACTGGTTTAGATGGTGGAGTAGTACTGGACAGACAAAGACACCTTGGAGAGATAAAACAAGTAACTTGGAGTAGTAGCTTCCAAGCATGACACCTGACCAGCAGTATCAGCACTGCTTTGGAACATGAGAGAAATGGCCATTCTCTAGCCACTCCCCAATCCACCACACTCAGAAACTGTTGGTGAAGTCACACCATCTGGGTCCTCACAAGCTTCCAGGCTAGTGTGGATACATCATTACCTTGGACCTGGTTTGGAACGGGGTTTATAGAAGGGGAATGCAATGGGATATGGGTAGAAAATTCAAGTAATTTACACGTGTCCATTCTTGGAACAGTAACATTTAGATATACAGCAATATTCAATGTTCTAAAGTAGAATGCACTTTTCTTTAAAGTATTTGTCAGGACTAAAGGGGGCAGAGGGCTTCATAACACTGCTCTATTGATTGAAAGCTGCACTTTTTCTTTCTTTTTCTTTTTTAAATATTTTATTTATTTATTTATTTATTTATTTATTTGAGACAGAGAGAGAGAGAGAGAGAATGGGCTCACCAGGGCCTCTATCCACTGCAAATGAACTCCAGATGCATGTGCCACCTTGTCCATCTGGCTTACGTGGGACCTGGAGAATCGAACCTGGATCCTTAGGCTTCATAGGCAAGTGCCTTAACCAGCTAAGCCATCTCTCCAGCCCGAAAGCTGCATTTTTGATTAAATAGACACATTCATGTCTTCAGTAGTTTTAAACATCTTCTTGGGGAACACGGCCCTTCAACGAAGTTGCTTATGTAGAGAGTTTCTTAGCTTCCCTTTCTTGCTTCACATCCATACATAAACCAAGACTTTCATTGACTGGGTTCAACATTTTATGTATAGGAGGTCTATGAGACTATTTACTAAATGCCAAATATTGTGTAGTGGAGAAAACCTTTGTCCTAGCTGAAGAATGACCTCACTACATAGCAATGGGGCTTCCCACTGTGCTAGTGAATGGGCATGCTCACTAGAGCTGTCTCCACTTTTTCAGGTCTGGATGGTATGTGTCAATGTCCCTGCAGGTGGTGATTTGACATGTGCTGTGGTTGTATGTATTTTTTAATTAGGACAGGTGTTGTGCCATGGAAGACTAATTATTCCATTTTCTTTTTTCTTTCCTATTATGTGAGCATATTTGGTAATCTCTATATTTTCCTGTATTTGTGTTTTATAGATGTTTTAAAGTATTTTATTGTTAAAGTCGTTAATATATTTCTGATAACTTTGATTGGTAGTCCCATCACTGTATTCATTTCTGTTTCCCTGGTGAGCTCATATTTGCTTTGATTTAAAATCATGTATCATTAATTATGTTGAGTCATCTTTGTGAAAAGTTCATTTAAACGCAGAAAAAGAAAAAAAATAGCAGCATCAAATAATTGAGGGCTTGTTAATTGCTTCCAGTTGAAGCCAGCAAACCATGAGTATTATAGTAGCCTAGTGGTGGGTCAGTACCTTTTGTGGCATTTTCTAATTCCTTGTGCTCTTTCTGGTTGCTTTTCTGGCTTTAAATAAAGCACAAAAAGTCCATGCAAGCTGGGTATGGTGCCACATGCTTTTAATCCCAGCACTTGGGAGGCAGAGGTAGAAGGATTGCTTTGAGTTCAAGGCCACCCTGAGACTACAAAGTGAATTCCAGGTCAGCCTGAGCTAGAGTAAGACCCTACCTGGAACCTCCCCCCCCAAAAAAAAATAGTCCATGCAAGACCAAAGGAATCGTGGAAGGTAAGAAACACTGGAGATCCTGATTACTGTTAAAGGAGGGATGTTTTCACAAAGCAGTTTTACTTCTGGTTTGATCACAAGCATATTGGGAACCTGGCTTCTAGGCTGGGCTTTTCAAGTAGTTGACTGTGTGACTTTTATGTGTCTACTTCTATCAGTGACTACTTCCCCTTTGTATATTTTATTCTCTTTATGTTTTAAGATATGAAGGTACCATGACATATCTATAGAGAAATTTTCATTGGAAGGTCATAGAGAGGTACATCATGTTTTTTTTTTATAATACAACTATTGTGATACCTATTCTTTGAAGCTAATATTATGTCTATTGGTAGAAGACATATAAGCTAGGATCTGTATTTATCACCAATAGGAAAAGTAAACAATTAACATATTTAACTAAAATACATTAAAAATACAATACAAGCCGGGCGTGGTGGCACACACCTTTAATCCCAGCACTTGGGAGGCAGAGGTAGGAGGATTGCTGAGAGTTCGAGGCCACCCTGAGACTACCTAGGTAATTCCAGGTCAGCCTGGACCAGAGTGAAACCCTACCTCGAAAAACCAAAAAAAAAAAAAACAAACAAACAAACAATACAACATTGGGGATTTAAATTTTATCAGAGCTGATTACATTTTACTGTAATAATTTTCTCTTTGGTTTCAAATGAGAATATTTCTGGGAAAATGGAATATCCTATGCCTATTCAGCAGGCTTCAGCTCATCCATACTCTACTTTCTTACTGTGACTTCTCCTTGACCCTCTTCTTGATCTTAGTAACTTCTTAGAATGCTAGAGAATACTGGGATGTTTTAGTGGTAGCCCAGTGCTATTCCTGAGAAACTAAATCTAAATATTGCCTAGCCCACATAAGGGTGATCAAAAGAGAACTTTTTAATAGAATTAGCTCCTTCACGCAGTGTTATCATAACTCTCACACCCCCATGAAGATCATTTGTAACCTCTGTGTCTGAGTATGCCACCTGTCAGTGTCTGCGTGTCTGTGGATGTGTGGATTTGCACGTGTGCACTTACGTCCTCCAACGTTGTTTATTCCTGTGGGACTTTGGAGTCCTGAGTGGGTGGGCTCTATGATCAAGGCTGGGACACTGACTATATACGGGAAATTTCTTTGTGGAAACCTATTCCTGGCAACTCTTCAAGAAGGATATGGCTCTTGTATCCAGAAATCAACCACAACACAAATTGTATAAGAGTTCATTTGGATCCCTGAAACAGCAGGAGGTTTTGGGCAAATACAGTATCTACTATTAACTGGATCCCCCCCCCCGGACTGTACAAATCTATTGTTGGAATGGGTGAACAGGAGCCACTTAGTGTTGTAGTACAGCAAAAAGTCCCCTTTCCCTCTTGCTGCTGTCAGTGGCCTAGCCACTCTTCCACTTGAGGGAGCCTAGAAATAAGTGGATTTGATTTTTTTTAATCATTCAAAATATACTCAGGTTCAGAGATTTTAAATACCCAAGTGAGATGTTCCTTATACAATACTACTTCTAGCTTGAAAACCCAGAATGTTTCTTGCTCATGGTCAGCAGAGTACTATCATATTGTTAGATCAGCTATTCTTTGTTTTTGCTGTTTTTCCTGAATGACTGATGTTTGAGTAGAGACAGATGGAGATCCAGAGCAAATCCATTAACTCCCAGATGTTCATGATTCCCAAGGAAATGTTCTGTGCCTGTGGTTACAATTCAAATGGCTTCTTAAATGCTCACATCTTGGCACCTTTGGCACTTGTTAAATTCAATTTGAAGAACAGGAGACAGAGACACAGAGAGAGAAGGAGAGAGAGAGAGAGAAGTTTTTTAGAAAGCCTTTGTCCTGTACTTTGGTGACCTTCATGCTTTTCCCATCATAATGAATTGGAGGTTAGCACTTGTATCAGCATGTTGCTTTTGCTAGAATTATGTTGTATATTATAGATAACCAGTTGTATCTAATTAAACAATAATGATGGCATTGTAAGACATTTTCTGTGAATTAATGACCAGCTGGGAAAAACTGATGGCTGGAGTGTCAGCCAAAGGCTGTTAGTTTCAGTCCACCATTAATCTCCAGAAATGCCCATTTGTGACATTATTGTTAGTATTGAACTATGAAAGTGCAGGAAAATTTAACAATATTTTTTCATGTTTCCCTGAGTGACAAGTTCCCTACCAATGTCTGAAAACCATCCTTTTCTTTCTTTAATCCTCCAATTGCCCTTTCATCTTAAAATGTTTCTGATATAGCAGTGCACAAAAATGGAATTTCTCAGTTTTCATGTAATTGTGGGTGGTGGTGTTTTTTTTTTTTTTTTTTTTTTTTTTTTTTTAAGAGTTCCAGTTTGGGGAGTTTTCTTTAAATATTTTGGATGGTAAAACCAGCATTTTTCTTCAGCTGTGATACTGGAATTTGATAAGTGTCTGTATTATCATAACTATCTGCTCATAGCAGGAAATGGTTGCAAATGTTTTGAACAGCAGCTGTTGCTAGCAATGATGTGCAGACACCAACTAGATTCTGCAAAGTTATAGTCACAGTGCTACTAGATGAGAGAAACTCTGGCAGGAAAAGTTATAGTAGCATGTCTACCTAATATTTGTTGATTGCTGCTTCTGACTGCTAGAGGAAAATAGGGCTAAAATATTCATCAACTTCTTGCATAATTTAATGACTTATAAAGGAAGACAATAATTCCACATATAGGCAATCTATCAGGAACTTGTTCAGAACTCATAATAGGAATTTTTAAGCTTTGTCGTTTTTATATGATTTTCTGCCAAAATGAAAAAATTTCTTATAGCCCATTATGATCCCAGCCAATGAATTACGACTATTTTGCCAAAGAGCCTTCAGATGTCATCTAAATTCAGCCATAGCTGTTTTTTTTGTTTGTTTTTTTTACAAACCCCAGGGGCATTATTCTCCTTGTAAGAGATTGGCTGGGGGCATCATTCAGTCCTCCCAAATGCATGTTAAGTGTATGTGTTTAGGGGAGTAGAATGAGTCAGCACCCCATTAATCACAGCTTTGGAGGCACTGACTCACTCCTAGTGAAAATGAATGGCATGATTGCAAAGGGTGTGAAAGAAAAAAAATCCATTCTGGGGTCAATTCCCTGTTTCAGCAAATGCAGATCAAAATTGCCCCCCACTTTGCTGTGTGGTTTTCAGACTAAAGAAAGTAGCAGTGGACACTCTAAAGGCAGACATCTAGCTTCTGCAGGGGATAGCAGTGATGATGCAGAACCTTGCTTAAGAGACAAATCAGGAGCTTAGGGAGAAAAGCTGGATTCATACCCAAAGGCAGAATTGATAAAGCCAGGCCCTCCCCTCCCACAATCCAGCCAGGTAGATCTTTGATCCAGTGTAGAATTTTAGAACTCAGCTGGAATTTCTTGTCTTCATTAAGGGATTTGGAACATCTGAAGGATATTTAGAAGGGCTTGAGTTCTCTTTGGTAGTCAAAGCACAGAACATTTTGAGTCAGGTCCTTGCCAGGCATCGACCAAAAAAAGAAACATAAGCTAACTTCAGTGATTATTGGTGGACATCAGGCATTTTCACCTATAAATATTTACATAACATCTCAAATTGAAGCATGTGAGCTCTGTGTACAAGGTGTTTGTTTAGATAGGACAAGGGTGTCAATAGGGAAACTAACGCTTTGCTATTTTTTTATTGTGCTTGCAAAAGAAGGAAATGTAATCATGTAGCTAGACATTCCCAGGGCTTTAGTATTTTAACCTCAATACCTTGAAATAAGATTGCCAGGTTATGAGATGTGTGCCCATGAAGCTTTCCTTAGGCATGTTGTTTGGTTAGTCTTCCCTGGGAGGAGGTTTGATGTAAGTTGTTCACTGCTTTCATGAAGCTCTAACTTCAGTTCATTTTGTTATGTGGTGACCACAGTTCTGGATGACGCCCCCCCTGGCACACAGGAATACATTATGTTACGGCAAGATTCCATCCAATCTGCGGAATTAAAGAAAAAAGAGTCCCCCTTTCGTGCTAAGTGTCACGAAATCTTCTGCTGCCCGCTGAAGCAAGTACACCACAAAGAGAACACAGAACCCGAAGGTTTGTGCACGACACACGTGTGTTTTGCTTGTTTTTCTCTCTCTTGCTTTCCTTCCTTCTTCCTTTCTCTCTTTCACTCACTTTTTTTTTCCATTTGGGATTGTGCATTGCCATCTGGTGTGCTGTGTGTTGTTTGGCCACTCAGATAGCTAGAAAGCCCCTGGCTTACTGTGACTGTGTTATGCAGTGTCAGATGAGACACTGTAGAATACAGTCATCTCTAGCACAGCACGCAGCATCCTCCTGCTTTCTGTAGCAGAAACGTTTTCAGTTGATGTCATGACAGTGCCCCATTTTGGCTGCCAAAGTTGCTTGCTCTTGTAGCCAACATCTGGCCAAGTCGGTTCCCTTCACCTTGCATTCCTGGAGCAACAGAGGGCTGAGGAATGACACTTCTAAAAGGCAATAATAAGACAATTGTTTCAAATTTTCTCTCTCTCCTCCACTTCATAAAGCTTCTGCATTGTGCTGGAAGAATGCTCGTGATCTACTTAGTTCGCTGAAGCAGGCCCAGACTTTCCATGTAATGCACGTTCAGCTGCACTTTGCTGTAGTCAAATGCATGCCTTAAGGAGACTATGAGGAGTTTGGTTTTTTTCTTTTCAGCTCAATTACAGGTTTGGACAACTCTACTCACTGTTTACTTAAACTGAGATTAATAACGTATTCATCCCAATCAATGTCACAAATCTCTTTCTAAAATTATGTCTTCTCGCCAGAAAGGGTATTTATTTCTTTTTTATAACATATATGCATCTATTACACAGGATTATTTTCACATAACAAATGAAATGTAATTTTATTACCATCTCTGTGCATTTCAACTTACAAAATGACCTTTGCATATTATAAATGTATATGATTATTTCTTACTGTAAAATAGTTGTTCTTCCACTCTCTTGCTATTGATACAGTTGGAAGTGACAAGATTCACCTTCCCAGTCGCAGTTGGGGCGCATTGTTTGCTTAGATGGTTTTTCTATATGTTATAAAAGTGAATTTGTTCCTGTTTCAAGTTGCCCTTTTGAAACATTATAAGAATCTTTATTAAAACTGTTTTTCTGATCTGGAAAACACTGATACCTTGGTTATGTTTGATGTTTGGTATGTAAGTTACTGCCAGTGAACTCCAGTTAAGACTCTTAGAAGCAAAATATTACATCTTCAAATTTCTCATTCTTTTTCTTCCAAGTAGAATTTTAAATGCTCATTCGCAGAAAATGAGACGTCTATATGTGTGCATGTTTAATTCTACTTTGCAATGAAATAGAAAAGTTATATTCTATAAGTGCTTTTATTATCTAAACCCTCTACTTCATCTGAAATTTCCTAAATCCATACGTATATACAGGTGTTAATGGTGACCTTTTGCAGTGTGTAAAATCGATCTTGTGATGGGTTAGTCAACAAGACACTATCTTGACTTTAACTTTATTGAAACAACTTTTTACCAGTGACTATTAATTTACATAATGTGCTTCAATACTCTGATTTCTTCTATCTTGAATTGTATATGTGTCTGTCTACACACACACACACACACACACACACACAGTATTTTTATACTTGTAAACAAAATGAAAATTTTGGTCTGGGTAAGAAAATAAGCCATTTAAGTATCCATTGCTACATTAAGTTAATCAATTGGTTAAAATCTAAATTGTCTTAACAATACTTTGTGTACAAAAACCTAATTGAATAAATTTAACACCCCATCATTTTATTTCATATACTTTTGACAGGATCTGTTAATTTTCAAGTATATCTGTAGAGCAGTGGGAATACTATTATGAATGTGTTCAGATATGAAGAATTCTTTACAAAATAGTTGGCAGTTAGAGTCTCTCCTACAAGATTTGGACAGTTATTTCATCCATATATTAAATTTCTACCACCATGTTGAATGTTGCTGTCTTCTTTTCACTGGTATACTTTGATGACATGTATGTCTTTTTTTAGACAGGTGCCATCCTGGCAGATCCTCTGAGATAATGGAGCTAATATTTCCCTTTTTATTCCTATAAGTTATATATAAATAGAATTAACTTTATCAGAAGTCTTCTGGAGTGACATTTTAATACTACTTATACTCATGCTGTACTCCTTCAAACAAAGTTTGCTATGCTAATGGTGAAGCCAGGCCAACAAAGAGAACAATTGATTCCTATATAGATTAACAGGATCCAGAAGACCTTAGATGGGGGCCAAAGAAAACATGCTGTGGAAAAGACCTTGGATGAAAAAGGCAACAGTGCCAAAAAATTAACATGCTTACTTTCCTGTAGAACATGTCAGCTTGTCATTTCCAGGAAGTGAAGAATATATGGCGTTGAAGGGTTCTGTTGCCATTGTAGCATCCTGAAAAAAAAATGCAAGACGGTTTTTTCAATGCTATAAAGTTTGGTTTTCAGTTCTTAAAGTTGTTGTTCCATTTGTTATATAATTGGTAGAAATATAAGACATTCTTATTTCCATTGTGTATTTTGTTACATCTAAACTCTGTGTGTACATCAATACATTTTATTCTCATATGAATCAGTTTGAAGATGTGTTGCCTCTTCTGGTATCTTTCCCAAAGCATAATACATAATAGTCATTGGATGTGGATGCCTACAATTTTACAGCAAGAGAAAACAATGAACTTCCCACTAATTATTTGGTCTATGCAATGCTAAGCTGACAGTTTGGCTTCTCCTAGGTGGATGGTGTTTATATTGAAAACCTTCAGTAAAAGATGAAAAAAAAATTACTCAGATTTGAGGGAAAATAAAATTTTAAATTGCACACATTTCAGAAATGATTAAATTATGGAGAAAGATCTAAGTATATTATCAAAAAGCTACCATAGCTTTACTTTTTCCTTACTGAATTGACAGTATCAAACTATTTTGTATGATTTTGGGTGTTTGCTGTAAAGTCTTGGTGTTTCTTTTGACTGGCAGTGGTTTATAAGGGCCAGTTTGGTTTCAATACTTTATGAGTTCCTGAGATATGATACAGATAATTATGTTAATATTTTTCACAGTCATCTATCTTTTAAAGTCATGTTTGGATTATGTCCAAGACCTTCAGAATCTGTGCAAAAAGTACTTAGAAATTTCATGCTTGCTTTTCAGCATACACTAAAGCCAAATGATATTTTTTTCTAAAAGCAGGTTTCTATTAATGAACAGCTAATTCCAAAAAGAATTTAATCTGTTCCAAATACTCGTGATTTTCAGTGATGTGATTATTTCCATATAATCCACTTACAATATAAATGAGCACTTATATGAGTCCTGGAATTTGGCTGATGAAGTACATATGAATATCTGAGAGTCTAATTTGGTCCAATACCAGCAGCACTCTTTGTTATAAGAAAGCCACTGCACGGAAAGTGGAGATCATTACCAGCATATTTTTTCGTATGGTTCCAGGAGCCTTTTGGCAAGAGAAAGTATAATCTTCATAGCTTTTTTCCAGTATTCACTTTTTCTTTCTATGCCATGTGTGCCAAAATGAAACCACTGATTTAGAGCAACTCCTGGAAGGCACTATATTTTCAGCATAGCTTCTATTTTCTAAATGCTGCTCATTGTAGTTTTTTCCTGATGTTTGGAGACTGTTAGAGAGTCATACGAAGATATATAACCTTATAATTTGATAATTCCGCAGCTCTGCGAAGTAAAGTAAATCTTGAATTCTCAGTGTTTGGTGTTAGGACTGAAAATTCTGGGGTCACTAGTAAATTTGAAGGAGTTAATGTAAAAGAAGAAATGTTAGTTACCAAGGTCAGTGATTTGTCAGCATCTTTGAGTCAAGCTCTTGACTTCTGTCCTATTGTTCTGTTTCATGTATTAATGTTAGTAAATGGTCCATGCATACATGTGCATATACACACATACACACACCTACATTCCTTGGGACATTCCTAACTTTTCATTCTGAGAAGTATCCCACCATAGTGGCTATAGCTGGAGGAGATAAAAAATTATGCCTGGGATTGGAGTTAAAGAACCACAACTTTCCCCAACCAAGGCAAAGGAAGCTTTTGTGATAAATGGTGGGAGAATGTATTTGTAGCTACCACAGTGATGTTGCTATCATAGCACCTTAGTTTGTTTACTTCACCAATAGCACATGGTACCATGACATCATCAATATTACCTAAGGGTTAGGGATAGGAAAAGTTAGGAGGATATTAAGAAGCATGCTGCTGCAAGTGCTCTTTTTATTTATGTCTCATCTTCATTTTTGCCAAAATTTATTGTCTCCTATTGTGACTTTCTTGTTTTAATCCCAATATTCCTTCTGAAACAAACAGGCCAGTATTCATTTGAAATGTTAGATAATTTAATGAAACTAAACTAGCATTACTAAATTCTTTTATTGCTAATCTAGAATTGGATAGCCATCCTGGGTTCTATATCTATCCTCTTGAAGATAAGAATTGAGAGGCTATTCCTATTAATTATAAATGGGCCTGTGTGTATGGGCAACTATGCCTAGATGAAGACTCTTCTAAATCACTTTATTGCTAAATAATTATAACTTAGGGTCACTGTGCCTTTTGTTTTGACCTGGGGGTTGACAAGGTGATGCCACAGAGCTTTCTCAGGGAAGTCTAATTGCTGAATCTCTAGAATAGTAAAACTACTGGTTAGTATAAAAGTCAAAAATCTGAACATCATGTTGATTAGCAATGAATAAAAAAAATCCTCATCCTACAAAGTGTCCAGCTGTGTTTCTCTTGGTTTCATGTCACTTTTTTTCCCTAGAAGACAACTCTTTCCTAATAACATTAGTAAACCAAAATGTTGTTGATACATGATTTCCCTCTCCTCCTATTTCCCCACCTTATGGAAGCATACATGAAATTAAGTCATAATTTGGGGATAGCTGCTACTCTTTGGAAAATTCATGATCTAATCAAGGAAGCTTATTTAGCAATTGGTAATCGAATTTCAGGACAAGATGGCCATTTATTATTTTCTTATTGAATATATGCATATCCACTCAGTCTCTAGGCTGACTTTTACAGTTGAAAGCAATAACCACTTATTCTTCACTTCTTTGAGCTTAGGTGTTGCCATTGTTTTGGGACTGCTTTTCTAGGACAAACTAGCTTCTCTCTCTCTTTTTCTCTCTCGTTGCTTTCTAGTCCAGGTTTCCCTTAGTTAATATTGGTATTAGATATTTCTGCTGGGCAAACCAAACATTTATAATATACTTCGTGTATTTATATTTAATATGACACTGCTGTTGGAAAGGGAGTGATAGTGTGTGGTAGTGTTTTGATTAAAATAAAAATGTTAAAGTTAAAATCAAAGTGTATTTGAAAAAACAAAACAAACAAACAAACAAACAAACAAAAAGAAAGCATCCACCCATATTGGATTTGCCCCTTAAAGCCATTATTTCAAGGATGTGTTGCCCAGTGTGTTCCTGGGCTGTGACAGCTGAACAACTCTTCTTATTGTTTATTTTTTCCACAGACACTTGCTAAGCCACTTAGAAAATATGACCTGTGACCCAGCTAAACCATGTTCCAAATCCATTAAAGCATAGCCTGAATGACAGTTTACTGAATTCTCCAAATCAAGGACACCGCTAGTTGTGCTGATCATTTCTTCTACTGAGGAAGTCTACAAATATATACTGGCACCTCTGAACCAATATCCATTCTGTTTCTGCTTTCATGCAGTGCTGGGTATGGAACTGAGGGCCATATGCATGCTTACCAAATATGGTAGTTTTCAGCTCTAACTCCTGACCTTTGTGCTTCGTTTTGAATGACATGCTTGCTTTGTTGAAGAAAACACAGAAAGAAACTATACATCTTAAATAATCATCCCCAATACTCATGTTTTCAATTATGTTCCTTGAATGAGCAATCATATAAGATTCTTTTGTGAAAAGACGGATTCTCTAGTGAAATATATGTTTACCAATTCACCACTCCTAGAGAGTCACAATATGTCTGGTTATATTTAAAATTTTATGATATGTTTCAGATTATGAAGCAGGTTACTTAGGGCAATTCTATATTAAAGAACAGCATGTGACTGCTGAAACTCTCTTACATCTATTAACATCACACAAAGTATACCTTCAGAAAGGTGTTGGCTCCACTGAGCAAAATATTCCTACAAATGCTGGCCTTTTATAAGAAGAACATTTTTTGGAAATGATTACAGTTACCTTTCTTTCAAACCCCACTTACTACATACAACTCAAAGTGTGATTTGTGAATGAGTGTTGGGATTCAAATTCTTTCTGGTCTGTGACTAGAAGGAACTTGTACCATAATGGAAATAATGTATTGTCCCCTTAGTCAGAAAGCATTTCTATTATTCTGTGGAAAAAGACTATCAGCTAAACTAGATAAAAATGTGCTCAGTAGTGTGTTCATACACCAGCCCTAGATCTGAACAGTATGTATGAGAAAAAACTGCCTTAGCACAGCAGTATTAAACCTTGCCTTCATACTGGAATCAGCTGAAGAATTTTAAATAATAATGACTCCTGAGCTTAACATAAGACCAAAACCATCCAAAGGGGAAAAAGAAAATACCACAAATACCTAAAAAATCTTTTGAGGCTGTGGCAGAGGCTCAATGTGATTACTTTAGAACAATCTCCCAAGGTGACAGCAATGTCCTAACAGAGTTGGAATTAGTGCCTTAGAAAATAATCACCTTGGCATAAGGCCTGGTGTTTGGTGGCAGCTGTCAATTCAGAAATCTTATCATGTCAATTGAACTGGCCTCTTCAGGAGGTGCTCTGTGATGAGAGGTCACCGCTGTATGGGCAGCATGTCTGTGAACTTTAGAGCTTGTAGGCATGCAAGGTATTCATTTTTCCAAAGTGTATGTGCTCTTTCTCTCTCTCTGTGTGTGTCTCTCTCTTTCTCTCTCTCTCTTTCTTACACGCACACACACCCTTCTGAAGACTTCTTGCCTCTTGCCTCTGTCATTCTGCACTTTTAGAAAACTAACCAACCTTTTCCATAGGAATGTGATAATATGCCACCTTGTGACCAACATTCCTTCTTGCAAGCAATTGTCAGTAACACTCTGCTATCAAAATGTGATGTACTTTCTAAAGGTGGGTAGAAGAGTTTTCTCCTGACTCATATGTGAGTATTCATGAAAAAAGATGGAGGAGAAAAGGATGTTTGGAGATATCATAAGAGTACCACAACTTTCTGTATTGATTTGTTACTACTCTGGAGTGTGGTGACAAAACTTGATTAAAGCTGCTTGTGGTCTGGGTAATGCAAGAGAATGCCATCATTGAGATATTGCCCTCTTATCACAGAGACATAATCAGCTACTGTAGCTTAAACTATTATAGCAATACATACGTGAAAACTCACTCTGACATGAATGGGAGCCTTTAATTTGCCATCCATGTTTATTATAAATCATTCTGAGCATATTAAGTTACATTGACTCAGGTATTCATTTGTTTCTTCATGTGCTTAAGAATAAGCGGTTTCATGGGAAAGTATTGAACAAGAGACATTACATACTGCATTTTATCAGCACTTACCCTTGTCTTGCCTCACGGCCAAAGTCCACACTCACTTCAACACATGAAAGTCACATGTCCACTTCCACCCAGGTGCTAGCAGATATCTACTTATGAGAGCCAGCTATTTTAAGCTATGCATTCTCAGAAGAGTTCCAAGGCAACCTTTAGGACTTTCGTACTTAGGAAGCAACAACTACTATTGGCTCAAAGACTAGACCTCCTGTGCAGTTTGGGGAGAGTGAAGAAAGCACACCTCTTCTGGGACACTTCTCCACAAAGACCACTGTGAAGCTGCAATCACCAAACTCCTACCAGGTAGGAACTGCTACCAACTTGACATACATAAGAGACACGATGGAAAGGTTGTCACATTCCTAATAAATGCCACAGCTAGCTTTGCACATGGGTTTTCTGACTTCCAGAGCATATGCAATTTACCCTCCATGCCTACATACATTCTGTTTTACTCGTCTTGCTCCAAGCATACATTTGCTATCAAATAGGACTCTCAATACCCAAAAGCCATTTGCTGAATAAAATGCTGTCCACATTCATCATTAGCTTTGTCATAGCACAGGAGGTAAGAAGATCCTTGCTTACTCTGTAGGCCATAGGGTTACATGAGGATCAGTGCTCAAAAGGAATAAATGAAATGGACCTCACCCTAAGAGTTTGATGAGTTTTGGCAGATACTCAGAGAAATAATAAAACAATTAGTGATTAAGTTCAATTTGAAGCAAGTAAAACAGTGTTACTGAGAAGAATGAGATGCTATACACCTGTAATCATAGCACTCAGGAGGACAGGACAGGAGGATCACAATATGAGGATCTACCTAGACTACATTATGAGATCTATGATTCCATCTCAAAACAAAACAAAACATAGAATCTATTCTTAGATCTTGTCTCATCCTTTCATGCAAAAGCCATGTGAAAAGAGCTCATGGCTTTCTTATCCTCAGCTGGTGACACCTAGTATTTTGACAAACACTATAGAACTCCTAGAATCTCTCATCAGATTGTATTTCTCAGTGTGCCTAATAGAATGTTTCTTGAAGTTATTTTCCACATCCTGCTTTTACTGTAGGCATAAGCAGTAGGCAAGAGGTTAAGCAAAGCAGGTTCCTGACATGTGTGACATGCTTGTTTCTTTTATTCCCCATATGAACATCTATTGACTGCATGTCTGCTCTCCTGCACTTTTGTTTTTTTTTTGAAGAGGAGGAATGCTTCATTCCTAAAGTTGACATCATGGAACCACTAGAATTTAAGCGCAGGCTTCCCTTGTTCTTCAGTGAGCTACTTCACTATGAAAATGAGAGGTGTGAGGTGGAGTTTTGGGACAATTATCTTTGTGAGGTGTCTTCCACATAGGTGGAGAAACCCAGTTCAGGTTCTTCTGACATGGGCATTTCCAAGATAGCTCACACACGTAAGTCCTGTTATCATCACATATGGGCAAGTTGGATTCAGGGATTTCGTGTCCCAAGAGGAACATCCTCCCTTTGGCTCTTCTCTCTACCAAAACAGATTATATGAATCAACATGTATACTTTTATGTTATTCTCGCACACTCGCTCTCTCTCTCTCTCCCCCATCCAGTCCAATCCTCTCCCTCCTTCCCTACTTTCCCTTCCTTCCCCTTTTTCTCCATTACTAGAGGTAACTTAGTCTGGATTAGGTAGAGACTCCACAATACTTACCTTAATGAGCATGAGCTGTTTTGGATGAACGGATCAGTGAATTGCTATTTCTTTTATGGTGACACAGCCCATTGCAAAAAAAAAAAAAAAAACCCAGGAAAATGTGCCACTTTGTGATCACGAGTTGCCATTTAAAGAGGACTTGAACACATGTGCGAGCACGTGCACACACACACACACACACACACACACACACACACAGAGAGAGAGAGAGAGAGAGAGAGAGAGAGGAAACACATACCACTATTTAAAATAGTTTACTAGAGAAAGAAAACACTTATAAACAGAGATGTAGTAAAGCTCACATGGTGCCTCTAGTGGAGTCCTTTCTAGCATATATCTAGCCCAGCAAAGCCCAGACTAATCACAGCCCTCTATGGGATAATGTGGGTTCAAGCAAGCCATTCATACTGTGAGGACATTTGTCTAGCAGGCTGCCCCAGGCGGTGAATAAAATCTGGTTCTTTTCATGCAAAAAGGAAGGAACAAAGGACATTTCAAAGAGTGGAGATTATAGAACCTGCTGGCCAAAACCTTTCCTTTCTTGTTCCTTCTTTAGCTATTTTCCCTGTGTATTCATTTTATTTATTTATTTATTTATTTATTTATTTATTTATTTATTTATTTTGAGAAGGTAGTATTTTGGATCTGTGTTAGATTCATGAATTGAGTCAGTAAATTCCTAATTGGCATGCATGGTTAGCTGTTCAGTTAGTGGAAAATTGGTTAAATATTCCCTGAATATTTGCTGAGGAAGGAAAAAAAAAAGTTTTCAAAGTACATCAGAATATTTAGGAATCTTTTTGTGTAGTGAAGTTTTTTCTTTGGGAAAAGCTACTGGTATGTTGAAGATTTCTCTTTTCACAATGAGGACTCCATTTAAACACACTGCCTTTATTTCAGCCCTATCATCAGTGCTTTGCTGTAGAGATATCACAAGCTTAGCACAGTTCCTGGAAAAAGTAAGCATCCACCAAATATTTATCTTTACAAACAATGTATATGCCTAACAAATTTGGATAATCTCAGTTCAGTAGGCCATTTGCCCCAATTTCAGGCAGCAAATGATTCTTTCTAATCACCATTATTTGTCAGTAGGTATTCATTGAGCATTTTGCACAGTGAGGCATTATGTTGAATACTGGGCGCACAATGACAATAGTGACACTGCCTCCAAGGAAGAACTAAAAATGGGCCAAAAAGGCACCCTTTGAACTAGTCCATGACATGGTGATGCATTTAAGACCATGTTACAGTGTCATAGGTTGAAATAGCAATGCATTTTTAAAATTTCTCTTAGGCTACAGGTTGGCAAGGTGATTCCACTGACCTTGTTTGAGCTGTCATATATTTTTGGTTATAAGTAAACCAGGGTCAAAAGTCCTAGGGTGGGTGTGGTCAGGACAAATCAGATACTCTCTAGGTTTTTTTTTTTTTTTTTAACTCAAGTTCCATGAACCCTGCTTTAAAGTTCTTTCAATCATTCTTGTGTTCATGCAGCACTGATTGAGCAACATTTTCTGTGTGTCACGCATCATATAGCATTACCTTCAAACTTCAAAATAGTAAGTTCTGGAATTGATGGATATGCATATGTGCAATCATATGTTTATATATGATTCATCACCTTATAGCCAATGCTAAAATCTTAAGAGCAGGCAGGCACATTTTTATTATTATTTTTATAAAGATTGTTATCTCATATTCTCTCCACTTGGTCCCACATTCCCTGATGGCTCTCCTCTGTGGGTTGCTGGTGCTCATTATTGGGTAATTAAGGCCTCAGTCAGTCTCTGTGGGTGCGGGGGGAGCTGTACCTCAGGGTATTTCTACCCACCCTGTGGTTCTTACTATCTTCCTACCTCCTCTTCAGCATTGGCCCTGAGCCTTGACGTGTCTGTTAGCAGTCCAGCTTAGTGTTGAGTTCTCTATAACCTCTGGGTTTCTGATTCAATGTGTTTTGATTGACCCCCAGTGTCACCATTACCCTGGAACTGGTTGTCTAGAAAAAAAAAAGTCCTGTAGAAAGTGGAAAATACTTAACCCTAAAACCAAAACCATGGACTCTGGGTGGGTAATCCCAGGTCCAGAAATGAGTTAGCACCCACAGCGAGCTATTGGTCAAACATATCTTTAACATTCTAAGTTTGATTATTTCAGGTAAATAGACAGAAGTAGGATTGTTATATCATACAATAATGCCTTTAGTTTTTGCAGAACCCCCTGGCATTTTTAAATGATGGATATGCTAATTTACATTCCTTCCCCCCCCCAGCTCTAGCTCTAGCTCAGGCTATATAGTCTCAGAGTGGCCTTGAACTCATGGCGATCCTCCTAACTCTGCCTCCCAAGTGCTGGGATTAAAGGCATGTGTCACCATTACCAGCTTAATTTATATTCTTAACAACAGTGGACAAGGCCTTTTTATACATACTGGTCAGCACTAGGTATCTTTTGAATTTTGATAGTACTTGTTCCAGCAACTGTGAGATCATTTCTTATTGTAGATTTTATTTACATTTCCCTAATGATTAGTGATACTGAGAATTTTTAATATATCCACTAGCCATTTATATTTCTTATTTTGAGAAGTATCTAGATGTTATGCTCATTCCTCAATATGAATATGTGTGTTTTTTGTCCCAGTAGAGTTGAGCTTTATTTTAACATTATGCCTATCAATCCCTTGCCAGATATTTGGCTTGCAAATAATTTCTCCTAGTTGGCATGTTTTCTCTTTATGTATTTAATTTTTTTGATTTGGCTTAAGCTTTTAATTAGATGTTATCCCATCTGTCTATTTTCACCTGTCCTTTTCCATATTTACTAAAAAGATTTGAAACCAGGATGATAAAGTGTTATCTATCTACATACCCATGCTCACTTGCAGTAGTACTCAATACAGTCAAGTTATGGAATCATATTACATAACATAAACATATTACAGAATAATATATATATATATATATATATATATATATATATATATATCCATAAACACATACAATGGGATAGTATCCAGCATTGATAAAGGAAAAATATCACAATTTTAGTGGAATTAGACATTATACTAAGTGAAAGAGGCTAAACACAGAAAAACAAACACTATGTTATCATTCACACATGAAATTAAAAGAAACTTAACTCACAGAAACATGTCCACAAACGTCCAGCTACAATTTATCCTATATGAGAATATAAAATAATTTAAAAATCAGAGAGCAGAGGTGGCACCAAGAGAGAGTGAGTTCATAGAGAAGTGCGTCCTCAGAGGTGAAAATAAGAACCAGATAACGTGCTCAGGAAGCTCAGGAAAAACGCGGCATTGGCAAGTGAGTGCAGATGGATAGAAGAGGTGTGTGGGAAGTGTAAAAGTTTCCTATAGTCCTTTTAACATCTGGGCTTTATAGTTCAGTTCCTTCCAATGAAGAACTGAATTCTCTCCATATCTTACATGTTGGGAATAACTAGCAGACATCATAAAATCCAGTTAAATAGAATGAATGACCTTGTATTAAATAAAGTAGTTCTTTGTAAAGGTGTCATTGACTTTTCATCTCTATAAAGATTTGTCAAGAATAATTTTTGTTTATTATTTTTAATGTAGTTAGGATTACCAAACATGTAAATTGACTAAATACTAGATCACTAGCATTTGGATTTTTAATACTGAAATACTTTCAAGCTTATTAATATGCTTCAATCAAGGAAGGTATTACAAGAGCTTCCAATAAAGCAGGTTTTCTGAAAACTTTACAAACACATGTGCTCCTGCTACACTATGGAAATTGATTCCTTATCTAGCAATGAAGGTATCTTGCTGAATCAAAGGCCTTGTGTTTTATAAAGAGCAATGCACATTTTTGTGGTGAAGAATTGTTGTGTTGACAATATGCTATAAGCTGAGCTTTCATCTAGGATTTGTGAATTTGAATCACAAGAAAAGGTTAACTTCCCATGCAAAATTGGATGTAAATTTTATTTTCAGGTTTTTATATTGTCCAGCATCAAATGATTCTCTTTTAGTGGCCTTGTGTGGGAAAAGATGCTTTGTGTGTATGGAGGAGAAACTAAGAAATTATATTAACTTACTTCTTTGTTGCTCAAAGTTGAATATTCTTTCTGAAAAAAAAAATCTTGTACTTGGATTACCCACTAGTTCAAACTATGTTCAGCAACTGTGTGTTGATAAACTAATAACAGATGTTACAACCCTACATACTTTTTGGTGTATGCCTTTTTATCTCAGGACAGGAAAATGTCATGTAGTAAATACTGTATCAACACACCTACCCTTAAGAATATTAAGTATTGTTTTTTCCTTCAGTACATTGGGTGCTATTTTCCTCCCTGATTTTGTCTCGAGAAAATCTGTGCTGAGGTAGAATCTTTACACACTCTAAATGTAGATTATGGCCTCAGGAATGGAATATGTCTGTTTGTCAGTGAGACCACAAAGTCCTGTGGCTTGTGAACCCCGTCCATACCTTGTCTTCCTTTTCTCACTTGTGCGGTAGTCTTGACAAAAGACTTTAAATGAGGAGGAAGATCTCAGCAGGTAGAAGGGGGAACATTAGATTTTATGCACAAACTGAGCTTTGCCTTCTCTCTTGCTGAGAGGAGGCCCAGGGAGTGGACATGGGGAAGGTCAGAAACTGATCTGTCCCCTAAGAATGCTTCAGGGTTTTGGGTTTTGGTTTTTATCATCTTTATGTAATGATGTCTATTTTTTTCACATAAATTTGAACAAACTACCATATTCTAATGTTTGATAACAATTACAATTGTGTTTTAATCTATACTATCTTAATATGGGATGCATAAGTGTGACACAAGCCCAGTGAGCATACTTGCTAATGTTTTCTCTTGCTAACTCTTCTTCGATAAAGAGTATCTGACCTTGTGTTGGGCTTGTATGGGGTGTATCAACTTCAACAGGGGCCAAACCTATTGATTATTCTTTATATTGCAGGATGTTGAGAAGCCACCCTGAATTCTACATTCTAGACACAATTAGCATCCTTCTTTGTATTAACCAAATGTATATACACACACTGCCAGATAGCTTACTAGGAGAAAAGTTACCTTTTTGAGAACCCTAGGCTATCTAATATGTATGATCCATATGGTCTGAAGATTACAACCAAATTAATCCAAACTCTGCTCTTCTCTCAATCTTTCCCATAAGTTATATATTCGTAACTCTTCACAGTATAGCTCAATTTATGGTTGGTATACAAAAAGAGCCATTCCACAATCATGTGATGAGTATCAACATGATTTCTTGAATTTACCATAGAACACGTGGAAAACTAGGATAGAGTTTCTCCTTTCTAGGAGCTTAGTCAACGTTCTTACATATAAAAAGAGAAGGAAACTCAGTTTGCATCATAGTCCAGGTTTAAGTATAACCTCATTCAGAAAGTCATGTTGTCACAGTCCTTTTAAAGGGTTTTTACATCAGTCCTGTTTAAGCAGAGTTGATGATAAGCACAGATAAAATTATCCTGTGGATTTTGCATGTTTTCACATCTAGTTCAATATTGAATAGCTTAGTTCAATCTGAATGGTTATTATAGTGAACAGGCTAATAACAGTCTAACATTTAATGCCTGTAATTGTGCCAGGCACTGGACTTATTGCTTCACTCAGAATATGTAGTCTTAAACAGCTCTTAAAAAGGAGACAACTTGCTGGTCGTGGTGGCGCATGCCTTTAATCCCAGCACTTGGGAGGCAGAGGTAGGAGGATCGCCATGAGTTCAAGGCCACCCTGAGACTACAGAGTGAATTCCAGTTCAGCCTGGGCCAGAGTGAGACCCTACCTTGAAAAAAAAAAAAAAAAGGAGACAACTTTTCCCTGCTTCTTTGTAGTTCTTTTATACTGCCAGTAAACATGTAATAACAAAAAAGGGAATTTTATGAGACTTCAAATAACATTTTGAGGGATATATAGAAATTAAACTCATCAATGCTGAGAGAAAATTAATACTCCAAAGGATTATCAAGGAACAGAATTAAATTTACCTTTTATCTATGGTAATATGTTTTGCTTGATTTTCTTTTCAAAGGTAATTGTGACTTGTCTGGTTACTTTTTTTATTTAGCTCTGATTTTATCCTTTTATCTAATGATCCCTTAATTTTTGGTATGATCTGTTCCTTCCTCTGGTCTCCATATCCTTATCTGTAGGCAAAAAATAATGATAATTCAAAACAAATTCTCTTTTTGTTTCATGTAGACAGATGGTACAGAATATGATTCAATATACAACTATGTTTCACAATAATTTTATGCACAGTCAGATTAGAAACTGGACTAACAGCTACTATTGAAATCTGATGTCATAAAAGTTTCAAATTTTGTTGCCTCAATCAAGCAAGAAGGCTTGACCATAAGGTGATGGCCATTGATTTCACCTTTTTCAAATGCTTGCCAAAATGTGTAATCCTGATTATTTTATCACTTTGAGCAAAATAAAGCCTGGGAATGGTATGAGGTGACAGGGAAAGGAACAGTAACATTTTCTGAGTGCTTTTCTCTCTTCATTTCAGAAGTTAGTTGATATATCAAAGTAGCTAAGGAACTTTCTCAGTACCAAAGCATTAGAAAGTATAAAGTTGAAGGCTGGAGAGATGGCTTAGCAGTTAAGGTGCTTGCCTGTGAAGCCTCAGGACCCAGGTTCAATTCCCCAGGAGCCTTGTAAGCCAGATGAGCAAGGTGTTGCATGTGTCTAGAGTTCGTTTGCAGTAGACAGAGGCCCTGGTGTGTCCATTCTCTCTCTCTCTCTCTCTCTCAAATAAATAAATAATAGAAAAAAAGAATGTGGGAATGTTGAGAAAACCATATTGTCTTTCTCAAACTTCCCCTGCTTTCTCCATAAGAGAACCTCCAAGGACTCTCTTGAAGGAGGGATAGTCAGCATGCTTTTCTTGAAGAAGGGATAGTCAGCATGTTTTTCTTGAAGGAGGGATAGTCAGCATGCTTTTCTTGAAGGAGGGATAGTCAGAATGCATTTCTTGAAGGAGGGATAGTCAGCATGCATTTCTCTTTGGTGACCCTTTAACTTGTCTTTCTTAGTGCTTCTGGCCTAGACTTCATGGTCCTAATCTGGCATGACCATAATATGAAGAATAACCTCTTTGGAGAAACCCTTTGAAGAAACAAAGGTCCTTTCACCACTGGTAGAAATCTAGAAGCTTGAAAGGAGTGCAGTGCTTGCTTAGTAACCAGTATCCAAGCTATTGGGCCTCACATTTCTATACCCTGATTGAGAACTGTAGGCATCATATTTTCTCTCTCTCCTTACTTGACCAGTCCCCATCATGAGGCTGTACTGGGATTCTTCTCTTACCTATAACCCTTTCCTTTTTCTTTTCCTCTTCTCCCCTCTCCTCCTGGCTCCCTCTTTCCCCCTCCCTTTCCTTCTCCTTTACTTTCAGAACACAGGCAGAGTCTAATGGGATTGGAAAAGTCATATTCTGAAAGGAGTCAAGTACACAGTCACTTATTTTCCCCCTTTTAATTAAAAAGTACATGTTCCTTACAGTTTCTACTGTGGAGAATTACACAGAGTTAGGGGGACTTGTGCATGGTGAATTTTACCAATACTGTTCATCTTCTCCCGCATTTTCCTTCTTCTACTGGAAAGGGAATAATGATACATACCTTCCCTATGTATAAAATCTTCCTGAGGAAGAATTAGGTATGAACTAAAGGTAAAGGTTTCCAGACTACCTGGATATCTGTAAGGTGTTAACCTACAGTTCATCTGTAGAATAAGTAGCACTGTTCTATGAATTTCACAGCTGCCTAGGTCTCTCAAATGTTTCCAGCTCTTCTAAGTGCTTATTGTGCAGGGGATGGAGAATTTTAATGAGTTGTTAGGTGAACTGAGTGATGTTCTTGTCTGAATGGGACAATGCCTGAAGGAAGATCCTACCTCACCTTCTTTCCCCTCAACTACAATTTCCAACATTGGATTAGGAGCAGTAATAACTTTAGAACACATTACTTTAAAAGTCTGATTTAGACCATAAAGTTTTTCAAATTTATCTAATCTATATAAATCCTGATTTTCCCCCTAATTTCATTCAAAAACAAATCTGAGTCTTAAAGACTTAAGGAATCCCTGTAGTTATTAAGAATACAATGTGATTTGGCTTATTACCTAGGTTGGTGATTCCAACAGTTGTTTAAGATGTGACAAGATTCATAGTTTTAGTCAGAAAATATTTGAGTATAGATTAAGCACTATGCTACACACATAAAACATTACATTACTTTATTTCTTGTTCACTATAAAAATGATGCCTGTATATGCAATGTTCAATTTTGGTCCATAAATAGATGAATAGATTTATTAAATATCTTAATCTCTGGACCTTTTATTAACTTGATGTTTTTCATTTTTACTTTACTGTGTTCAACCTAGTACATCCATGTCAGTTGAAACCTGTTAAGGTTCAAAACTTGTAAGTGTTGCCACTGATAAGTTACTCAGTTTATAGCAAGTAACCTTTCATCCATGATTAGGCAAGCAACCCTAATTTAATTCAATGGGTTATAAAATACATGAAATTAATATCAGATTAATGAGGAAAGAGAAGAATGTTAATGGGAGGTGGAGGGAGATAATTGCGAAGCATAAGATACAAATACATTATACACATGTATGAAAATATCAAAAATGGAAAAATAAACAAGTAATTTTAAAAGCCTTGATAAAATCTAATTTCAATCTTTGTCTTCCTAAACTTAGTCCCAATACTCCCTCCTGTGATACTCCTGGAATCAGCTCATTAGCCTCCATTTAACAGCATGCTGTGGAGACCTTCCGACTTAGTTTTTATCACTGCTTGTTTGAAATTAAAGTGTTTGGTTTTTCTACAGAAAACTGAACCTGTGTCTTCTTCCTGACATATCATAGATGACCAATACAAGTTCCTCAATTACGGCCACATGCTACCATTTTAGAAAGCAGGCAAGGGACATACCAAATGAATAGAATACTCTGTTATATTTCTTAATGCCTCCAAAGAAAATATATATAAATTGAAAAACACTCTGTTGCACATTGGTGTTAAGGGAATATTTGACTTACTAGTAAGTGACTTTCATGGAATATATCACACAAGGTCTGTCTCTTGGGTACGCTTTTCCTCAATGACAATTTTAAAGTTCAGAGTGAATAATAGATTCATTACTTCATTAAGGCAATTAGCCACCACATGCAGGCTACTTTGGGTTAAAAACTATTTTGTTTGCTGATTGTATTTTCTGCAGTTCTCATCAGAGCTTTAAGAATCTGTTCATATGTATCATTTTCTCCTGAGCCTTCTGCTGTGCATGCTATCCTGAAGGTGTTTCAGAATTTGTCTTCAGCAGTGTCTTAATGAGACACTCTGAATGAAATGGAAAGAACACATAACTAGCTGCTAAACAGAACCATCTCTGCTTCTTCCTAGATGAGTGATTGAGAGCATGAGGGTAAGATACAAACGGCCATGTGCTCTAGTTTTCATGGCTGTCTTGAGATGGATGGATCACAGTGCCTGAAACGTAGGAAACAACTGATAAAAGAATGTTTGTTGAAAAGAGGGATAGTGACTCAGGTCTGAATGTGTCTCAAATCATCATACTCACTTGAGCCTACCAAGACATTGGCATGAAGCACCATCAGCAGTTTTTCACCATCTCTCCAAGTATGTAATGGGACCTATTGGCACTCAGTTTCTAAAGTGGTTTCTGAGTTTCACATACTCTGTCACTGGCACTTACTAAATGCTAGTTATTTGAAGTGCTGTTGTTAAAATGGTCTTTGGAGCAGTATTTCCCAATATGTTATCCAAATGAAATGCTCCCTTAGGAAATGTCCCAAGAGGAAAAGCTTTTTGAGAAACAGCTGCTTATCATATCCCTACCATGCAGATTTACCTGACACACTAGAATATTAAAAAGATTCTGAAGTTCCCTATATTATTTATTTTATTCATACAGATATTTTTCAATTACAATGTACCTCTACCTCCAATGAAAGCTCTTCTGTTCCTCCTGACTTAATTTCTATATTCAAGTCCCTCAATATTGTACTACTTTCTTTCCTTTTGGGGAAGTCCTTTAACAGGCAGGCAGGGCCCATGAAGTTGCAATTAAAGTGATCTGGCCACCAGGACATAGGACATGCACATTTGTTCTTTAGCAGTTTCCAATGCTATTTATCTCATTTAGAAATTCTCCCAGAATTACAGCATGCTCCAGTATCTGACCTATTATTCCTCTGATACAAGCTGAATTTTAGAGTGCAGTCAATGGACCAGGATGTATAATCTCATAGAGTAGCGACTGTATGGCACATAAGGAACCCCAAGCTATGGTTCATGATGTAACAATCTTGATAGCTTCTTTTTCTACTTCCTGTATATCACTATATTAGTGTACCAGTGTAAAGTCATGAGGTCCATCTTAGAATAAATTTTATTTATATTATGTGGCAATTCAGCAAGGAATCTCTTGGATCATAAGCAAATTCCACTTTAAGTATTCCTAGTTGAGCATTTGACTTTATAAAAGAGGTAAATGGGAGTTATTATTCATTTTACTAATGGATCTACTGTAAGATTGCTTTGTAAAACAATTCCAAGGTGTATTTAAATAAGCATTGATTTATGTGCAACTTTCTAAGATCAAACCACTTTATTAGATAATGTAAGGGGATAGCCGCCTTGGGCTATGTGATTTGATTTCATCCCTTAACAGTATTCCTTCAGTTTGTTTTATTTGTTTTGTTTGTTTCTGTATAGTCAGCACATCATGAAGGGGCTTTCATGACTGGAATATTTCTGAGGAATACCATCTAGGACTTTGGAGAAATATGAATTTTCAGCCTGTGTCCTATGTTGCTATGTTTTATATTCTCATGTAAAGGCATGATTCACTGTTCTGTTTTGTATAGATTTTCTTTGAATATTATTAATGACTTGTAGGAAATGAGTTTGACATTCAACTCTTAAGCCACCTGGGTTCCATTACTGTATTGTGCATATGCATTGTCCAACAGTAATCATTTAAACTAAGAGTTAAAAGGTTTCAAGAAATAGTGGACACATTCTCAAGAGTACCTAGTGTATTGGGCAAATAAAGCATCCAAAAACTGAAATCCAAAACTGAAGATATAATACTAAGGTCCTGTGGGAAATAACACAGCCAAACGTTTAAGAAAAGAAAGATGTAATGATCTTCTAGAAAGGATTTTATAATAAGAAAGCTGAACTTTCTGTGACTGGAAGGACAAATTACTTTTTAATCCAAAACTTTTCATTAGATGCTTTTTTTGTCAATGCTCTTGCCGTCATCTTGGCAAATGTAATTGGGGACATAGAGGTCTTCATAGTTTGACCCCGTGTAGTCAAACTATTTCTTCGTTAATAAGTGAGTTAGAAATACTGCTTTAGGAAGCCAAACAATAGGGCTGGAGAGATGGATTAGTAGTTAAGGCGTATGCCTGTGAAGCCTATGGACCCAGGTTCAATTGCCCAGGACCCACATAAGCCAGATGCAAAAGGTGGTGCATGCATCTGGAGTTCATTTGCAGTGGCTAGAAGCCCTGGAGCTTCTATCTGCATTTTCCTCTCTCTCTTTCTGTCTGTCTCTCTCAAATAAATATATAAAATAATTTTAAAAATTTTAAAACAAGGAGTCAAACAATAAGTAATTCTGAGGATAGTTTAGCCACTACTTTGAAAGCAAGTAAAGTCCAGGATTTGGGGCACTATTGGTGGGAAGCCTAGAATTCACAAGTTGTCACTCTACTGCTGGAAAACAACTGATCTTTATAAGAGTCAACTTATGGAGTAATAACAATGCTTACATTTCTTACTAATACTATATGCTAATCACTGTGTTTTACATATGTTAATTCATTCATTTCCCCTTTCGAAAACAAGAGAACTTGGCCTTCCAAAGCTGTTTTCCCTGAGGTCAAATGGATTATATGTAACAGAACAGGGACTTAAACCTAGTCAGTCATATTGCAGTGGTGAGGTACTTAGTTGCAGGTGGCCATTTTATGAATGCATGCTTATCATGGGGCTTGGAAAGGTAAAGGAATGAAGGTGCTGATTTCCCTTTGGAAGCAAATACAAGAAACAGTGGTTATTTTTATTCATCTGCACAGTACTGACTGCCACTGTGTGCCAGATATGATGTTGATGTTTCCAAGCATTTTCTTCTATTATCTTTACAGTATTTTGAACTTGATCCTATTCTTGACCTCCAATTTCAAGTTCATAAAGTGGAGATTCATACCATGAGTTTCAGTTTACTTGCCCAGTGTCATATTGCTTGTAAGTTGTGGGGCTGGGTTATAAAACCAGATCTACCCAACTCCAAAGACTATGCTCTTTTATATAATTATTTTTACACTTAAGAAATTACATTTCTATTATTTTAATTATAAAAATGAGGTGCTTCATTAAGGTGTGTGTGTATGTGTGCGTGTGTAATAATAGTCACATACTCTATTTCCCTTTCTTATCCATTCTATTTCTTCCTCTTTCCTCTTTTCTCAGGCCACAACTCTATATGCTTTATAGCATAACTAATAAGAAACTTAAAATACTTTAAGGCAGTTGCAGACTATGAATTCCTCATGATAGAGGTATTACCATTACTGGTGGGAGATGGGAAGAAGGTAAAATGTGATCTGGACTTAAAATGATCTTATTCTGTGTGCCTAGAGACATCATATTCAAGGGAATGATTTCCTCAAGTCCTTGGGCCAGAGATTCTATATGTGTTATATGCATAAGAAATGTATTATGAGATACCTGTGTGGTGAAGAAAATGCCCAAAGGAGAAATCATTTGGACATAAATATCATTCTTTAAGCACAAAAGGAGAAGAGCATATAATTCCCATGCAGCAAGATGTAACAGTCTGCTTACTGTAGCAGAAAGACATTGTTCCTACTCCTGAGTGGCCATAAAGCTACAGTAGGTGAACAAAAGGATGTATGTTAGACACTTTTAACATAGAAAGCTCTAACCACATATTATCACTTTTCTTTAAAGGGCAAATGTTAACATAATCAGAATTCTGCTTGGAAAGAATGTAGACACTATTCAGAAGAACTTGGTCTATATTTATAGCCCAGAACATTGACATAGCTGCACTTCAGATATACTTTTTACCACTGTGATAGCTAATCTTCCTTGTCAACTTAACTGAAACTACAATCACCTAGGAAACACACCTTTGGGTGTATCTATGAGGACATTTTCAGAGAGGTTTAGCTGAGAAGGGAGACACACCCTGAATGTGGGTGGTATATCACATGAGCTGGTGTCTCAAAGGAATACAAATGTGTAAAGGAGAAATCAAGGTGAATAACAGCTTTAATTTCTCTCTGCTTCCTAACTGCGGACACAATGTGGCCAGAAGTCTCAAGTTCCTTCTGTCATGTTTTCACTGCCATGATGGACTGTAGCCCCTAGAATCATGATCTAAAATATATCCTTAAGTTATTTGCTTAAGTTACTTTTGACAGGCATTTTGCCATAGCAATGAGAAAAGTAACTGACAGCTTCCAAAACTAAGTTGTTACTGTCATTATGCATTTTTAGTTTTCCTTTAACTTTGGCCTTCCATCCTTTTAGTTTTGAAAAATATATAATATTTTATCATATCCTAATTTTATATTATTTATATTCTGAGATGCATTACAAAGTACTCCATATTGGACCTGGAATCTGGCAAGGGTTAGATAAGTCAAAATTTCATATAGTGCATAGCTTTTCTACTGGAGTCATCAAGTTAGTCATGTATCCCATTCTCTCTCTCTCTCTCTTTACTGTTTTACTTTCTATTAATGACTCAAATCTCTTCCATTAAGATCACTCTTTGCTCTATCTGAAGCCTACCCAACAGATAAACTCCCAACTTCACAGAAAAAAAAAAGGCCAGGTGAAAGTCCTTCAGCTTCCCTCTTCTGTACCTTCAAACTTTCCCACACTCTCCATTCTATTCTCTTGCCACAGAGAATTTTTTCCTATATTCAATTAGTCTTCCTGTATAGTTGTGCTGTGAATCTCACCCTTCCTTCCTCTTTGATAACCTTGATCTCAATCACTCTTCCTTCTGTTACATTTCTAGCTTTTTCTTTCTCATTTCATTAGCTATCATATCTTTCAAAATATAAATATACTCAGAGAAAAGAGCTCTGGAACCTGGATGCCTTTTGTTGCTAATTGCCAAAGATAGGGTTATAAGGAAATGAGTTACAGATTCTCTTCCTCTCTTCAACTATCTCTAAATGGATACAATCCATCCATTAAAGAGTTTGATCTTTCACATTGTTATAATACTATATGCATGTGATGATTCTCACAAAGATCAGATGAAACAACGCATATCAGCTCAAGGAACAAGCTGCATCACCGCTGAAAAACTGTCACCTAGCAAGTGCTCAAAATGATGACAGTTGTAGGTAGAGAAGTTATTAATAGAACTTATAGTAGTAATAATAGAAGTCATTGTACTGGAGAAAATAAATAGAAATATCTTTAAGATGCCCTTATAAATACAAGTTTGGACACAGCTTGCTGCTGTATCATTTGTCACAGTGTTTTATGTAGTTTTCCTTGTGTCATTTCTTCTCAAAGTCTCCCTGCTTCAGGGACTTGGGGCCACGTTCCATTCGCAGGCATGGACTTTCATGTCCTATGACTCTGTTCTCCCTGCTTTCCCTTCATTTCCTTTTCCATAAATGTAACATAGCATTTGGAGTTCAGTAATGCATTTTTCATCCTCATCCTCACACTACTTTGGGCAGGATTTGTGATCCCACTGCCTCTATATGTATTGTACCAAAATTATTCAATAAATGATACCTAGTCTTGTTCACAATTATTTCATAGTTTTCTTTCATATGTTTCTCTTGTAGCTCCTAAAAGACAATGGTGAAGGCATCTTAGTGTCTCCAGTGTCTCTGTCCTTAGTATAGAACCTAATGCTTATGGGTAATGGTAGTGGCTTCATAGTATTTCCCACCAAGTGAAAGTAACTAGGAGCACATTAAAATTTTGATGACATTAGGATCTTCATTTTCCAAAATTTGGAGGCAGCAAAATAGAAACCTTCCTTCCTTAGACATTCTACATTAAAGAAAAAAATAAAAATCTTTGGTTTCTGTTCCAACTGATGTTGAGAAATTGAACTGTTTAGCTTCTTGAGTAAGAAGAGCAGATAACTTCTTTAAAAACTTGACTCCAGTAAGCAGAATCTCATCTACTCTTCATTCACCTCTCCGTGAGGGCCTGAGTGACTTTTTTTTTTAAAAATCAAATTGAAAGACAATTTTACCATCTTCCCTGTTCAATGTGTATGAAGCCAAATGGCAAATATGGAGGCAGCAATTATGATCAAATTGCTCTTTCAACGAAGATACAAAGCGCGGCTTCAGCATTTAGGAAAGACCAGCAGAGAAAAAAATGCAATTGGCTCAGGCTCAATCTTGTTGGCAGTGTCTCAGGTATGATACTAGTAGATAAGAAATTGAAGAGGAAGGAAGAATGCAGAACCCTCTGGCCAAGAAATTAAGATTGCTGCTTACTTTCCAAGTTGGCAGCCTTGTGACAGCTAATGGTGGGGTTTCATCTTAATCATTAGGTACAGATACCTTAATGATCTTGCGTTGCTTTCTTGCAACCATCAAATCCTATCTTCCAAAAATGAATTTTCTCCTTAGTGTTTTACTTATTGGCAACCTCAGATGTGAAGGTGACCTAAAAGTTCAATTTATCAAAATGTCTTTTCAAATTTTATTTGAACCTTTTCCATACCATCCATACCATTATCTTATTCATACTGGTAAAAGTTTTCATCTGAACCTCTGACCAGGCACATTACCACAGGTTTTGTATCTAGTTGCTCCCAGCCGCTACAATTGTAAACTTGTAATATCAGTATCTAACCAAATGGGACTGTTGTAGATACTCAATAAGAGAGAACAGTGGGAAAGTTGATGTCCATCAAAATGAGGAGAATTTACTTCTTTCCTCCCATCCTTCCCACTTGCTGTGAGAATGTAAATAAAGGAGCTCAATTAACTCATATCTTTTATATGTTTGAAAGCATGTATTAACTCCCCAAAGAGCCAAATGCTTTATTATGTGCCTGTCACCTCTTCTTAGTTTTTCTTTCCTTTAGGAATGTGAATGCCAAGATTTAATCAGGAGCAGCTTGAGTTGAGGATATGGCATTTTTTTTGTAAGTTGTCTGAAAATTCTCATGTATAAGTAAGAGTTCAATGTGTATTTTAAAAAATCACTTTAGGGCTGGAGAGATGGCTTAGTGATTAAGGTGCTTAACTGTGAAGGCTACAGACCCAGGTTCAATTCCCCAGTACCCACATAAAGCCAGTTGCAAGAAGTGGCACACATGTCTCCAGGTCGTTTGCAGTGGCAGCACAGACGTTCACCTGTTCTGTCTCTCTCTCTCTCTCTGTAATAAATAAAATAAAAATAATTTTTTTTTAAATTCACTTTAACGTCATGATCCACTTTGACTTTTTGTTGTGGGAAAATCCCTTCTTCTCAGAGTGTTTTCTATACATTTTAAATGTACTTTTTTTTATTTTGGTGGACCAGATCTTTGATTTTTTAAAAAAATCTTTTACATTCTCACATTCTTAGAATATCTAGAGTGTTTGCATTTAAAACAAAACTTCTACACCACAATATTATTGGTATCTGAGGTAGATGGCTGTTGCATAGAGGTATCCTGAAGTGGAAAGCTGTTTTGCAGCATCTATCTGTAGTTGCTTACTTCTAGGAATAGCATGTTATTACATTCCTTGTTTGACAAATAAAAACGTCTCCAGAATTGCTAAATGTGCCCTGAGGGAGGTAAAAACACTCATTGGAGAACCACTGATTTAAAATATTTTCCTCTTTGGAGAATGTGGCAGGATATAGGAGAAATTCTGTTTTTTGAAAGAAGGAAAGGAAAAAAATGATATGCAAGGCCAGTTTTCTCCAAAGAAAAATGCTGAGTTCATTCTCAGCTATTTTATACTGTGTGTCTAATCATAAGTACTTAAATATATTTGTTTTATTACTGACTTATTTCCCTTATCTTTTAGTTCTTCATCCTCTGCACATAGGTTACAGCTATAGCAATATTTTACTTTCCTTTCTATTTAATTTAATTCATTTATTTATTTGAGAGAGAGAGAGAGAGGGAGATAGAGACAGATATAGAGAGAATAGCCATTCCAGGGCCTCCAGCTACGATAAAGGAACTCCGGATGCATGTGCTACTTTGTGCATCTGGAATCGAACCTGAGTCCTTTGGCTTTGCAGGCAAGTGCTTTAACTGCTAAACCATCTCTCCAGCCCTATATTTTACTTTCTACTATAGTCTAATAGATGATATACCTGGGAGGGAGAATGAATTCAGTAGACAAATATACCACATTTGCCATTCTAGATGCATATCCTATTGGGGGAGAGGAGAAGATTGATCTGGCCAAAAAATGTGGACTGACTGAATCACCCAGAAAATGTTGCCCTTTGGCTTCAAGTTGGTTCATTTACGGTATGATGATGCTACTCAGATCCCTGACAAGACCGGAACATGGAGAAAAACAGTTTTTGAGTTACCTCTGTATCAGTGCCCTTCTTGCAATGTGGCAGCTCATCCACATTCTAGTAAAAGCTCTTGATTCCCAAATTTATGGAGATAACAGTTTTCTATTGTTGTTTACCCATATGAGCTTCACAATTCCATAGGCATTCCATGAGTATTCCCCAGGGTTCTTTAAATGGCCCCTTTATAAAACAAACACTTTCAAGTTATTCCTTTGAATCTGCTATTGCTTTCATTCCAGAATTCTGCCCATAGGAAAAGTCCCTTGTCTTTCGGTGAACCTGGGTAGCTTTTGACACCTTGCTTTTATCAGATTACTGACTATCTTGAAGTATACTGAAATATCCACTCACATATCTATACCTCTGATCCAGGAAAGTGTAGACAAACCATCGTATTACTATGTGTGTTGCAGTAAAGGTGTGGATTTGCTCTGACACTTTCCATGTGAAGAATATGGTGGCTCCACCAGTCCTTATTTCTGCAAGAAGATATAAAGGAGGCTTCCTATATACTTGAGCACTTTATAACGAAGCGAAGCAATCCTGGGACTAGTCCATATTCTGTTATAGATAGGGGAGTGTCTTGGGAAGCCACTCTCATCTCTGATGAGCTAATGATAGTTAATGGTTTCCAGGTGAGTGGGAGAAATTCTATTCCATGGTAGAGTCATTGGTAAGTGATGAGCAGGAGTACAATGCTGCTGGGGAATAAGGGAGGGTAATGTGGTGTACATATAGTCAAAATGTAACATATATTATGACCATGTCAAAAAGAAAAGCAAAGCCGGGTGTGGTGGCGCATGTCTTTAATCCCAGCACTTGGGAGGCAGAGGTAGGAGGATCACTGTGAGTTCAAGAACACCCTGAGACTACATAGTGAATTCCAGGTCAGCCTGGACTAGAGTGAAAAAAAAAAGAAAAAAGAAAAGAAAAGCGATTCTGGACAGATGAATAATCACAGTCTCAGCTTGATCTGGCATTGGAGCTCAGTGTATAATCACAATCATATCATCTTCTTCATCAGGTCTTGTATGTCTAGCATATATGAGGACCTGTAACTGATGCTGAGCATGGAGAAAAGTGGTGTATGGACCTGTTCTCTTTCCCACATCAAAGCAACTTAACTCATTATATAGTCCATGGGAAGATAATTTGACACATTTATTTTTTAAAAAGTCTTGAAATTAACTTTCTTCTATACTCTTCTTCATATCAAGAACCTCATCAGAATGAATACCCTTCCTCTCTTTCATTTAACTAGCTACACATTCATAACTTGTTTTATACAGCACTATGCAGTGGAAAAAATGATCCATATGCATAATTTTACATTTTAATAGCTATATAAATAAACCTCAATAGAAGCAGGTGAATACTTTGTTGTTGTTGTTGTTGTTCTTTTCAAGGTAAGGTCTTGCCCTAGCCCAGGCTGACCTGGAATTCACTAAGTAGTCTCAGAGTGGCCTCGAACTCTCAGTGATCCTCCTACCTCTGCCTCCCGAGTGCTGGGATTAAAGGTGTGTGTCATCACCACCAGGCAGAAGCAGGTGAATTCTAATGACATATTTGTAATCCTATATGTTCAAAGGATTAGATTAACAATCAATATAAGACTTCTTTAGTGAAACAATAACGTTTAATATTAAATCTTTAGGACCTAATACATAATTTATGCTAACAGCACATAAGTGCAAATGCCAAATATCTGTTGCACATATGTATTTCAGTTTCATCAAATTCACAGTTGTAAAAGCCAATGTGCATTATTCAAGTTCTAAACATATTCCAAGGGTTTTTGATAAGCATAAAATGTTGTGTTCATGGATTTTATGTTTAATTTTAAATTCTTTAAGTTTTAAGTGAAATAAATATTGTTTGCTCAATCACATTCACTATATTTCAGGCACGACTAGGCACCTTCAAGAGTTCTATGGCCATAAACAGTAGGCATATTTCAATACTTCATAAGCTCTGTATTCGTAATGGAAGCAACCTGAGGCATAGGCAATTATGAGTTATCCCCATTAACAAAATGAAAGCTTTCCTGTTGGTTGATGACTCTACAAGCCACACACCTCTGTATAACTTCTTTCTCTTTAGTCAGCTTCTACCTCACCAAACCCATTATTATCATGGATACCTAAAATATTTTCTTAAAACATATGTCTGGTCTCATTATTATTCTGCTTAATTTTTTTTCAGTGTTTAGTATAGACTGCAGGGAAGGAAAAGCCTAGTTTGGAAGTATTCTAGACCCTTTCTGACTCACTCTTCCAACATCCTTGGCCTCATACTGCCAATCCTGATCTGTCCTCTTGTGTTTTAAAGGTCACTTGACTATTCCCTATTCTCAAAGAGCACCATGCAAAAGAACACTCCCAAATTCATTGACAGAGTCTCACCAAATCCTCTTCTTTCTTTAAGCCCAGATCAAATGTCATATCCATACAAGAAGCCTTCTACTAGCCTTTCTGCTAGGCAACATTCACTTTGCTACTCGGATGGGATCATCTAGATTTGTGAGTTGATTTGCAGTCTGAGAACTCAGAACAGATGTCAGCCAAGTGCAGACCTATGGACCAATTTGAGTGTTTTAGTAAACAGTGTTTCATTGCAACACAACCATGTCCATTTGCATACATGTTGCCTGTTGCTGCTTTCTACTTTAATTTTCAAGTAGAAGTGGAATAGTTAGAAGAGATAACAAATGACCTACAAGTCCTACATTACTTGTTTCCTGGCTTTTTACAGAAGAGTTAGCTTGCCTCTGTGCTAGAAGTTGGCTTCTCTCTCTTAAATATTCTCAGTGTCTAGAAGAATACCAAACATATGGTAAGTTCTCAGTAAATGTTTGTGAAATTTAATGATAGTAAATCACACAAATTTGAATAGGTAATCAGTAAGAAAGGTGATATATTTTTAATGATGAGCATTTCAAGACTACTTTCAGCTACCTTTTGACGATTCTTTGATTCGTTTACTTTACTATCACTTTGTAACTGAGGGTTTAAAACCAAACTTATTAGACCTCTCTCTCTCTCTCTCTCTCTCTCTCTCTCTTTTTAATCTTTTTGGTCAGAGAAAGAGAGAGAGAATTGGCACACCAGGGCTTCAAACACTGCAATTGAACTCCAGAGGCTTGCACCACCTAGTGGACATGTGTGACCTTGTACTTGCCTCACTTTGTGTGTCTGGCTTATGTGGGATCTGGAGTTTCTTTCTCTCTCTCTCTCTCTATTTCTTTTTTGTTGGTTTGTTTTTTGAGGCAGGGTCTTGCTCTAGACCAGGTTGACCTGGAATTCATTATGTAGTCTCAGGCTGGCCTCAAACTCACAGAAATCCTCCTATCTTGGCCTCCTGAGTGCTGGGATTAAAGGCATGTGCAACCACATCTGAGAGAGGGGCAGGGAGGGAGAGAGAGAGAATGAGAATGGGTGTACCCAGGTATTGCAGTAGGTTCATATTGTTGGCAGAAATCACCCAACCAAGAGCAGCTTTTGGGGAAAAGGGGGGTATTTTGGCTTACAGACTCAAGGTGAAACTCCATGATGGCAGGGAAAAATGATGGCATGAGCAAAGGGCGGACATCACCTCCTGGCCAACATCAGGTGGACAACAACAACAGGAAAGTGTACCAAAGACTGGCAAGGGGAAACTGGCTATAATACCCATAAGTCTGCCCCCAACAATACACTGCCTACAGGAGGCATTAATTCCCAAATATCTATCAGCTGGCAACCTAGCATTCTGAACACCTACATTTATGGGGGATACCTGATTCAAACAACCATATTCAGCCCCTGGCCCCCATAAACTGATAACCTTCTGTAGCAGACAGCTTCAGGTTCTCTGAGATGAACTTCCAGACCAGGCACAGTTATGGAGGAAGGGATTTATTATAGCTTACTGATCCAGGGGAAGTTCCATAATGGCAGAAGAAACTGGCCTGCTTCTACAGGACCAAACACAGAGAAAAGCCACAAGCCAAAAGCCACAGCACAGCACACCTCAGGAACTCCAGCTAGGTACACTTTGCATATCTTTAGATTGAAATCCTAAACCCACCACCACACCTTAAGATCTGCCCAGTGACACTGCCTCCAGCCAGGTGGATGCAGATGCAAACTACAAACTAATAAAACACTGAATATATTGGGGGCCATCTATTCAAACTACCACACCATCCATGATGTAAAATACAATGCATTCAGTCCAACTTTAAAAGTCCCTATATTTTTTATCAATCCTAATGATGTTCAAATATCGTCATAATCCAAGGTCTTTTAACTGAGCCATAATACCAAAATATACCCCCCCGAAAACAAAACCATAATGGCACACAATAAACACTCATAGTGCAAAAGATGGCACTGAGCATAGCAAAGAAATATTCAACCAATACAAGATTTAAACAGGGCAAACATCAAACTCTGTAGTTCCAAGTCCAGCAACTCTAGTCAGAGAAAAGTCTCCAAGTCCAATAATTCTAACCAGCAACAAATCTCTGGAGTTCCAATTCCACCCCTCCAGCTATGCTACTCACAGTCCTGGAAAAAACTTTCATCCAGGCAGGCTGCTCTCCTTAGCAGCCATCTCATGGTCCCAGCATCTCCACCGGGTCTCCACTGCAACCCATGGTCCATCTTCATGGCTCCCTCAGTCTTCATGAAGGCATCCAGCAAACCTGCTTCACACTGCCCGTGGCTATTTCCAAAGCACAAGACCATGTTGCAAACTCAATGACCCTCTCGTTCCTGCATTTCTTATACTCCACAACTCCACAATACCAGGTAGGGAATAAAGCAGACTTTGAAGAACAGGACACTCCTTGAGCATTCAGGTCCCTTTAAAAGACTGCATTTTTCCTGTTGTCCCTATGATGGTCAGCCCAGACTCAGTGGTTATAATCTCTCATACAATAGCAGCTAAACAGGCAGCAGTTTCAACCCAAAGATTTCATTTTTTTCTGTGCCATATCCCTCTGCTCACACCAGTCCATTTCTACGCAATGCAACCATTCATAAGTTCTCAGGACATGGGAATAACAACAAGCCTCTCACACAAACTGCTTCTAGCCCAGTCCATGCAAAGCTCTTTCTCACCTTCATCAGCCAAAACTCATGGTCCATAGTTCTCACTGCATTCAGGTCTTTCAACTCTGACTAGCATAGTGCCTCAAACTGTACTTAAACCACTGTAAGGTATCTCTTAGGCCAAGACTTCAAATCCTTCCACATTCCTCTTGAAAATCAGCTCCAAAAGGCCAAAGCCACACAGTCAGCTGTCTAGCAGCAATGACACTCTCAGTACCAACTTTATTGTTGCACTCAAGCTCACATTGCTCGCAGAAATCACCCGACCAAGAGCAGATTTTTTTGGGAAAAAAGGGGGTTTATTTTGGTTTACAGACTCAAGGAAAAGCTCCATGATGGCAGGAGAAAACGATGGCATAAACAGAGGGTAGACATCACCTCCTAGCCAACATCGGGTGGACAACAGGAATAGGAGTTTGTGCCAAACACTGGCAAAGGGGTACTGGGTATGATACTCATAAGCCCGCCCCTAACAATACACTGCCTCCAGGAGGCATTAATTCCCAAAGCTCCATTAGCTGGGAACCTAGCAATCAGAACACCTAAGTTTATGGGGGGCACCTGAATCAAACCACTACACAAGGCCTTCAGCCTCTGCAAAGAACCTCCAGACACATACACCACCTTGTGCGTTTGGCTTTATATGGGTACTGGGGAATTGAACTCGAGTGGTTAGGCTTTAAAGACAAGTGCCTTAACTACTGAGCTATCTCTCCAGCCCTCACATTCATTATATTATACCACTTTTCATTTTAACTGGATACCCAGTTTGATTTTACTTGATTTTTAGGGACACAGATTGATTAAATCCTGAAATGTTGAGTGCTTGTGACATAAAATTAAGTGGCAAAAACTGTGAATTCAAGTCTTAGCTTGATCTTTAGCCTAACTTGTTACTTTGGATAAGACACTGACCTAACTTGTTAGTTCTATTATCTAATCTTTTAGTGCAAATTATAATGTATCACATTCAAGGTACTGCTTGAAATATGTGTGACTTTAATATGCAGTTTTGTGATGTAAATTATGAACATAACATAGATTTTTATAAGATAAGCTAGTTTGCTTCCCCAGAGAATGATATATGAACATTATTATATGTGCCAATTTTAAACATCTCTTTGAGTTGGATCCATAATGACATTTTCCTGTTTGGGGTAGGAAATCTATGACCATACATACTCTGTACTAAGTGAGCATTAACACTAAAAGATTACTTTGCTACTTCCCTTCAATGTCACAGTTTAAAATGGAATTAGGAAAGGAAACCTGATGAATGGCTTTCAAAGTAAAGCCATAATATGAATGAAGAAATTGAAGGAAAAGAGATGAGGGTCTCATGGAAAGATCTGCAGGCTTCATGAAGAAGGTGGAAAAGTATAAGAAGCTTTCTAGAAAGATTCTTTATCTACTTCCCCCTCAATCTTATAAATTACTTTTTAATTTTTAAATTAGTTTTATTTATTTATTTGCAAAGAGAGAGAAAGAGAGAGAGGGAAGGGTGTGCTAAGGCCTCCAGCCACTGCAAATGTACTCCAGATGCATGCACCACTTTATGCATCTGACTTTATATGGGTACTGGGGAATTAAACCCAGGTCATTAGGCTTTACAGGCAAGGCAAGCATTTTAACCACTGGGAAATCTCTCCAGCCCCGCTATTCATTTCCATATTGTCTATGGAACTGAGGCATTACATACAACAGAAAGACTATAATGAAGCCGGGCGTGGTGGCACACACCTTTAATCTCAGCACTCGGGAGGCAGAGGTAGGAGGATCACTGAGAGTTCGAGGCCACCCTGAGACTACATAGTTAATTCCAGGTCAGCCTGGACCAGAGTGAGCAGAGTGAGACCCTGCCTCGCAAAACCAAAAAAAAAAAAAAAAAAAAAAAAAAAAAGGAAAGACTACAATGTTTATTACTTGATTATTTGTAACACAATTCCTTGAGTGTTTGTTGCAGACAGATGTGTCTATCTACAAGGTCAATCCAGAGGCTTCAGCATGAAAACACAGGAGAACATAGCATACATAATAATTCCTTGAAGAAGGATCAGAAAGTTTGTACAGGAATAATACTATATAATCATGCAACCTTTCAGTGGGAAGCAACTTTAGAAGCTATATTGTCCTGATTTTCCATATGTTCTCTACATATTTTCTCTAATATATACATGATGTACCACTGACATTTCTGCTAAAAGGATATCATAAATGGTAGTGAAAGCGAAGTTACAAAGGTGTATAAAATTATACAGAAGCAGTAAGATCCCTAAGTGGTCTTTGCATTCAAAAGGAAATTAGGAATCACTGTTCTTCATGTTACTGTTTGAATTGCAAATCGAATACTTCCAGATTCTCTATGAACCATGCTGAGGACCTGGGGACATCAATCTGTAAGAAATCCTTAAGAACAAAGAGTTGAGGGCCTGTTCTTCTTCCCATATGGAGGAAGGAAAGCCTATGTGTGTGCCCATGATTTTATCACCCTGGCCATGTGCTAAGACCTATTATGTGGGACTTAGTGACACTCAGTAACCTTGTTTAGTGTGGTCAAAGAAAAATAGCAGGAACCCCCTCCATCATATCACACAGAGTTTCCTAAAATTTTCTCCAAACAGTTGAAATTCTCAAGAATGCTGTTGACTGAGTTAGTGAATTCTAAAATTTATTGTCAATCTAGAGAGGACTATTAAAGTGGAGTTAATGATTTGTAAAATATCCTTTGCATTCATATTTTCAGAGCCTTTACCCCCTAATTATATTTCAAAAATTGTAATGTAAGATACATTGAAAATATAAATACAAAAAAATCCTTCTAATAAACTTGTAAAAGCCTTCACAGAGGAAAAAAAAAGATATTTTAACTCAATTATTTTGACATGATTTCAGACTTTCAAAAAGACATAACAATAATTATAGTGCATCATTGTTTTCTTTATTTTTGCATCCAGGAATAAATCATCTTATGCTTATCTATTTTCAGATTGTTTGTGATAGGTGTTTGGGGTAAATTTTGTTAAGTGGGATCTCTGGATTGAAATGCATGTATAACTTGGTTAAATATTGCCAAATTCCCATTGAAGGGCTGTATAAATTTGTATTCCCACCTGAAATAAATATGTATTTTTCTTCATAGCCCCACTTTTATAGTATATTTTAAAATTTGTAGCAACCTAATAGCTGAGAAATGCTCTCTCGATGTAATATTAATTTGCTTGAATTAGGGCAACTTTTCATAAGCTTTAAAGCCAATTTAATGTATTTTTAAACTTATTTTCATATTTTCTTTTCTGTGATTTTTCCATCAAAATTTAAAAATTCAGACTAGGGAAATGGCTCAGTGGCAGTTAAAGTCACTGTCCTGCAAAGCCTGGCAGCCAAGGTTCTATTCCCCAATAACCAGGTAAAGCCAAATGCACAAAGTGGTACAGGTATCTGGACTTGCATTTGCAATTTGCCATGACCAGAGCCCCTTGCATTCTTTCTCTCTCTCTCTCTTTCTCTCTGCCTCTCTCTTTCTCTGTCTCTCTCAAATAAATAAATAAAAACTTTTTTAAATTTAAAAATTCTTAAATATTTAAGGAGGTTGATATGTTTGCCCTGATTTAAATATTATATAATATATACAAATATTAAAACATGATCTGATACCATATGCTTGCATATTTGTATACTTTAAAAATGTATTTATTTATTTGAGAGAGAGAAAGAGGCAAATAGAGAGATAGAGAATGGGTGTGTCAGGTCCTTCAGCCACTGCAAACGAGCTCCATAAGCATGCACCACTTGTCCATCTGGCTTATGTGGGTCCTGGAGAATCGAACCTGGGTCATTTAATTTTACAGGCTTACACCTTAACTGCTAAGCCATCCCTCCAGCCCCTTTAATACTTCTTTTTTTTTTCCCAAGGTAGGGTTTCACTCTAGTCCAGGCTGACCTGGAATTCACTATGTAGTCTCCGGGTGGCCTCGAACTCATGGTGATCCTCCTACCTCTGCCTCCCAATGGCTGGGATTGAAGGCATGCGCCACCACACCTGGCCCCTTGTATATATTTTATGTTCCAAAATAAATATTTTAAATTAAGAATTCTTAATATAATAGGGATAGTAGCCATTTCTGCCACATGTTTTATATATTTCTGCTGGTTTGTCAGTTATCTTTTGATTTTGTTATGGTATATTTAACATGTACTTTTTTATTATTGCTCTATAGTCAAATGTAACAATCGATTTTCTAACTGTATCTAGATTTGATTTTGTACTTAGACTTCTTTCTACATGTAGCTTAAAAAGGAAGAAGTCACATGTCTTCTCTTTGAGCATTTTAATCTCTAATCATTTAATACATTTGGAATTTATTTTATGAATGATATGTGGTGTGTTTCTAACTCATTTTATAAATGAGTATTGTCCCAATACCATCAGTAAGGTCTATCTTTGCTCATATTATAATATTCAAAGACAGCTCTGGATCTATTTCTGAATTTTCTTGTTTACTTGACTGATCTGTACTGATGAGATAATATTGCATTTTCTGTTTAAAAAATGTTTTCCCCAGAGTTATGAAGGTATACCTGACAAGGAAATGTATATGTTTATCAGGCACAATATGCTACTTGATATATGCATTCATGAAATTACTAAATCAAGTTCATTTGATAAGTGTCACTCTTATTAATTTGTGAGCATCATAAAGTCAGGGAAACAGTGACAAAATGGAGAGTTTAGAGGATAGCAACCAAGATGTGAAGAAATCATCTACTAGGAAAATTAGTTGAATGGTCTTAGAGATAAAAGAGGCAACTTGGGGTTCTTTTCTTTCTTCATAAATGGATTATATATAATATATATAATGAAATATATATATATATATAATATATAATGAAATATATATATATATATATATATGGGATTTTTATATCTGCTTAAAATCTAGGATCCACAAATAAGAGAATCATGTGTTATTTGTCTTTCTAAATCTGACTGGTTTAACTTAATATGATATCAAGTTGTACCCATTTTTCAGCGAACAACATAATTTCATTCTACATTTACAGCTGACAAAACTCCTTTGTGTATATATGCCACATTTTCTTTATTCATCACTCTGTTGATGGACACAAAGGCTAATTCCATGACTTAACTATTATGGATAGTGCTGCAGTAAACATGGGTATATGAAGATCTCTGTGGTTTGCTGACTTAGAGTCCTTCAATTACATGGCCTGGAGTAGTATAGCTGTGTCATATGATATTTCTATTTTTAATTTTTGAGGAACCCTCCCATACTGATTTACAGTGTTGCTACACAAGTTTACACCTATACTATATTTATACATCATGGAAATAAAAATTAAAAGTATATTTAGATTCAGCCTCATACCAGTCATAAAAGTTTTGGTAAGAAAACAATAAATGCTGGTGAGAATGTAGGAGAAGAGAACCAAATCCTCTTTGAATTACTAAAGCCCAGGTCCAACTTGGTGCTGCATTTGAAAAATGTGTTCCATCTTATAAATTTAATGAGATAATCAGGCATATTGTATTTAGATTCCTTCTTCAATATGTGTGTGATTATATTTGTCATAGTTTTCTGTCATTATTTCAATCTAATTTCAGGCATAACATCTTAGCTATGTTTACATGTAGCAAAATATTTTGAAAGGGTTTAATGAGGTTTACTCAGATAAAATAACATGGCATCTAATATCACTTTGTATATTTAGTTCCTTCAAAGTCACCATAAATAGATGATTTTAAATCCCTATGTTTGAGGTTTTTCATATAAATTTGAATTTATAAAAAGTTATACATATACAAATTTGGGTAATATAATACACATGAAGTGATGCCAATTTAATGTCCAACAATAATGTTACAACTAACTGAAATATATGCCTTTGCAGTTAGACTAGTATCTACAAATAGTTGATATGAGTTTTTTATATATCTAATGAGTCATAACTCTATTAAACAGTATTAAATAATATCATTTGCCTTAAGAAGATATTAAAATCTTCATTCAAAAGTAAAAATAGGATCTTTTCACTCTCACAGTGTGAAATTGGAAGAGTATAAAGAATAGTTTTTCATGGCTAAATTTATGCATAGATAGTTTAATGAAAAAGATAGACTCAAGATTCATTTTTTCCTTAGTTTCAAAATTTACAATATAGTACAAAGCAAGTCTGAAAATGAACTGTTTCTCCCTATGTACAACATAGGTTTGAATTGCAAGGAGGCCTTTAAAAAAACAGAATGTGTGTATTTCTACAAAAAGAACCTCATTTAAATTGACAGCAGAATAGCATATGAAGTACATGAAGAGATGTCTGCTTTCATGAACCAGGAAGACATCAATAATGCATGTAATTTCATGTGCATGTGTATATATATTCCATGCACACATCTATATATATATATAATATTGGAATAATTGGTGATGAAATTTTAGGGTAAAATGTGATATTTATCAAACAATATTCATTCCAATGATTCCAAAAATCATTCTAATGATTTTTGTCCATATATCCGGGCAAATTGTCACACAGTGACTTAGACAAGTCAGGTGTAGGTGACACATGACAGATAACAGTGGTGGCAAGAGGATTTATTAAAAAAAAAACAGCTATAGAAAATTTGATGACGAAACCTAATGTAACATTTGAGGAATTGAGCAATGCGGGCGGTAGTCAGGAACTCAGGCAAAGGGATTGGAGAAGATATAACTGAGAAGCAGAGTGCTTGCTATTTAGTATTAATGTTTTACGCTTGTGGAGGTGAGGATGCAACTCATGACGAGGAACATGGAAATGCAGCCGCACAACTCTAAACAGTAATGGGTACCTCTCCTTGGAGTAGTCACTGGAAGAAATGACACTTCTCCAGAACTCCAGTCAGAATGACTGCCAAGACTTCACCAAAGCAAATGCTGATAAAAGCAGGGGCTTTATTACTTTTTAAAAAATATTATTTATTTGAGAAAGAGTGAGAGCATGTGGATACACAAAGGCCTCTTGCTGCAAATGAACTCCAAATACATGGGCCACTTTGTGTGTGAATTTACATGGGCACTGGGGTAGTGAACCTAGGTTGTCAGGCTTTGCAAGCAAGTACCTTTAATTTCTGAGCCATCTCCCCAAACCCTTTATTAGTTTTTGACCCTATTAAACCTCCACTCTGGTTGCTCACCAGGATATAATCTCCTTGTATTTCTTGTAGGCCTTGTTGCCAAACCATAAAGAATAAACATGGCAGGCAGAACTGCCTTGATTGAGCTGAAAGGTCTGCAGTGTAGATTTGAGGCTCAGGGTGTTTTAGCTGGCCACTAAAGAGTTAAGTGCACTAGCTAAAGGCCTTTGGAAATCCAGGCTGCACTGATGTCTCAGCTTTATAAATAACTTAACGTATGTAGGAGTTAATTAATTTGGCTCCCTTCCACTCACAGTTTAACTTCTTGAGAAAATGACTTGACCCTTCGTACACCCTATGTTCATAGTTGTAAAGAGAACTCCCAACAGAATGAATAAAACTTCACTTAGATCATCTGCATTTGACTTTTTGTACACTTCTGTGGAGAAACACTGAGATGTTAAGCACAGCACAAAAATGTCAAAATAGTTCTTCAGTTAAAGACAAAGACATGCATCGTAATATTGCTGGCTATAGTTGTTGATCTCTTTCTCTCTTCTCTCTCCATCCCTCCCTGCCTCCATGCCTTCTACCTTCCTCTCCCTTCCTTCCTTTCTCCTTCCAATTCCAGACTGCTAAAAACACATAGAATTTTGCTTAGTTCATCCTGACCTCTCCTTTCCCTAGAGAATATGTTAAAATAAAATCATTGCCTTTGGGACAAGAGGTCAATTTCCTCCCCTATGAGGATGCCAGAGATTCAATTAGAAGTTACCAGAGTTTTCTCAGTTGTCAGAATCCCAAAGCAAAGAAATACTGAACAATAGGAATAAAAAAGGCCACCTGTCACACTGACAGAGCTTTCCTGTAACATATCTAACAGGATCTGACAGGTTAGACTGTAGGTAAGGCCTGTGAATCCAGCAGAACAGATGAAAATGAATTATTTGATGTCACAATGCAAATGAAGTGTGACTTTATAGAAAGCAGTAATTCCAAATGCCATGTCCCTTGAATAATCCCATCAGCTCAAGCGTTCAAGTGTATGCTATCAATGAATAGTATGGCAGGTTCCAGGACATTGGCTGTTTTGGCAGTTTATATACTTTTCTTGACTTTTGACTTTTATGCGACATAATCTCACTATATTTCCCAGGCTGTCCTTGAATTCTTGAAGTCAAATGAGTCTCCTACCTCAGTCTTCTGTGTAGCTGAGACTACAGGAGTATACCATGAATTTGTTTTTAAATTTTAATCCCAATGAACCATATGTTTCTTACATATGTCTAAATCATACCTTAAATTGCCAGAAACAATGGGTGAGGAAAATAGGTAGAAAAATACCTAAGCAATTTTATTATGAAACCAGAAAAACAGTTAACAGATAAAATGAGAAATCACCAGGCTGGAGAGACGGCTTAGCAGTTAAGGGATTTGCCTGTAAAGCCAACAGATCCAGGTTCGATTCTCCAGGATTCACATAAGCCAGATGCACAAGGGGGAACATGTATCTGAAGTTCGTTTGCAGCTGCTAGAGGCCCTGGCATACCCATATTCTCTCTCTGTCTCTCTGTCCTCTCTCTCTCTCTCTCTCATTGCCTGTTGTTTCTCTCTCTCAAATAAATAAATAAATAAATAATATATTTTTAAATATATTTAAATATATTTAATAATATATTTTTAAAAAATCAGAAGTCATTATTTCTTTTAAAGTTAAAAAATACACTGGATTTTAACAAGCCTCTTTTCAAAGCTAGATCTAGGATGCAAGAAACTTTGTTGCTCTGAGCAATATTCTGATTATATTACAGCATTGACTTTGGAAATAGAGCCCATGCCCCTAGTTCCCAGGTGAGCTACACAGAAGAGGATGATGTGGCTCTTATATGAGGTCTCATTACTAGCTAGACAACAACTACAACTTACCTCTCATTTTGCATCAATGATATAGCACATAAATGTGTAATGTTTAGTCCCAGTTACATTTCAATACGACACTTACTATCTTTATCCTAACTTAACATAAAAAGAAATTTCTTGCCATGCCATCTCAATAACTGTAACCTTGGGCAGTGCCAAAATTCAAAACCAGGTTTTCAGTCTAAAGCATATTATCTGTTCAACACATTGTGAAGCTTCGAATAAAGTTTAAAGTTAGTTATATTGTGCGAAAAGTGTTCATGCTTACAGGCTAAGATATTTTGTGTACTATTGATTCCTCCATTGATAATATCCTTACTTTCATATGCACCAGGAATTCTCTGCCAATGCATTTTAAACCAGGAGGTAATTGCAATCACAAGGCCTTCAGTAGACCCTGACTGCCACCCACTGACTCCCTAGGCTTTTGCAATCCCTTAAATTGGGCCTTCCTCCTGTATTCTAATCAACCTAAATTTCATGAGTGGGATTGGTTAAGATCAAAGAATTAGACTGAACTGTCCTCGTGTGTCTAGAGATGGATGTGCCTCAAATTATGCTCAGAGATCTATGTGTTTTCTGTGGATGCTATGAGAAATTCCTATACACATGGGAGCATAAAAGAACAGAATTTTATTCTCTTCCATTTTGGGGGGGCCAGAAATCTGAAATCTAGTTGGCAGAAGGTCCATACTCCATCTGAATGATCTTGGGGAAAATCTGTCCCTTGCTTCTTCTAGGGCTAAATACCTCCAAGCATTCATTGGTGTTTTTTGTTGCATACATCACCACAATCTCTGCCTCCATTTTCATTTCACTATATCTCATTCAGTATCTTATCTTGCACTGTCACAAAAGTCCCTCTGCTTTCTTTTATTTGTCATTAAAATTAGAGTCACTCACATAATCTGTAATGACCTCATTTCATAAATTTGGTAACATTCAAAAGTTCTGGGGATTATTCCAGGGAAGTATACATGGGAAGGTCACCATTTTGCCAACTAAAGGAGTAGCAGCACTCCTTAACTTTGCTCTGAATGTCAGGGAACCCCACTATTCAGGATGAAATTGGACTACTGAGTATATGAAGATATGATAGAAATACAACTCATCTCCTATTTGTGTTAACATGTCACCCACCTCTCTTCCACCATACCTCCCAGTCCACAGACCATTCTAATACTATGTAGGATTTGCCTTGGCAAGCCCACATCCACTTGCTTGCTAAATCAGAAATGTATAATACAGACAGTATAAATTCAGGAATGTCACAGAACTGATTTGGAAGTTACTCTAGTATGTATTGATAATGTAACCATGGACAAGTTACTTGAACCTTTCAAAGACTCAGATTGCTCACATTCCAAATAGAAAAGGGAGCAAGACATCCACTTTAGTTAGAAGCTCTTTGTAGACAAAAAAAAAAAAAAAAGAGCCTAGGCTTATAAACAGAGACATGGGTCTATTTCCTGACACTTTCACTTGTTAACCATGGTAGTTGGAACAAGACAGACACTGAAACAATAAACCCATTTTCTGATCTGAAAAATACATGCAAACCATACCTCCTAACTTGCAGGTATGTTAGGGTTTAATAACGTGGTAGTTTGACTATATGTCCCCCAATATATTCAGTGTTTCATTAGTTATAGTTTGCATCTGCAATCACCTTGCTAGAGGCAATGTCACTGGGGGCCAATCTTAAGGTGTGGTGGGTTTGAGATTCCATTGTAAAGATATGCAAAGTGTGCCTAGCAGGAGTTCCTAAAGCTTGCTGTGGCTGGGCTATAGTTTTTGCTCAATGTGCTGTGTAGCTGGCGGCTTGGTTTTTCTCTCTCTTGCCTGGTCCTGTGAGAGCAGGCTGCTTCTCCTGCCATTATGGAACTTCCCCTGCATCTGTAAGCTTCAATAAATAATATCCCTTCCTCCATAACTGTACCTGGTCTGGAAGTTTATCTCAGCGAACCTGAAGCTGTCTGCTACAAATAATAAAATATGAATAGGATATAGTTTGTATCAATGGGTGTTTATTGATTCCATTGTTGTTAGCTATATTTCACAGAGTGTCTAGCCTGTGCTAGATATGCTGTTGTGCACCAGGTAACAGGGAAGAGATGTGCATTAGTCTCCCTGTAAAGGGGGATGAGCTTCCAGCTCAACAACAAATGATGGTCACTGACAAAATTTCTCAAATTCTAGTCACTTGCAACACCACTCAAATTATTTCCATGGAATACAGTTAAATCATTTTCAGTCTTGGGTGAAATTGCATAAGTTGGAGTTTAGAGAGGAATGAAGAAGCTGGGAGTGAATTAAGTTTTAACGATCCAACATTTTTAACTATGGTGAACATTTTGATATCAAGACCACAGATCAAAGCTAATGTCTTTTCTGTCAAAATTTGCAGATTTTAAATATGTCCTGGGGATAAGCTGAGAATGTAGATGACTAACAAATGAACCCTTTTTAATTGCATTTCACTTTTCTAGCCGAATGCTCATGGAGTTTTCTTCTTATTTTACTGGCAAATTCCAATTAGGGACATTAGAGTGACAAACCAGCTTGATTGTTCATAAATATCTTGTTCTCTACAGAAAGCAAATTGCTGCTGCAGACATCAAGATATTACAACTCAGGCCACCAAGGGAGCCTTCCATGACAACAGTCCAAGAGTCTATATTAGCTGTATTATTTCTTCCTTTGATTTGAGTTAAATATAATACAAAAGCCATGTATTCCATGTTCATCACAACTTCAAATGTGATATAATAAGACATAATAGAGGAAAAGTATCCATGTTTTCTGCAGTCGAATTGGAAAATATGAGTGCATATATACATACATATTATATATATATATATATATATATATATATATATATATATATATATATATATGTGTGTGTGTGTGTGTATAGTTCCAATTATGCAATTGCATCTGCAGTGGACAGGTGCAACTTTTCCTTGTCATTCCATGAGCAATACAGTATAACAACGATATATAGCATCTGCCGTTTATTAAATATCATAAGTAATTTAGAAGTGATTTAAAGTAGGTGGGATGATATGTTTATGTTATATGCAAATAACACTCCCTATCCAAGGGATGTGAATTTCTACAGCTTGTCATACCCACAGAGCATTCTGGAACCAATACTCTGAACAATCTGAGGAATAACTGTATTTTCATTATGCCAATCTCACCTCATGTACTAGCAATATAGAGATGAAGCCCCAGCATTAACAGATACACTCAGAATTTTACTGCAATTCCCTTCAGTGCATTTGGAGAAGAATTCAGAAGAGGATATGCTAAAAGAATCTCCTAACAATCCCAGGAAGCTTCTCTGAGGAAATTGTACTTTACCTACATTAATAAGATGAGTGAGAGCTAACAATGGTGTTAGAGACAGTTTTACCAAAGGCAAAGAATAATTCATATCAATGAGCAAGAATCAAAAAATATAACATGGGTAGAAGTGAAAAGGGGTTGGCTCTTTAGGCCTGAACCTCTCTGGACAATATTTCTGAAGTAGATTCGTTGGAACCAGGATGTATGGAAAGAAAGAGAGCACAAGACAAAAACACTCTAAAACTTCCATGTTAAGCAAGCCAGTATAGGTTTGCCTGAGTGCCATGGATGGAATGTTTTCATAATCCTAAGAGTCATACTTTGAAATGCTACTATTTTGCAAAGTAATGATGGCACAAAGACACTGATGTAACTAGTATCCTTGTCAGAAGAGGCCAGCATCTTAGCTCATTCTTTGTCTTCCACATGAGAACATATGTGAAAAGTTCTCTTTCTTACAACCAAAAGAACCTGACCTCTCTGGTACTTTGATCTTGAACTTCTAGCGGAACCTCCACAACTGTGAGAAATAAATGCCTGTTGCTTAAGTTACCCAGCTTGTGCAAGTTTTGATAACAGCTTTAACAAGGTAAGCTGTTCAGTGTCTGATTGGGAAAACAGCATTTTTTGTGTAACAAGATCTGGGCCACAAAAGCCAATGCTTCCCTGAAGTTTCCACAGCCCCATCTGGCTGATTAAGGACTAATTCAAATATCAATTAATTGTTCCTCATTTAATTTCTATTCAAACATTTTCACAGTGGAGATAATGAGGAAAAAATCTTCCTCTTTGAAAAGTCAGGCCAGCACCACCATGGTAGAGAAATTAGTCTAAAATGGTAGCAATTGTAGGCTATTAAGTAGGCCTATATTGGCAGTTTGGTTTTGGAGCTTCAGATTTCTGTTTCACAAAAGAAAGTTCAAAGCATTGGTTTTCCTTTGCAACAGAAAAAGGAAAATTAACTTGCCATTTCCTCTATTTGACTTTGTACTTGTAGAATTGGTAACGTTTTGTAATTGAAAACTGGAAGTTGGTTATGGAATTGTAGAATTAACAGGGTCTTTTCAACCATATTAGCAGGAATGTTATATGGCTTGCACATGCTCACACAGCTCATTAGTGACAGATCTAGCCAGAGTAAGAGAATGAAACATTTCTGTTTCCTTTTACTTGATCAGTGCTGCCCTCTGGCCTTGGTTGCAAATGATGTTTGGCTGTGTGTAGGCAAAAGGCAGCAATAAGTAAAGTAGAGAGATAGGTATGGGAATTCTAACAAAGTCTTAAAGGCAGGAAGTTCTTTGGTTCACTGGCTCTTTGAAGAAATAAGCTTGCTTAAAGCAAGGAGTATATATTAGAGACATCTGGAAAATAGACCCCGAGGGAAAGCTGAGTAAATCATACTTGTGAAAGAGCCACTGTGGCTGTTGTTTGCAGCCTCGTCTTACTACAAAGCCCTGGATGCTAGTAGGACTTGCTATGCAGACCAGGCTGGCCGCAAACTTAAAGTGATCCTTCTGCCTCTTTCTCCTGAATGTTGTGGTTTCAGGCATGTCCCACCATACCTGGCTTCTGGTGGCCTTTTTACACTCTAAAAATGAAGCAGCTTCTTCCTCCTTCCCATGTGTAAAGGGAGAGAGTGTTTATGTTTTTTTTTTTTTTTTTTTTTCCATTTTACTCTCTCCAAGATACTTCTTCTGGGAGTTCCAGGCTGAAATCCCCCTCTCACTTTTCAAATAGGACCTGTGTGAAAACAGATAAGAAAACAAATTTTGGTTTTGTGTATGTCCCTGATTTGCTTTGTTACAATGATTACTTGGATGCTGAGTAGAGAATAGATGTTATCTGTTATAGAAGCTACAAGAAGTCATTGCTTTGGCTCAAGTGGGTTTGCTAGATGAGATGCAGATGGCAAAATGGTAATGAATGAAAGTGGAAAGAACAGGGATACAAGTTTGGAGGCACAGTTAGACTGTATCTAGAGAGTAGACTTGTGAAAGTACTAGATATGAGGTAAGAAATGAAATTACTTATTGTTTTATTGTTTACATGAGCAATGTAGAAATAGGATAGACGAATTTTTATGGAAAGAGTCATTTTGATCTTACCACATTAGGTTGGAAGTGCTTATTAGCTATCCAGGTGGAGATGTTAAGTAGTTAGTGGGACATGGGAGTGGGTTTGTAAAAATGGGAGGCATCAGCACACAGTATTAAAAATTGTTGAAATGAATGAGGCCACTAATTGTGAGAAGTAAGACTTGGAAACCAATTGAGAAGGAAAGGTCAGTGAGCTAGAACTAGATCTCAGAGGGTTCAGTGTTCTAGAATCCCAGAGGGAAAAAAAAATAGGTTTTTTGCAAAGATGGAACAGACTTGTCAGATAGCTCCATCAGTAAACTGTGTATCTCAAAGGCACTAGGAGCTCAATTCAATGTCCTGCACCAGTGTATGAATGCCAGATGTGGCACTAAGCACCTATAATCCCAGTGCTAGGAAGGCAGAGACAGAAGGATCCCTGGAGATCACTGGCCAGCATTCCTAGCCTAATTAGTGAGCCCCAAAGCAATGGGAGCCCTTGTTTCAAAAAGATGTGGGTAGTATACCTGACAATAATATCTATACAGAAATGTGTACTTTTATACACATACACACATGTTAAAAAGATGAGTACTAATCATGTTAAGTCATCCTGTAAGCTCAAGGAATGATGTACAGAGATGAAAGTACATACTTTCTTTGATTACATTAAGATGATTGATGAATTTGACAAAATAGTATCTACACAGTGTCAGAGAGAGAGAAACTAGGTCAAGAGAGTTGAGGGAAACTTAAAGATTGAAAGTGGTGCCTATTAACTGAGACATTGTTCAGTGAAAGGAAAGGTGAGTTAAGATGATACACATAAAGCATGCCTGTTTGCTAATGAAGATGGTCCTATAGAAAGGAAAATAACAAAGAATGCCCCCAAGAAGGCTAGGTGGGATGAGATGGGTATGAAGGAAAAGCTGAGTAGAACAGCAGTAATATTTCACTACAGTGCTACTACATGGTACACTGAGGTTAGGGCACCACCTGTAAGTGAATAGTTGGATGTTGGATGCATTTGTATATTAGAGAAGAGTTAGAAAAATGTAAAATAGTTCTTTTAGAGAATCTGAATGTGATCAGGGTAAGACTGATGGTAGGAAATTCAGGAAACACAGAGGGTCATTTAAGATTTACATCAAGCAAACAAAAGCAGCAAATGCTTTTAACAACTCAGAGAACAAAAAGGTCTTATACGTCTTATACACTGCTAATAGGAGTATAAATTGTATCCACCATGTAAATCAGTATGTGGGTTCAAAAAAATTTAAAGATAGAACTACAATATGACCTTGTGGATATATACCTGAAAGAATCTGTTTCAACATACCCCAAAATACTTGCACTTGCATGTTTATGGCTGCAGTATTTAAATAGCTAAGCTATAAAATCAATCTAGATACATATCAACTAATGAATGGATAAAACAATTATATATAGACATAATGGATTTTATTCAGTAATAAAAATGAATGAAATTATGTCATTTACAGGAGAGTAGAAAAAATTGGATACCATCATCTTGAACAAAATAAGAGATTCAGCAAAAAAACATATTTACTGTCATATGTGGAATGTAGATATTAACATTTGTATGTAGACAAATAAATATATATGAGATGAAGGAGAAAGGTAACTGAGAACTAGTGATAGGAGACAAAGAGATAAAGGAGAGGGTGGATATGAGCAAAGTACAATGCTACACATGTATGTAAGTATAATAAATATAAGAAAGGATAATAATGCATGAAATTACCATAAAAAAGAGGTGATTTTTGTACAATAAAATACACTAATAATCTTAAAATACATAGTCATGAGTTTAAAATAGAACCTGTGTACCCAGTTGTGTACATCTTTCTTGGGCAGTATTCAGCTACTGAAATACAGTGGTGGGGCAGGCAGAGAGAAAACTCAAGTTCCAACCTTGAAAGGCAGATGAAGAGAGAAGCTGGGAAGATAAGCATGTTTGGAAGAGAATGAATATAATGCATAATCAAGTCTAAGGTCTGGATGGAAAAAAAAAGTAAAGACACAAGGGAAATGATCAATGGTGAGAAAGGGGCAAGGACATTACTTTCCATGATCTGATTAAATTAGAGAATTACTATAAGATATCAGTAATAATGGAGAAATACCCGATGTGGTAATTTGAATAGATGGTCCCCAATATATCCCAATATATTCAATGTTTATTACAGTTTGTACTTTAGATCTGCAGCCACCTGAGTGGAGGAGGTATCATTCCACACCCTAGCCCTAGGGTGTGGTGGTGGATTTGCAATTCCATTCTAAAGATATGCAAAGTGACTACTGTGCTGTGTTGGTGTGGCTTTTCTTTTCTTTTCTCTTCTTTTTTATCTCTTCCCCCCTCCCCTCCCATGGACCTGTGAAAGCAGGACCAGCTTTTTTGCCATTATGGAACTTTCCTGGATATGTAAGCTTCAATAAATCCCTTCCTCCATAACTATTCATGGTCTGGAAGTTCATCTCAGTGACCTGAAGCTGTCTGCTGCAGAAATTGGTCTTGCAGAGTGGGATAGAGTGCTGAGATGCATCTGACCATGTGGATTTTGATCTTTTGGAACTTTTGTTTTGGAGGAAGGGGCATGAATTTGGTACTTGCAAATGAAGACTCCTTCTCCAGTGGTAAGCCAAGTATTATGGACTATATTGATTAGAGTTTGAGAATGCTAAGTGTAGAGAGAATTGAACTTGTAGACTTGGTTTATGAATTTCTAAGGGGAAGGAAAGACTGCAGAGGACTTTGCTGGATCTGGGTTACTGGCTGTGTTCTGCTGCCCATGCCCAGAGAATTTGATCAGGGATAAATTTGTAATAGACTGATGTGCTTGGATAAAGATATGGGACTGACAGATTTAAGAGTTGCAAAATTTTAAGCAAGTTAAAATTACAGACTGGTTTTAGGTTACTGAAGCTGCTGTCTTCAAACACATTTGCAATCTTAAGGAACATGGCCCACTGCTTTACATTAAAACAATGGACAGGATGCCATTGATAGAAATGCAAATTGTTTTGAAAAAGAGTTGACAGAAGAAGGAACCTGCTTTTCCAGGTCATGATTTAACTTGTCCCTGAATTAAGAATATGGCTGTGTCCTGCACAGCTTGTATTGGTTTCCTATTGGGATCAGGGGTAGAATGTGGTAATTTTAATAGATAGCCTCCAATATATTCAGTGTTTTATTACTGTTCTTAATTTAGATCTGCAGCCACTTGATTGGAGGTGGTGTCACTGGGTGGATTTTAGGGTCCAGCCCTAAGGTGTGGTGGTGGATTTGAAGTTCCAATCTAAAGACATGCAAAGTGCCTAGTTCCACCTGGAGTTCCTGAAGTATGTGCTGTGTGGTATGGCTTTTTAAAAAGCTCTCTCTCTCTCTCTCTCTCTCTTTCTCCCTCTCTCTCTCTCTCTGCTTGGTCCTGTGAAAGCAGGACCAACTTTTTTGCCATTATGGAACTTCCCTGGATATGTAAGCTTCAATAAATCCCTTCCTCCATAACTATGCCTGGTCTGGAAGTTCATCTCAGTGACCTGAAGCTGTCTGCTACACCAGGCAAATAGAGAAATAAGAGCCCCAAAGTGAGATTAAGTTTTTTCCTGTGTGAAAGGTGGGAAAGAATGGAAGGAAGGAGCAGTCAAGCAGTCAAGGAATCAAGTGAAATGCAAATATAAAGTGAATATGTATGAAAAGATCATGATTGATCTTGATTAATCAAGTGTCATTTCAATGGGGTGATAGAATCTTTTATGGATGATTGAAGATTAATTAGGTGATAAGAAAATTGTGGCAGCAAAGTCCGAAATCTTTTGAAATATGCTTGGCTGTGATGGTAGCTAGATTAGAATAGGAAGACTTAGATGAAGATATTTTGTGTTTTGTTTACTTTAGCAATACTTGATTATGACTTTTAATTTTAAATGTCATTAACCTAATTCACACAAGATTGTCTGAAAAAAATACAGAGAGATTATTTACACAACCTTCCTAGGTTCCACCAACTATAATGTCTTGTAGTTGTGGAGAACAATCTTCTAATTCAGGTACTGCCACACCTTTAAAACTTTACCTGAAGTTCTCCAGCATCACTGGCGCTCTCTTGAGAGTATGTAGTAGATTCAGCACAATCTCATTGTTTTGAATGTCACACCATTGGTTAAGATACTGCATACTTGCCATGCCATGGGAATCTCTCCTGTTGCCATTTTTCAATCATGCTTGCCACCTTCCAGCATCATGTCACTGCCACCTTAATCCCTAATCACTTGCAAATAATCATGCATTTCCTTTTTCTATAAACTTGTCTTTTCACTGATATTACATGAGACAATCATTTAATATGAATCCTTTTGAGATTCACTTCTTTTTGTCTTTTTTTAAAAAACTTAACATAATTCCCTGAAGATCTATTGAAGTTTTCTGTGTACCAGTAGTTCATCCATTTTTATTGCTGAGTTTTGTGATGAGGCTATTTCTTACCTGTTCACCCACTAAAGGATATCTGAGTTGTTGTTAGTTTTAGCTCTTATGAATAAAGCTGCTTTAGTCATTCATGTAGAGCTTTTTGTGAGAAGGAAGGTTTGCATTACTCTGGAGTGAATACCTTGGAGTGCTGGATCATTTGATAGCTGCATATTTAAGTTTTCATGACATACCAGGTTGTTTGCCAGAGTGGCTATACTATTTCATACCACAAATGTATGAATGACAGAATTTCTTGACATCCTCAAGTTGACAATCAGTATTAACCATCACAATACCAAGAAGAATTTCTGTCATATCCATGGTGTACAGATATTTTCTCCTAGTCTGCAGTTTGACTTTTCATCCCTTTCATAGGGAGTTTAAAAACTTCTTATTTAGTATTTGAAAAAATATATATTTTCTGCTTCTTTCTTGCTTATCCCCTTGGTTACAGATGAGTAATCTTTTGTAATTCATATTGGTATTCCTCTATGAGTAATATGTGGTCAGTTTCTGGTTTCTTTCAATACTTTTTCTATGTCTTTGTTTTTCTCAAAATTTTAATTGGGATGTGACTTACCAATCATTTCTTTGGGTTTATCCTATTTGGAGATAGCTTTTTGAATTTGTAGATATAATTTGCACCAAACTTTGGGAAGTTTGTATCCTTATTTATTTTTACTTTCTTTTCTTTTCTTTTTTTTTTTTTTTTTTTTTTTTTTTTTTTTTTTTTTTTTTTTTTTTTTTTTTTTTTTTTTTTTTTTTTTGGTTTTTCGAGGTAGGTTTTCACTCTAGTCCAGGCTGACTCTGTAGTCTCAGGGTGGCCTTGAACTCATGGTGATCCTCCTACCTCTGCCTCCCAAGTGCTGGGATTAAAGGCATGTGCCACCACACCCAGCCCTTGTTTCTTTACATGTTCTTTCAGTCCTACTTTTGTCTTAGCATTCCTATGATATGAAAGTTGGATTTTTTTCTTTCTGGTCATATTTGTGAATTTTATTTCTCAAGTTCACCAATTCCATCCAATATCATCTCATCTCTGCTATTAAATTTTTATTTATAATATGGAAGTTTGCATTTTTATGCTGTCTATTGGGATCTTAAAACTACTGTAGTATTCTGATATTCCCCAGGTTTCCTTTTCTCAAGAGAATGTGTAATTATTTCTCAAGAGAATGTCTATGTATTTTCATAATCAGTGACTTGTTAGATAATATGTGGGAGCTGTATGATTAATTATCTTTTTTTCATTGATGATGTGACTTTCCTGAATTGAGGTATGATAATTTTTTAATCTTTTCAGTTTACTTTTTATTGTCCTATACATTTTGTCTGCTTATTGGCAGGGTTCTCAGTCAGTCTCCCTTTGATTTGATGATGGTGTCACAATGGCCTCTTGTTGTCAATGGAGCTAAGGTTTCATGCAGGAAGAAACACATCAATATCTGCTACCTTCTGTTCAGCTAGGGCTAAGGACTGCTGAGTCTGCACTCCCCTTGTGGGTTGGTGGCAGGAGGTCAGAAGACACTCTGCCCCTGTGCTGTTTTTCTTGTCTGGAGTCAGGAGGCCTTCCTATAATCAGTTTCCAGAGCTCCTTCAGTTGTCTTCTGTGTTATTCCTTGGGGTTCTGATTGTACTTGGTGCAGAAAAGCAGGAAGAAATATGTGTATCATTTCTTAGCTGTAAAGGAAATCAGTGTTGTGTTTTTAATTAGCACATATTAACTATATGAAATACTGGATTCACTGTGACATTTTCTTATACTTGCATAATGTAGGTTCATATTATTGACCCTCTTACCCTCTTCTGTCTCCATTTTCTTATCTTGCTGGTACCTGTCCTCTTCCCCAATTGTCCCACTGCTTCTTTCATGTCTTATTCTTTTATTCAAGATGCAATAGAGAGGAGACACATTTATTTGGTTGTCTGAGTTGCTTATTTAGTTTATGATGATTGCTATTTCCATTTCCACTCATTTTCTTGAGCATGACATAATTTAGTTCTCCTTTATGACTGAATAATACTCCATTATGCATATATCTCAGTTTTCTTATCTATCCTTTCATAGTCAGTATTCATGTGTCCTTATGAAATTTGCTTCCTGTAAACATAATACAGTTGGATCTTATTATCTATTCCATTCAGCTAGTCTGTATCCTTTTTTTTTTTTTTTTGAGAGTCAACAAAATTTAGAGTTGTTGATGAGAGGAATTTGATTTCTATATATTTTTTCAGGTTGATTTGAGTGTTTTTTGTTCACTTCTTTTCTCCCTTATTCAGCTTACATGTTTTCTGCTTTACTTAGTTAGACATGTTTGCTTTTACCCTGATCTTCATGTATTCATCTGTTCTACTCATGAAATTTATTCTTTGCCGAGCTCTCGTGTTTGTCATTGTGCTTCTTCCTCATCTGTATGTAGGATTGCTTTCTTTCACCAGACTGGACTAGTGGCCATGAATTTAGTTTGTGTGTATCTTGGAAAGTGTGACGTTGCAAATACAAAAGTCACCCAGAACCTCATACTTGATTTCTAGCTGGTGGAGCCTTTGGGAGGTGGGGCCTTTATGGAGGTGTGCCATTTGAGGCAGGCATTGGGATTTTATAATCCAGCTCCCCTTTCCAGTGTCCTCTCAGTTAATGTGACACGTTGTGATGCCGAACTGCCTGTCACCATGATGCAACTTCCCCTCAAAACTGTAAGCTGAAATAATCAATTTCATTCCATAAGCTGCTTCTGGTCAAGTGTTTGTTCTAGCAACAACAAAAAAAGTTAACTGCTACAAAATGCCTTTATTTTTTCCATGCATTTTAAAGGATAACTGAGTTTAAAGGCTATAGTAATCTGGATTGGTCATTCTTTCAAGGCTTAAAATATATTCAGAATTTTCCTGAATTTTAATATTTTTGCTGAGAGGTCTAATATAATTCTGGTGAGTTTACCTTTTTTTTTTTTTTTTTTTTTTTTTTGGTTTTTCGAGGTAGGGTCTCTCTCTGGTTCAGGCTGACCTGGAATTAACTATGTAGTCTCAGGGTGGCCTCGAACTCTCGGCGATCCTCCTACCTCTGCCTCCCAAGTGCTGGGATTAAAGGCGTGCGCCACCACACCCGGCTCGAGTTTACCTTTTTTTGAGTTGTCATTTTCTTCCCGTTTTTAATATCATCTCTTGCTCTGGAATTTTATAATGTTAATCATAATGTGACAGGATTTTTTAAGGGGAAATCATCCATTTATTGTTTAATGATTGATCGCAAGACAGGATCTTTTTTGATTGTGCAGCATATTTGGGGTTCTAAGTTCCTCATATAATTGGATGTCCATATATTTCCATACATTTTGGAGACTTTCTGTTAGAATTTCATTGAATAGGACTTTTTCTGGCTTAGGTTTGTATCTCCGACCTTTCCCCTTCCACCCCATGGATCCTTAGGTTAGGACTCTTGATTATGTCCCAGAATTCTTGAAAGTTGTGGTCGTGATGGCTTATTTTTATTGTAATGTGAATGTAATTTTTTTAATCTTTGTCTTCACCCCATAGTATTTCTTCTGTTTAATTTACTCTCTAGGAGATCTTTTCCACTGTTTTTAATTGGATTTATTGAGATTTTCATTTGCATCATTTCAATTTCTTTCTAAATCTCATTTTATTTACTGAATATTTTATCTAGGATGTGACTTTCACATCTAGGTCTTAAGATGCCTTCCTTACATCATCTATTGTATTTCTCTGTGAGGTCATTGCTAATTTTTACGGTCTTTTTTTTTTCCAAGTTAGGGTCTAACTGTAGCCCAGGCTGACCTGGAATTCACTATATTGTCTGTCTCAGGGTGGCCTTGAACTCATGGCAATTCTCCTACCTCTGCCTTCCTTGAGTGCTGGGATTAAAGACATGCACCACCATGGCCTGCTCATTGCTGATTTTTAAAATTGAACTTTTGAATTATTTGACATTTTATCCATTTCAGTTTCTTTGGATTTGGATATTGAAGAGCTTTGGGAAGAGCCATAGTGCCTTGCTTTTTCACATGTCTTATTTCTACATTATCATTAGTGCATGAGTTTGGGCTGCTGCTTCCCTGTATGATGAGCCTCTTCACTTCCACTTTCCCCCCAAAATGATTGGTGCTATGAATCTGATTCCAAGTTGCAACCAGTTTCTTGGGTACACAGTGATTTTTAGTGTTGCGGTCAAGTTTGCATTGCTGGCTGAAATCAACCAACCAACAGCAGCTTGTGGGGAAAAAGAGGTTTAATATATTTTATTTATTTGAGAGATAGAGAAAGAGGGAGAGAGAGAGAGAGAGAGAGAGAGAGAGAGAGAGAGAGAGAATGGGCATGTCAGGGCCTCTAGCCACTGCAAACAAACTCCAGATGTATGCACCCCCTAGTGTATCTGGTTTATGTGGGTCCTGGAGAATCCAATGGGGATCCTTTGGCTTTGCAGGAAAACGCTTTAACTGCTAAGCCATTTCTCCAGCCCAGAAAAAGAGGTTTATTTTGGCTTACAGGCTCGAGAGGAAGCTCCATGATAGCAGGGGAAAACAATGGCATGAGTAGAGGGTGGATGTGGTAGTTTGAATAGATGGCCCCCAATATATTCAGTGTTTTATTAGTTTATAGTTTCCATCTGTAGCCACTTGGCTGGAGGCTGTGCCACTGGGTGGATCTTAAGGTGTGGTGGTGGGTTTAGGATTTCAATCTAAAGATATGCAAAGTGTGCCTAACTGGAGTTCCTGAGTTGTGCTGTGCTGTGTGGCTTTTGGCTTTTGGCTTTGCTCTCTGTGTTTTGTCCTGTGAAGAGCAAGCTAGCTTCTTCTGCCATTATGGAACTTCCCCTGGATCTGTAGGCTGTAATAAATCCCTTCCTCCATAACTGTGCCTGGTCTGGAAGTTCATCTCAGTGAACCTGAAGCTGTCTGCTACAGTGGACATAACCCTCTTGGCCAACATCAGGTGGACAACAGGAACCTTTCCATATTATCCACTACTACCTGCAGCCACATGCCCTTTTTTTTTTTTAAATTTCAGATTTGAAGGAACACAACAAAGTGCTCATATATGCACTCCTCCATCTTTTCCCATTTCTGTTCTGATTATGTTTTCAAGGCAAAAGGAGAAGCTAAAAGTGAAAGGACAGTCATTAGAACAAGGTTCTGGTAAGGGCCAAAAGAAAAAGAAAAAAAAAAAAAAACACAGAGCAGAGAGGGAGTATAAGCATAGGAGAGGGAAAAAGATGTCAATTCAGAGAAATTTATAGGCTTTCTAGCAAGAACTTGAGGATGTTCTTAGCTGATGTGCCTATTTGTGTATGTGTGGGGGGGGTGCAGGTATGTGTGCACACAGGTGCACACATTCATATGCATTTGTACTATATTTGTAGTATTAGAGCCTAGACCCTGGAGTTTTAGATTCTCAGCTGTCAGCCCAATTGTGCTTTTTTATATGTGTAGTATGTATAGCATGATGTGCATGTTGTGTGTGCACATGTATGTGTAGATGTAGTACCTGATTTGTACAAAGATTGGAGAACATTCACGGGTGCCCCTCCATCACTCATCTGTATGTTTCCTTTAGATGGAGTGTCTTACTAATCCCAGACCTTGCTGTTTTCAGAAGCCACAGCGATTCTCTGGTCTCTGTTCTCTACAGGCCACATCATCTGCTTACATGGGTTCTAGAGATTCAAACTTAGATGATCTTAGACTGCCTCAGACCCTCATACTTACCCAGGAAGCACTCTTAACCTCTCAGCCAACTTTCTAGCCTCCACACCAGCAGCTGTACTTTTTACCAGCTGGGAGACCTTTGGAACATCATCTCTATGTGTCTTAGCTTTCCATAAAGTGGAGTTAATGACATATAGATCCATAGGCTTGAGATGATTAATTGACATTTGTAAATATTTGAGAATTGACTAGATTAAGATGCTAGTAAGTATATATTATGTACATAAAATAGCCTCTAAAGTTCTTTTTATTTTATTTTATTTTTTTGTTTTTTTTGAGGTAGGGTTTCACTCTAGTCCAGGCTGACCTGGAATTCACTCTGTCTTCTCAGGGTGGCCTTGAACTCACGACAATCCTCCTACCTCTGCCTCCCGAGTGCTGGGATTAAAGGCATGCGCCACCACGCCCGGCTGCCTCTAAAGTTCTTATATGAGAATAACCCTTGCAAAATGCCTATTAAAATGATTCATATACAAAATTCAGTCGATGTTACTATATATATCATAGTCATTCTTATCAGAATTATGGTATTTTTAAGATATCATTGATAAGTGTTTTACAAATTCAGTTTGCTCCCATGTTTGTGGTATAGAAGTCCTAGGGCAAGGTTGGCCTAATCAGGCACACTGGATCATTTAATAGGAATAGTGGATGTGAGCTAACTGGGTATTGTGATCTTCAAGAAGCAATTGGAACATATAGTTTCTTGTAAAGTATTAGATGGTGTCCAAGGCCTTCTGAACTTCCCAACCCTGGTATTCATTCTTATGGAGCGCCGCTTGCCAACAGTGTTCAGGGAAGCTTTCTGCCCTTCTTTTACTTATGTGTGAATGCTTTTCAAAGACACGGACCAGCAGTAACAAAATGTATGTAATTCGATCATATCATAGCACACTTCTACCTATACCTATAAACATTCTAACCTATACCAGCACCCAGAGTAGCTTTTGAAACCCCTGAGAAACCAAATATATTCATTTTTGAATTATGTTAGTATGACCAGTCACCAAAATGAATTCTGTAATAGAATTCATGCTTCTAGTCTCCCTGCAGAAGAAAAACAAATACAAGGAAGAATTAGGAGTGCCATCTTGTGGAATGATCTGTCATTGCCATCCAGGGATCACAAAAAGCCATCAGTAGGAACTGAGTTTCCTTTGCATCATATAGACATAATCTGGAAGGAATGACTGATAAACATTTTCTGAATTGGTTAAGGTCAAAGTCACTGTCAAAATGTCTGAAGAGCTATACCTTGCTATTTTGGATACCATTGAAATGCCATTGTAGAAATTCAGATACATAGTGAGCTCTGGTCTCTAAATCTAAGGTCAAGATACATGGCTCAGTTTCTGAGTGCTTGCCTAGCATGTACAATGCCAGCACCATAAAGCTAATTATTCTGGATATGTCATAGGTCTGTCCTAATTCCTGATATATAATGAGACAAATAAAATAGTTTTCCTGACTTGAAAGTTCTCATCATTCAATTTACATGTGTATCCTTAAATAGCATGTCTCCTATTCTGCTCATTTCTGTTAAGTACCTGCCATAAGCAAAATTCTATGGAGGGGTTATAGGAGCTCTAGACATTAAGAGTTTGGTGTGATGGATAAAAGCAAAAAAAAAACCTAAAAAAACTAAACAAGTTGCAAATGTTTCTACTTATCAGCTGAATGACATTAGACAGGGTGCTATTACTTTCTTTTTTCTCTGTTTTTATTATTGACAACTTCCACAACTATAGGCAATAAACAGTGATAATTCTATGGCTCAGTTTCCCCATCTAGGAATTTGAATCATACACTGCCTACATCACACGAAAATAAATAAGTTATGTGGGCAAAGGATTCAGAATAGTTTCCCAAACATGGTAAGCACTATGTATGTTTAGCTATCATTACCATTACCATCATCATCTGTCACCATTGTCTCTCTGTCACCACAAAGAATTTGAGTTAGATTTTGTAGGCTAAATTAAATTTCATGATTCATTCTGTCATTTAAAAAATACTAAGAGGGCTGGAAAGTTGGCTCAGCGGCTGACATACTTGCCTGCCAAGCCTAATGACCTGAGTTCAATTCCCCAGTACCCATGTAAGCCAGATGCACAGAGCAGCACATGCGTCTGTTTGCAGTGGCTGGAGGCCCTGGCGCACCCTTTCTCTCTCTGGCTCTCTCTTTCTCTCTCTATCTGTATCTCTCTGCCAGCAATTAAATAAGTAAGATAAAGTTAATTAATAAGAATTAGCTTATCAGCTTTCTGCCTTCTCTGGTTACTATGTGGAATGGGATAGGAACACCCTTACCTACTTAATTCTAATAATCTTATTTCTAGATTATCACCTCCTGAAGGTCAGGGCCTGAGGCAGAAGCTTTATAAAAGCACAGGAAAATTAAAGAACAGAGGATTCTAAGACTGTGTCACTAGTGAATGACACCTGGGGTTGGTTTGCATGCCGACTGTGTGAAGGAGTAAGGCAAGAGGCAAAACATGGGCTGTCCAAATCTGTATGCATACTGGTGAATGTAAGGACCATTCTGTGTTGGGTTTAAGAAAATCAGCTGAAATAACCAGAATGAAGGGATAGCACACAAGGTGACAGGTCTGTCCAATCACTAGCATAGAGTACTTTAAATGTGGTCTGTATTATTTGGACAGTGCTGAATGCTCTGTCTTCAAGCTGTGATGTAACCCTTCCATAACATATAGCTTCTAATAATTGATTACTCAGCAATGATATCTGTGTTGTTATTATTAAAGTATTTTGAGTTAAGATATAGGACTATGAACATTAACAGCTATGGAATAAGAATAGTTAAAATCCCTTTTGTTTTTAATGTCTGAACCACCTAACAGAGTATTTTACCACAGCTTTATGAAATGCCATTAATGTTCCTCACTTGAAACTTGAGATCCAAGAGGAGCCAGGGAGGAGAAAATGGGACAGTAGAAAAACCAGTAGAGGAAAAGAATATTGGGGTGGGATAGTGAGGAGCGGCATCAGGGAAAAGGAGGATGGAAAGGGGAATACACCAAAACAAAGACTAAAGCACTCAGCACAATAGCAACTTTCCTCCTGGAAACCAGTTTATGAGCTAGAACCCCCAATAAAGGGTGGTGGATGGACCAGAGCAAAATGCCCAGGAGGCTAGTGTGCTATTTGTTATTGATGCTGAACATATCATATAATGCCCAAGAGGTATGATGTCATGTTTTTAATCTTCTTGACTTGGCCACTGAAGCTTCATCCATAATCATGTCCACCTTTGCCCCTCTGGCTTTGGGGGTCTAAATGAATCTAAATGAATCAAGATTTTTCTGAAGGCCTGCATGTGACCTCAGTGGAAGGAGCAGCTGTGGGTGGAGGCATAAATTACAGGCTTGCTCCATACTGAAGAACAGGCTGGGGCAGGTGGCCTTACTCATTTCTCATACTATGCAAAATGACCTGCCTCCTAGAGCCTGGATCCTTCCTTTAATTTTGTGACAACAGTTAGTATGTCTCAATTGATCACTTCCACTATTTTCCGATGAGGCCATTAAAAAAAAAAAAAAAAAAACTAAAATGTAGACCAGTCATCAATTTGAAATTAAAACAACATAGTAGTTAGCTCAGCCAATGATGCAGAAATATTATTCTCTGCTGCTATGATTTGAGCCCACTATAGACACTTTTATAGCTACTTCTGACAGCAAGCTTCAAAGAATGATGTGTTGTCTGGATTCCCATTAGAAACTAATAATGAGAGGTCACACCAGCTTAACACATGATCTATTTGGAGATGGAGTAGTACATGGATTTTAAAGTGTTTCAAAGCTAATGACCTATTAAATCGGTAACCAAAGCTAAAATTTGTGGCTTGGCCAAAACCATAAGGAAATCAGCCTTATACTAGATATACCGTTTTTAAGTCATAATGTGGTTGTCAGATTGGGCTTTTGAATAAAAGTAAGACACAAATTCTGTTCTTTTTTTTTTTTTGACTCAATAACAAAACTTAGCCAAGAGTTTGCAGTATAAATTGTTTAAAAAATGGTTAAAGGTGGGAATGAAGTTAAATGCCTGTCATTTTAGTGCTAGAGAAACTTATGCAAGAAAATTGCAAGTTCAAGACCACCCTGAGCTACAAAGTGAGGCCGTGAACGAAAAGAAAAAATATAAAAACAAAAAGAAAAGTGAAGAGGAGGGAAGAAAGGGAAAAGAAAAGCATTTTATGCAGTGGGAAATTAGAAGGATGACACAGAAAATAAGGAACAAAGACAAATAGCATCTACATTCCACTGGGTATTGTTTTGGGTACCAACATTTGAGAGCACAAATACAGCCTTGAGGGTAGAGTTTAAATATGGAAGTTTCTTTTCTAACCGGTACTCCCTCCTCTTTTGCACCTGATAAAGTGGAGCTCATGTTAGGTAAATTGCACCAGATGTAGAAATAATAAGAACAATAAAAATGATAATATTAGCAGCTCCACTTTATGGAATATTTATTCTGTTTAGGTGCTTAAAATGTGTTACCACATTTAATTCTTTCTTTTATAATTCCCTCAAACGTGGGTATAATTCTTATTCTCCTGCTAATATTTGAAATGCTTTATTTTAAAGAAAATATACCATCTGAAAGCAGAGACAGCAAAACCTAACTAGTGAACAGCAAGAATGAATCCACGCTCTACTTTTCACATTAACTGCATCTGTTACCACCACCTCCACAGAATTTAGTGACCCAGCCTTGTTCTAAACCTTTACAAAGCGAGTTCCCTTCCTCCCCTTTTCTTCCAATCTCTTTGTTTACACTACCCTGCAGTCAGGGAAGGAACAGAGTTTTCTCAAGTAACTCTACTAATTACTGACCCAAGTGTACCTTTTTTTTTTTTTTTTTTCTGGATGGGCAATGCCAGAAAAATCTTTCCTATTTTAGCTGTTCATGCACAGAGCATCACATGCAGGGTTTCCAGATTTAGGGGGGAAAAAAGAGGATGCTAGGTTAAAATTGAATTTCAAATAAACAACCACAAAATAATCTATGAAGTAATTTGTCCTAAATTTTGTATAGGACAGGCAGCTTTTAAAAAATTCATTGTTAATTCAAAATTGGCCAACTTCTATTTTATTTGGCAACTTTAAATGCTGTTTATAAATAATCTGTGCATCACATAACTGAGAGCCAGCAGTAAGACCAATTTTAACTTGCATCATTAGAGTGGGAACCCTGCCGACTGATCATCACCTCCTTAGAGGCAAATGAGCAGCAGATGTCTGAGTCGGTGAATGGGCCATCAGCTGAGTACAGCCAACTTATAGAACAATTTTAGTAAGAGAAAGGAAACACAATGATTATGTTTGACTTGGATAGAAATGTCCTTTTGTTAATTCGTTTTAGACTGACATATTTCAGATTCAAAAAGTGTGAGAGAGGTCAGTCAGTGTAATGAAATCCCCAGCCTGGGGTGGGGCTCTTTCATTCCACATTTGCTCAGCCAAAGCAGTCAATTGGGTGGGGGTGATCAAAGGGTAATTTACATTCCACTTCTTAAGCTACATATCAGTGAATAGGATACCCCACGCCACCATGTGCACATGCCTTGCTCTTACCAATTCGTGCAACCCAATACTGTGCCTGCTCAGAGCATGTGGTTTCCTTCTATTTGCATAAAGGCACTAGACTGTTGGCCCAGATTCACACAGACATTAACACTCATTTACAAAATCACTCCTGAGCCAAACACCATGTTATATTCTTGGAATTCAAAGCTGGATGAGGCCCGGTCCATTCTAGGAAATCAGAGTGTGGCATGGCACATATAAGTAAAGAGATCACTGTCAGGGTTCTTGCACAGGACTTAATGAGAGTATGGTGTGGGAGGATGTCTCAGTTCAGTGGGTGGAATTTCAAGAGATGCTCATAGAGTTTGGAGTTTGAGCAAAATCTGGATGGAAGAATGGGATTAGTGAGACAGGAGGAGCTCAGGGAAACAAAAGCAGTCTAGGTAGAGGGAGAAGTGGCACAAGCAGATTCACAGAGTTGTGAAACCAAATGCCATACTTTAGATACCTCAAGACACTCAGTGGAGCTGGAGTACAAGTGGAGGTCAAAGTAGCAAATTAGCAAAAATCTTTACCTAGTTAATAATTGGGAACCTAGTGGATCTATAAATTCCTGGTGGCATTTTCCTGTTCTATTCCCTCTAGTACCTCGAATAGAAGAACCTGGTAAATAACAAGCACTCAATACATATTTCAGTAAATGAATGAGAAACAAGTGACTGAATGCCCAACAGGACTTGGCAGTGCCTTTCATTGGTAAGTGTATGTCCCAGATTATAGTAAAGGTAGTAAAACATGCAGAAACCTTATTTTATTGACCATATAGCTGTTTTGACTAAATAATACACTTTAAAAAGATTATATTTTGGAACATACTTGCAGAAACCATGCTCCAAAGGAGCATGCTCAATTTTCACTATTATAATCTTTTTAGAACTGAGTGATTTTTACAGGTCAATAATTTTCCCAACTCCCCACTGGAATTGTTTCTTCTTTGTCAGATTTTTGTTTGTTTGTTTTGGAGTTGTGTTTTTGTTTTGAAACAGGGTCTCTGTAGCCCAGGCTCACCTCAGACTTACTATGTACCTGAGGCTGGCTGTGAACTCCTGATCCTCTTGCTCAACTTCTCAATGGCTCAGATTTCATTTACCATGTTCAGCTATTGTGACTCCCTTTTCACAGATGAGAAAACTGATATTCAGAATGGCTCAATTACCAAGCCTATGTCATGTTGTTAGTAATTGGCTAAGTCAGAATAGAAATGCCATGTCTGTTTTGACTACAGCCTCTGCTTATAGTCATTATATATCAACCAGGAAGCATACTATACCTTCATCTTATAGAAGAGAGTTGTTCCTTTGGAGAATTCTTAGCTATGGCTCCCAGAATTTCATATTGATACTGTGAGTTTCTGCTCTCCGTAGATGATTCAAAATGGTCATTAGTCACATCAGTTACTACTGATGATAATAGAGAAAGATGGAAGTATACCCCAAGTATACCCTAGGGCCTTGCTTCTCAGAGTATGTCCCATGGACCAACAACAAAAAATGAAGGATCTCAGGCTCCATCCCAGATTGTTTGAGTAAGAATTTGAATTTTAAAAAGTTCCCATTGAGCCAGGCATGGTGGCACACACCTTTAATCCCAGCATTTAGGAGGCAGAGGTAGGAGGATTGCTGTGAGTTCGAGGCCACCCAGAGACTACATAGTTAATTCCAGGTCAGCCTGGACCAGAGTGAAACCCTACCTCAAAAAAAAAAAAAAAAAAAAAAAAGTTCCCAATGAGATTTGTCTAGATATTAAAGTCCGAGAAGCATCATAAAATGCCTGCAAGCAAAGTTCAGAATGCCTCACTAAAATGGGATTATGTAGAATTTATATCTTAGGTAAAAGACATGGGAGAAAGGGTGAGATTATTGTTACCCTCTTTTCAACAAGAAGCCACTGCTGCTGCCTTCTTGATGCAATGAGAGGTTCTGACAAGATTATCATAGGAACAACCTCCCTTATTCACTTTGCTCTCTTTGTACACATGTGAGGCATTAGCATTAATTGGATTTACAGTATTCACACACCTGCTGTTGAAAAATAGACACATTAATTTGCTGCAGTGTAAGGAAACATCAGCCATCTCAGCTCTGCCTTTGTAGACATTATAAATTATGGGCAATTTCAAAACAATATTTAAACTCCTTACATATGGGCTGCATTATCTGGCTTCTAATAGCACTGTGGATAGGAACAGCAAAGAGAAAGAGGTTTGAAATGAAACCATGTCAGCAGGGAAGTTGGAACTGCTCCTCAGAAAGTCTTCTCTCTGCAAGGCATTTTGTCATCAGGGAATTGACCACAGTTTAGTTGTCAGCCTTTGAGCAGGTCAGCTCTGAGGGATTGCCTATTAGTTAGTTTTCTTGTTGCTGTGATCAAAGACCTAACAAGACAAAAACCATATGAGGAGGTGTTTATTTTGGCTTGTAGTTTGAAAGGATGCACTTCATCATGGAGTGGAATCCATGGCAGAACACAGGTGGCTCCATGGTACAGGAGTGTGTAGCTGGTACTCTTTACTGCAATCTATTTTTTGGAAAGGAAAAAGAGTGGACAGGAAGTGGGACTGGGATATAAAATCCAAAGACCTATTATTCCAAGTGACCCACTTCCTCCAGCAAGGATTCATCTACTAAAGATTCCACAACTGTCCAAAACAGCACCACCAGGTAAGGAGCAAGTATTCAAACACACAAGCCTATGAGCCTAAAACAGATGAGGAAGTCAATTTCCTCTAAAATTACATATTAACAAGAACACATCACAGCCATTCATTCACGTATGTGCCACACATCAATTGAACAGCTACTGTGTAGCAGGCATAAATCTAAGTGCTAAAGAAAAATAGTGAACAAGACCCATTCCTTTTAACAAAGCATGTCCAATATACACTTTGAAGACTACAAGCATTGGTGGCACACACACAAGACACAGAGGCACATGGAGCAGCCAGGGGGTCCAGATTGAAGAATGAAGCTAGTTGAATATACATAGAGGTGGAGTTAGTGAAATGGCAGTCAGGCTGAGGTAAGGTCTGAAAAATGAATGCTGTTAACTAGGTGGAGTGGGGAAAAGAAGAGTAGAAGTTTGAATTTCATTCCCAGCAGACTAAATGACACATGAAGGGAGTATCTTTGGAGCAAAAGGTTATGGAATGATCAAGATCCATACAGAGCCAGTAAGGTATAAGGGCAGAAGGAAAGGGGGGTTGCCTATGAGTGAGACTGAAAGTCTTTTATGACCATATAAGGGACATTGATAACATCTCTATGACAAGGGACGACCACCAAAGTGATTTTGATGGGGCCAAGAAGATTGACTACAGTTTGGTCTAGGCATCACAGCTGTGAGAGGGGGAATGGAGACTTAAACCCAGGTTGATCTCACTGCTGAGCCAGCTCTCTGACACATCTCAGTATAATACTTGTTCATGCTTTCAGTGGCTACTATTTCTCTTTTTAAATTAATTTGTTTTGATGATGATGTACATGCATATAATATATTCTGACCATACATTTCCTTCCCGTGTCCTCCCACTCAACGTGTCCTTCTTTCCATTCAGTCTTTCTTCCACTTTCTTGACTCTCTCTTCTCTGTGTGAGTGTGTGTGTGTGTGTCCCACTTAGTCTAATTAGGATGATTAGCATGGGCATGGGGGTAATTATTTGCTGGAATATAGGCAACTTACTAGTGGCTACACCAAGGAAGAGAATGAGCCCTCTATCCCCAGAAACCTTTCACTGTCAGTAGCTCCTCAGGAAGGGGTGGGGCCTCATGACCCCTTTCCTCTATCTATAATGGAATGTTGATGGGTCCAATCTTGTACAGGTCTTTGTGGGTAACCATAGTGGCTATGTGTTCATGAGTGTCATGGACATGTTTGGAAGATAGCATTCTACACCACTCCTCCCCATCCATTCTTCAGCTTCTTCATTCCTTCTTCTCCCCTCTTCTTCAGTGTTTCATGAGACTTTGAAGAGGTTATATTGATGTCAAATAAAGGTCTGCGCACTCAGTAGTCGCTTATCCCCAGCACCTTGACTAATTATAATAGCTATGCTTTTCTGATTTTCTATTTTAGTTTTGTAGGACAGGGTATCACTATGTAGCCCTGACTGGACTGGACTCACTGTATAGATCAGGCAGATGTCAAACTTGTGGTGATCTTCTCTGAGAGGGGTTTCTCAGCACAGGGTCTAAACCAGCTACACAGTCAGCAAGGACCCCTTATGAATTGTAAAGAGAGGCCCATTATAAAAATGTCTGTGGACCACTGATACTCTACCTTCCTCTGGTTCTTCCAGCACAGAATGAAGTAGCACACTGTCTAGATAAGATCCTCTTTCATCTTTCTAAAGAACAACTGCTGGTATTTCAGGCATGAAGTACAATGCCTGAACTTCATTTTTCTGAAATATTCAGCCCTTAAATTTCAGGCCATCACTAATCCAACCTATGCCTTGATTTATTTTGAAATACATCTTCAGTTCTTTTTACTGTGTGGCATCTGGGCACTGAGACAGGGTGCCTTACTTTTTATCAGTGATATGACTGAATCTGGTTTTTCATGTCCAGTAAGCTGGTAAAGTTTGTAATATTGGATATGACAAATGAATCCTTCCCTAAGAAGGGCAATGCAATGTTTATTACTGTAAAGGGAATACTGACCTAACATATCTGACAGTATTTTTCAGGGATGTCTTAAACAAGTGAATGAAAGATACACAGTACATGTAAAAATAATTGTACCAACATGCAAGGTATTCTTGTATTAACCCCTTTGTTGCCAGGCATGGTGACTCGTACCTATAATCCCAGCATTTGTCAGGCTGAGACCGGAAGATTGCCATAGTTTAGAGGCAAGCTTGGTCTACATAGTGAGTTTGGGATTAGTCTGTGCTAAAAAATGAGACTTTGTCTCCAAAAATTAAAAACAAATCTATTTGGCATAAGTAATTACTTTTCTACATGGCCACTGTGACCACTACATGGGGTGATGTACTGTAGTCCAGACTTACAAATAAAGAAAGAGGCTAAAGCCACAAAACTTTTGCAAGTTATCTAAGAAGCAAGTGGTAGATGTCTCTGAATCCTGAGGTCTTAACCAAGTTGTTATTTTATTTTCATTGTTTTGCTATTCATGGAATTACTATGTGTAGATTGTGTTGACTAATAATTTCTCACTGTTGCGAAGCAATTTGTTTTTAAAGATGAAGTAGTAACACCTCTCAAATGACCCCAGATTTCTTTCTTTTCTCTTTATTGTCTAGCAAGTTTCCAAAATGGTATATCACACACACACACACACACACACACACACACACACACGTGTATTTAAATTGACTCCCTACCAGGACTCTTAAAATAATGCTACTGCTACCAACCACATTTCATAAAAAGGGCCATTTAATACAAGAAAGCTAAGCAAGAGGTTGTTAAACTTCTTCTGTAAGAGAAAAAAAAAAGCTTAGGCTTTACTATCTCCATTGCAGCTATGCAGCTATCAACTTATCAACTCACCACTGTAGTTATAAAGCAGCTATATGGAATGCAGAAACAAATTGCATGGCTGTAGTCCAATAAAACTGTTCTCATGGACTCTAAAATTTGAATTTTACCTGATTTCCATATACCAAGAGATAGTCTTCTTTGGGCTATTTTCAATCATTTACAAATGTAAAAGTGACTCTTGCTGCTGTGTTGAAGCGAATGTCCATGGTCCAGATGTTTGGGTCATAATTTACTAACTATCCAGATGATGTTAAGCAGCATGCCTATGGACTCATGCCTGTTATCTGTCACACTGTTTGTAAAACATCACATGTTTCTACCTGCAGGGGTTAGAGGTTTGCCCAATTCGTATATTTAATTTTTAGGTGGAACAGCAGAATTTGAGTTTATTCAGCCATTATACCAGAGGGTTGGTCATACATATTTGCATGAATAAAAGCTGCCAGGAGTCCACTGGCCCAGTTATGGAGCTCATATGCTGCCTAGTCATGGCTTAGTTCTGAGCTGCTACACTGTTCCCCTGAAAGCCAGAGTGGGCCCTCTTTGGCAAGTGAAAGGGATTCTCAAGATGGGGTATAAGCTAGCTAGCCAGTCAACAAGGCTCTTTGTGCAGAGAAAAAGAGGTCAATCTAGAAAAATAGATCTGTAGGACTGACAATCTTTTTCATTCCTGTGTCTGTGGCACATTACCTGAGAAAGATCCCCTTGCATCTTTCTAAAAAGCAACTGGCTACTTACTGTCTTCATGCTGCCATGGAAGACTTTGCCAGGTGGGCTTTCTCCTTATCCAGTATACAAATGCAAGAGTGACAGTGCTGTCCCATTGCTAAAGATGGAGCCTTAGCACTGGACATAGAAAAAATAGCTGCACCTTATCTGGTGGATGAAGAAATGAAGGCATTGTTTCACAGATGGGAAATGTAGAGCATAGTGTACAACAGAAAGAATGCCTGGTCTTTAGTTTCCACTAAAACAGACCCCTCAAATGGAGGTTTGTGATTCAGAATAGGTACTAGTACTGTACAGGAAGATGCTACTTGACTGTTACCTGTATATTCAAAACAAAACCAAATGTTGGCTTCAGAATTTTAGCATCCAATGATCTTTCTTGGTGTGTAAGATACTTAATGTCTTTTAACATTCAACAACTATGCTTTAGTTCATGCAAATCCTTGTAGAGTGCACCATGTGAGTTCTCACAAATCGACAAGGATATACACAATTGCTCTATTTGTGAGGCACAGCCCTAAATTTAGAGAAGACTAACCACTGGAACTTTCCTATCCAGAAGTGGGCAAACTGCTTCTAAGAGCAGAACCTGAGTGGTAGGAGAGGCTAACTCTTGATATCCCTATCTCAGGAGTGAAATAACTGCCTCTAGCAGCAGCTTGAGGGGAAAAAAGCAACTGGAGAGAAGTTTAGTTTAAGCCATTAGTAAATCTGCTGCATCTGCTGTCACTGCTGCTCAAATGTTACTGCAGCTGTGACTTCCTCTCTTTCATACAGGTACACATGTTTACTTTTATTGAACAGCTTAAACCCAGTACTACTTGAACAAGTGGTACATTGTATAAACAAAGTGTAAGGAACGCTTGTCTTTGGATAATCTTTAAACATTTATTAAAGAAAGGCATTTAGAGGTATGATCTGCTGGACTCTGCTGATCCAGAACACACATAAACTGATCACAAGAACAATCACATTAAGCACACCTGTTGCCTTCAACAGATCTGTGGGCCTAAAGTCACTGACTTCATTGTTTTCAACACTGTGATTATCACTTCTTATGCATATATGTTTGTTCTGAGAGTCCACCCAGGCCTTCAAGAAAAGAGTATTGATCTTAAGATCAGTCAGCATCTCTAAACATTGATTGTTAATATTTCTTATCTGTACTGTTCAGGCCAAAGGTACACCAAGGCAGAGGAAACCTGGTCACACTGCTTAAAGCAGATAGACTGCACAGTTGTGGGTTTGACTTTAAAGCAAGTTACAAGTAAGGAATTCAGTATATCACAGCAATAACATCACAAAAGTTATTTTTAAGGTCCATAAGAAAGACTCCCAGTCATTTTCCATAGTCCATTTCCATAGTTTGTTCACCTAGTTTGTTCTCAAAGTTCACCCCCTCCACACATATTTCTGCTAGAAATGAAAATAGTAAAGTTTGTTGCAGCCATTGCTATGAAAAAATAGCTGAAATAATCAATATAAAGGACAAAAGATATATTTTGGCTCACCACTTCAGATATTTCAGGATATGGTCACTTGACTTTATTGTTCTTAGGGCTATGGTAAGAACATAGTGGCAGAAAATGTAGAGTCAAGCAAAGCTGCTCACTTCATGATGGTCTGGAAGTAGAGGAAGAACAAAGGGGGGAGGGAAGTAGGAAACTATTTCGTCCATGTAGATCCTACCTCCTAAAGTTTATATCACCTCCCAATCGCTCATGATGTTGTGAATTCATAGTGGGTTGATCCATTGTTGAGGTCACAGTCCTTATGATCCAATCACTTCCCAAAGGTTCCACCTATTAACACTGCTGCACTGGGGACCAAGCCTTCAACATATGAGCTTTTGAGAGACATTTCACATCTACGCAAATAGAGTAAGCATCTCCATGCATGAGACATGTTGCGTGTATATTTAATGATATGCATAATATATTCTATATAGTCTCTGCATTACAATTAGAGACCATGGGACCCCATACCTTACTCACATCACTGGGAAAGTATATATACAAATGTTCAATATAAAATATATGATTTTGTGTATGTATTATACATCTTTTTCAAAGTTGGCTGTTATTCAGTAGGTATGCTGAAAAATTCAGCCTTTCTTATATTTTCTAATATGCTTTTAAATGAAGCATATGTTCCAGAATTTTACTGCTGCCTATTAGAACAATTGTACTAACTTTTTAAATTTTTAATATTTTAGTTAACATATAGAGTTTTAGGTATCATTCTGGCATATCCAAATATAATATATTTCAGCTGACTTTCCTCCCTTCTTCTCTCCCTCTTTCCTTTTTTCCCTTCTCCCTCTCTCCTTTCTTCTTCTGTTATGTATCACATGTATTATTTTGCCTTTCCCTCATCCCCTTTCTCATCATCCCTTTATGCCTGCTTTTGGTTACCATTCTAGCTTTGTAGATTTTATCCACATTCCCCCACCCCTATTATACACATACATATAGGTATTACAAGCTGGGAGCCACATATAAGAGAACATATTGTTGTGGTCTTTCTAAGTTTGGATCAATTCACTTACTATAATTCCTTCCAGATTCATCCATTTCCTTGAAAATTATTTTTTCTGTACATCTGAGTAAAATGACATGGTATATATGATCCACGTTTTCATTACCCATTTATCTGTTGATGGGTATCTAGGTTGTTTCCATTTCTTACCTATGGGAATGAGAGAGAGCAGCAAGAGACATAGATGTGCAAGTATCTCTGTGGTATAGTATGAGGTATAGTATAGGGTATATGCCCAGGAGTAGTAGAGCTAGGACATATGGAGCTTCTCTTTCTATCTTTGTGAGAAACCTCCATACTGATTTCCACAATGGCCATAGTAGTTTGTATTCCCACCAGCAGTGAATAAGGATTACTCTTTCCCCACATCCTCACCAGCATTTGTTGTCAGTTTTTAAAAAATACTTACTGGCCATTTATGTTTCTTCTTTTGTGAAATGTTTTTTAGTTTTGTTAGCCCACTTGGTGATTGATTGTGTTATTTTGGGGGTGTTTAATTTTTGCAATTCTTTGAAAATTTGGACTATTAGCCCCCTGTCTAAAGAATAGCTGGCATAGACTTTTTCTCCAATTCTGTTGTCTGTCTGTTTGCTTTGTTGGTGGTTTCTTTTGCTATGTCAAAGTTTTTTAACTTCATGTAACCCCATTGGTCACCTATTGGGGTTATGTCCTGTGCTATTGGAGTCCTGTTCAGAAAGTTCTTGCCTATGCCTATATTTTGCAGTGTGTACCCTATCTTTTGCTATAGCAGTGTCAGTATTTCTGGTTTTAGATTAAGGTCTTTGATATACTTTCAATTTATATCTGGACAGGGTGAAAGATACAGGTATAGTTTTGTATTTCTACAAGTGGATATTGGGTTTTGACAGAACCATTTGTTGAATAAACTATCGTTTTCCCCCTGAAGAGTTTTGGCTTGTTTGTTAAAGATTAGGTGACCAAAGCAGTGTGGGATTGATTCTGAGTTTTGTATCCTGTTATACCGGTTTTTATATTTGCTTTTTTGTAAATATATATATGAGATTGTGTAAGAGAGAAAGAGGCAGATAGAATGAGAGAGAGAATGGGTGCACTAGGGTATGTAAACACTGAAAATGAACATCAGACGCATGCACGGCTTTGTGCTTTAAGTGGGTTCTGGAGAATTGAACTCAGATATTTAGGCTTTGCAGGAAAGCACCTTAACCACTGAGCCATCTTTAGCCCTTTATGTCTGTTTTGATGCAAATACCATACTGTCTTTGTTACTATAGCTCTGTAGTAAAACTTGATATCAGTTATTGTGACACCTCCAGCTGTATTCTTTCTCTTTAGGATTGTTTTGGCTATCCTTAAGATAACTTTGGATAATATAGCAATTTTCACAATATTAATTCTGCCACTCCAGGAGCATGGAAGTTCTTTCTATTATCAAGTACCTTCATTGATTTCCTTTCTTTGTAGTTTCTTTAAGTTTTCATTGGAGAGGCTTTTCACATATTTGGTTAGGTTTATTCTTAGCTATATAATTTTTGTAGATATTGTGACTGGGGTGTTTACATTGATTTATTGATTTTTCTGTACAAATTCATTATTGATTTTTGTGTGTTGATTTTGTATCCCTCAACTTTACTAAAAGCATTACATCTAGGAAGATTTTTTGGTAGATTCTATTGGGTCTTTTAAGTATAGAATCATGTCATCTGCAAAATGGGATAGTTTGATTTCTTCATTTCCTGGTTTTATTCCTTTTATGTTTTTTTTTTTTTTTTTGTCTTATTGCTCTAGCAAGGACATCTACCCTAGAACTGAATAAGCAAGAGTCATCATCTTTGTACACGGTTTTAGAGGAAATGGTCTTTTTGTTTTTCCACTTAATATAATGTGGCTGTGGGTTTTTCATATACAGCCTTTACTGTTTTGAGAGGTATGTTCCATCTATTCCAAATTTCTCCAGGAATTTGATCATGAAAGCCTGATGGAATTTTGCTTCTACAAGGCTTAAGGACCACAGGGATAAATAAAGTGTCTGTAGAACTGTTCTATTCAGTTCTATTCCTATTCAGCAGTTCTGCTATGTAGTATTTCTGCAGCTGGAGACCACAAGAAGAATATCTCATTTGACACTTCAACTCCAGAATTCTCAGACTTCTCAATATATGGTATCTCCAAGCCAAGTTTAGTGAACTTGGGAAGATTATGACCCATGTCAATATAAGCTATAACTATTGTTACTATAGTTACTTCCTACCAAATATCACTCTCAGTTTATTTTTGTGCTTAATTCTATTTAATCCTCACTATAAGCCTGACCAATGGGTACTACTTTACAGATGAGACTACTGAGTCACAGGGAGACTATGACACTTATGCACTTGTCCACAGCTTGTGGTGGTATATTCAGGTGTCCAATATGACCATGTACCAAAATCTTATGTACAGTACTGTGCAGTATTCTCAGAAGACAAAATCTTTTCACATCTTAATTTTGGTGAGACAATGTAGTCAGTTTGGAGAAGAACATAAGCTTTTTCCTTGAGTGTCAGCCAATTATTTTCATCTGTGTCTGGACAATCTTACCCTCAGTTTGCACATCTAGATCTCAGTAAAATGAAATTAAATTAACTGTCATTTGTTCATATTTTCACTCAGCAAGTATTGTCTTTGCTAGGCCTAGCTAGAAGTAGAATCCATATTGAATATAGCAGCTATGACATCCTTCCAGATGCAATTGATCATCAAGAAAAGGCACATAGAGGAGTCACATTACATGGGGGTGCTATGTAAAGCCTAGTTATTGGGTCAAACTCTCACATGCAGGTGTCTATTTTATCCAGTAAGATTGGCACAGTTCATCACTCAATGACCACATATAATAACATTACCATATTGGATAGCAAACGGTCACAGTATCTATATAATCCCAGAAAGCCCTATTGGATACTACTGACTCCTCCAGACAGAAAAGAAGATGACATAAAGGGTAGTCTTCACAGACCTTGGGTACCGCCTATCATTTGTGGTGGCTCTCAGCACTCAGAAGGCTGAGGCAAGAGGATAATCATGAGTTTAAAGCCAACCTGGCCTACAGAATTAGTCCCAGGTAAGCCTGGAATAGCATGAGGCCTTGCCTCATGAGAAGGAGAAAGATGAAGAATGTGCTAGAAAGATAACCAGGATAATGCAGGGTTAGGAAAATCAAAAAAGAAAAAAAGAAAAGTAAAGAAATTGTGGATCTCAATGTCAAATGCTGACAAGAGGGCTTTTGAAGTTACAGATTGAAACATATCTTCTGGATTTGATAAATAGGAGGAAACTTGGTCCTGCATTGGAAGACAACAGTGATTGCGTTGCTTTAAGACTGGTACTGTCCAGGGTAGTGTCAGCCTCAAGGTCCAGCTATTGTTCTGAAGTGGAGTTGGTAGACTGTCACACCAAAGTACCTGTCCTTCCATTAACTTTATTACTATTTTTGTTGGTAATTTTGTATATAATTATTTTGATCATACTCCCTTTCTATGCCTCCCTCTTGTTCCCGCTTCAACCAGACTCTCTTCTATATTTTTACATTTTTTATTAGGTACAAAGTTGTGTGGATACATCAAATGTTAGTACCATCATTTCCCTCTTCCCTGTCCCCATTAATCTGAGGGCTCTCCTCAGTGGGATTTCTTGGATTCACCATGAGGTTGTGGGTTGAGTTTTGAGAGCAGCAGTCATTGTAGGGGGGCAGGCAATGCCTCTGGATCTTCCCTTCCACTCTGTGGCTCTTACATTCTTTCTGCCCCCTGTTCCTCAAAATTTCCTGAGCTGTGGTGGACATGTTTGAAGTCTACCTTAGGGTTGTGCTCTCAGCAGGTTCTGGATTTCTACTTTGGTGCATTTTGAGTGTCCTTTGTGTCTGTCTCCATGACCCTGGTGCTGGTTGCCAGGATCGCTATTGAAACAGCACTCTTGCTCCTCTTGCCAACTCCTTTGTGGTTCCACTGAGCCCTGGCTGCTTGTTTTCCTTCCTTCCTTCCTTCCTTCCTTCCTTCCTTCCTTCCTTCCTTCCTTCTTTCTTTCTTTCCTTCTTTCTTCTTCCTTCCTCCCTCCCTCCCTCCCTCCCTTCCTGGCTTTCCTTCATCCTCAGTGATGACATAATTGAGTGCCTGGCTTTCTTCCAACACTGTGGGTGGCAGCAATGGACCTCTTAAATCCTTTGGCCTTCATCCTTTCCAGAGCAATTCCAGGAATGGAAAAGAGCTCAGAACTCTGGAAAAGCAGCGCTATGCTATTCAAAGGTGATGTCTGACCTTGGTAATGCTAATAAGAAAAATCTTAGACATATGTTGGTTTATGCCTGTAATCACATCACTTGGCAGGATGAGACAGGAGGTCACAGCGAATTGAACTACATAGGAAGTTGCAGACAAGCCTGGGCTACATAGCAAGATCTTGCTTCGAAAAGCCTAAAAAGTCTGTGACCTTTGTCAAATTCATAAGTAACCATTAATAAGGTCTGAGTAGCACAAGTGAAAGATCAAGCAACATTGCAGAAAATATTAAACCTCAAAAGTAATGAGAATTATTGGCACAAGACCTTTAAGTTGATTGAAACTTACCCTTTTGGCTATTGTCAGGTACATTTAACCCTGTGAGGGTATAATGAGCCTATGTTTAGGAGATGGAGTTAGTACCTGTGAGAGTGCAATCTATGGCCAAACATGTGTTTCAGAATCTGGTAGAAACTTTCATTTTCATTTCCAGAAACTGGAAGAAATATTTTGATACACTCATGTATTTCAAGTTTTCTTTCTTTCTTTCTTTCTTTCTTTCTTTCTTTCTTTCTTTCTTTCTTTCTTTCTTTTTTTTGTGGCTTCCTAGGTATTCTCCTGGTGGTGTGTCATAGGGCCTGGCTGTTATGTATGTAATCCTGTAAAACTCTGCCATTGACCAAGTGGTCTGGGGATGAAGGCTTTAAGGTACATTATTACACAGGACGATAGCTGAAGGCCTTGACAAGGGAGACCACATTGAAATAGAATTCTAGCATCTCTTCCTACCAGCTGTGTGATCTTGGACAATGTAGTTGGACTTTCTGACCTTCAGGGTATTATAAGGTCTGGATGAGGAAGTGCAGGAGAAGACAAGCCTGCTGGCCCTTGATCTTCTAACTGCTAATGAATTCTCTGCAAGTTTCTTCCTTTGTTTTGGCCAAATCACCAATACTCTGCACACTTCATTTGAGAGGCTAAAGAATCTTAATTCTCTTTTTGTTTGGTTGGTTTTGAGACAGGGTCTTGATGTATAGCCAAGACTGGCCTGGAGCTTGCCTTTCTTTAGACTCACATTTCTCAATGCTGAAATTACACTTGTGCATCCCCATGATAATCTCTGGAATCTCTATTCTATAAAGTGGCTCCAACCTTGCAAAGTAAGGTCACTACCAAGGCAGACTTGCATCCCAAATATTAACACTGGGGCTGGGGTGATTACTCAATAGTTAAGGCACTTGGTGCAATGCCTAATGACATGGGTTCAATTATCCAGTACCCATGTAAAACCAGGTGCAAAAAGTGGTGTATGCATCTAGAGTTCATGTAGAGGCCCTGTTGCACCCATTCTCTCTCTTTCTCTCTCCTTGCAAATAATAGTTTAAAAAATAAAAATAAAAGATCAACACTGGAACTTAAAAGGAGGAGGTGTTAATGTGGAGAAAATACTTTTCAAACACAAAGGATGCTTTTTACTTGTCATTTTCTGTAGAACTAGTATACACACAAAGACATTCACGCTGCACACTGTTTATACTGAATGTTAGGGAGTTCTGGAAGTGAGGGTAAAGGTGTCTGGTTAGTTACAATGAAATGACTTTGACTCTGGATTAGCTGTATGAGAATCTCTGAAATTAATAATGACTGCTGAAGATGACAGAAGTTCAACAAGCACAAAATTAATTTAGCTAGAAAAGCCATCTTTGCACATATCCCCTACCCTCCTGCACATAGGCCACCAATGCATGCATACCTCCTAGCAGAGTTTTTTGCATGTAGCAAGAACTTATCAAAATTTGCTTTCATTCATGAAATCACTAGTCAGTTTTGGAATGGATAATAGGTGAAATATATGACCATGTACTTCATAAGTAGCATGGAAAGTTGCCAGGTACTGAAAAATCTTAGTACTTTACTCATTTTAGACTACCCTGAAGTACCCAATGTTCCACATGAGGAATTAACATTCCAAGCAGTGACATATTTGCCCAAAGTCAGGAGGCTTCTAAGTAGCAGAGTCAATATGGGTCAGTGATCCTTAAGCCCATATGCTATCCACTTAGCCTGCTACACTTGAGAAGTAGGACAGTGGGAACAATACAGTGCTCAGATTAGGCCTCAGAGTGAGGCAAGCAGCACTGTGCCAGGCAGGGTTAAAGAACACCTCATCTATCTTGTGTCCCTGGGCCTGGGAACAGTGAGCTGGTCCCTTACAGCTGCTTCTCTTTTTCTTTCTCCTAAGCCTGTATTCACACATCATCCTTCCCTTGTTTGCTTGTCTGGAGAAGCAGGTGATGAAAAGAGAACACTTGAGGTGTCTGCAGGAGAATTGCCCTGCTTTGCTTGCTATAAATAGCCCTCTCTCTCTGGCAGTTGCCATAAATGGCATTTTACAGGGAAGGTGACCAGTTTGAAATAAGGCCTAAGAAAATGTTAGGTGAGTACAGTGCTCACAATCTATTATGGAAGGCTAGGAGTGTAGAATTCTTGAAGCAAAAGTGTTTTTTTTTTTTTAATCAGATTTATGATGTCTTTCCAAATCCTTGGCCATGAGATGCACAGTTAGGAACTTGAACAAAGTCTGCAATGTCTCAGACCAGCCTGCAATGGAGACAATGTGAACTACCAACAGAAAAAAATTTCATCCTTTCAGGTTTTACCTATTACCCAAGAACCTCAACTTACCTTTTCTATTCTGTTGGTCCTTTCAAGGAAGGAAAGGGCATGCTCTTCAGGTATACCTGGCATGTAAATACATTTGCATTATAGTATATGCAGATAATCCTAAAATCATTAATAAGGGATATAGACATGAATTTATTCACATGACCCTCATTTCAGTAATTTTCATTAGCAAATAGGCAAAAAATTGATTGTGGATCTATTACTTAATTAGCATAAGTTAAATGAGCGTTATATGAGATAGAATGTATACATTGATTTTGGCTATATCTTTTGACAAAGATGAATGATTTATTTCTGAGAATTTTTATAATCAAAGCCTTTTTGCTAAAAAACAAACAAGAGTGTGGACTGGACATGGAAGCTTGTACATGTAATTTTAGCAATCAGGAGGCTGAGTAAGAGGGTCACTCCAAGTTCAAGGCCCATCTGAGCTGTACAGTGAATTACAGGGTAGTGTGGGCTACAGTGTGAAACTCTGTTTCTAAACAATAGGGCTGTAGGGATGGCTGTGCAGTTAAGGCATTTGCCTACAAAGCCTAAGGACTCAGGTTTGATTCCCCAGTTTCCACAAAAAGCCAGATGCACAAGGTGGCACAAGTGTCTGGAGTTCATTTGCAGTGGCTAGAGGCCTTGGTGTGCCCATTTTCTACCCCCCTGCCTCTCAAATAAATATATAAATAAAATATTTAAAAATTAAAAACAATGATAGAGAAGGAAACAGAAGACAGGGGAGAAGAGGAGAGGAGAGCAGATGAGAAGAGAAGAGAGCTGTGGGTTCATAATACTTCAGGTAGCTACAGGAGGAGAACAATGGGAGAAGGAGGCACATGGTATGCTAAGGAATTGCCTGCCACTTCCTGGGTGCAAAGAGGAACACAGAATTCCTCCTAAACAGTAGAGCTTGAATGCAGGGCAGTAGGAGCCTAAAAGCCCAGTAACCTCCCCACTGCTCCTTGCTCTTCTAGCTGAGGATGTGCCTGGAAAAAGTGTATCAGGAAAGGTATTATGTTCACGTGGAGATGTCATAATAACCTCAGAGTAAAATCTGGATGCAAGGAAATTATACTGAGTCAGGAGATATGTGAGTGAGAATACAGACCAGGCCTCTTTCTCCTCCATGGGATGCATTCCTCCATTTGCTCATTGGAGGAGAAGGAGGAATAATGTGCAGAAGGTGTTATGGAAGAAGTACATTAGATGGTGCTGACATTTATGGGTTGCACTTGTTCCTCTTATGTTTGTTCCTTCTTTTTCAATGTGACTTGGAGTAGTAGCCCCAGCTTCCTTATTTATTCCTACTGAGAAAAAGCCGAGTTACCATGCATTATGAGTCCAATACACCTTGGTAGTTCAAAACACTGGAGTCCACATAAACTCGGTTCTCAAGTGACTTTGGTGTACATTTCTAGCTAAATTAATTGCCTTTGCTTTTGTCATGTCAGAAATAGTTGCAATGCCATAAGGTTGCTTAGGGAATGAGACAGTCCATGGAAAAAGTTGTCATAGAACCTGTATGCAATTGTAGCACATGGTCTTCACTCCCACTCACTTTGTGTTTCCCCACTGCGTCAAATCTTTGCTCCATTTCTCAGTGTAACCCTCTGCACACTCTTCTTTCTTATTAATCTACATGTTTCAATGTCAGTAATCCTATGTTTGACACTTTTTTGCTGTCTTCCTGTCTGTGACCCTTTACTAGTTCTGCTATATTGATAGCTCGCTTGCCACACATCCATTTCTAGGCACACTAAACAGAATTCACAGCAAGTGGGCAACTCTTCTTTAAAGCCTTTGACACATTATTGATGAGAGGAAACATCTGAAAATTCTGATTTCTAGGTTTGTTTTCAGACATTTCCTGAAGTGGGCTATTGTATGGTGGCTCATGTCTGCAATCCTAGCACCCAGGAGGCTGAAAGCAAAGGGGCTGCCACAATTTTGAGGACAGCCTGGTCTGTTTAGTGAATTGAGGACAGGCCAGACTATATAGTGGGTTCCAGGCAAGCCTGGACTACAGAGTGAGATCTTGTCTCATATTTTAAAAAGGAAGGAAGGAAAAAAAGGAAAGAGGGAAGGAAGCAAGGGAAAAAGAAGAAGGAAAAAGGGAATGGAAGGTATTGAATAGACTTTCCCTGGGAAGACATCAACAAGCATCTACTCAACCAAGATGGAACACTAAAGACAGACCAAATTAACAACTCCCCTTAAGTCTAGCTTGGAGAACCAATTATTTTATTGGGCTTGCTTGCAGAAAGACCAGAGAGGGAACGATTCCAGGAGCATGTGCTACCCCAAAGTGGCCACATCACTAAGAAGGCTCACACAACATTAATAATGGCTTCGCCATAGCTATAAAATGGAGTTAGCCTTCCATCCTCTATAGACTCTAGCACCTCCCTAGACCACGTGCAACTGGGGCAGAATTGCATACAGCTGGCAGGGAGGTTGAACAGGGTGTGGGTGAAATCGCAGATGAGAGTCTGATGACCTTTACCATCTTCTTTCATGAAAGAATGCTGGCCGACCTGATTGTAAGGGTCTCTTGTGAGTCATCACAGCTGCTGTGCTGAAGATGGGCTGAGTGCTATGCTTGGAGCACAGTGTCCTGCAAAAGAAGGGAAGGGAATAAAGAAAGAAATTCACTGAGGTGGCATGTTGGATCAAGCTGAGACCACTGCAGACAGCTTGCAATAGTGCTCAGTAACAGAGACAGTACATAAAGCTCAAGTGTTAGTTGAGGACAAGAAGAGGATAAAGTTGGCAAGGAGGGAACTAAGGAAGCAGTACCCAGTGTGTCATCAAATGTACTATGATCCAAGAGTCCATACATGTTCCGCAGCATGTGCCAAATAGTGTCACCCTAAATATCCAGATAGCATTGTTTCCCATCTCCTCCACTCCTGGCTCCCATTGTCTGCTTCCATAGCAGCTCCTTACATATAGCTCTTTTATAGATCTTTTGTCACTTTGCATCATTGTGACTACAGATTGTGGCCCTCAGGATGGGTTTCATGGTTCACAAGAGGCAAAGGACTGGAATGACATAAAGGAAGTAGGAGGAGAGTGGCATTCCAGATGGATTATGTGGAATAGATGGTGGGAACACAATCTTTGAGATAGAAATTGAGGAGGGGACACACAGGGAAAAGGAATGCATAGAAGGAAGGGCAAGACACTTCCATGGGATGACCAGAATAAGAAATTTATGACCCAGAATGAGCAAAGCAATGGTGTGATTGTCCCACAGGAAGTTTGACATACCTAGTGGTTTTTCCTTCTAAAAGCTTGGGGTGGGGGGGATTGCAATTATCAAAGAGAAATAAATTTTCTCAAGGCTTTCCCTATCCCAGTTACAAGCATATGGCCCTGGCAAGGGTCCCTGCTTTGTTGAACCTATCATGTATCCTCCCTTTGCCAGAGACAGCTCGGCTAGAAGCAAAAAGACAGCTGTACTGCATGAGGGAGAAATCATTAGCTAATGCTGCCATCTCCAGGAGCCTGCCTGCTAATAACAAGCATAGAGCAGGCCTTCAGGAAACTGGCTGCCCAGGCATTTTTGGCCATATACCTTACACATGCTATGTTCTGGGCCAAGTGTGAGAGTAAAAAGCTGAGCATATTAGACCATATTTTCTAATTAGTCCTTACTGCAAATTTAAATATGCATTCCACATGAGTTTTGGGGCTCTGCATTGTAAAAATGAGAACAAGTATTGAATGCACCCTTACTGTACTTTTCACAGTAACTTATTATTTGATTATTACTTCATTGATTTGTGCATCCCAGGAATATTTAAACTATCCTTGGCAGTGCAGGCACTAAGTTAGATGCTGTGATTGAATGGAACCAGCACAGTTATTGTCCCCCTTCGAATGTACAGTCAGATGGTGCTGAGGTTCTTCATTTATTTCATTAAATATGATGAACATATGGAAGATAGATTTCAGGTTGCTATGACCATGCCCCAGGTTCAGTGATATAGGAGGATTTCTGAGACATAGCATACAGTTGTGCCAAAGGTTATGATTTATTTATAGCCAGTGGATGAAACAAAATCAGCAAAGGGAAAGGATGGAAAGGAAAAAGTCTGGAGGAAACAGACAATAATCTTCTGAAAGTTTTCTCCCAATTGTACCACCCAGGACATGCTTATTTTTCCCAGAAACAGTGTGCAACACATGGGAAATGTTGTCTTCCAAGAAAACTCATTAGCTATCTAGTGTCCAAACTCGGTGAAGGACTGACCACAAAGGTGCATTCTGCCTAATGTGCGCCAAAATTCTAGATGCCCAGAAGTACATGTCTTTAGTATGAACCACGTTGTTCACAAAATTATTGAAATATAGTGAACCACTCTGCCATTTATTAAAAGCTTCACTTAAATCATTGTAGGGAAATTTTCCTAGCATGTTCCCAGACTTCAGCAATGGGTCAATTCTGTAAGCAGGCATTTTTAGGTCAGTTAACTTGGTGAAGTGATATTGAGGAAGATTTCTTTTCTGGAAATGAGCACTCTAGATAGCAGCAAGGAACAATGCAAAGCCCAGTGGAAGAAGAAGGATGGCTAAGTGGGGAAACTGAAAGAACATTGGGATGGAGGGGAAGTTTCAGGCAAGTTAATCAAGCTGTCTATCTTACCGACTATTGTTTTCCTTATTGGGTACTAATGTATTAATTACACAACAGGAAAAGAAACAAATGTCTGTATCTCCACAGAGCCTACTTTTAACTGGATATTATAGGATATAAATTATGTACCATGCATCCATTTTATTGGAAGTTCTTTCTCAACATTTGCAAATATTTAGCACACCCCCTGAGTAGAAGAAAGACACTAAGCCAGCATCTTAGTAACAAATTACTTACATAATACATGTTGATAAAGTAGATTAAAGAGGAAATCATTTGATATGATTTGATTAGAGGCCTTTGTCTTTTGTCAGTTGCAGGTCTCAAGATCAGAAATCCATTTATGTGGTAGCAGTCAGATTTTCTTCTTGTTGTTATTTTATAACAAAGGTTAGGAATGTATTAGCTCTTTAGTAAGAAGGAAAACATAACCAGTCTAGGAAACAGATTAATCAGCTTTATTCAAAGAAAAGAACACTGTTAGAAGCCTACTAGTATCTGATCGATTCTGATTAAGTCCACAAGATTGCTGCCATTTAATAGACTGAACTATTCTTGTTAACTTTGTTGTGTAGCCAACAAGGCCACATCTCAAGCCTATCTCCTTGTTATACTATTGAGAGTGGCACTCAGCTTAACTTGAGCCATTTCATGAAAGAAAAATTTATTCTGCAGCGGTAAGCCTTAGACTCAAATATCAGTCAGATTTGGCAACAGAATTTAGAAATGTTGAGATGGATATAGGATTCATAGTCAGGTCTTTATAGTTTGAGATTATTTATTTTCAGCAAAATTACACTCTTAGAATTTGAACATACAAATGGGACTGCCATGTGATAAATCAGATGCATCCTGACAGATGCACACTTAAAATCAAAGTACAGCCATCAAAAAGTGAAACAACTTTGGGAACTGTGCCTTCATTTCTACTAACATGACAAATTCACATGCATCTGCTATATTGTTATCTGACAAAGGAAACTAAGTAAGGGTGACGGCTTCCTTTGTGCTGCTCGTGGCTGTTAGTCAAATTCCATTGTTGTGGCCTGAAAGAAACAAGGGAGGAAGGAAGGATTTTGACACATGGTTTCATATGTTACAGTTCATGCTTGGCTGGCTGCATGCTCATGCTTTTGGCATGAGGTGAAGTAGAACATTACGGCAAAGAGGGTATGGTGGAAGGTAGCTGTTTACCTCATGGCAGTCAGCAAACAGAAAAGAGAGACAGGAAGAGGCCAATAGTGAGGCATTTCTTTCCAAGACATGATCCTACCTAACCTACTGCCTTCAAGTAGGCCCCAACACCGACTTTTCACTATTTCCCACTAATTCTTTCATATTATGAATTCATCAAAAGTTTAGTTCATCATTCCAGAGCGCTCACGAATCTATCACCTCTAGAAATGCCCTCACAGACATATCAAAAGTGTGCTTTTACTAATCTTCTAGGTGTCCCTCAATCCAATCAAGTTGAAAAGCAAGATTAACCATCATAGTAGCTAAGAATCAGCAAGAGAAAAAAGAGAGGAAAACTCTCAGATAGTAAAACTCCCCTCGAAATACAGCATTTGCAAATGACAAAGTTTCAAGACATGCTGGCCTACAAATCGAATGGCTGCTTCAAGAGTTCAGTATGCTCTCAATAAATATCCCATGAATGACTGGCTGGAATAAATACATCAACATACAATAGTGCTTAGCCAAGGCGAAAAATGAACCTAACTGTAATATGATCAGTTACCTGAGTACAAATTTCACATTTTAAGAGCGTTTTCATGTTTCAGCTATAAAACAATCATCAATAAAAATGAGTTATAGTAGGTGCTGATTCAAACATAGATACTTCAGATGTTTTCTGACACTGAAAAATAGCCGTAGGGGATAAATGTCCGGAAAATAAATTGCTCACAAAAATTATGTTACAAGAAATCCATAGCCTGTGCTTTGGTTAAACAATACTAAGGATTTGTATACTTCAAGTCAGTATAAATTGTAAAGGCTCAGCAGTGATAGTCTCAGGGGCCAGGAAGTCAAGTCCAGTGAGTTCCTGTTTACCATGAACCCTGGACCTACAATCTATGCACTTTTTAATCATAACCTCTATCTCAACATGCATATTTAAGTGTAAGTTTCTTATTTAGGCATTGGTTGTTTTCTATTTCAGTTATTTACATTATCAGTAAACATAGGCATACTTATTTAAATTGGATGAGGAAAATAAATGTGACTAAATTTCTAGTCAGCTCTTCTTATATCTGTCTTTGTACTTTCCTGTGGCTCAGACAAAAGTGAAGAACTCTTCCTTAGCATATGGTCCATCAAAGGTGCTCACTTAATAATATATGTTGACTATTAAATGGTTCCATTCCAGGTTCTGCTACTTATGGGTAAACCTGAATAACTTCTACTATCCATTTTATGATCCTTGTTGTATTATTTGTAAAATAAGATAAACAATAATAGGTGTATAGGGGAGTGATAACAAAAATAAATAACCTACTTAAATTTCATAATATCTGCCATGATATTGATGGTTGTAATGGTGATTACAATGGCTTTTGGATGAGATAATTTAAGCCCCATCTTCATTATATAGTTTACTTTGACCATGGATACACCTCATATATTCCAGTTGATATGGTGCATTCCATGCACAGTAGGATAAGTTCCTACTGTATATTTGGCTCCAACTGTGAACATAATATTATGGTAACTGACATGAAAAGAAGTAAATAGGAAGTAGGTGTTTGCACTCTTTAAACACATCTCAAAAAGTGGTACCTTTCAACAATACAAGTTACTAATACTGTACAGAAAGATAACAGCAGAAATGGTGTAAAAGCAAGACCAGGAGACACTTGGAGGAGTTAAAAGTTGATATCTTGTGTACTAACTCCCCATTGTCATCTACTAGGAGACAAATGGCTCTCCCACTTCCCAGTTCCCACTCCTCAGAAGATGCCTGTGCTCCTGAGCATGGATTGGTTTGACCTAAGGGAAGAATGAAGTCAGAAAATATTCTTTGGGGGACTTATAGTTTTCCCCTAGAGCCCATGTTCTTCTAGCCTGGATAACAGTTCATAATTACACAGTGGGTTAGTATGGGAATAATGGAGGATGAAGAGAAGGGGAGAGAGAAAAGGAGTATTTTCTTCACCTTTTTTTCTCTCTTCGACCCAAGGCACCCCACTCCTTTAACCACAGTTCTGTCATGTCTTCTGATTACACAAGCCATTTCATATATCCAATCCATAATGAATTTGAATTCTTTATATCATTACCCTTGAACCTTGCTTCCTTTCTGAAACTCTCACCCTTTGGTTTTTGTGACAAGACTACTCCCTACTTTGTCTTCTGACTTTTGAATTCAAAATTACTTCATCCCTCAGGATAGCCTTCTGAGAAATAATAGCTGAGTGTTCTCCCTTTCATTCCTTCTAGTTCATCCAACCCAAGAATCACTATGCAGATCCAGAAGCACTTTCGAACAAGTAGACTATTTGCTTCAAGAATTTGAATTTTCTGATTTCTACATACTAAGAGATATCCGAGATGTCCTTAAGAGCCCTAGAGTAGAAACCAGATGCATCAGAAGCACTAGGCTTGGCTCCATATTTGACGACTTTTAACTCTACCTTGCAGAGGCCATATGACATGTGATTGAGAATATAGTGCCCATCTTTCACTTAGATGTTTGCAAAGTCGTGAATAGTTGAGACTCTCTGAGTGAATCTGTTAGTCTTAGCTAAAGAACCCTGTGCCCAGGAGATATTAGCTTGGTTTTGTCCTTAAAGTGTTCTGTGCTAAATACTTGTATCAGGGGACATTTGTACTTATTTTTGGAAATAAAGGCCTCTGAAAGCAAATTTAAGTTAAATTCTAACATTAATAGTTTCTTTTCTCACCAGGCGTGGTTGTGCATGCCTTTAATCCCAGCATTCGGGAGGCAAAGGTAGGAGGATCAGGTAGGAGGATCACCATGAGGTCAAGGCCACCTTGAGATTACATAGTGAATTCCAGGACAGCCTGGGCTAGAGTGAGACCCTACCTTGAAAAACTGAAAAATGAAAAAAACAACAAAAAAAGAGTTTATTTTCTCTAGGCTTATTTTGAACCTTCATCAAGCCAAATGTATAAGATATTAAATCACCAAGAAACAGTGTCTTATGGAGGATTTACCAAAGTTACTGAACACAGAACTTTTCTGACCAGAGAAGCTTTTGTTCAACATTTTAATGAGAATTTTCATAAATTAACATACAGTAATTGATCATGATCCCATACCAGCTTCTTTTATTCACCACTCCACCATCATTCCACGGAAACCCTTCTTTCCAATTAGTCCCTCTTCTATTCTGATGTCTTTTTTTAAAATTTTGCCTTTCTCTATCATCCATGTTAAAATATTGATGGGCTAAATAATTAGCAGGTCTTGTGGAGATAAACATCCAATATGAGGTCATGATTGCAATGGCTATTTCATGTTTTGGAGATAGTGTCTCAAAGTACTCCTCACCTTCTGACTCTTACTCTTTCTGTGCCTTCTTCCACAATGTTCCTGGATCTTTAAAGGGCATAAGAGAGATGAGTCATTTTGCACTGAGCACTTAACATTGATTCTCAGCACTTTGATGGTTACTTCCCTGTATCCATCACCTTCTGCAAGTAGAAGCATCTCTGGGACAGTAGTGAAAGCAGGAATAATCTATGGGAATAAACATAATATAAAATTTTATGGAACAATTTGACCATAACGTATCCATTTACTTAAACAACAGTAATAACCCACATCAGTGTCTATAACCTCAGCCACAGGCTTTTGACTAAGTTTATACTTTAAAAACATGGATTCTCTTCTATGGAACAGGCTTCATTCAAATCCAATCAAAAGATCAGTTGGTTACCCCATGATACTGATGCCACTATTGCACAAGTAAGTACACACTGCCTCACTGGTCAGTTGTGTAGCAAGCAGGGTGGACCCTCTATTGGGTTACACGTTGATGACTTTTCTCCCCTAGCAGCCTAGCACTTGCCCACACAATGGCAGCTTTCCAGCAGGGAGGAAGCTTCCAGCTCAGTCCCAGTCTCATTATTCAATGTCCTGCAATTGGCTGTGGTGTCTTCAGGAACAGTGATTTAATATCTAGTCCGATGGGCAACCAAGTGCATTGACAATAGCCTGCATTGTTTGGAGGATTTCAGAAGCTTCATTGATCAACAACTCTCTGGGAGGCATCCCATGCCTGGTACTAGGATTTTCCTAACAAACTATGACCTCAGAAAACAGAATTGTCTATCTGTATAGAGGACTTTTACCTAAGCCCTTTCTCTTTTTGTAATCATAATTATATATTTTTAATTATGTTAAGTAACAAATAAGTGGGCTACCCTTTGGTTCTATTCCGTTACCTTCCCTTTTGCAACTATGGCTTGTCTACCCCCAGAATTCCAACCTTCTGCTTACATATCTACTATACTCTCCTCTTAAACTGTCCATCTTAACCCTCCTTTTGTTCCCTTTTAGATTTCTGGTTTCCACTCTCTTATTTCAACTTATATACAAATGCAACAATTCAAAGTTAGGATCCACACATGAGATACAACTTGCAGCATTTTTTCTTTCTCAGCCTGGCATAATATTTTCCAAAGCCATCCATTTCCTATGAATTTCATAATTTCATTTTAAGCTGACTAAAACTCAATTGTGTATATATGTCACATCTTCCTTACCCATTCATCAGTTGATGGACATTCAGGCTGATTCCCTTGCCTAGCTATGGTGAATAGAGCAGCAATAAATATGGCTAACCAAGTATATCTGGAGAAAAATTTAGAATCCATAAGGTATATATCTATGAGTGGTATAGCTGGGCTATATGATAGACTTAGTTTTAGCTTGTTGAGAAACCACCACACTGACTTCCAGAAATGCAGCACCAGCCAGCAATCCCTCCAAAGTGTGTAAGGGTCCCTCTTTCCACACATCCTCACCAATATTTATTGTCATATTTTTTGATGATAACTATTTTGACCTGGATGAGATAGAATCTCAAAATACTTTTAAAATGATTTCTTTTTATTTTTTATTTATGTGTGTGTGAGAGAGAGAATGGGCACACCAGGGCCTCCAGCTACTGTAAACAAACTCCAGACACATGTGCCACCATGTGTATCTGGCTTATGTGGGACCTGGTGAATCGAAGCTGGGTCCTTAGGCTTTGTACTCAAGCGTCTTAACCACTAAGCCATCTCTCCAGACCTACCTGTATCTGTGTTTTAATATTTTATTTACTTATTTGATAGAGGGGAGAGAGAGAGAGAGAGAGAGAGAATGGGAGCTCCAGGGCTTCCTAACCACTGCAAATGAACTGTAGATGCATGCACCATTGTGTGCATCTGGCTTTGTGTGGGCACTAGGGGATGGAACCTGAATCCTTAGGCTTCACAGACAAGTGCCTTAGCCACTAAGCAATCTCTTCAGCCCCCCCTACCTGTATCTCTTAGTGGAGCTTCCTATCTTTCTTCTTGCTTCGACTCTAGCATCTTCTTCATCATATGCTCCAGGTCACATTTCTGAAAAGTTTAATCCATTCTTCCATAAGACTAAATTACCCTTAGTATAAAGTCCAAACTCTTTAATCTCACATCCTGAACTTTATACTACCTACTTCCCTTCTGTCATCAGTCTGATCCTCTACTATAGCTTTTCATAGGATCAGTCAGACGCTCAAAGTATGGTGGAAGCCAATTTGGTTGACAGGCAAGACAAGAGTAGAGAAAGAACTTAATTTGAGTGAGTTAGTTGATCAATCAAGATCATCATCATAAAAGGACAGTGTTGGGCAGGCTCATTTAGGGGCAGTTTATACATGAGATGGATGATCACACATTGATGGAAAACTTCTCACAGGTTGAGGCTCCTCGCCAAATGATGAAATTGGATTCTAATATCATAGCCAGAGATGCTTGTTATTTCTGCAAATTGCAAGAGTAAATATTGTTAGTTCTTGGGATATTGTTGCCAATTATTTTTCATGTAAGTTTGTAGTCCCTAACATATTATACCATGGGCACACTAGAGTGCCTAGCTACCCTGAGGCCGGCTTGCTGGAAATGAAAGAAAACATACTTCAATTGATTACTGTGGAAAACAAGGGTCAGGTAAGGTTAAATAGGGAGTCAGGCATGAAATCTGTTCTCGGTGCTCAAATCTACCAACTCCTAGCCTGTAGCTGTGCCAAGTGACTTCTCGTTTCAGATGTTTCATGATTCTAAGTATGTACACAGTCTACGTCTGCCTGAAATACCTTTTCCTCCTCACCTACAGACTCCATCTGCCTTGTCAACACAACTATTCCACCTTAAATGCTCAGTTTTACTTTCTCCTGCTCTATGAAACTTTTCTGGTTCCAATTCACCTTCTTTGAGTTCCACTGGCCTGCTCCAGCCATGAGCCTGGTATTTTTTCAAGGTAGCATTGATTGACTTGCACACAGGTGCATCTCAGTTCTGGACAAGCTCTGTCCCACCCATGCCCTGGGAATGTTTATTGCTGCACTGAAGGGCACCCATAAAACACTTAGCACAGGGCTGGAGAGATGGCATAATGGTTAGGGTGCTTGTTTCTGAAGTCTAAGAACCCAGGTTCAACTCTGCAGGGCTCCTGTAAGCCAGATGTATAAGGTGGTGCATGTATCTGGAGTTTGTTTGCAGTTAATAGAGGCCCTGGTAACCCATTCTCCCTCTTTCTCTATCTGCCCACCCCTCTCAAATAAATAAATATATTTTTAAAAAATCCTAGCACATGGGCTGGAGAGATGGCTTAGTGGTTAAGGCGTTTGCCTGCAAAGCCCAAGGATCCCGGTTTGACTCTCCAGGACCCACATAAGCCAGATGCACAAGGGGCCACATGCATCTGGAGTTCATTTGCAGTGACTGGAGGCCCTGGCGTGCCCATTCTTTCTCTCTCTCTCTCAAATAAATAAATAAAATATATAAAAATTTTTAAAATCCTAGCACATAATAGACACCCAGAGACCATTTCTTTAATCAATGAATCAGAAAGGAATTTTCCCTAAAATAGGGAACACAGTTGACATTAATTTTTAAATTGGCTAAGATAATCTTCAAAATAAATGAACAGAGGACTGTAATTTGATTTTATTTCCCTATTGTCATGAGATATTAATCTTGAAAGTTCTTAATATTTAATTTCTGCATAAAACTCATGAGAGGAAATTGGTGGAGGGTGTGGAATTTGAGCATTATTGGCAGAGATTTTAGTACTCAATTGAAATTTGCTGTTTGTCCACTAGGGGATACTATAAACACAGAAAGAAACCATTTTCCTTAATTGGTTCCCCTCAGAGAAGAACTGCACAAACCAAATAAATGTTCTATTTTTCTTGGCATTGCATACAATTGTGCAAGGAATGAGTAGCTCTCCCATCATACTTGGAAATTATGAATGTCAAGAACAAATCTCATTGCTAATAAAATGCATGCACACACATGCCTAACATCTTCAAACATCCAGGTTTGTTGTATATGCCTGGTATGTGCTCATGGACAAGTTTAGGTGTCATATACTATGTCAAAAGCATAATCATGTGAGGCAAATCATGTACTTTATTACTTTGAACTCTGATATATTTTTAGAAGACTTTTCAGCATATCAGAGATATGACATTAATCAGCTCTTTTCATCAAAACAGATACAGTGGTATCAGCCGTGTGTACAATACGTCAGATTCATTTCTTGAAATGACCATAATATGGCACATGCTCAACATAGTCAATATTTGGGGAAGTTGTAGTTGGTAAAACAATGAATTAGACAGACCCAATCATATCTTCATTGCCTTATCACCAGTTTCTGTCATCAGCACATATCCTTTATTTTCTTTTTCATTTGTTCATTATATTTTTAAACTGCGTTCATGTGTATCCCTAGCAATACACTTGCCATTTAGACAGTGGAGTGTGTGTACCTGTATTTTCCATATTTACGACTCTTGCATGTGGCAAATATCTTAGTATAAGGATTCAGTCAATGTTTGTGGATTGCTTGCTTATTGATCTGTTTTCACTAAAAAGGCTGCCAGAACTGTCAGAAAGGATAATGGTAAGATTATAGAGGAGACAATTGAATGGCCAAAAAATGACTAAGGTTGAGAATAGAGGACTAGGTTCTTTTGACTGCTCACAAGGTGCGAGGTGCTGCATTAAGGACTTTAGGTTAATATACGATTTACCTGAAGAAATGATTATCACCCCAGTCCTATTACCTATTACCTTTTTATAAATAAGAAATGTGATTGTGCTTATTATATTAAAACACTCATATAGATGTTCCTGCCTAGATACAAGGCTGCATATGTGACTTCCATACCTCAGGGCCTCAGTGATGCTGAGTGAGCCTGGTGGTGGACAAATCAATCATTGTGAAGTTATTGAAGCAAGGACCTATGCCACAGGGGCAGGGATCTGCCTGCTTATCTTCTGTGTCCCTACTACCCCCAGTGGAAAGAAGAGGGAGATGTAGGCCCTGTTAGTTGATGGCAGTAAAAGCTTCTCATCCGAATGGAGTCAGCAGGCTTCCTGAGCAACATTTTGTTTCTCCCTGGAACGTGTTAGTATTGTAGAAAGTGAGCACTTTGTAAAATGCTGATGGGATTTTAGCAATTGGTTACAATTTATGGAGGAGGAGACACCATCTCTGGGTTGGAAGAAACTATAGGGGAATCCAGCTTAACTATGAAGCAAGTTTGAAACCCCAAATGCATAGTTGCTACTTGTGTGACTTAGGACAAAAAAAACTTCATCTCTGTTAAAAGTTTTCTCACTTGAACAAATATAAGAACAGATAGACCTAAGCATAAATAAGCAAGAAAAGGAAAAGAAAGAAAACCTTCCATGGCTATCACAGGAGTAAAAGAGGAAACGTACTCCTGGCACAAACTACTTGCTGTGCTTTAAATAGGCTACTTTTTTCAAACTGTATTTTTTTCACTTTAAATAGACTGTTTTCTAAAGCAATTTTAGTTTCAAAATAAAACTGAACATGAAGTTCATAGAGTTCCCACATACTCCCTGTCCCTACATACACAATTCCCCAATGATATCCTCCACCAGAACAGTGTATTTGTTATGATAATGAACCTTCACAAATACATGCTTATCACTCAAAGTCCCCAGTTTACATTATGGTTCACTCTTTGTGTTGGATATCCTGTGGATTTTGATATATGCATAACTGTATCCACCATTGTAGTATTTTACAAATATCTTCACTGCTCTAAAACTCCTCTATGCTCTACCTATCTATCCTCCCTCTTTCCAACTCCAAGCAACCATTAACCTTTTAACCTTCTATTGACCTCATAGTATTGCCATTTCTATAACATCGTGTCCTTAAAATTACAGAGTACACCAGATTGGTGTACTTCACTTAGTAATAAGTGTTTAAGTTTCTTCCATGCCTGGTCATGGCTTGCTTGCTGGTCTCTGTTTAATGCTGAATAATGTTTAGTTTTTCTGGGTGTACTGCAGTCTGTTCATCCATACACCTACTGAAGGACATCTCGAGCACCTCCACATTTTAAAAACTGTAAGAGTGTTGTAAACATCCATGGGGTGGGGTTAGGTAGATACTGGATTTTGATTCATTGGTACTCAGTACTTTTTAATGGAAAACTTATCTGTCCCTTACACAGAAATTTCTCTCTTTATTCTTCCTAACATGAGGGATCTGTGCAGCAAAGATGCTCAGTTTGCAGCAAAATGCTGTCAGTAAATATCTAAGAAACTGTAGACACAAAGCAAGTAAACAATTAATATAAATTTGTTGACACCAGCTTCTGAGGGCATTTTAAAACAAATGATCAAGGGGACCTGGAGACAGGCTTTACATTTTAATGGGAAATGATTAAATCTCAGGAATTATTGTCTTTGATGTGTCTGGGCTGGGAGAAGAGGGCAGGGTATTGATTGGGGCCTCCAGGAAGACAGGAAGCTTACACTGGCTGCTTGACCACAGAGCATTGAAAGCTTGAAGATCTGCAACCTTTTGGACTGCAAACAATTGCCAAGGTGTTAACTAGGTTTGTCAGCTTCTGTTTACTTGGATCTCCTTTGCTTCCCTGTTGCTTAGAATATTTCCATTTATCAAGGTAACCAAGAGCATGCTGATGAGAGAATAAGACACTTATGTGAAAGACAAAATGACTTTGTGAAAACTGGCAAAATGTGCAAATTTGTTCAATTAGATCACGCTCCTCCATATTGAAGATTAGGAGAACAGGAAGATACAGAATGTCAGAGAAAGTGGAAGCATAGGATACCAAAGAGTCAGGAGCTACTCTTACGGTTGAGTTTGAGGCAGCTAGAGAGATGCACAAAGGACCCTAGTAGCTGTGAATTTGTTCAAGGGAAAGGACAGAGGGAACAGCAGAAATAAATTTCACCTGCCTTGTAATTTGGCTTTGGGTTAGCTCTCATTTTGCTTATTCCTGTGGTATCTAGACATCAGAAGATTGAGTTGCTTCCACCACTAGGAACCCTTTCCATGCTACATTGAGCAGTGCAGTGATTACAGTACCATTAGAAAGAGCTATGGCATAGCCCAGAGATGAGATCTCTGGTTAAACCCAATAAGACCACTCATATAGAGGTGATTTAATTTTGTCCCTTGGGAAGTGTTTTTTTCCCCCTTTTAAGAGCTCTTAAATTGGCCAAGAAAGGCTGTTTCTGTATTAGGGTTTCTATTTTTGTTTGAAGGAAGCTGGCATCTGTCCTGTTTTAGGAGTTCACTGAAGCCTATATTCTTCCATTAGCCCTTTTGGTCTGCAAACAAGAATCTAAGCACAGGCAACTATGCATCCAGTGGCCTGAGGACTAGCTCAATTTCCAAATCAAAGGACAATGGAGAAGAACCCATGGCTAACTACCCAAACTGATCATCTCTACCTTTTCAAGCATGGGTAGCCATGTAACAATTAGTTCACTTAAAGGACAGATTGGCAAGCTGGAGAGATGGCTTAGCAGTTAAGGTACATGCCTGTGAAGCCTAAGGACCCAGATTCGATTCTCCAGGTCCTACATAAGCCACATGCATATGGTGGCACATGTGTCTGGAGTACGTTTGCAGTGGCTAGAGGCCCTGGTGCGCCCATTCTTCCTCTCTCTCTCCCCCTGTCTCTGTCTGTAATAAATAAATAAAAAAAAAAATCGTTTTTTAAAAAAGGACATAACTGGCTATATAATTTGCAGTGTCTAATGCAAATCAAGAATAATACAGGGCACCTTGTTCAAGGATTATTAAGATATTTCAAGTCAGTGACAACAAAGCAGGAGCCGAAGTGCTGGGCCTTTCTCAGAGCAGTGCCTTGTGCAGCCACATGGGTCAGCCATCTGCCTGCAAAGGAACAACTCTTCTGCCCTTTGGGTTCTGAGGGATTCTGATGCTCAGATACCCAGGCTAAGCATAGCTATTGGGGAATAGAGGAGGCTGTTTGATGTCAGAGCAGAACAAATTTTCTCCATCATTGTCTCCCGCTGAAATCCCATCCATACTGCTAAACTAATTCCGCTGGAGGCTGAATCCCTCTGGGAGGGGCTAACATTTGCAGCTGTTGCTGTTACATTCTTAGTGTTGGATGAAAAAGAAGAGAGAGTACAAGCACAAAGCAATTTTGATTATGCAATGAGGCTTAAGGAAATTATGTTCATGGAATGCTTTTGAATATACATAATCTTCCTTTCCTTATAGCAGTGAATATGGGTGATGGGACTCCATGAATATAGATCCCTGTGGGTGTCAAATTTTTCACTCTTCACTGATAGTGACAATATTCAGAACCTGAGACCGATTTTCTTTCTTTCTGACTCAAGGGAAGTTTTCCCAGAAAAACACAGAAGGAGAATCCAATCTGTTCAATAGGAAAGACTCATTTGCTCCAGGAATAACTTAGATTTCCATTTCCATTTGCATGTTGAACCAAAATAGTGGATCTTCCATCAAACAATATTTTTTTTTAAAAAAGAATGTTAGTTTAGGGGTTTGTTTTACTTTAAAATTTATATTCCTATATTAACACTATCAAGTGCTTTAGTAGTTTGTGTGGCACAATGTTGGAATAGTCTACTCCTTATTTTTTGTTATATTTGGCTGAAAGCCTTTTCATAGGCTCCTAATAGTTTCGCTGAATTTTTAACAAAGAACTTTGATTTGAAAATGTATTTTATAGGCAAAGAACTGAAAGTTCAGGTAGAATTTTAACATTTTATAAGTAATATTTAGAGGACTATGCAGCTATAATTCTTGCAAATATCTGTTTTGCTTGCAGCATTTTCTATTCATCAATAATTCAATTTCAAAATAAAAGACACATTTCTATATCCAAAAAGCTATTGGGGAGACTTTCAGACTACAAGGTTTCTGATCGGAGGAGAAGTGACTACTAAATGAGACAGCTTAACTCCAAAAGCTCCTCTAATGTGTTGAGGGATCCTGTTACAGACCATTTTTTTTTGTAATTCTAGAAGGCAAAATAAAATTTTATGTTTTGAAATAATAAGTTTAAGCAAACTGTATGGACAAAGATTATATCTGCGTCCAAGCAATGGTCTGATTCCTGCCAGAACAATACTGCTACGTGATGAATCATTAATGATCTGTGAGAGTCATAATGGTCTGTCACTAATGCCCATTAATGATCTCTCTATACCGCGAGGATGAGCTTGATGTTTCTGGCCAGTACCTTGGAGAATACTTTAGATATGCCTTAAACTTTCTCTGATCTCCTCTCTCTCTCTCTGTGTCTGCTCCAAATGTAGACAGCAATTGTCTGGGTAGGACCTTCTTATAAAGAAGCATGGCTTTATTAAGGAAGTCGTATTCAGGTAAGATTTATTTAAGAAATATTTTTGAAGGACATGGATTGGAAGGATAATACTGGTTATTGGTATGTTTGTAGAAATTAGCAAATTAATGCTGTTGGATCTTTCTGTTTAGTTTTCTTTCTGGATGGAACAAGAACTCTTAATTCCTTGTATTCCATGGTGTTTGGCTTTTCAGCTTACACATTTTGAAAAGCGCAGTTTATTTTGTTTCTTTTTCTAAGAATTTAAGATATTGTTATTGAAAAGTGTATATTTGAGTGTTAAAATTCTATTTGTATTTGAACAATGAGAGACTAGCTGATTCAAGAGATAGTGCCTACTTCTAGACTTACATTGACCCTATGCATATATCACAAAATATTAATTTTAATATATGAAGAAAGAAAAGAGAATAACATTGTAATTAGCTCTAAATGTATTTTTTAGCCTTGTGCTTGTAAAGAAAGAGAAAGTGACACAGAGCTAGAAATAGGTGGACACAATCACACAGCAATTCTGAGAATCCTATTAGGTGTATCTTCAGGAAAATCACAGAGAAATCACTCCATAATGACTCCATAATGTCTAACGGAAACTAGGAGAGGATGTATTCCTCTATGGCGGCAAATGAAGACATTGCAGGCAGCTGATGGAACCAACGCCCAAGAGCCTCCAGCTTGTGGAAAAACAAGCGGAGACAGAAGGTCGCTGGATCCTGTGGCCACTTTCAAACCTCTTTGAAAGTAGCAAGGCAGGAATTCTTTTGGAGGGTTGAAGTCACAGCAATGGCCACTTTCTGATGGGAAATTTAACACGTAATTAAATGAAAAAAAAATGACATCATTTCTCGGAACACTTTTTGTCAATCTTCTTATAATCTGAATACAGCGGCCTCATAAAGCAAACACTTTCATTGAAAACATTTGCACTTACGTTAGCACTGAACTTGAAAAGGTTCCAGAGAATGATAAGTTCTCTAAATGTTTTATTTTGCAAGAACATTTTGTCCACATGAATGATTGCTCATTGCATTTTTTTGTCTCTCAAAATCATTCCTTGACCCCAAAGTTCTAAGTAACATGCATGCATTCACGTAATTAACTAGAATGAACAGAATTTCTTTTCACATACTTAACAGGATCTCCTGAGCTATGTGGGGTGGTCCTAGGGCAACACCAAATGAAGGTTTGTATTGATCCGTCATATTACATAGCAATCATTGATTTGGTTATTTTGAATTGACATCTTCATGAAAAGGCGTAAAATGCTCACTTGACAGGTTGAAGCAGCGAAAGCAATGTATCATTGAAGATCGTTGTTGAATTTGTAAGGTCTGTTTAGTGTTTAATTTTAGATGTTTATTCTCACAATCTATGCTGAGAAACCCACTAGAGTTTTTGCCTATCAGATGTGGAACAAACAGCTTATAATGATCCTTAAAGGAAGGAATTGCAGAAAGTGTGTTCCTTAACTTAAGATATAGAATATTTGGGAAAATATGTATATTCATCACTCTTGTAAATATGTGAGTGGAATACATGCGTACATTATTTGCTGAGTCAGGTCTGTGGCACAGGACATTTCCATCAATTATTACATTGACACATGCATCTCTTAATTGGAAATGACTATGCTGCCATCGAAAGTGTTGGGTTACAGTCAAGCACAAACCAATATTATAGTCACAAAAGACATCTGGAGTGATGAAATGATACAAATAGACACATCTGTTTTAATACATACATGTTCATGGAAAATTTAACTCCTTTGCAGAAATTAATGCAAACTGTGGGGCAGACGAGCAGTGATTTGGAGATGCTACAGTTTTTTTTTTTTTTTTGTCTATAAAAGAATCTGAAAAGTCCTTCATGCGATACTGAATGGGCTTTGAGTTAAAGTAGCATGTTGCAAATGAGACCATGAGAAAGGGTTATGCCTTCAAAAAAATTGTAAGCCCCAAGCAAGGTGAAGTAGTTTATTTCTTTGTCCTCAGAGAGGAAAGCACTTCACTCATATACAGAGACTTCCCTCTCATCATGTCCACATGTTCTCTAAGGAACCCATTTGAACAGCTCTCACAGCACAAACATTCACCCTAAGTCCCCCATCCTCAAGTTCAGACTGATGTCTCTCATTTGATCATAAATTAAAGAATATAAAGCTGCACTCTAACTCTTCCCTGACTGGAAGCTCTCATGCTCTTGCTTATTTTTAAGGAGCCCAAGGATTTTCTTGTTGTCTTCACGTTTAGTTTGATTTTTTTTTTTTAACGTACCATGTTTCAGCTCAGCCGTTTACTTCTGTAAACTTTTTTTTTTTCTCCTTGCCTTGCTGTCTCCTGTTTGTCTGTGATGACTTCTTCGGTTTTCCAAGGTCCCTTCATGTTGTGTTTTTGTTTTTGGCCTGTTGTGGTCTTTGTACTCAACAGTCATTCCTACACCTGCCTAATAAGCCATATATCATATTGACTTTAGATTTTTCTAAAATAGAGAACAAATGCAGACATGTACCTCCCTCAGAGGGTATAAGAAATGATACATTTTAAAATAATTTTCTTACCTATGGACATTTATAAAAATATAAAGCTATTATTTTTAATAATTTTAGTCCATTTTCAACAGGATATAGAGGTTAACTTTCAGATATCCACTCAATCCAAACAGTGAAGTTATTGCTATCCTGGCACTGCTTCAAAGTGTCATAATATAAGTTTTAACTGCCTGTTCTCCAATTTGTGCTTATTAGATACACAGTATTTTTGAGGGATTATGTATCTAAAGTGGCTGCAGAGAACACTGAAAGAAATTCAACGTATTTTTGCTTTGAAATAATTGAATAATCTATTCCGATCTTACAAAACATGCCAAGAACACTCTAGTCAATAATTGTATTTAGAATATAAAATGAAAATAGAGACTTGGAGTAGAGAATAATGTTGGGAGTGAAGACATCTTGGGTGGTAGAAAAGTTCAGCAAAACAGCTAAGCTCTTGTAAAGGAGAGAGTGTGTTCATAAGAAATAAGGGCCTCCTGCCCAGAAACAGCTTAGTAAGCTCCACTTGAAAACCCAGTCTCAGTAGAGAAAGATGAATATACTATAAATTTTCAACAGTGCTGTTGGCTGTGGCCTATGAGTTTAGGCATATATCATTTGGCATTACAAGTGTTACTTGCTTTATATAATAATTTCCCTGAAAATTATATACAAATCAAGTTCTACTTGAAATCAACACGGGATGTGTAGTAAGAAAATGAATCTTTTTATAAGTATCTAAAATCAATATATCTTTCATAAAAGACATATTTAAATGATAACTTTTTAATATATCGCTTTAAAGTCTGTATTTTTTTAAATACTAGGATGAAAACAAGATATCTACATTCTGTTTAGAATGATTTAGCTGATCAAGGCTTCCTAAGCTTAAGCATATTTTAGTGTAATGCTTCAGCGTATGTGGGAATATTAAAATGGTTATATTCAAAACTGCTTACTTTGTTTTACAAGTCTGGGAAGAGCTTATGAGTGCTTCTTACCCTATATAGCACCTATTCTCTGATTTGACAATGTCTTCCAATATAGCCAATATATTCCCTGCCAAATGGACTTATATCCAACCATATGTAACTAATCATATGTAAGCCTCTTTCTGTCCTAGAGGTCCTCATTTTCTGTGTACACTCTTCTTCCTTCACAAGAACTTAGGTGCTCTGCTGAACTGTCCTGCTACACAAGTCACCTCACTTCCAACACTTTTTGCACCTCCAAAGCCTCTTGTTTCTAAAGCAAATGGCCAAACGCAAATACAATTTTTCATACTTCCACTTATGTACTTAACTAAGGTATGCATATACTTTGGGGGCCTAAGACTCTAATCTGTTGCCCATGCCAATTACCTATGTTTACTTCAACCTGCATGTTCTTCCCCAACATGCTACTCCATATTTTACATTGTTTTTAAGGAACTGAGTTAGAATCCAGAAGCTTCACCTTATATGAGCGGGTTCACATTTCTTAGACCTATACAGAGCCTCTAGAGGAATCACATTTGAAAACGTTTACTAGGACCCTTTGCTTGGTATTATACATACATCTTTGTGTAAATACCAGGCAGAAACGCATAACTGAATAATAAGATATTTGAGCAGTTAGCCTACTAATGCAGTGGAATTCCAATAATTTTTTCAAATGCCACATTCATCATGTTCCTTCCTTACATAAAAACATTTTCTGCTTTCACTTTGAATAACAACCTGGTGGGCACAGAAGGAATTGATATTTTTTTGATAAGCAAAAGTGAAATCACAGCTGGGCGTGGTGGCACATGCCTTTAATCCCAGCACTCGGGAGGCAGAGGTAGGAGGATCGCGGAGAGTTCAAGGCCACCCTGAGACTACATAGTTAATTCCAGGTCAGCCTGGGCCAGAGTGAAATCACAGTCTCAACACACCTGTCTAGTTTTATCTCCATTCTTCCCTACAATTACTACTTCAGCCAAACCAATCTTCTCTGCTGACCCTAGAGGAATTTGTACCTTTCATTAATGTGTACTCTATGCAGTGTTCTGCCCCTGTTATACTAGACATTGAGGAAAATGCCAACTTGGAAGAGCCTTCACCAGAGCCTAGTTGTCAGTCTACCTTACATCAGCAATGCCTCAAAGAGGCCTGCAACAAGCCACTGGAAATCAGGATTAGGAAAATGCTCTCTGAAGTTGGATTTTTTGATTGCCTCATCGATAAGGTGTTATTTATTTATTTATTCATCTTTTTGAGAAAGAGTCCTGCTATGTGGAGAAAGTATAATTTAACCAGGGCTAACCTCTAAGATGGCTTTCCCTTCTTCGAAACCAGATGGAATTTCTTCCCTACCTTGAATTCTCATAATACTAAGCTCCCTCATATTGTATGTAATGTTATACTTATTCCTTCAACTGGGTTAAAAATCCAGGGCAGCATGGCCCTTTTTATCTTGTTAATCAATAGTCATGGACTAATGACAACATGTTATTTGTGTGAGAAAATCTTCGTAAGATCCTCTTAGTTACTTGACTTCTTAGTTGACCACTACTCCATAGAAATATACTAAGTTGATCAGCGAATGAAATTAGTCACATTTACTGTTACTAGCTAAGAGCATAATCTAAACCTTAATAGAATATCCTGATGAGCTAGACTAGTGCTAACAAGCTACAAAGACGCTTTTGCCCTCTTTCATTCACTCACAGCCTACTATAATATCTAGAAACAAAGTTCTGAACAAAACATGGGATATATAGACTAGAAGCAATGCAAGGAAAAGGGAATGTAAGAACAAGAACAGGCACTTCTCTCTTCTCTGCTCATTTTCTAACTATCAGTCCATTTCATATTTGTCTAAATAAAGTTTCTTTGCTGTTCCCCAATAAGAGTCTAACCTAATGGTTAGACTGGATTATCAAGAAATTACAGCTAAGCTGTTATTTAGAACTAAGTATGGGTCATTCGTCACCTTAAATACTACACAGGTTTAACTAATTCTTCTGAAAATGATTTTTTTTTAACTAGGTGAATTGTTACTACATTTTTTTAAAAAATACATTTATTTATTTATTTATTTATTTATTTATTTATTTATTTATTTGAGAGAGAGAAAGAGAGAAAGGGCACGCCAGGGCTTCCCACCCTGCAAACAAACTCCAGACACATGCGCCACCTTATGCATCTGGCTTACGTGGGTCCTGGGGAATCAAATTGAGGTCCTTTGGCTTTGCAGGCAAGCGCCTTAACAGCTAAGCCATCTATCCAGCCCAGTTTCTACATTTTACCTCTGAGAAAACTGAGGTTCAGAGAAGTTAATGGACCAAGATCTCTGGTTAATGAACATTGGAGCCAGTCTTTAAAGCACGGTGATAAAATGTAATAATTTCTGAAATAGAGTAGATTTTTGGAAAATATTGATTGGTTTCCATTCTGATGGAGAGGTCTTTGGATATTTAAAATAACATAAGAGGCTCATTGTAATTAGTTACTATCAATATAGGTTAATGTCATGTTATTAATCGAAACTGAATGCATGTTTTATATTTAATAGAATCAAAATGCTTGATTTGTATAATATATCTCAGTTAACTTAGACATCGTTACCTGGATATATATTGACAATTAATGTAAATAAGACAGAAGGATTTTAAATTTGACAAAGTCATAATTTCTGTCATATGTTCAAAGTTTCCAAAGGTGACTATCAGTTCATCACAATAAAATAAAATAATCTGATTTTATTGACATATGAAAGCTGACACATAACATTCATTACTTATAAAATATCCAGAATTATATTTCAAGCCTTAAATTCAATGTTGTCTAATGAGAGTGTTTCTATATTTTAAAATTCTGTATTCTGGGTTGAAAATTCTACAACCCAGCTATTTCCAAACTTTAGTATGTACCATAAATATCACCTGAGAAACTGCTTGAACTTGGGTACATCAAGCTGAGTTAGTTAGGACATGAGCATCCACATTCAATATGCACTCCATGGGATTCTGATGTAGAAAGGCCATATGTGCATCACTGAAATATCTTCCTGTCTTTATGACCAATATTCATTGTTCTTCACTTACCTGCTTCGCCCAGCCACACAAAATAACTTTATATTGTTTTTTAAAGTTGTTTTACTATTTATGTATACTTCATGGGCTCAGATGTTAAGTAGACAGTTTGATAAGTTTGAAAAGTGCATACACATTATGTTTACTTCCATCAAGTTACAGAAAAATGTCATCACTCTAAAAAGTTTCTTTTCCTATGAAACTGTCCTTCATAGTCAACAGCCCTGTGCCACCAGAAGTAACCACTGAACTTATTTCATCACCATAGGTTAATTTTCCCTATTAAAGAACTTCATATAAATGGAAACATCACCGTATATGCTTTTGGTATGTGGATTTTTTTTTTACTAATGGGCTGTTGGAGATTGATTTAATTATTCAATATACTGTATATTAAAGATCATTCTCAATAGAGCAACTCTCCTTTTTATTTAACTCATGACTTATTTACAAGTAATGCAGATTACCACTGTTTGAGGCCTATAGTTTCTTTAAATACTTGATATTCAATATTGATATTCTTGAATTCAAATATAACATTTTTGTAGTTAAGTTACATTCTGTTTGGTTTTGAGCCTTAGAAATTCATTTAAACTTATGCCATAGCTCTATATATGGTTCGCTTGATGCATATATTTCATTTGCATGTGCTAAAATGACTTTTTTTTCTGTTTCTTGCTTCTATAAATATATCAAGTGAAATTGCTCAATAGCTTTGTGTAATTGTTATATATTTTGATTTTTGTCCACATGTTCCATCAATTCAAGGATTATTGAAATTTCTCAAAATGAATATTGAAAGATTCAACCATAACTGTGTTTCCTTTTAGTGTTATCAATTTTTGCTTCAAGTATGTAATAACTCTCTGGTGCAGACACATATACTAATTTGTGCATTCTTGATAAATTGAACATTTTATAATTTTAGAATTTCTTTCATAATCTCAGTTAATATCATTTAGTATGCCATCCCCTTTTCTGCACATATTCTTTGTTTAGCTTGGCATGTGCATGTTGCATATTCTTTCATCCTATAACTTCCATCTTGCTTATGTCTTCATGGGTAAAGTGTGTCTATTGTAAATAATGTACAATAGACTCTCTCTTTGTCTCACAGTACCCAGAATTTTCTTTGCTTAGATTTTTGGTCTATTTATACTTTTTATTCTGATACAGTTGGATATAAATATTACACTCTGGTGTTTGTGTGGTATTTGTCTTGTTTCTTTCAATGTCTCTATGACCCTATTTTCACACACTCTAGAACTGAATAGGGAATATCTTTCATATTATTTTCTTATCTATTCACAACCAGATGATGGGATGAGAATGGACATACCCTGGCCACTTGCCACTTCACATAAACTCAAGATGCATGTGCTACTTTGTGCATCTGGCTTTACGTGGGTACTGTAGAATTGAACCTAGGCCATTAGGCTTTGCAAGCAAATGCCTTTAATGGCTAAACCATCTCTCTAGCCCTCTTTGTGTTGTTTTAATAGCTTCTCTAGCATATAATAACCCTTTACTTATCTCTCCTACTTTCTTTTTAAAGTTTTATTATTTATTTATTTATTTGAGAGAGAACAGAGAGAGGCAGACAGAGAGACAGATGATGAGCACACTAGGGCCTCTAGTCACTGCAAATGAACACCTGACACATGCCACCTTGTGCATCTGGCTTTACGTGGGTACTGGGGAATAGATTCTGGGTCCTTTGGCTTTGCTGGCAAGTGCCTTAACTGACAAACCATCTATCTGTCCAGTCCCTCTCCTACTTGTAATACATATTTTATTATTTCTCAAACAAGGTAAAACATTTATAGAATAATTATTTTAACTATATTACTTGAAAACTTTGTGATTATTGTCTCACGTATATCATTATACATGTACTATCAGTCCCTTTGTTCACATGTTATTTTTATTACAGTAGTCATTAGTCATTGATGTGATTTCTACATACATGCGTACATGATTTGTGAAATGAAGACCTTTATATTTTCCAACTTATATACTTATTTTTTTTCATTTTTTCCTACCGAATTGAATTTTTAAATATCAGTTTCTTTTGGTTTGAAAAGTTCTGTGCATTTCTCATAATTCATATTTGCTGGAAAAATTCTTTTTTTACTGAAAATGTATTTATTTTCCCTTTATCTTTAAAGATTCGTTTTTGCTAAATATGTAATGAAAATCTGACAGATTCTGATTTTCTTTGAGCACCTTAAAGATGAGATTTTCCCTTGTCTTCTGTTATTCATTATTTTAATGAGAAGTTATCCTGTTCTCTTATTGATGTTATATTGGATTATATGTCATATTTCTCTTTGTCTAGATGCTGTCAGGACTTTACTCTGTGTTTTAGCAATTTGACTATGGCATTGGATGTGAGTTTGCTGTCATTGTTTGTTATATTAATCTTTTTGGTATTCTCTGAGAGTCTTCTATACATAAAATAATACCAAAAGTTTTGAAGAAAAAATGTTGGCTTATAGTCCCCATACACATTTCTGATACCCAATTCTGTCTCTTCTCCTGAGACTGTATTTTATACATATGCTAGATGGTTTGCTATTGTCCCAGAGATATTGGACAATGTTCCAAATTTTCAGTCTTACTGCATTTTGTTGTTTGTTTTGATGCTTCCTATTAGACTGTATTCAAGTCATAAATCCTTTCTCGTCTATAATCAGTCATGTGATTAATACATCAAAGGAACTCATTATGATATCTTACAATTCATTTCTATATTTTCTAGTTTTTCCTGTTCATATATTTCTTCTCAGTGCTGAAATTATCCATTCCATCTTGCATATTATTCACTTTTCAACCAAAATTTTTGGGAAAAAATCATACAATTTAATATTTAAAATTTTCTATTTGTTAATTCCTTGATTTAGACCATATTTGGGACTATTTCTAGCTACTATTTTTTTGAGAATGTATTATATTTTCTTCTCATTTGGGCTTGTTATTGTTGTTTATCTGAATTCTGTTTTAATATATCATTATATGTGAAAAAGCAGAAAAAGAAAAATTATGGCAATATACCATAATGGGAATATCATTTTTCTATTATGCTTCTGGTGCTTGGTTTGGGATTGACCTAGTATTTGATGGAGAATCAGAACTTTGTGGCACTATTTACATTCAGTTTACTACAGGCTTCAGGTTCCTTAAAAACAGATAACAAAATTTTTTCCAGCAGGACTTTAGACCAGACTTTCCTTCATTATTATCTCCTTCTCCATCAGTACAAAGACACTGGGGAGTATTTGTAGTGCTAGAAACAATTAATGCCTGTGAGTTTTCACTGTTATTTTCCCTACTATTTATGTACTGGGTACCTAGGATTGGAGAGGGTGGATCATAACTTTCCTTCCCATTCTCCAATTTAGATAAGCACTTTTTCCTACTTATTGAAAAACCTAGAATGTGGAAGCATTCTGACTCCTATTTTCTGAGCTTCTTTTTTCATTATTCTTCAACATGTGTTTTGGTGCTATTATTGTAGAAAAATTACTATAATGTCAAGCTATTACACAATATCCCAAAATTCTGTGCATTTTTAACTAAATAATAACTATTTATTTGGCTGCTTAAACCCAGCTCCCAATTTGGTTGTCAGAGTTTCCTTATGGTATATTTAAATAAAATCTCATTGATAATATAAGGGCCTGTGGCTTAGCAGATGAAGAATTTGGGAATAGGATAAGGTAAAAGTTTGCTTTTGTTTACTCATATTTAACTGCTAAACAGAGATATGTTCTACTCTGAAACTTTGTTGAACCTGGAGTAATAACCCACAGAGCCAAGACAGTAAAGCTGTGGAAAATGTTATCGCTTAAAGTAGAATGGTAAGCTTTGATTTAATATAAATGTGTTCATATTTTACTTCATGTAAGAATCTTCAGCAGAGTAGAAATTCACACATTTTTCTTCAGCTTTTGCCAACTGTAGCTTTGGAAAGAATAGTATAATATTAAAATACTATGTGAGTAAAAGTCACTGTTAAAATAGTTTTCCGATCTGTCTTCTCTACCATATTTAGCATTATGACCTTGTTGAACTTGGAAGGCATTTTTTTACAAAAATGTTTAATAAGGTGTTATATTAAAGTATAATATCAAATGAGAGAAAACTTAAAAAAATATAGTACTGACAGATTTCTCTAACCATTTATTGTTAGCATGAGTACTTTTAGGAGTAATATTTCATATTAGTATTTTGTGGACTATAATTTGCTGTCTAATTTGAAGATAAGGAATTATTAATCATTGACTTAATTGGGTACATTTGAATATATGTTACATGTCATAAAATATATAGGTGTCATTTATATCCTATGCACTCCTCTGGTAAACCTAGGAAAACTGTTCTCTAGAAGAATTAAATAAGGTGAATTTGTTCCACAGCTATTTCCTCCTTGCATCTCATTGTATTTCATCATGTAAAAAGTGATGCGATTATGGGCTTTAGTCAAAATGTTATTTTACTCAAGATTCATTCTCAGGAAGGTTGAAAAATTTGAATTTCATATGATAGCATTCTTTATGTGCTTCAGTAACTCTTTTTATATAAGATACAATTTTGTTGGAGTGATCCACAGATCTCTACAGAACCTAGGGAACCTTGACTGTTAGTGGAAAGCTTTAATGAAGGTTTTCTATGCCTCATTAATAGGGGGCTATGTATATTTCCTAGAAAGTCTATTAGTGTTGTGGTAATCTATCCCTTCTAGAAAACTGACACTGTAAAGAGTTTGCCTTTATATTACATTATGAAATCTGAATTTTAAAAAGAAGTAAATATCATTCCTGCTAAGAGAAAATGTGATAGACAGAACATAGGTTGTGACCTCAGACTGCAGCACTCCCTAGTTCTGTGGCACTGAGAAAACTACTTAGTCTTTTTAAAATTTTAATTGACATATATTATCTGTATTTATAGGTAAGATTTTATAATTCAATACATATATGCAATGTATAATGATTAAAATAAGATAATTCACATTTCTGTTTAAAGTATTATCCTATGTTGGGAAAGTTATTTAGTTACTTTGAGGTATATAATAATTCTTGCAAACTATAGCAACCTTGCTGTGAGCTTTAGAACTACTTCTCCATGTTCAAACTGTATTTTGGTATTTTCATCCTCCCTCTTCATCTCCTGTTCTCCTTTCCCCCCCTAGACTCCAGTGACCTTTGTTTTGCTTTCTACTTCTCTAAAATTGTTTTTCTTAGTTTGCACAAATGAATGAGAAAACATATAATTACCTTTTTGTGCCTGACTTATTTCTCTCAACATAATGTCTTCCAATTCCATCCATTTTGCCAAAAACTACAAAATCAACCCTTTTGTGGTTGAATATTCAATTGTATATATTCCATTTTTATGTATCCATCAGTTGCTTCCATAACTTGACTATTGTGACTACTGCCGCATTGAACTTTTCTCCTTGGTAGGTTTATTTAATTTCCTTACAATATATGCACAGTAGTGGGACATCAAAATCATATGGTAGTTCTATTTTAATTATTTAGGAACATAAATACTGTTTTCCAAGTAGCTGTACTAATTTACATTACCACTAATAGTATGTAAGAATTCCCTTTTCTCCACATCCTGATAAACACAGGAGAAAAGCCCAAGTTGCATAGTCTTTCTGAGGATAACTTCAATATCTGTAAAACTTGAGTTATCTCCTCTCTACTTCCTAAGCAAGCTGCTTAATCTCCCTAAGCCTCAGTTTTATCATCTAAAATGCAAGGATAATAATAGTACCTACCTCAATAATAGGGTAAGGTTAATGGATGCAATGAAAGACCAATATTTGACATAGAAAAAGTGAATTGTATGTATTGGTTATTATATTTTTCATTCCTGACAGCCTTGTCTAGGGCCAGCTAAGAAAGTAGGAGACCATAGGAGGTCCAACTTGAGTGTGTATTACCTGGCATGTAATACACACAATTCATGCTAAGATTTTGAAGTTCATTAATCATTTATGACTCACAATCACCTTTGGAGGTAGACACTATAGTTATTTTCATCTTACAGTAAAGAAAATTGAGGAAAAGAGAGATTAGATAGCTTTCTGTGGTCCCACCTATTTCCTAACTGCAAATTCCATATGTCTAAACACTTTGCCAGCTTCTGTGTTAAGTAGCAAGCTTGACGTTGGACTATATCATTCCTATGCATTGTGACTTTTGAAATTGGATGGAGCAACTAACTTTGAGCACATAGTTTTGTGGTCACGTGATAAACTTCCATAGTTATTGTCTTCCTGATTAGTAGTAGACTAATTAAATTCAAAGAAGTTTCATGTCCATAGGCCTTTGGGCATCATCTAGTTTATGCTTGCCATTTTAATAACATGGGACTCAATCCCAGTTGATAAACCAAAGTATCCTAAAAATCCCCAGACTATGTAAAAGGAGAACGGAGACTCAAATCCAGGAACTTATTTTCTTCATTCCACCAAGCCAGTAAAGGGGAAATTATAATCCACCTTGAATCCAATCCAAGTAAATACTATTTCTTAATTCTCCCATGAAAACCCATAATAAATTTTGTCTTATCATAAAAAGTAGGCCTTAATTTTGCCAATGTAAAGTCATGATTTGTCCATTACCATTATTATATTATATCATTTTATTATTGTATTAATATTTTTCCATGAGGTTTGGGAGAAGTCAAGCTTTCCGAGCATGAAATACATGCCAAATACTCTAAGTTAGGAAAGATGCCATTATATATCAATATTGTTTGCCCTAAATGGAATTTATCTACTAAAATTGTGTATACCATCTGCAGATGGCTTCCTGAAGAGCTGAAGACTTAAAATTCATAATGTGTGGTGCTGGCAGTCTTAATGCTGAGAAATTTCATAGCACTGCTTAGGAACAGTAAGGTTCAGCTTTTCATTCAGTGGGATATAGAGAAACTGTTCTTAGCTTGTTTTGACTTCTTATGCTCTGCTTGTTAGCTTCAGGCAGTTGTAACCCGGCGTATATAACCATATCATGGGTGTTGCATATCTATTCCTGGGGATATGAAAGCAAATGTCTATGCACCCCAGAGAGAACATTAGTGACAGATTAAAGAAATGAATCCAATCAAATCTAGCTTGATGAATGCAAATTAAATTGGAGTTTCTTGTAGTAGCATGAGTAACTTACAACTACACCATGAAAGTTTCTGCAGCCACGGTGACCTCTTATATAGCCTCAGGAAGGGGTGGTGCCTTGTACTCAATACTATGCCCTTAAGCTTCCTTGTGAGCAATCTAGTGCATGGCCTTGTGAGCATCCCTGCTCTCATCTTATGAGGGTCTCCAATGGGCAATAATAGCTGCTCTGATTTCAAGGTGGCATTGACCAAGTTGTGCCTGGAGAACTGAGTTCAACAACAATGAACATTATTTGTTGTGGCATGTTGCTTTTTTTGTGAGCAGTGACACAAGTTATATATCATATCCCTTGGGCGTGTTGGTATAGTATTATTTGTATGCTTAATAAAGTCCTCTGAATTCAAGAAATTATAAAATTACAGAGAAATAGGGGTAGAGAGATGGTTCAGAAGTTAAGGCTCTTGCCTGCAAAGCCTAACAACCCAGGTTCGATTCACCAGTACCCACATAAAGCTGGATGCACAAAATGGCACATGCATCTAGCGTTCATTTGCATTGGCTAGAGGCACTGGTGCACTACATTTTCTCTCTCTCCCTCCTTGAAAATACATAAATAATTAAAAAAAATTAGAGATAATATAATGAGTTAAAGATTTATATAACTGCTACAACCCAACAAAATCTCACCACTTATTTCCATATAGATATGATAAGTAGAAACACAGTTTGGACTAGATCATCTCTGAGGTGCTTTCCAGATCAAGATAAGAAATTAAAAAAAAACACACATTAGAAGACACATCAAACTATGACAAAATAGATCAATTGAAGCAAACCATGAAGGGCAGGGCAAATGAACCTCAATTTTAAAAAAATTAATTAAAAGTTTTAATATTATCTTATTCCTTAAAAAGTTGTATAAATAATACAATAAGTTCCTATATACCTTTAACTCACTCAGTTTTCTTTAAAGTTAATATATTTTATAGCGCACTACATTTGTCAATACTAAGTTATGAACATTACTGTGTAAGCCATAATTTTTCCCAGATTTTACCAAATTTCTACTAATTGCCCTGGTCATTTTCAGGATTCAATCCAAAATGGTTCATTCTATTTAGTCATCATGTCTTCTTAGCTCCTCTGCTCTCTGCAGTTCTTTGCATTTTAGTGATTTTTTTTTTTAACTCACACTATTTTAACAGTCAATCTCTATGGGTCATGTGTCCCAAAGATAAGATCACTGACTTCCAGCAACTCACCTCATTCAAAAATTCAGACTAGAATTTTTAAGAGTCATACATAAAAACTTCTGTCCTAAAATGATCATATGACCAATTACCAACTCTAAACCCTAGAAATACTTCAATAATTCCTCTCTTTTCAGCTGTTACTGACACTGTCAGAGGATACTTTCTCTTGTTTAGCTTTCTACACATACCCAGCTTTGGGTAAACAGGTTTCTCTGGTAGTTTTTGTGTAGGTTCTTTGATGACATGATCCAATCATACAGTAAATTCCAGAATCCCTTCTACAACATCCAGTAAGCACTAAAACAGGTCTTTTTGTCCAACACTACCACTACTACCTTTCTGGGAACACTTCCAGTGGCAGTACATGGATTACATCCCAAGATATGTCTATGTCATCTGCTTCTGGACTGTTAGAAATGGCTATATCAAAATGAACCCAAATTTGGTCCCTTGCAGGTTCTTTCATTGGCCACATTTATGTCCTGCATAGAATCAAGATAGTAGATGGCAAATAATCTCAACATACAGTCTCAGCCCAGTTGTAAGGAGAGATTCAGACACACTCAGGAGGTGCTAGCTTTGGAGGATTGCTTGCTAAGTATCCCATTTACAGTATATGATTTCACCTCATTGGGCCTTAATTGCCTTCACTTGTTAAAAAAAAAAAAAAAAACTCACCACCACATTTATAGAATTATTCTGAGAAATAAATGAAATAACACTTATGGAATTACCTACCTCATTAACAAGTGTAGAGCAGACTGTCCATAGGAATGAATATTCAGAGGCATTGTCCCCCTGCCACACACATTGACTGACTGCTGCTCTCATAACTCATAACCCACAACCCCATGGTGAATAGTAACAATTCCACTGAGGAGGGCCCTCAGTGGAATGAGGGAAAGGAGGAAGAAATGGTAGCAATACATGATGTGTGCATACAAAGTTTCTACATAATAAAAAAAGATATTTACCTTGTAGACAACTAGTGACTATCCATGTGAAATATACGTTTCACACTGCATTATATCATTCTTCTGCTTGACAACAGTGGATTCTTTTTTCCTTTTCAATGAATTCTCTAGAGATTATGTGTAGTTTTGCTATTGACCTTTCCCCCTTGAAGTTTAATTAAACTGTTACTGAGCAGAACTGAAGTGTTAAATAAACTGAAAGAACTAGTTGCTCACATTCCCGAATATATGGCTACCTGGTGAGATTAGCCATGACAGTTGATGAGAGTGTTTGACAAGGATTAGGGTACACCCCTTTCTTATCAACAAAATGTAGAAATTGGGGCCTGGATTGGGGCATTGATCTAAATTTCCATGGCAGCACCAGGACAAACCATCTACCTGTGAATAACTTATTTCCAGTCTGTACAAGATGATAGGAATCACTGCAATGGGTATTAAGAAAGAAGAAAAATACTTAAGGAAAACAGAAGTCTTCCTACTTCTGGGGAAACTTAAAGAACTTTCTCTAAATTTAGTGGTATCTTTAGCTTCCCTGAGTATCTACTAGGGGAATGTTAATTTTTAATGATAAGAACAGAAAAAATAAGGAAAAGATAATAGGAAGGGATCAGAAAAAATGCATAAATACATAGTTCATCTGAGTAAATATCTAATGGATTTTGCTTTCTGTGTCTAGCAGGATACTCAGTCTCTGTTACTATACTAGATTCATGTGTCATTAGCTGTGTGACCTTAAGTAAAGTTTTTAATCTCACTGTGTCTCATTTTCTTCCTCCATGGCATGGGGATAATAATAGTTTCTATTTCACAATGTTGTTATGAGACTTGAGTATGTACTTATAGCAGTTCTTGGCTCAATGAATATATCAATTGGTATCTTTTAACTTTTGACATTATTATTATTATGCCTGCTAGTTGTTGTTGACTCTGGAATAGATACTACTTTTCAATTTTTTAAACTGTGTAGAGAAACTATAGACAAGATGAAAAAGGTTATATTTTCCATTTTTTAATTTTGTTTGTGTTAGAAAAGAGCCTTGGAAATGTCAGCACTAGAGAGGTTTTTATAGGTATTATCATTTTCAATTTCAATGCAACCCTTAGGAAAATGGAAACAGTGGATCTAGTTGAGTCATAGGATCTAAGTAAAGCCATGTCGTTGTTTAAACTCTCATCAAGATACAGGAACAGGTGGACATCTGTAAAATGTTTTGTGATCACAAGTGAATTAGTTTACCTCCAAAACAGCCACCACTTTTATGACTTCTATGCATCTCTGAAAAACAATCTCAGGCCTGTGACATTTCATGGACCAATTTTCTTTGTGGACTCTACTCATTTCACCTCTCCTCTGTCTATTGATTGGTTAAGTTTCTAGTCCAAGCAGGATAATTACTGGATTTCATGTTTGGATTAGATGTTTCAGTGCTTACATTTCATGGGATATTATTTCAGTAGATGCTGGGCAACATGCTGTATGCCATCAAAATTACTGCTTTGGCTCGCATTGTGTATTGATTTTTATTTTTTGAATGCCAACAAAACTGTCAGTCATCACTCAGTGGATCACAGTTTCCGTGGCAGCCTAATAGAGATGAAAGAGAGTGAGAGGAGGGGTCAGAAACCTTGGTTTGAAATTATTGGCATCCTCTATGGACCCTTACTCCTTTATTTCAATGTTCTTGTCCTTGTGTTTCAGTGACTCTGATTTTTTTTTTAATTGCAAGCCACCTCACTTTCTCTTTGGAGGTAATTCTATACAGATTAATAAATTAATTAATTGCATGGTGTTAAACAAGTTGATGAGAATGTTTTCTGGTTTGTATAATGGAGCCTGTCAATATCTACTCTGGCTCTCTCACCTGTTCTCATGCACCTCATATAAGACAAGTTTCTTAAGAGCTTTGTCAATCCTGAAAGTGTTGTGTAGTTCCAAAGAATTATTTTCAATATTAGAAAATAGCTAAAATATGGACAAGTATAATGTTAACATGATTCAACTTTCACCTTCCCTCTTATAAAGAGGTAGTCCCCTGCTATAGAGTTTAATGCTGGAGTATTACTTCTGCCCCCTCGTAATAAAAACCTGGCACAGGTCCTGTATGCTCCAATATGTACTATCCATGTATGTACTTCTTTTGAAATGACATGTATTTCATTCCCTTGTTTCATATGCCTCCTGTCTGCTTTCCAAAGAAATAGTTAGCAAATTAATTCATTCATGATGACATCAGTTCCTTGCTCTATTTAAATGTGGGAACACAAAGAGGAGGTCTTGCTCCTTCCCTTAGGACACTGCTTGATGGGAATGGCAGAGAAATAGGAAGAAATTTATCTAATAGGTATCATGAATGTAAATCATATGTACAGTGGGCTGTTGGAACCACAAAGGCTAAACTGACTACATGTGAGAGAATGTTTCCCAGAGACATAATACATGAAAACAATTGTGAGGACTTTCTGGGTGGGAGGGAATAGAATTCTAGGTGGTAGTAGCCAAAGAAAAGAAGAAATATGCTTTGGGGAAAAGAAGCATTTTGGTATATCTGACAAATAGTGTATCAGAGAAAGAAAAGCAAGATATAAGTGTGACAAGAAATCTGAGACCAGATAATGAAGGGCTTGTATGTGATGGAGAAGCAATCACAACTTGTTAATAGGGCATAACATAATTAGAGTTAAAGGTCAGATTTTAGCACTGAGTAGTTTGATTGTAGGAAAAGAAAGCACTTTGGAGGCTGTGGTAAAATTCAGGCAAGGATAAGAAATATCTTCACAATAGGAAATTTGAAAACATATTAAGAAGTAGGATATGCACTATTAAGTTATCCTTTGGCTACAGTATAGGAATAAAGGGAATGTTTCAGGAGTATTCAATTTTTTTTTTGGGGGGGGGGGCTTGGTTGAACTTACGAATGCATCATGAAAAGAGTAAGATACAAGAGACAATCCTCAGTGTGTTGAGATGAGTTCAGGTTTGTATTTTTTCAGTTTAAGTTCCTATGGGATATCTGGGCAAAACTATTCAAAACTTAGTCATATATGGAAGGAAAGATAGTGGATAGATGAATGGATGGAGATATATATATATATATAGAGAGAGAGAGAGAGATAATATATGGTAGATAGAAAGAATCTGGGGTCTGTTGATAATACCACCCTGATAGAGAGCCCTGTGCATTCTCCTCAGGCCCAGTGACCAAGAAGAGTTATCAAGTTAGTGATAAATCAAAGCCCAAGGCAAGGAACCAACAATACAAGTGGACTGGGAGTATAGGGAATTGGAATCCTCATCTGAACTTTAATACCATGCTAAGAGATGAAAATAAAAGCTTACCTGGACTAGTGAAATCCATGGTGTGCTCGCAGACAAAGGTTGCAAAATTACAGCGATCAATGACTAGTCTGTTCATGTGGGATTTTTGCACAAAATGACTCTTCTGCTGAAGCCAAGTCCATCGTCAAGTGTATGGAGCATGAAAAGAAACAAAGCACATTTTGAGTTATCAGTGATGCCTCCCTGCCTCCAAAATAAATAAAACAGAGTATTATTATAGAAATAAAGTAAAGGGACTCAAACATAAGCAGCTGGGTGTGGTCATGAATGCCTGCAATCCCAGTACTCTGGAGACTGAAGCCTCAAGATCATAATAGCCAGACCAGACTATTAGTGGAAAAACCTTTCTCAAAAAGAGGTTAAATAGGATAAAGGAAGGAACAAAATCTATAAGGTATGAATAGGATATAGTGGAATAAAAAGAAAAAAAAAGACTTATTAGTAAAGACAAAATAGAAATTGTAAGACATATGTATGAATATGGTTTATGCCATATGCAAAATATTAACATATAGCATACAAACTGATGTGCATATTCCAATGAAAAAAAAATCAAACAATAGACTAGATATCCCTCATGAGGGAGATCAGTGAAGAATCCAGGTTTTAAAAAAATGAAGAGATGGAACAAGAACTGACAAGTATGGTATCATAATAGACAGAAGGAAGTTTAAAGTATATGTAATAAAAATTTCAAAAGAGAGGAAGGAGTTTTTTTTTTTTAAGCCAGTAGGGAAGAAATGATGGCTAAATTTCCAAAAATAAAGAAAACCACTTTGAATAATCAAAGGCCTATAACCAAATAGGAATGCAATAAGGACATTTTACATATATGTACTGTATATTCAAATACCAACCAAATCCTAGTTGCCCCATTCCAATAGGAATATTTAAAGGTACATAGAGGAATTATTCTGGATATGTAATAGTGAATGGTAAATATAAAGCAAGGAAGTAGAGAATGTTGGTCACAATATTTTTTCTTTTCAAGAACCCTGACTTTAACATATAAAGATTGGGGGCCTGGGGAGTTGGCTCATCAGTTAAAGTCACTTGCTTACAAAGCCTACTGGCCCAGATTCAATGTCCCAGTCACCCATGTTAAGACAGACAGCAAAAAGTGTATGTGTCTGGTATTCATTTTCAGGGGCAAGAGATACTGGAGCATGCATGCTTACTCATACACAAATACTCCCATATGCAAATAAATAAATGCAAATTTAAAAAACAAAGTATGAATAATAGGTAGGATCCAAATGAGCTTGCCTGACATTAATTTATGCTATAATTAGTAGTATAAAAGTAGCAAAGCAATGTTACGTGTCCACTATCACAGGAACACTTTCATAAAGCCAGGAGTATGAACTGTGGGACCAATTCTATTGGTGGCTTCTTTCATGCTATTCGTTCTTCTCAAGATACCCCAGTAGTATATCGTTACCTAAAATGTCACTACTACAGGTGCTCTCTTTTATAACATTAACTACTGGTAAATGAAGCTAATTTTGGCAGGGGATTTAAGGTTGATTATTTCCTATTAATCTGGCACTGATGAGAGCATGTGATTAACAAGTCATTTTATTGGAAAGTAGTTATCCAAGGATGAGATATAGGAAGGAGCTATTGCAAAGAAAATGAAGAACTGAGAAATCATGGTAGCTAAAGCTTTATCTGAAAGCACAGATAATGTTACAGGGCCTCATGACAACAATGGGCACCTAAGCTAAGGTGCTTTATTGACAGCATTGCCAGAGGCCTGCATAAAGTGAACCCACCGACACACAGAACTCATGCATATGTGTGCACATCTGTGTGCACCCACATGTGTGCAATGCTGTGCTGTCTTTGTTATGCATGAAATGAAATGGGTGACATTTTCCCTGAAAATACTGTTAAGTACTTTCTGCTTCAGATCAAATCACTACAATATTCTAGAAAAGTGGGTAATGTACTTTAGGGACAAAAACAGAAAACAATAAATATGGAGATTTTAATGTTTTCCATATTTTCAAATATCAATTAAATCATCTTTGTCATATAATAAAAATATTGAAAACTACATAAATTCAATACTGAGATTAATTGTCTCACACAGTTATTTCACTATACTCTTTAATTTACTTGTTAGCTTAAAATACTAACATCATAATAAGAAAAATATTTAATTATATGCATGTACAAATAGCTGGTCTCCAAGTTCACCCCAGTCATTTTAGGAGAAGAAAGACTTACTTGATGTGGCATACATGCCAATGTCATTTGAATTTTGATTGGCATCTTTCTAAAGGGATTACTGGTACTAAACCCTGCTGGGGACAGTTATAGTCAATGACTGTGTACTTGAACATCACTGTTGATATTGTGTGCTAAATGTGATCAGTGGGAAGGACAATTTGTCTATAAGCAGGAAAAAAACTCACAAATGTCAATCACAATGTCTTCATAATACAATTGACTTCTCTCAATTCACAGAATGCTTCCTGACCAAACCAACAATTAACATTTCACAGAAAAGCCCAGTACTAGACAGGGTTGCAGTATTCACTTAACTTATTGTCAGGTGATTAAGTGTAAGAAAATAAAAGACAAAGCTTATATAAGTTCTTTCAGCTGAGTGGCACTCTTGTGGCTTGGATAAGAAAAGCCTAGTCCATTTAGGTGGAAGATTGAAGTTTCCAAGTTTCTTAGCTCCTTGTCATCCTCCAAAACTCACCTTTACTGAGTTGTTTTTTTCTGATGCTAAACACATTTCTTGCCCTCTCATGCAGAGATCACTGTGCCTTCTTTTGGGCTCTAACAACTCTAATAACACACTCCATTGTTGTCACTGGGGATGATTCTTAATGGTGCTTAATATATCTGTGCTTCAATTACTTATTAACATCTTACCTCCACCTGATTTCAGGGGCATTATAGTAGCCTTAAAATTATGAGATCTGAGCCAGGCATGGTGGCACACGCCTTTAATCCCAGCGCTTGGGAGGCAGAGGTAGGAGGATCACCGTGAGTTCGAGGCCACCCTGAGACTACATAGTTAATTCCAGGTCAGCCTGGACCAGAGTGAAACCCTGCCTCAAAAAAACAAGAAAAAAAAAAAAAGATTATGAGATCTGAATACATGAATTTGAATTCTGACTTCCTGACTTCCTATCTGATCAAATTAATTATGCACTCTTTCTCTCAGTTTCCTCAAATCTAAGCTCAGAAGGTTGTTGTACAAATTAAATGAGCAAAGTATTTAGCCCCTGGGATAAAGGATACTATGGCTGTTAGAACCTTAGCATAATTCTTGTCTAGGCATTATACTTGGCAAAGATTCTCAGTAAATCTTGAAATGAATAAGTGAATGAGGACTGAAGGAGTGGCCTAAGTCAAATGTAGTTAACTTCCCTTGTGCCAGATCTTTTCTCTAAAATGAGATCCATATATGAGCATCCAAGGCCCTCTTGTGAAATCAGGTTCTTGAGGCCTTCAGTGGGTGGAAGATAAATTACTAAATACATTCAACCAGTTGATTGTGCTTTTAGCTGTTTGTCAGGAGGGAAATGTGAGAGCAAATTAGTTAAGACTGGATACTGGAGAAACCCCTAGTTTCAAAAGATAGTCATCAGCTCCCAACCATGAAAGTAAATATACTGTGTAATATTTTTCTCTCTTTTGGCTGAACTCAAGCTTCCTGTAGCTGAAAGCAGATGGCACAAAAAAGCTTACACTGTGGAAAGCCAGTTTTCCCTGTCTGAAAAGAACTGAGAGAATTAAAAGTACTTTAGCGACTTGTCTCGGCTCAGTAGTGATGGAGGTAAAGGTTTGAAAATATCCTTTGGGCCATATAGGATTCTAAAGCCCTGGATTACACAGAGCAGACCACATTCTAGTATGAAACTATTTCCTGGGCTGAGAAACCCCAGAAAAAAACATTAATCAGTGGTCTATAGTAATTGTATTCTGTGAGAAAGTTAGCAATTTTTTATTTAAATATCACTCTAATAAGTTGTTATGAAAGTTATGACTAAGGATGCCTTGGTTTTATATATATAATAATTTGTCAAAGAAAGGAAGAAACAGCTCAATTGAGAACATGGTATGTTCAATTTTTGTTGGTTACCTAAGGCAAATAGACATATTCAAGAACTACTGTTGAACAACTCAAATCCAAAACCCAGTGCCAAGGAAGAAAGCCTTCTACACATATGTTGTATTGGCTGAGAATTCTTAAACCCTGGCATTCCCACTTGGCCACTTGCCAGGAAATCACCAAGGTATCACTTAGTTTGACTAGGCTTCACTTCTCTCAGCACTAAAATGACAATCATAACTCTTACTATAAAAGTTCTATCCAACACATGCTATAGCATTTAACGTGTTCTTGTCCAATTATAACCACTTATTGCATGCTAGGCCTATTTGAGTTCTTAATTGAAAGCACCATAGGGTGTTCAAAACCCACCTATGGCATCCATAGTGCTCAAGTAGGCCATCCATCTGCCCTTCATCTCTTTCTTAGATTCTAGTGAATATTTCCCTTGACAGAATTCTGGTATTGTGCCAGAAAACAAAAGCTGTTTTTTTAAACTTAGTCCTGAGAAAGTTCTGTAGTATTTTCCCATAACCTCTCTATTCCTTTTTAAAAAAAGAAAATTCTCAATAGGAAGTTAGTGACAACAATGTCATTGGTATGTGGGAAATCAACCCAGTTTTCCTTATGCTGCTCTTGAGTCCTGACCCGTATGCTAAATAATGATGCATGTTAGATATTTGCCAACACTGCTTGCCCTTCCTCAGATCATGAGTTCAGGCCATCTTCTTCCAGTAACCTATTTCCTGAAACAGCTTAGATCCAGAAAAACAAGACCGTCTGCTTTGGATACAAATTCTCCTATCATACTCCTGTCTAGTTGTTCATTTAGATTACTGAGTTTACTGGGCCAGAAATGAACCCAGTGCTACAGATATTTTGCTTCTAAATCTTGTACATTTTCAGTCTTCCATAAAGTTTTCATTGTAGAAACATGTAATTTATATTTTTAGCCACCAATCCATTCACAAAATAGTAACTGTTCCTTCAAGATATTCAAATATTGTAGAAAACACTGAATCAAACTCACTTTAGAGAACACAATGCCTTTTTGTTGGTTATGAGTATTCTATCATCACTGGAGCAATATGTGCTTAGAAATAAATTTGTTGTAAATACAGTGTTTTCCACAGGTTGGATAAGACAAAAATCAGAAAAGTGTCTACCTTGGCCTACATACTCCAAGTTCTTCCAGTATGATCTTTTGAGGGTAAAGGCCCTCACTATATCTATTAAGTTTTCTCAATAATTGTCTTTCTATCTTAATTATAGGTTATGAGCATATAAATAGTGTAGTTGTTGTGACAATTAGTCATGAGGGAAACCTACATACCCACCTGGTTGAATAAAGTTTCTGTTATGTTCATAAAAAATTTCCACAGAAGGAAAATCAGCAATTAATTATGGTATTTAACAACTCTTACTGCAATGAACATTTTCCTCCTACAAAATGTAAATCTTCACATATTGAAGCCTACACTCATTTCCGTATGTTCTCTCCTTATGATCAAGAGGAGCTTCTATCCCAGCAATCTGCTCTTCCTCTTCAGGTTTTCTTGATTAAATGACCAAGCAGAAAACCAAAGGCCTTGAACTCTCAATATTACAGCTGTCATGGGTAATTAAATAGAAAAGTTCTGAATTCATAGATATGATTAATATCATCAGGTTGTTTCATGATCTTTATGTAGATAAATTAAGCCTGACAATGACACTTTTATGCAGGCTATAGGATTTTTCTTCTTAAGGATCAGAATTAACCAGTGTTTTCTCAATTGATTTTAAATATATCAGAAGTGGCTTCAGTAAATTTTGTAGCTTAAGTATTATGAAAAAGATCTCAGACAGAGGACATAATAAAAACCAAGCCACCATCAGAGTGCATTGCAAGTGGAGTGCCCCATGGATTCTGAATGCAAATCAGGAGAAGCAATAAATTTCTTTAAAAAATGATTCTGGAAACCTTTGTTTCTGAAGTAGAACCCCCAAAAGTGATTAGGAGAAATTCTTTGCTAGCTAGTCAACTTGTGTCAGGTTACAGTAGTCACTCTTTATACCTCTGGAATTTCATTCTGACACTGACAAGATCTCCTTGTGTTTTTCTTCGTACTTGGACTTAAGTTCCAAGAGTCTGTTCTAATGGCTTTTCTCTAATCTCCTCATTTGTATTTCTACCCAGTTGTTTCTCTGGGCTTTTGGACATAATTAGATAAGCCAAAAATGCAATGTGCTATGTGCTGCTTAATCTCTTAACAGCTCCCTGTGGTGCCTTATTCAGCAAGTGGGGAGGTCCCAGTGGTCCCATTGTTCTTGACCCTACTGTATTTGAACCATCCCCTTTCCTCTCAGAGTTCATTATCAGTTCTTAAAATGTAGCTGACCATTCAGAGTTTTTTTTTTTTTTTTTTTTTTCTCCTTTTGGTTTGAATGAACTGCTAATGGAGATAGAAAGCAAACTGGTGAGTGGTTCTGATCATATTTATCTTGAAGGAAATCTGGAAATATCTCATTTTCAGAGTTTCAGACAGTCAGTTCCTTCCTCCTCAAAAGCTCCTGATTATGCTGTCTCACTCAGTTCTTTCGTATTTACTCACCACAGTCCCATCTGTTTGGGTTTCTCTCTTTCACCTAGAGATGACTCTTGAGAGCTGGTCCTCTCAGCTTCTGACAGCTCATCTGAGGCTGGCCAAAAAGACCGGCAAAGAACAATGAGCATTCTATGCTCTGATAACTCCCATAACTCTGAAAACAATCTCAAAACCTGGTTCTCAGGTGAACTTCTGAAGAGTGGAGCTGAAGGCCTTTTGCATTGTCTTTGGAATCCATGAAAAACTTTATGTTTCGGGGGAGTGGGGAGGGAAGAGAGAAACAGTAAGTATAAACTGAGAAAGATGAGGTGGTTGAAGAAGTATAGATAAACACAAAATAATCATAGACTTCCAGAGCCAAAAAGGATTTTAAGCAGCATCTCATCTAGGGTTTTCAAACATTTTAATTTTAGTTGAGGCTTTTTAAGGTTTATTTAAGTGCTATGGTTGGAAAAGTAAAGAGGGAACTTCAGTCATTTCCATGAACTTTTAGGGAAGTAAAGTATACAATTTGAACATCACCAGTATTGTTTGTTTTACTTTAAAGATAAGGTTCCTGCAACAGGAAGAATGGCATACCCAACTCACAGTTAGTTACTGCAGTTAGTGGCAGATACAGAATGAAAATATATCCCTTCTTCCTGCCAGACTACAACTCTTTGGGAATGGAAGTGGAGATGGTGCCAAGAATGCCTGTTTGCTGAACATGGTCAAGAAGTAAGCTTGGTGGGCAGTGCAGTGGAGGACAGGAGGTCTACAAAGAACAAAGGGGAGTAGACCCCCATCCCCCAGTTTAGAGGAGTTGGAAACATTGAGGTTATATAGAGAGCATTCAAACACTATGAATCTGGAGGAGATCCAGAAATTCCATAGCTGAGTTTCTGGGCATGAAACAAACCAGGAAAAAAGGGTTTTGGAAATAGGTGTCAAAAGAGAGTTATTTATTCTTCCTCCCACTAAAACACCATTCTATTGGTCTGAGGTGGCAATGGAGAAGAAAGAAAAGGTAAAACATGCTTTTCTAGGACAGGCTGCCATTCTGTCTTTCATTATGCCATTCTGAGATGTCTGGGGCTTTGGCACAGTTCCTCTTTGAGGATTTTGAAGTGATAGTCACAGTCATCTTTGACTTGCTAAGCACCTAGGAACTTGAAAAATGTTTTAGGAAAGCATGGGTTGATTAGATCATATGATTAAAATGGACCCAAGTTCAGGATGGTCATCCTTCACTTTATGTTTTGGACTAAATTTAACCTTTAGTCACAGGCCTCTGTGATCTTTCTTAGTGGAAGAGAAAGATAAAAGCATGTGACAGACAGAACACAGAAAATTGGAGACCCCTTATGCCAGTCTCATCAGTGGTATGTCAGATATATATTTTTTTCTGTCCATAAAGGTAAAAGAATGAGATGTGTGTGGGGGGGGGATATGAAAAGGCAGGTACCTTTTGGGAGCTGACAAAAAATATGTCTTGTTCTCCCAAAAGTCTCCATTTTTGTAATTATAAAGGCTACTTGGGGTAAAATTGATCAATGAGTATAAGTTACAGTTAGATAGGAGCAAGAAGTTCTTGTGTGTTATTGCACAGTAGGGTGATACATGTTATATACTATACATTTCACAAACTAGAAAGGCTACAGGAATATTTTCATAATGAATGGAATATATTAACTTGATGTAACAATGTACAACATACACATATATTGAATTTTTTTTTTTTTTGGTTTTTCGAGGTAGGGTTTCACTCTAGTCCAGGCTGACCTGGAATTCACTCTGTCTTCTCAGGGTGGCCTTGAACTCACAGTGATCCTCCTACCTCTGCCTCCCGAGTGCTGGGATTAAAGGCATGCACCACCATGCCCAGCTCCTGAAACATTTTGATATCCCACTAATCTGTGTAATTTTATGTTTTATGCATCAGAAAAAATAAAGTTTAATTAAAAATAATTGAGGAGAGCGAGATTAGAGCAAGAAAGGGTCACCTGTAGAAACAAGTTGTCCATCTTGGCCTAGTGGGCACACAAGCTCCCTGTGTAGTGTTTAATTCTCTACAAAGTGCAATGGGTGATATATAGGAGTTAAAAGTGAGCAGCCATGCTTCCATGTTGTTGCTTTCAACTTTCTCATACATTCTTCCTCCTGATTATATATCTGAAAGCCTTCCATGGGAATGTTTTCCTCCAATATCCACCACAGAATGACCAATAATTTGACAGGCATCCTTAAGATGCTTTAGGGAAAGTACTTGCGCAGATGGTGAGAGAACTAGAGAATGGAAGACAAAGAACATGAGAACGCTCTCCTTCTTTCCTCAACATCCCTAATTCTTTTAAAGTCTGTCCCTTTCTTGAATCAAATCTTTGCCCTTCTTTAGTTTTTTTTTTCCATATTCTGGATCAGATTTCCAAAATGAGTTGGAAAACAAGGACCCTTGGTAGAAGGCCCACGTGAACATGGGCTCACTTGAATATCTGACCCTGGTCAAAGCTTCTTGTGACCCTTATTTCAATGAGATTGAATCTTTTCATGGTTCCCAGAAATTAACCAATTGCACATTGTGAGCTGGGAAACATCTCCTTCCTCAGAATCACTATACATCAGTCATTCATCAGTTACTGTCGGTGGATTTTGACTAAAGCATAGACTGTATGAGAAGTTCTATACGAAATGATGGGACTGTAGTGATGAACAAGGCCAGTTAAATTGTCACAGTATTCCAGACAAACAAAGCAGGAGTTTTCACCCCCATTAATCTGAGTTGTCCTTTTCTTTTGGGAAAGCTGATTTCAGAACTCTTTGCATCATTCTGGAAACCTCCACCCCAGCCTTGCAGACAGGCATCCATACTTCTGATGAAGCAGTTCAAGACTGGGAAGAAGGGACAGAGGAGGCAGCAGTGGCATCTCTGTGAAGGGAAGACATGGGAAGTCTCAGGTGGTTCCGCTCTACTGGGCTAACAAGCCCACGAGTTTCTTTGTTGCTGAGACTGAAATTGTTGGGAGGTCAGGCAGGTGGAGAGGACCAGCGCATTGGGAATAGGCTGCACATTTGATTTCGCATCTACATCAGTTCTGAAAGAATTAGAAAAGAAGGTCGAGGGACCCATTAAAGAAAGCTTTCCAGCATAGTGGCAGCTCAGGGTAGAACAGCCTCAAATTTTGGCCTCAGAAATCAGGTGAAATGGTGCAACACTTTTGTCCTAAGGTAGGGAGGTAGGTGGGCAGTTCTGTTTCCTGCATTTACTAGAAAGAACTTGTGAATACCAAGCCAGCTAAAAGCTTGGTTCATTCCTGACTTGGAAGAGAAGGCGCTTTCCTGTTTGAAGATTAGGTAAAAGAAATAAAAACATTGGAAATGGGCTAGAGCTAAAAGAGATTGGACTATGTATTTGCCAAATACTGCCTATGGCAAACTCCTCAAGTTGGTTGTGTGGATTCCCAAACCCAACCCGCTAGAGATGAGGGGGCCTAGAGAGAAAAGGGGGGTTGGATCACACAAATTGTCATGATATGAAAAGTCAGCAAAAACCACTGGGTGGCAGCGTGGTGTTCAGCTCTGCAGTGCCTGCCACTGCTGCTATACTGGGGGCTGAGCCTGACTATCGCCTCTTCTTCTGAGTGGCTACAAGTGTCGCCATGCAAAATACCTCAGCGGGTGGGGGCTTTATCTCACTCAGCCTGGGGCAGGGGTCTGGCGAACTTCCAAGGGCTCCAGCCCAGGCTTCCTCTGGCCAGCTAAGAGTCAAACACTCTGGGAATAGCCCATCCCGCTCCTCCCCTTCCCAAAAGCCAAGCAAAACCCAGCTCCTTGAATTCAACTACCTCATCACAGGGCTCTTCCTCCATCACTGTTCACTCCCAAAGCTCTGTGCAGAGGGGAAGCTAGGGCCCCGGCTTTGGGCACAGGGGCAGTACCTTAAGCCCCTACAGGTGTTAGGCGGAGCGACCGGCAGGGGGACTTGGGGGGTGGGGCGGGTGGGGGCGGCCCGCCTGAGACAACCAGTAGCTGGGCTCCCGGAGGGTGGGGACTGTGGAGGGAGGGGGCCGCCCAGAGGCTGTCGCGCTCTTCGGGAGGGTGCCTGCGGAGATTGAATTCCTGTGCTGCGACTGTGCCGCACCCAGAGCAGCAGCAACAGCGAGGATGCGAGGCCATTACCTGTTTGATCCCTGCCGGAAAGCTGGCACGGGCCAACTTTTGCTGATCATCAGGCCAAGAAGTTGCAAGGACTAGTGGAAGAGGACTTGGAGGGGGCCAGGGCGCGCTCCCCCGCGCGCTGCCTCCTCCCTCCTCCCGCCTGCGCCCTCGGCCTCTCGCCCGCCCGCGCTCTCCCTCCTCCCGCCTCCCTCCTCTGGCCCCCTCCGCTCCGCACAGGGTGGGGGGTGCCACGAAACTCCGACCTGAGCCGCTTGGACTTGCACAGTGTCCTCGAGGCTCAGGGGCCGAGCGCACGCAATCGCGCAGCACCGTCTCCTCTGCCAGCCAGTCTGTGTCGACTGCGATCCCGGCCCGGGGCTGTGGCGTCGGCTGGGACCCAGACTGCCAGCAGCCCGCGCGGGAGCAGGACCACCGCCAGAGGAGCTCAGAGGCTATGCTGAGCCCCTTCCTCGGCTGAAACCCGAGTGCTCAGAAGCCCGGGCAAAGCGCAAGCTAAGGAGAGCCCAGGCGGTGAAGGCGCCAGCCAGCGGAGGCACAGCAGAGGAGCAGGAGGCGATCCCAGCCAGGGGCCCCAAAAGAAGTGGTGGTGGTGGGCGTCGTGGCCATGGCGGCGGCTATCGCCAGCTCGCTCATCCGTCAGAAGAGACAAGCCCGCGAGCGCGAGAAATCCAATGCCTGCAAGTGTGTCAGCAGCCCTAGCAAAGGCAAGACCAGCTGCGACAAAAACAAGTTAAACGTCTTTTCCCGGGTCAAACTCTTTGGCTCCAAGAAGAGGCGCAGAAGGAGACCAGGTTGGAAGAGGCTTTTGCCTTTTGACATTTTCCCCCTTAGATTTGAGGACGGTGGAGGGGGTTGAGGGTGGGCATGTAAGGTGAGTTTGAAGCCCAGCTTGTGCAGATGAGGCCGCCTAGCCAGTGTGCGTGCGTGGGAAGGCGATGGCTTTCTTACCTCAGTCACTGTAATGGGCTTGCTGCAGTGCAACTGCCCTGGGACAGGCGCAGAGCCCCAGAGCATATCCTGTTCTGGAGTATCCCCTGAGCTTCACACATGGTGGTGTGTGTGTGTGTGTGTGTGTGTGTGTGTGTGTGTGTGTGTGCGCTCCGCAGGCTCTGGGAAGGCGTGACCCAGACACGCCGTCATGTGTGTAGCGTGGAAATTGCCTGAGGGGAGCTAAAGGGACATCATTGCCTTCCCCTCCTAGAAAACCCTTCCTCTCCTTGCCTGCCAAGACCCTTCCCATCCAGCTTCCACCCACCAAGGAAAGGAAGTGTGGGCTTTCTACTGTCTAGGCATTCCGTTTCTTTGATTACTTTGAAGCCTTTTTTGGGACAGACGACTTGTGGTGCAGCTTTGAAATGTTTGCTGTGGGGCTAGGATATCTAGAGCCTTGCGGCAAAGAGCTTAGGGATTTGGTTAGGATAGTAAAACTATGGTTACTTGGCACTTAAACTCCTCACCAGATTGTGAGTCCTTTCCCATTTCAGTGATGAAGAGTGGCATGATATTCCAGTGGCTGGAGAGATTCAGACAGGGATAGGTGTCAGGTTGCGTCAAGGCGGACCTTCAGGGCAACATGCAGGTTATTTGCCATTCTTAACTCAATGATTCTTTCCTACAATTTTCTTACCTTGTGCTGGATAAATATGACAGCAAACCAGACTTGCTTATTGATCTCTTAGTTTTCTATGGTTTCTACACAACCTGGAATATAAATGAGATACACGTTTTCTATTTGCATAAAGTTTGTTATTCATTAGCTGTGAATTAGGCTTGTTTTAGAAATGCTTAAGCAGTTGCAAAGAGTGATTATGGGGTTCCAATAAATCTTATTTCAACGCAGATGTCTGTATTCAATAAAAACAAATTTTGGATATCATAGTTGTTACAGGTAAATTAGATGCCTGGTTAATCTATGGTGATTAAAAATTGAAGATCATTTTAATTAAAAATCTATGTTGGGTTATCATATTTTTTCTATTAAATTTGAAAAACGTATAGATTAAAATCTGTTCTTTCCACATCCATTTTGCTTAAGAATAATTAACAAATAGGATCTGATCATGATTGTTTTTTCTACCGCCTCCCAAGTTTGTATGAAAGCCTATTTTGTAGATAGTTTCTTCCATGAGATTCTGGTTTATTTGTGCACCCTCAACCTTCTGAAAATGAGTGGGCAATTTACACAAATTATGCTAATTCTTAAGGAAATCTTTGCTGGTGGGGTTTTTTTTTTTTTGGACACCTGCTTGGCAAACAACTCTTACTTGTCTTTGTGTTTTTCCTTCTTCCACATGAAAAGTAGCACATTGTTAGAGAAGGCAAGATATACCAAATTCCAACCCATAAAGAATGTTCAATGAGGCAGAGCGCCACTCTGAAAGCCAGAATTCAAGCTATCAGACACAGTGGACTTTGTCAGATGCTTTTGGTTTTACCTATGTTGCAAAACAGAAATTGAATTTTTCTTCATACGTTACAAGGTTTATTCAGAAACTTAAGTGTTTTCTTTCTTCTAGAGGACTCTTTAAAAGTATAGGTTGTTTTTTTTCCACTAAAACTTATCGATTTTTTTTTTTTTTTGGTTTTGCGAGGTAGGGTCTCACTCTGGTCCAGGCTGACCTGGAATTAACTATGTAGTCTCAGGGTGGCCTCGAACTCTCGGCGATCCTCCTACCTCTGCCTCCCGAGTGCTGGGATTAAAGGCATGTGCCACCACGCCCGGCTAACTTATTGATTAAATTAAATTTTTAATTCTGAATCTTTCCCAGTTCATCTGCCCAATTGATCATTTGACCAAAATATTGTTGTCTTTGCAGAACCTCAACTTAAGGGTATAGTTACCAAACTCTACAGCCGACAAGGCTACCACTTGCAGCTGCAGGCAGATGGAACCATTGATGGCACCAAAGACGAGGACAGCACTTATAGTAAGTCACTGCTAAATAAATAGTATTTAACAAGATTTTGTTGACTTTGTGTTCTTTTTATTTATTTATAAAGCAAACAATACTTGCCAAATCCTTGAATGAATGTAAAATATGGTCAAACTACATAATCCTGTTTACACTGGTTCACCTACAGGAAGTTGAACATGAAAATATCTAAAATGGAAAACTAGAGCAAATAATGTTGACACCATCTGAAGAATGATCCAAATGTCATCTCCATGGTAATCTAGATAGATATATAGCTGTCCTTTGGATTTTATTACTCCCCCCACAGAAAATTTACTCACCCACACACTAAACCTGAAATAGCATGTTATCACTACTCTTCAAAACCAGTCTCATCCCAAGAGGCAGGAGTAACTGGTATCATATTATAATAAGCTTTCACTCCTGCTTCCCACTACAGAGACTGATAACGTTGAGACTAACTGGGATTTTAATATTGAGATACTTCCACAGGTAGGTAAAGGGATATCTCTTAGTGCTTCCTCTTAACAGTGGTTTAAGTCAAGACCAAATTAGAGATGATAATGGTGAGCCTGAAAAGAAAATACATAAAAATGGTAGTAGTGTTATTGCTAACAACTGAGGAAAGATAGTTTGAACATGTTATATGACCTTTGTTAACATTTTTGAAAGTAAATACCGGACCCTTCTCATTAATGCAAGTAACTGATGCTTTCTTGCAATTTATAGATTTCTGAGAGCTACTAAGTGTATAATAAGGTTAAAATTTTTGGTTCTCACAATTCATTCTCTGTTTTACCCAATATCTATTGACTTTTTTCTCATATTGGATAATTCCTAGAAATACCCTCATTGTTGCCTGAGGGGAAAATGGAGGAAAGTAGATCTGAGCACTAAGGACTACTTTCAGAACTAGAGATAGCTAAGTCATAGACAAGGCTTTTGGGATTAAGGACTGAAGAGCTTTTCATGTTTTAAGAATGTTTCCCAGGCTAAGAAGAGGAAGTCATCTTCAATGATTCTTCCAAAGCTCTTGGTTCCTAAGATTAATGACCCTCTATATCAGATGATTTTTCTGTTTTTGCAAACTACTCTATTACTGTGTTGATATTAAAGTTTCATAATGAATCCCAGTTGCTCTTTCATGCATATGATTCTATATTTTATTTTTATTTATTTATTTACTTAAGAGAGGAAGAGAGAGAAAGAGGCAGATCGAATGAGAGAAGGAGAATGGGTGTTCCAGAGCCTCCAGCCACTGCATATGAATTCCAGATGCATGCACCACCTTATGCATCTGCTTATGTGGGTCCTGGAAAATTGAACCTGGGTCCTTTGGCTTTGCAGGCAAGGGGCTTCACTGCTAAACCATTTCATCTCTCCAGCTCTATGCATGCTATTCTATTTAAAACAACAATCCAAATGAAGGAATACATTTTACTGGAATTAAATAATCAATGTTAATACATAGTGATTAATAATAAAACATTCCTCAAATTATATTACAAATTGATGTTTGGAAGGAATTAATGGAAGTATATTGTCTGTTTTCCAACATGCCTTGGGAACAATGGTCACTATTAAAGGGAAGTTTATGATAAGCTACCAATGAGCCCCACCTGGTCAAGTTTTGCCCTATCAACTTTTTATGTCTAGTTCCAATTACAAAAAAAAATATATTTTGATCTGGTGTTCATATATCTTTCCTGGAAAGGAAAAGTTTAAAAAGAATTGGCGGTTCATTGTGCCATGTGTCTTACTAACTGTGATATGCTAAACTCATCAAGATCACACTGTGTGTAATCATCTTAGGAGATATACAACACACACATATACACATCGAAACCTAGGCTCCATTTGTTACTATGCATCTTTAAATATAGGTTTTATTATTCCATCCTTTCGTTGCCTTATAATTCCCACTGAAAATGCATGACATTTCTGTGTACTAATGACATCAGAAAACCATTAAAAAACATAACCTGATGATGATAATCTGTGTTTAGTCAGAGTAATGCACAGAATGGTAAGTCAATCAAAGGTACATATTACCATAACTCCATTCATGCACATTGAAATTATCTCAAAAGAAATACCAAATTAGTGGTGCTTGACTCTAGGCTTGATGTTAAGAGAGAGGGGAAGTTGAGGAGCTAACTTCATTTCCCCATTTAGCATATGTAGTACAGAAACCATCACAAAAACAGAATGCTTCTTGAGAGGCAGAGGTAGGAGGATCACCATGAATTCGAGGCCACCCTGAGACTACATAGTTAATTCCAGGTCAGCCTGGGCCAGAGTGAGACCCTATTCAAAAAAAAAATAAATAAATAAATAAAATAAATAAAATAGAATAAAACAAAATAAAATGAAATGAAATAAATAAATAACTTAAAAAAACAGAAAAACAGAATGCTTAATGATTAATCTATCACTATGAAAGTATAGCCATTCAAATTTATATATATTTTCTCCCTCAAGCCAAACAAGTTTTGGCACTCATTTTAACTCATTAATTAAATTAGTGGAGTAGGATTATAGGTTGTATTTTTCAATTGTCACTCACTTGCATAGCAGTTCATTAATCTGCATTACTTGTATGACACTTTTATTTTTTTCATTTTTTCTTTTTATCTGACTTTCACATTTCAATATAATTGATTTTCTGTTATTTTAACTTTAAATGGTAAGCAAGAACATGATAACAAATGATTTCATAGTTTCCCAAATATATCCATTTATGAAAAAAAAGTGTTTGATGTTATACATTTAAGCTTATGTTACATAGATTTATTATAATAGTGTCAGTCCAATAAAATTTCATAATGAGAAAATTAGATTTTATAAATTATGTATTTTTTTTGAAAAGGAAACAAATGATAGGCATTTCATAGTGATGGTTTATTGTATCTGCTTTGGGTACAATGAAAGTTATTTTAAATGGATGTTTCCCTTTCTCTTCAAATCTGTAATAATATTACCAGTTACATATGTCAATTCTCCAATTTTCTTTAAAATAATATCTTTATTAATTACCCTGTTAGAGAAATTAACTCTATCTTAAGTGATGAAGAAGTGTGGCTATAAAGTAGAATACAGCAAACACTGCATGCCAACTAGGTGCACAGCTCTGAGAAAATGATCCCTTTAATGTAGAAAGTATCTGCTTTCAGTAGACACAAACAGAATTAGTAATAAGGAAATGCATTCATTAACAACTTCAAAACTATGATTGAAATTGGAGAATTTTTAAGTATTTATTAAACATGGTTTAAAAACATAAATGCAAGTAATTTCTTTCTCACTGAATTTTTTTCATCCTGCTCTTCAATCTGTGAAGAAATAGTCCAGAATTAGAGAAACCAAACCTATGCTGACCAAGGTGATACATGTTTGTAATCCTAGAACTGTGGAGGATGAGGCAGGGAGACCCCCAATAGTTCAACAAGGCCAGTCTGAGCTGCATAGCAAGTATCACACCAGTCAAAGAAAGAAAAGCAAGACTGTAATATCAAAATAAAACAGATAAACTAAAACAACCAAATCATGTAGAAAGAGTGGTTTTCTCTAAGTTTATCACTGATATAACTTATTCATATTTTTATCTGGAAGACTAACCTCTTGATACAGATTGGACTGGTTTTATAAAATACTGATTCTATCTTAAATGTCTGAAACAAGTATTGGACTAATAGGTATGACCAGTCATATCACATTTAGTGCTGTCTTCTAGGTTTTAGGGATTTTTTTGTTTGTTTGTTTGTTTGCATGTGTGTTTTTTAATCAGGCTTCACAGAAATTTGGAGTACATAAGGAAAAATGCATGTTCTGCTACTTACTTCATACCATTATTCAGGAGTAGATACGACCATATATAGATGGCTGATGTTTTTTGCTTCTTTTCCTCCTACCTATTTCAAGCTGTTGGAATTTAAGCATTTTATTTTTTATTAAAACCCAAATCAGAGAGTGGTTAGAAAACAAAGCAAAAAAAAAAAAAAGAAAGAAAGAAAAAAAAACTCAGTCTCTCTTCACTTTCTCCCTCTATCTTATTATCTTAACTCTTCTTTTAAAAGTTGCTTTAAGATAACTAAGAAGAGGGCCAGGTGTGGTGGGGCGAGCCTTTAATCCCAGCACTTGGGAGGCAGAAGTAGAAGGATTGCCATGAATGAATTCCGGGCCACCCAGAGACTGAATAGTGATTTCCAGGTCAGCCTGGTCTAGAGTGAGACTCTACCTCAGAAAAAAAAAAAAAAAAAAAAAGAAAGAAAGAAAAATATAACTAAGAAGAGCTGAGGAGATTGCTCAGTGGTTAAAGGCCCTTGCTTGTAAAGCCTGTTGGCCTAAGTTTGGTTCCCCAATACCCAGGTAAAGCCAAATGCACATAGTGACACATATATCTGAAGTTTATTTGCAGAGCAAGAGACCCTGGCATGCCCATACACACACTCTTTCCCTTTCTCTACTCATGAATAATTTTTAAAATAGTCCAAAGAGACAACAAAGAAGGTTTAGGATATTGTAAAACAATGAAGTTCTAGAAATAATTCTGAATTTCAGTCATCGTTATTTTCCATTAGATATTACTATGACCAAACCTGGTTTCAGACCTACATTTGTTTTATAGTTGTCAAGTAATGCATAGTAATATGACCTTTAAACCAAACCATAAGGAAAAATTTAGTTTTAACCTTTCACATTTTTAAATGATGGACTTATATAATGGGATTGTAATTTATTACTTCTCAAAAATAATTATCATGTTTCACTGTACAATTTTCTATCAATCTACCAATGTTTTGAGCACCTGCTGTGAGCAAGGCATCTTCAAAAAATATGACATATACACGACATACTCAAGATATTACACTTATTTCCTGTATATGGCATTGTCAGATATAGCACAAAATCCTGGCTTGAAGTCTGTGCAATTAGTTTCCTTTATCTCATGTAACAGAAGGGCACAGTTTTTAATATGACAAGTATTGAATCAGTGGCTTGTGGTAGAAACACTTGTACTTTGAACTGTACAGTATGTCCTAGCTCCTTTTTGATAAGTACCCTGAATTTAAGGGAAAGATATACTGTAGGCTCAGCAAGGAGTACTTCCTTCCTCATTAATATTTTTCATCCATATTATCCTATCTACTGCAGCAGAATATATATGCACAGAAACGAGTGATCCCGAGAACACTCTTCTTACACATGCACTGACATCTCTATATTTTTGTTCATGGAAATAGCAGACCAATTTATCATCTTCAGTAAACTTACAAAGCAAGACAAAAATCATCAGCCTTGGTCCATGACTCCTGAGAGAAAGGTGCACAGGCTATTTTCAAAAGATGTGTGTGGCAAGCACTATGCTTTAAAAATGTACTGTTTTATTTTTGTTCATGGTGTAGGAGGGAGTAGACAGCTGGTAGTGGGAGTACACCCACTGGTTGTCTCCAGTGAGTGGTGTGTGGTTGTGAGGAGAGCTTGGGTGTAAGTTTCATGCAGTCAGACCTTCAAATGAGGAGATGAAGGCCTCATTAGCACCACTTGGATGCCCACTTGTAACTATTTTGCAGAAAGAAAAACTGATAAAATACACCTTCTTTTTGAGTCAGTGTCTTACTCTAGTGTGGGGTGTCCTGGAACTCACTCTTTAGCCCTAGGCTGACCTCAAACTCGTGATGATCCTCCTGCCTCAGTGTTTCAAGTGCTGGGATTAAAGGCATGCACCACAAAACCCGCCTGTTTGTTTTTATTGATTTAATGTTTGTTCTTCAAGACTAAAAGCTAGGACCTCTCTCAAGACTGACTTGGAAAATTTCTGTTCTTTAATAAAATCTTCTCTGGGAGAATATGACTTTTTATTGCAAGGCCTAGATATTTTTGGAGTGGGGTTAGATTGGAAATTATACAGATTATTTAAATGAAGCTATTGGACTAATAATGTCTCTTCTAAGAGTATAGGAATCACTTCCCAACTGATCGATATATCTGACCTTGGCTGTGTAAATTTTGTCAACTACCTAGGGAAGCAGTTTAAAAGCTTAGTTTTTGACTGGAGAGATGGCTTAGTGGTTAAAGCACTTTCCTACAAAGCCAAAGGTCCCAGGATTTATTCCCTAGTACCCACGGAAGCCAGGTGCTCAAGATGCCACATGCATGTGGAGCTCATTTGCTGCAGCTGAAGACCCTGACATGCCCATTCTCCCTCTCTCTCTCTCCCTCCATCCCTCTTTCTCTCAAATAAATAAATTTAAGAAAAAATATTTATTTAAAATAGCTTAGTTTTATAAAGGATGATGCTATTTAATGTGCAAAACAATTCCTGGTGGTAGATCACCCAAGAAGCATCAATATTCCTCACTTTTGATTCTATAAACTAGGGTACTGAGTCTAGAGCTTTCCATTATACCTGGAGTGTTTGAGAATATGTACTTATAGCCCCAGTTAAATGACTGTAATGGAAATCATGAGACAAGTACACTAGAAAGTAGAATGAGGCTCTATTTTTTGTGTAGCTACATGTATATGTATATACTTGTCCAGCCCATACTACTTTTAGGGGGCCAGATACTCCTGTTGGACATATTGGAAAACTATGAAATCAAGAAGTGTAACATTTTCACATTCTATGAATTTTCAGCTCTGTTTAACCTCATCCCTGTGGGTCTTCGAGTGGTGGCTATTCAAGGAGTGCAAACCAAGCTGTATTTGGCAATGAACAGTGAGGGATACTTGTACACCTCGGTAAGTCTTTGTGTGCATGCTTTCACTATCCTGTTTTTCATCTGCCATGAAATAAAATGTGCTATATGTGTTTTTGGTTCAGATTTTTGTGAGGAGATGAATATTGGTTTGTATGGAAATAGATTGGTTTGAAAAGGCAAGTTATCTTAACTAATTAATAATTTGAAGTTAACATGTTTAATATAAAATCAAAAATTCACTGAAAAGTTTTCATACAGTGCCATTGGATTATACATATCATAAAATGATCTTCTGGTTTTGTGGTTGTAGGAAACAAAGCTATTTCTTAAGTATATAAACAAATATTTTCTACCTTTATCCCTGAAAGAACTAATGAGATCTCTGTCTCTCTCAAATCAGCTCTAAGACACAAAGACCAGTACTAGAAGTGCTTTTAGGGATTTGTTGCTCATCTGTTCAATTAGCACAGTTGCCATCTGTTTCTACTTATTTTCAATTTTTCAAATTATTTTAATTGTAAAAAATTATGGAATACAGTGTTATAATCCAGTGTGTATATAATGTGTAATGATCAAATCAGGGAAATAAGCATTTCCATCTTTTTAAAGACTTTGTAAATAATTTTTGATTAATAGAACCATTTCTGGTGTACTTTGTGCTATTTCAGTACATTTATACAATATTCACTAATTGAATCAGGATAATTAATGGTTCTTGTCTTTAACACCATTTTTTGGAGCTTTTGAGCTCCTATTAATTCATGATATATCCACACTACCTTTTCTTCAAGAACAATTTAACCTATTTCTTCATAAAAACTCCCAGGAATGTTTTTTTCAGGTGGATTTATTAACAATATAGGCTACACTTCAGTAAATAACATAGGGCCAAATTAATCATTTTTAAACATATTGACATTTAATTATAAGCATACTGGTAAAGTTAAAATTTTATTTATTTATTTATTTATTTATTTATTTATTTATTTATTTATTTTGAGGTAGGGTCTTGCTGTAGCCCAGGCTGACTTGAAATTCACTATTTAGTATTAGACTGGCCTCAAACTCACAGCAATCCTCCTACCTCTGCCCCAAGTATTGGGATTAAAGGTGTACACCACCATGTTCAATGATTTTATATTTTTTTAAATTTTGACTGATTAATTGCAAATGTATAACATTGTATTACCTGGCTGTCTAGATAGCACTGCTCAGTCGAGCTTTCTACAATCATGGTGATATTCTGTATATACAGTTCCCAGGGTTTTTTGTTTGTTTTGTTTTTCAAGTTATGGTCTCCCTCTAGCCCAGCCTGACCTGGAATTCACTATGTATTCTCAGGGTGGCCTCAAACTTGCTGCAATCTTCATACCTCTGGCTGTAGAGTGCAGGGATTAAAGGTGTATGCCACCATGCCCATTTCAAAATTTTGTTTTTATAAATAGATCTAGTTTCATTTTATAAAAGACTATCAAATATATAAATTCTTTCAGTCTTTATATTGTATTCCTATGTTGTATGAAAAGAACAGGCTATTGAAAATGGAGGAAATTGCTTTGCAACCTGTCTACAAAGTAGCCTTAAAGGGGTTATTCCCTGAGCCTTGGTGGGTGTTTTTTAAGTATACTTTAGTGTTTAGCTCTCAGCATCTTAGAAAATTTTGCAGAAGAGGTAGGGTGGAAGGATTGTAAGAGCCACTTTGTGGAAGGTAATATCCAGAGGCATTGCCCCCCCACACACACACAATGACTGACTGCTGTTCTCACAACCCATAACATATAACCCCATGGTGAATTCCAGTAATACCACTGAGGAGGGCCTCAGTGGAATGGGGGCAGGGAGGAAAGGAAATGATGGTGCCAAGACATGATGCATCCATAAAAAGTATCTATCTATCTATCTATCTATCTATCTATCTATCTATCTATCTATCTATCTATCATCTATCTATATCTATCCATACCTCTATCTATCTATCTATCTATCTATCTATCTATCTATCTATCTATCTATCTATCTAGAGAGAATAGAAATCAATTCCTCAAGCTGCCAATAAAACTCAACCTGCAATCAATTTCTCTCTCTTTTTTTCTCTAAATTTACTTCAAAGCCAGACTCATAGAAAGAGTCTTGGCAGACATGGTGCAGACTGTGGAGTATCTTTGCTTTTCAGGGCCAAGATGGGAAGGAGTAATGAGAGACAAGCACTACCTCAAAGGCCATTCATCACCCTGTATCTCAAACCCTGTGCAGTGCCAGCATTCTTGTCAACACCATTTCATTCATCTCATTTTTAAAGAAATATGTGGGTTATTATTATTTTTCCTAAAATAAATATATGAATACATTGTAAGAATTGTGAAATCTGTCACATTATTATTAAGACAGTGCTATTATTATAAATTATAGGAAACATGATTTATTTTTCAGATTTGTACCTTAATGGTAGGATAATTTAATAATGGATGATTCTGATTTTAAATGGTATCTTTTAGATCAACAGGATTTATATGCAAAGTAGGATTTTCATAAACTAAATACTTTCTGGAACTAATATGTAGGCATAGGATGGGATGCAATGGAACCATGGGTGTACTCTTGAGTATGCGAAGTAATTGCTGGTAATACACACAGAAATTTTCTGATTTGTTATCACTGTTATTAGTGCTTTGATAAAAAGTGCTGATTAAAAATTAATCATGTGGGCTGGAGAGATTGCTCAGTGGTTAAGGCACTTGCCTGTGAAGCCTAAGGATCCAGGTTCAACTCTTCACATAAGCCAAATTCACAAAGTAGCACATGCATCTGGAGTTTGTTTGCAGAGGCTGAAGGCTCTGGCATGCCCATTCTCTAGATATCTGCCTCTTTCTCTCTTTCAAATAAAATAAAATAAAATAAAATAAAATAAAATAAAATAAAATAAAATAAAATAAAATAAAATAAAATAAAATAAAAGCAAAATATAAATCATGCAAAATACAATTTTTGAAAACCTCACATTTTGAAAATAATACTTACAAATGAGGAACTCATGTAAAGTAGGTAGTATGTCAGGGTCCCCCACTCAAGAAAACTAGAATATTCATTACTAACTTTAGGGAACTGATGCTGAAAATACAGATCCTACCATTCAAATTGACCATTACTTCAGCAAACTGGTAAATGTCTATGTGAGCTCATTTCTAAGAAAGGCTTCTCAGGAGACTCTGTACTGTAGATTGGGGGGTTTCCTATCTGTGAAGTGCAAGCCAAAAGGTAGCAAAATATGGAACATTCTATATTTATTTCCTAGTAAGGAAAAACCATTATGGTTTCATGAAGTAGGAAAGATTCCAGATAATCCCGGGGTTCCTTTAGGGGAAATATTTAAATATGTTAGTTCCAGGAATTAAGTCAGAATCTTCTTCAGGATGAATTTCCAATGCTTCCTATTATTTGGTATTGATTATGTCTTCAAGTCCCTTCAACATAGTTATTACCACCCTCCCATGTAGTGATAACACCCTATTAGGACGTGTTCCATATTAATAACTTGAGCAATTTATATTGCTAACACTACAATGCTTAATGAAACATCATGAATTCATCAAGAAGAGAAGGCAATAAAATATGCATCATTCTCTTACATAAATCTATGAAACTTCAGAAAATGCTATGAACTATGGAAAGAGATAATAGGACAGGACAAATATCTAATGGCCTTCCTTACAGCCATTGCAATGGAAGTGGCTAAAAGAAGATTAATTGATTGATTTTATAAGTAAAATAAGTATGATGTGTTGGCTGATTTCACTTGGAAGGGAAGAAGGACCATCATATGTATTACCATTCACTGCATAGATAGATATAAAGTGTTTCCAGGTAGAACAAATTTGTGCAATAGTGCTCAAATGAACATTGGGTGTCTCAAAAGAGACGGGTGACTTGACCTTTGGCATTTAGGTGATAAAGCTATTAACCCAAAGAGAAATAAAATAGAAAAGGGCAGATTTGATGAAGGTGATAACTGGAAACAGTTGGCAACAGACATGAAAAGATTTACCTATGGTTTATGAAAAGAAAGTAAATGACAGATAACACTTAGGTGTTATCTCATTGTGGTTGGTGATACCATGAGAACACTTGAGAGAATATATGGCATGCGAAGGGAAGAGGATTTATCAATTTTTTGAGGTGGCAAGCAGAGGAAAGTACTTTTGGCACACATAAAAATATTGCAAAAACAAACTAAATTGGAAGCTTTCTGCAGTTAATCATTGTCAAATGTGCCTAGGAAAATCCAATAAGACTTATGAGTTGACGATATTCAGGTCTTTGGTGATCGTGATGAAAACACTTCCACTACAGTAGTGGATGGAAGGAGATGGAGAAGAGAAGAGCAGGAGGCAATGATGACTCTGTAGGAAAGGGTGTGGACTGAGAAAGGCTTTGGGAGTTTGTCGGTTAATGACAGACACCTGAGAATATTTGTTAACTAAAGGATCCAACAGATAGGGAATGAATAAAGCATAGGAAGGAAAAGGAAATGGAATTCTCTAGGAAGTGGAGCCCGAGAAGAGATGGGCAGATTACTCAGAGTTTAAATGAAAAGTTAGATTAACCTTGAGAAGAAGGAGGAGTCTTAAAATAGTAGACACCAAGAGGATACAGTATAAATCTGCAGGTGCTAGATGAAGAAGTTGAGGAATTTCCTGTCAGTTAATCCGTTTTTCTCCATAGAAATACTACAAAATACAATGAAAGGTCATCCATGGGAAGCAGGGATGATAATAGGTAAACAGCAGGAATTTGGGGAAAGGATAGCCATGCATGGAAAAACTATAGCCATGAGGCAAATCTAGCCCAAGTCCTGTTTTGATAGTTATATTAAAACAGTTATAATAATTAATTTATTTTGTGCCTATGACTGCTTTATGTGCTATAGCAGCAAAGTTGAATAGTTTTGGTCAAAAGCTTATAATTTTATGGCTGGACCACAGAGCCTAAATTACTTACTAAACATGTTGGCTATCAAAATGAAAGAAAGAAAGAAAAAGAAAGAAAGAAAGAAAGAAAGAAAGAAAGAAAGAAAGAAAAAGAGAGAGAAAGAAAGAAAGAAAGAAAGAAAGAAAGAAAGAAAGAAGGAAAATCTTTGCTGATCCCTATTAGACTCTAATTAGGAAACCACTCCCCTGCCTTAGATACCCATTAAAATCTTGGGGACTTGTAAACATTTCCATTTTTAATTCTCCACCCATACCAATTATATCAAAATATCTGAAGATGAGTCTATTTTCTAACACTTTTCAGCTGATGTTTAATATGAACCCTGTGTTAAGACCACTGACTTGTGACAAAGAAACATGAATCTTGAGCACCACTGGGATTCACCCCTCAAATAAAGTCACAAACCCTGAATTCATATGCACAATATCTTTATCCCAAATTTTTCCTATCAAATTGCCTTTTTATTTCTGAGGGACTATTCTTGCGATGATAGAAAATGCTGATCCTAGGGAGAACTTTTCATTTACATATCATTTTCTTTTGCATTTCTGCTTCCACATACCTCATTTTTGTTCCAATTCAGTTACACATGTTTTACCATTTCATTTCTACATTTGTCCATAAAATAGACAACACTTCTATGTTATTATTGCAGAGGTGGCAGTATATTTCCCATAATTAATCGTATGATTCTTGTACTGCACACACCCTCCCCTATTTTTTCTTGTTGCCATGGGGGACAGATTTCATGTAGGATCAAATGGCAGGGAGAAACCATCTGTAGCACAGAGAATCATAATTATCCACTAATTCATAACATATTTATTTTCAACCATGACAGAACTTTTTCTAGAACTACAAGGAAATCATTATTCATTATACATAGATAAATTTGCTCTTACTTTTGTTTTTTTCTTTACAACTACTAAAAAACTCCACATAAGCCTATGTGGGTTACTTAAAACTTTGTGTCATGAATATTTAATAATATGAAGCTATTTGTAATAAACTTTCAAGGCTGCTTGAAATAAATATAAAATAAATATAAAACTCAAGGGTCTGAAATATAGAAAAATGAGTACCCTAGCATCTATTTTATTAGAGGGGTAATAACATGTTAGAAACAAGATAGGCAAAGTATAAAACTTAAAACCAAAGCATTTGCTTTTGATCTAAGAATGATCTATAAGTGTTAGCAGCACCTTTACCTGTCTGATTACATAGCTTTCTTCAATCTGGTTTATCATCTTTTTTTTTTTTCAGAATACACAGTGTTACATCAGTTGGAATTAGAGCAATGACAATTTATAGACAAGTATAAATCCTTTGAGAAGAAAGCCTTTTTCCATGCAATTCCAAAGAAGAATTGTAGGAATGATTTAACCACAATATTTTGAGATCTTAGGAATACCACATAAAACTCAATAAAGTCAATTCAAGGAAGCAAGTCTCTCTTAGTTAGCTTAATGTGTTAGGAATAAGGAAGTTTATGTTACTGAACCCAGGGTCCCACTTATGTCCCCAGGGTCCCACTTAGACAGACTAAACTAAGAGGATATGCTTTCTTTCTCTAATGGATAATTTATATAGACTTAAATTTACCATTTTTCCTCCAATCATATTGAATTAGACTTATATACCATTCTCAGTATCTCACAATGCATTTTCCTACAGAAGAATCACTATCAGAAATACTTGCAACTAAAACTAACAACCCCTATGGTACTTATGAGAAATAAAATTACTTGCATTTTCTTTTTTTATATTTTTTTATTATTAAGTAGAAACTTTGTATGGACACATCATATGTTGGTACCATCATTTGCCTTCTCCATACCCCCACTCCACTGGGGACCCTTCTTAGTGGGATTGCTGATATTCACCATGAAGTTGTGGGTTACAAGTTGTGAGAGTAGCACAACTCTCATTGTGTGGAGGGCTATGTCTCTCGATATTCCCTCCCACCCTGTGGCTCTTGCATTTTTTTCTAGCCTCTTTTCCACAAACTTTCCTGAGCCTTGATGTGTGTGCTTTAAGTCTACTTTAGTGTTGAGCTCTCAGCCACTTCTGGATTTCTGCTGTGATGTTCTTGTCTTTTGACAGCCTTTATTTCTTTCCCATTAAGAAGGTTTTATGATTCAAGTGAATTTTTAGATTAAGTTCAAATACATTTGGTTTAGAATTTAGTATGATTTTATGATTTTTCAGTATCCATCATTGAATTTTAAATACTGTAAAATCAGTTAGTAATTGCTATTTTAAAAATGTAAATATTGGAAAATGGTTAAGAACTTATAAATGTTAACTACTGTAATGATCATTAAATATTACCTATCTATCTATATCCTCTCTCTCTCTCTCTCTCTATATATATATATATATATTTATATATTCACCACCCACATTAATCTCTCTAGTCTCCCTTTCTCATCAGTCTGTTTTTTTCTTTCTTCCCAAATAGCCCTTTTTCTACTATCATGTCATATTTATGTATGTATATGCATATATATGTATATGTATGTATATGTATGTGTATATGTATATATACATGTGCTTTCTATGCTCCACATATGGGAACAATTCTATATTTGTCTTTCAGAGTCTAGCTTATTATTCTTCTTAAAAATATTTTATTTTATTATTTATTTATTTGAGAGAGAGAGATGCAGAAATATGCAGGTAGAGAATGAGAGAGTGGGCATGCCAGGGCCTCCAGCCACTGCAAATGAACTCCAGGTGCATGCACTCCCTTGTGCATCTGGCTTACGTGGGTCCTGGAGAACTGAGCCTCAAACTGGGGTCCTTAGGCTTCACAGGCAAACATTTAATTGCTATAGCTTATTATTCTTAATTTGAATTCATTAATTGTATGCAAATAGCATAGTATTGTTCTTTATATCTAAATAAAATTTTATTGTGACAATACCATGTATACTACTACTTTTATCCATTGGACAGTTTTTCACTATCAGTATTTTTTCACTAACCACTGTTTATTTTTCTTTTTTTGTTTGTTTTCTTTTTTTTATTGACAACTTCTATACTTATATACAAAAAATGCATATTTCCTTCCCCTGCCTCCATATTCCTTTAGAACTCCAATCTGCATCATATCCCTTCCCTCTCTCCATTAGTCTCTCTTTTAATTTGATGTCATCATCTTTTTCTTCTATTATGAGGGTCTTGCGAAGGTATGCTAGGCACTGCAAGGTCATAGATATCAAGGCCAATTTCTGTCTGGACAGTTGCATTCTAAGGAGTCATACCCTTCCTTTGGCTTTTCCATTCTATCTGCCCCCTCTTCCGCAATGGGCCCTGAGCCTTGGAGGGTGCGACAGAGATGTTTCAGTGCTGGGCACTCCTCCATCCCTTCTTCTCAGCACTATGTTGCCTTCTGGGTCATCCCAGTGGTCATCACCATCTGAAAAGAGAAGCTTCTCTAACCAGAAGTGAGAGTAGAATTAATATGTGAATATGAACATTAAGAGTAGTGTTTTCAGGGCAGCTTGGTGGGAATAATATATACATTTAGCCAGACAAGAGCAGGCTTTATACCCCTAAGGCTCATGATCTCCCCTGCCATAGACTTTTGCTTAGGTTTTTCAGTACCAGGTATGTATTCCCTCCCATAGAGAGGGCCTTCAGGCCAATTATGGAGCAGTTGGTTACCGCAAGAGCAGACACGCCACTATTGCACCCATTCAGTCATTAAGCCTGTATGGCCAAACTTGAATATTCAGTGTTCACTGTTTTCACTTCTGATGACTTCTGTGTCCTATATGGCTGCATGCAGTGCAGATTTTTCCAGCTTTCAGTTGGCTGGTCTACAGGGAAAAGGTTTTCTGCTCAGCACCAGCTTGCTTTCTCAGTGTCCTTGCCTCTCAGGCAAGAGATGTCTTCAGCAATAGGGTCTTACTATCTGTTTCTCAAGGGAAACCAAGGGCTTTGGCAATAGCCTTTAACGTTTTGGAGGCTTCCAGGACCTCCTTGGCCAACAACTCACTGGAAGGTATCCCATCCCAGGCACTGAAAATTTTCTAGTAACAGTCTACAGCTTCTAAATGTGCCATTATTCAAAAAAGTAGGTTTATATAAACCTTATTCACAATATCTTGAATTTTGATTGACCCTCCCCCTGCCCTTCTTTTATGCATTCTCTTCCCATGGCCTCACTTAGGCCATTCCCCTCCCTGTAATCTGTTCTTCTATTTACATTTAAACAATTTTATTAAGCTATAATTCATAAGCTTTAAAGTCATTCATTAAAATATAAGATTCAATTGTTTTTTAGCATATTAACAGAGTTCTGTCATCATCATTGCTATTCTAGAACATTTTCATCACAATAAATGATGAGATTATACCAATTAATACATGTACCTCATCCCTTTATCCTAGATAACCACCAATCTACTCTTTTTAAAAATATATTTATTTGAGAGAGAGAGAGAGATTAAGAGAGAGAGAGAGAGAGAGAGAGAATGGATGTGCCAGGGCCTCCAGCCACTGCGAACAAACTCCCGATGCATGCACCCTCTTGTGCATCTGGCTTACATGGGTCCTGGAGAATCAAAACGGGATCCTTGGCTTTGCAAGCAAGTACCTTAACTGCTAAGCCATTTCTCCAGCCCACTCTCAATCTACTCTTACTCAATCTCTCTCTCTTCTCTTTTTCTGTCTTTCTCTGTCCCTCTGTCTTAACCTGTTTTGGACAGTTAATATAAATGCAGTCATACATCACATAATCCTTTGTGATTACTTGGATTACTTCACTTGTTATAAAGTGTTTTGATGAATGCATACTATTAATTTCTCAATATATACACACTGAAAGGCTTGGTTGAACTCCAAATAGAAGGAATTGCAAATAGACAGAAAATGTGCTAGAATAAAACTAATACAAGGAACATTATATACCTTACTTAGACTCATTTTACACCCTTTGTTTTGTCTTTTGCTTCATTTTTTTTTCTAGTATCGACCTCTCTATATATTTTTACAATATTTTGAGCAATTTGAGAGGCTGCTAAATTCTTAACATTTTACCCCTAAGTATTTTGGTGTGTATTTCCTGACAAGTGCATTCTCTTTTATTTATTTATTAGTTATGTGCATACTCAGTGTGTCAACAGCACATGTTGGTACTATCCTTAACCTCTTCCCTGTCCTCCCCCTCCAAAGGGACCCTCATTGTTGGGGATTCCAGATATCCCCATGGGGATTGTGTATCATGTATTGTCGGGGTAGGGATTCCTTATGGGGAAGAAGCAATGTCTCTGTACATAATGTCCCAACTTGTGGCTGTAACAATTCCCCCCTCCTCCCTGAATTTCTCTGAGCCATGTTGGGCTTGTTTTATGTCTACTTCAGTGATGAGGTCTTGGGAGCCTCTGTGTCTCTGGATCTCTGGTTTGGTAGGAGTTGAGTGTTCTCTGTGTCTATCACCTTCATCCTTGTGCTAATACCAGGCTCACTAAGAAAGCAGCACTCTTGCTCATTTCCCCACTTACTCTATGGTTTCAGCTGGAGCCCTGGTGGGGGTGTGATGGGCTAATTCTCTCCTTAGGTTCTGTGTCCATTTGAAAAAGAGAATCAAATTCTCCAATGGAGAGTGAAGTCAGCACTGGATAAATGGGATAACTATTATTAGTTTAGCCCAAGATTGATGGGAGCTTGATATTGGAAAGTGAACTCGTGTTTTTAGATATGATTCTGACTTGTTTCCCAGTTCCAGCTGTGGGTTCCGTTCCACTGAGTGGATCAGTTAGCCAATTCAAGAGCAGTTAGTTACCCACAATGACTGTGTACCACTATTGTACTTGGGTGAGCATCATGTCAGGTTGTTTGCTGCTGAATGGCTTAGACCATGAATTGCTTCGACAGATGTTGGCCATTTTCCCCTAGTAGCTCATGTAGCACCATCTGGCACTAAACAAGCTAACTGTCTGGGAACTGACTCTCTTCCAGATTCCAGCCTGGTCTCTCCATGTTCCGCCTGAACAGCATATGGTGTTTTTAGCAGTAGGGTCTTACCAATAACCTTTGGTGGGTAATCAAGTGCTTTGACAGAAGTCTGTCTTCTTATGGGAAAACTGTAGGTCTCTTATATGAACACAGTATACTACATGATCATCAAGTACAGGAAATTCAGCATTAGCAAAATATTTTATCTACTCATTTCTGATTTTCTCAGTTGACAAATAAGTTCATTACAACATTTTCCTTTTAGCAGAAGATAAGGTCACATATTACATTAAGCTATCATATCCCTATATTCTCCTTTGCTCTAGAACACATCCACTTTGTCTTTTATATCACTGACAATTTGGTGGGGGCGGAATTGAGTCTTATTATGTACCCTATGAATTTTTCAATGATATGACTTCACATCTCTGGTACATATTCTAATATAGAAGTCTCATTAAAATTTACATGGAGTGATTGATCAATTTGGAGTGATTAATGTATCCCTAGCAGACATTTGTAGCATATAAAAGGTTTGGGTTATGTCAAATCTGTATATTAACAAGTACATATAATTTAACTTCTAGAGTTATTATCATAGAGAATTACAAAAATAAAATAAAACTAAATATGGAGTACTTGTTTAATCATTAGAATTCTTTAGGTAACTGATATTAACTCAATTGTAAAAGGAAATATGTTTAAAATAAACTCAAGCAGTATCCAATGCAAAAGAAATTTGTCATAATCAAGTTAAAATATCAAACACAAAGGAGTAGGAACAACAGAATATTGACTTTTGATTATATTTTACTCATTACTGTCCTTCAGGTAATCAAAAATAATTGTAGTTTTAAAATTTAATATAAAATTACAAAAGTGTTAACTATCAAAATGAATGCATACAGATTAAACAAAACTTGATGGAATAATATCTATTGGTGGAATTAAACATTTCAATGGGCATATTTTCAGACCACAGATTGTAATATTGTAAGGGTAGTTATAAACACATTTCTAACTAATACCTGTAGTAATGACAAGTATAAAATATTAAATTATTTTACAATTGGAATAGCAGAAGAAATAAACATGTTTTATTCATTACTGAATAACTGCTAGCTCAAGGAGCTGGGTTTTATGGCTTAAAGAGCTGCTCAGTTATTTTGTTGATGTTATTGAGCAAAGAAGTCATTAAAGTTATTGCAGTGAAAAACATATCAGGGGAGCTCTATTCATCCTAGATTGTTTTCCTTCAGAACACCAGTGAATCAGCATAATTCATGATCAAGATACACTTCCCAAGTCACAGAATATTTCCTGTGTTTCGTATTCTATATAGTAATAGATGTTTCATTTAAATATAAAAGAATAATTTGCTTGACATCAGTGGACTATGATTGTATTTAAATCAGATTTTTTGTACCTTAAGAATTAAACATCTTCTATTTATTATGGTCTCTATAAAAAACAACTAAAGCTGGTAAAATTATTCAGGGTAAAAGTCTACGTTTATGTTTTTAGATGTGAAAATGACTGATCATGCTACTTTCTCAGAAATCTAAAAGACAATAGTGGTTGTAGCCAAAGAGAAAAATATTGGCTCTGCATTCTGCTTTTGAGGCCAAGTTGGAAAAATAATCTAAATTAGAGGTCATGGAGCACATATTTAACAGAATGTCTCATGGCTTTAACTGAAGCTAAATTCATGTTTATAGGGAAAAGCCACTCTCTTGGAGCTAAAGAATAAAATAATTGGAATAAAATAATTGGAAGAATAAAATAATTCCACAGAAAGTGGAATTTTAACAAGTAAAGCCATATATAAGATTACTTTCATTCTCCCTTCCTGTGGCATGTCTGTGTCTGTCTGTCTCTGTCTCTGTCTCTCTCTCTCTTTCAGACACACATGCTTCCACCTACACACACAAGAAAAATGTTGAAACCAAACTTAAAGTCATTATTCTGTTGCATTGATGACACTCATTTATTTTGGAATTTCAAAAATAATTCTAAATTTTAAGTATATAACCCACACCAAACATTGGAAGACTGCTGTAGCAACATACTTGGTAATACCTAATAGCTGTATAAAAGAGAACCAATAAGACTTTATAGCTTTATCTTTTGTAATTACCCACTGAACCACATATTTTTAGTCTATGCCTTTTTTTCTCCTTTTTTGTTTCTTTACAAAACTGTTTTTATTGACAACTTCTATACTTACAGACAATAAACCATGATAGTTCCCTGTCCCACTTTCCCCTTCACAAGTCCACTATCCGTCATATGTCCTCTCTCTCTCCACTAGTCTGTCTTTTATTTTAATGACATCATCTCTTTCTCCTATTATGAGGGTCTTGTGAAATTATTGCTAGGCACTGCAAGGCCAGGGATATTGAGGCCAATTTCTGTCTGGACAGTTGCATTGTAAGGAGTCATATCCTTCCTTTGGCTCTTACATTCTTTCCACCACCTCTTCTGCAATGGACCTGAGCCTTGGAGGGTGTGATAGAGATGTTTCAGTGCTGGACACTCCTCTGTCACTTCTTCTCAGCACTATGTTTCCTTTTGGGTCATCCCAGTGGTCATCACCATCTGAAAAGAGAAGCTTCTCTAACCAGAAGTGTGAGAGTAGCATTAATATATGAATATGAACATTAAGTGTAGTGCTTTCAGGGTAGTTTGGTGAGAATAATTATATGCATTTAGCCAGACAAGAGGAGGCTTTATACCCCTAAGGCTCATGAACTCCACTGCCATAGGCTTTTGATTAGGTTTTTAGTACTAGGCATGTATTCCCTCCCAGTGAGTGGGCCTCCGGTCCAATTGAGAGCAGTTGGTTTCCCCCAGAGTAGACATGCCACTATTGCCCCTGTTCAGTCATTTGGCCTGTCTGGCAAAACTTGAAGCTTCCAGTGTCCACTGTTTTCACTGTTCACTGCTGATGACTTCTGTCTCCCATAGGGCTGCATGCAGTGCAGCTTTTTCCAGCTTTCAGTTGGCTGGTCTACAGGGAGAAGGTTTTCAGTTCAGGACCAGCTTGCTTTCTCAGTGACCTTGCCACCCAGGCATGTGAAGTCTTCAGCAATGGGGTCTTATCATCTGTTACCCATGGGGATCCAAGGCCTTGGCAATAGCCTGCAATGTTTTGGAGGGAACAGGGACCTACCTGGCCAACAACTCACTGGAAGGTATCCCATCCCTCTCACTGAAAATTTTCTAGTAGCAATTTATGGCTTCTTTTTAAAAATATATATATTTTTATTTATATTATTCTGATTTTACATTCATAGTATTGGTTCCATTGTCCTCCTCCCTGTCCTCCCACTTTCAAAGGGACACTTATCAATGGGGAATGTGGGTCATGCATTGTGAGGTTAGTCAAGAGTTCTGGGGGGTAGGCCCCAGTCTCTGTGCATAATGCCCCAACTTGTGACTCTAACAATCTTTCCGCCCCCTCTTCCGCGAGTTCCCCTGAGCCACATTGGGGTCATTTTAGTTCTGCTTCAGTGATGAGGTTTTGTGAGCCTCTGTGTCTGTGAATATCTGGCTTAGTTGGAGTTGGATGTTCTCTGTGTTTATCAACTTCAGCCTTTTTCTGGTGCCGTGATCGCCATGAACGCTGAACTCTTGCCCTTCCCCTGCGTTGTTCTATGGTTTCAGCTGGGGCATCTGCAATCACCTTGCTAGAGGCAATGTCACCGGGATGGCCGGTCTTAAGGTGTTAATGGTATGGGTTTGAGATTCCATTGTAAAGATATGCATATGTGCCTAGCAGGAGTTCCTGAAGTGTGCTATGTGACCTTTTGGCTGTAGTTTTGCTCTGTGTGCTGTGGTGGCTGGTTGGCTTTCTTTCTCTCTTGCCTGGTCCTGTGAAGAGCAGGCTGCTTCTCCTGCCTTTATGGAACTTCCCCTGGATCTGTAAACTTCAATAAATAATATCCCTTCCTCCATAACTGTGCCCGGTCTGGAAGTTCATCTCAGCGAACCTGAAGCTGTCTGCAACAACATGGTTGAGCAAATGTCTCTGGTCTGAGGTTTAGAGCCTTTAGGGTAAATGCCCAATAAGGGAATAACTGGATCCATTGGTAGGTCTATGGTCATCCTTTTCAGGAGTCTCCATATAGTTGTCCATACATTAAAAAAAAATGAAAACAAATGCTGGTGAGGTGGGGAGAAATTTATGGCTTCTGAATGTGCCATTATCCAAAAAAGTAAGCTTTCGTATGTCTTACCCACAATAGGACAGGCAAACAGCCCACTGATAATTTTTCCATGTTGTCCTCCTATCCATGAAATTTTGAAATAGTTTTCCTTACAAATTTTGTACTAATGAATTAATACCATTTTTCCTATTCTCTCAACTCTTTTTTTCCTTAATCATATATAAATGTCTAGCAAAATGTGTTTTGATATGTATTTACTGAAATAATTAGTAGATATGTGCATAATTAAATATAAGGACCAGTCATGTCATTTCTCTCAGGTCTAGTTGAATATTTAAAATGTTTTAAGCGACCAATTATAATCCTTTGTTGTTATACTAAAGTGTTAACAATTCAAGATTGTTAAAATCAGTGAATTACTGAGACACAAGAACAAAAACTGGAAGAGTTCAATGATTATAATGCTTAAAGGCAATTGTGACATCTGAATGGAGACACTTTAAGTGAAAATGTTTCTCTGATCATTATAACAGCTGTAACCAAGGTTAATAAATGGCAAATCCCCGACTAATACATTAAATATGTTTTGCTCAGGCTGAATGTGTGAATAAATTGCATGTCTGTGCAAAAATTCTGATTAAGTTATTCATCAGATACTCTGATGTTAACTCCTTTTGACAACCCTGGAAGTAGAACTGTGGGGAAACCTCAATTGATTTCCTGGATGGATTTTGCATATAGCCAATAGCAATAATACATAATATCTCCTTCCTATGGGCCGCAAATGTGCATAGGAATTATGGCATGGCATATAATAGGAGTAGTCAAAATTTGAATTGATGTGCATTTTTACCCAAGTACTTTATTAAAAATTTGAAAAAGTTGGTACTGAGGAATTAACTCAGAGAGTAAAATGCTTGCTATACAAGCATGAAGAGTTGAGTTTTCATCTGCAGGATCCAAAAATAAAAATAAAACAAAATTAGCAGAATCTACATAAAATTCTACGACTGGTACTGCATGTTTGCAATATGAGGCCTGGGGGAGGTGGCAAACAGGGAATTCCTGGGTCTCACTAGCTACCTAATCTACTCAAATCTATGAGCTCTAGGTTCAGCAAAACAGCTGTCTCCAAGATAGGTAGAGAATGATGGGAAAGATGCCAGCTATCCACTTCTGGCCTCCACATGCCCACACATGCTTGAGCACCTGCATGTACATGTACTTCCCTATACATATGCAAGGCAAATTCAAAATATTGTTAAAAGATCTGGAAAAGTCCAATGTACATAACAAATCCAATGTGTTACAACTTAGACTACCAAAATACACAGGGTGAAAAACATTTTATAGGGGTTAGGACAATAGCTCAATTGGGGAAGCATGAGTACCTGAGTTTGGATATTCAGCACCCACACAAATGTTGGGTGTGTGTGAAAGTCTGCTGTATACTAGAGGCAGAGGCCGGAGATTCTCCAGAGCAAGCTGGCTGGCTAGACCAATAAATAAGGGAGAGAGCAAGTGATTAAAGATAACTAATGCCATCCTTTGGCCTCCACATGCATGCACGCTTGCCCAAACATGTGTCAACACACATGCAAATATTCATACATGTGCTCTCATCATGCATACTTTTTCTTTAAATGTTTGTCAGGAGGTCATGAAATATCCCATAGTACTTTCATGATTGGCAATGAGGCACCAGGCAACAAGAATAATAACTTTCAGAAATGAAATTCAAATAGGTAAAACTATTGTATATGGCAAAATCTGTAATCAAAAAACTTGCATATAATAATTCCATTGCTATATCTTGGTTACAAAGTCAAAACTATTACAATAAATGCCTCTCAGAGTATTTGGTTGTTAGCCTTATTGAAGAATTAAAGTATGGTTTTTGCCCATATAACCATGGTGAATCATTGTCCATGTAAAGCCTCTTTGCAGACAATTTATACTGAAGAAGATAGAACCTAGGGGAGTCCAGAAGCTGAGAGGTTTCTATATTCTGTCATAACCTCTGAAATAGACTTTTCCTAAAACCTGTCTTCATGTCTCTAGTCTCAAAGAACCCAGTAACTCCCAAATAACCCAAAGTGTGAATCTGTGATCCAGGGGCTCTCATGACAAATCAATTTACAAATGCCTGTTGAATCTCTGCAAGTTATCAAAACCCCAAATAATGATCACATTGGTCCATTGTGACAGCATCTGTAGTTTAAGTATACATAATGAGATTGTCCCTAAGTTCAGAGCCCTGATTATTAATAGGTGATCTACTACAGGAAGGATTGGCATAAGCTATTTCATCCCCAACCTGACCTATGAAGCCTGGCAAAGTTATTTTTAGCCCAAAACTCCCTGTAAAAATATTCCTTATAGGGAAACAATTTGAATGTCCTTGGGGTTGGGAGTAGGTAAGGGTGTATCATTATGGAAATTTACCAGTTGTACTAAACAATACTTATTGATTATGTATCCCCACAGTCTCTAGCAGGCCACATTATGACCATGTCTATATGGCATGATGAGGTATAAATGAAAATGACAAAGAAATGGTTTTAAAAATGCCAAGAAATGATGTCAGTTAAAGCAGTATGAATGTTTTGCAAATGCATGACTTCAGAAAAACGATCTACCATGTACAGAAAAGGTGGGTTACAGTGGAACCAACCAACTAAAACTTTTAGGTATAGCAGCATGAACTATAGTGACACAGTGATAGTTTTCGCCTATATTTGTATATGATTTCATCCTGCAATAGTAGGCATAGCAAGGAGAAAACATGCTAATCCATACACAGAGATACAATTGGTGGAACCTTGATCTACATGTTGCTTTAACATGTGTTATATTGAGTAGTAGAATGTGTTATTTTTTCCCCCAGAATGGAGTTACCATTTTCTGTCATTGACTTTCATGAATGATGACACTATGCAGAAAAGTTTTGACCCATGTTCTCTTGCTCCATAATCCCTGAGACTTATTTATCACTTATCTGGGAGTAGATGAGTGGTTAGCACTAGGCACAGTAAATGGATGCAAACCACATTTATTAAAGGTACTTATTACAGGGCTGGAGAGATGGCTTAGTGGTTAAGGTGCCTGCCTGCTAAGCCTAAGAACCCGGTTCCAATCTCCAGGTCCCACGTTTAGCAAGATGCAAAGTGACGCAAGGGCGCAATGCTGCACTTGACCACAAGGGGGCAAACACATCTGGATTTCGTTCACAGCAGCTGAGAGACTGCTGGCACTCCCATTATCTGTCTCCCTGTCCCTCTCTCTCTGCCTGTCTCTCTCCAAAAAATAAAAATAAAAATAAATTAAACATACTTATTACATTTATATCCCTGAAATTCTTACCAGGAAGGGAAAGTCCCTGGCCAATTCATTTTTATTTGTATTTCTTTATTCCCAAATAGAATTATTTGCTGAAAACTAGAACTGTTTCCTATAGGGCTATCAATAAAACAAAACATCTAAATACTACCAGCAGTTTTGAACCTGGCAGGTTTTAAATTGTACATAATAAGATATGCTCAGCATATACTAGTGTTTCTGATCTAAGTATGTGACTTTATGCAAAACAGTAATTAATCTTAAGAAAAAAAGTTGAATTGTGATATGAGTGATTTTGCACAGCATTTTTCTCCAATAGCCAACCTCCTTTAGGTATGTCTCTCTTTTGAGGTGAGGTACTTTTCCTCTCCATAACTCATCCTTTTATTCACCATCCCTCTCCAATAGCATCTGTCTTGAATTTCTGAACCATTGGGGAGACTAGTGAAGTTCCAACATCGAGGGCATATTGTTTTGTTTATTTCCTAATGTTTGGCACACATTTTAGTGATATTCATGGATTTTCATGAGCCACCCATGATCTTTACTGTCAAGGATACTGGACTTCTGCTTCTTGGAGCTCACACCTAAGTTTAGACGCACAAAGTAGTTATTCTGCAACACAGTGTCTCAATATTTGTGTTGGTTTCGCAATTGTGTAAAATCAGTACATGCAGAAAATGAAAGCAAATAGTAAAGAATAACAATAGTCAAGAAATGTAAGAATCTCAAAATTTTTGAAACAATTCTGAATTTGATTTATTTCAGACCCAGGCTTTTTTCTTTCTTTTTTATCCCCCACTTGGCAGCCAAGATTCTTTAGTACTGGCAGCTTTATGGAGCCAAGATGAAAACGAAATGCAGTTTCTTCCACATGGTTTTTAGTACTCTGAAATTCTCACTAGCCTCTAAGTACTAGGCTCCATCATTGAGGTTCAGCAGCTTGGCACAAATACCCCTTCAAATCCTCACCTTTGAGTACAGAAGGAGTTCAACATTTCAGTATAGATTATATAATAACTTTATGGTGTTTTACCCCAGTTTTTGGTATGTAAGTATCAATAAATAGGTCTTAAGTGATCAGATTTTCTTACATATTTAGAATTTACTCTCAGCATATTTTACAAAATTTTCTTAATGGTGAATGGAAAAGCATTCATACTCCAGTCTTATATGGTCAGTGTCTTTCTTTTAGGAAAGCAAGTACTTGCTGTTTGTTCAGAGTTGTTATGAACTTCCTTGGTTTAAAAATCGGAAACTTGAGACTGAACTGTTGTGCAGTAGGTCATTGTACTGAAATGCTGATGTAAAAACATTCTGAGAGAAGCTGGATGATTAGTTGGTTTAGTTGTTTAACTTTGCTTTGACGACTCATGTGTGAGTGTTTCATATTGTTATTCTTATCTTGTGAAGTATTACTATGGATCATTGAATAGTGATTTAAGCCACACACACACACACACACACACACACACACACACACACACACTAAACTTTTCCTAAATATAAGTAATCCTTAAGTCTAGGTGAAATTTCCACAAATTGAGTCATTCTTCAGTATGATATATTTTAAGTTGGTATTAAATGAATTGCATCAAATAAAAAATTCAGTAATTCAAAAAACTTCTACCATGATATGAATGGCGTTAATATAGAGGTAAGAATACTAGAAACTCATGAATAAATACAGACCTGAGTATCATAGATCTCAAACTCCATAGGGTGTTTTCAAGTTAAGGTAAATGAAAATAGGGCCTGCTCTGAAAACCTTGGAAAAATATTTGCAACAATTTGTTCATTTCTGGCACATTAGTTCATTACTTCACAAATTTGTTCATCATGTTCCCATTTCACTTTTTTTTTGTCTGTTTCTTTGAGGTAGGGTTTCACTCTAGTCCAGGCTGACCTATAATTCACTATGTAGTCTCAGGGTGCTTGAACTCACGGTGATCCTCCTACTTCTGCCTCCCAAGTGCTGGGATTAAAGGCATGCGCCACAACACCCGGCTCCATTTCACTTTTATAACACAGTAACACTTTTAAAAATGTTATCAGGTTTTTAATGAATTGGTGATTATTACATAGGTACAAATCAGCATTTGAGTGTACCTAACCAAATAGCTATACTGTGTTCTGAAACATTTGTTAGAAGAAAAATAAATAACTACTATTGTTTTTGCATGTTTTTGATTTTTTTTAAAGTTAACATGAACCATTTATCTTAAAACTTAGTAGGAAGACTTTAAAAATAATGGATTTGTCCCTTGGGGAATTTATCCAAGTACAAATGAGAATTTGTATTTTCAATGAGATTTTATTTGCTGTTTCTGTGACCACCTAGCCTATTACCATCTCATCAGGAATGAGTGTCTTATTCAGCATATTGAGGAAATTACTCTTCCATGAAACCACATGCAGAGCAAATATAATCATAATCCATGGCAGGTTAAAAGTTCATTGGAGACCCTTTATATAAATGTTCTCATTATATGTAGTAGGAGAATCTCATTTCAGGGAGTTTAGTTTGGGGCATGCCACAGACACTTTACTACCATAAAAGTTTCCATTCTAAGTTTGGCCTGCCTCTTGGACACTTAGGGTAGGATTTTACAGTAAGTCTAGTGTAATAATTATATCAAAGTAGATGATACTTAGTATAGAGATGTAAACTTTAAAAACCACTAATGCTTATATTACATCACAGGATGCACATTTACTTGTCATGTGATCACAAACTACTAGATTTCCATTGTCGTCCTGCTCTGTTAAATGCATCATTTAAACAACTTCAACATTTCTAGTAAGAAGTACATAAGTATAGCTTGAAATTCATTTTCTTCATTAATGACATTTATGGTGTAAGTTAACACTCACAGATTTCTTTCATAGATACACTGCTGGCCAGAAATCCATAAATTCATCTTCTTGAAAGACACATGAACTTTTCTTTAGTTTATTTGATGCATCTCAATCTTGTTCAGTTGCCAAAATAAAGGCCTCTGTTAAGATCTTAAGGAAGATTCATAACATTTTCAAAGGTCTTTGAATTTTGATATTGACAGTGTTCCCAAAGTAATGATTCTTTTTTGCTTGTTTGTTTGTTTGTTTGACAAGGTAGGGTCTTACTCTAACCCAGGTTGACCTGGAATTAACTATGTAGTTGTAGGGTGGCTTCAAACTCATGGCAATTCTCCTACCTCTTCCTCCCAATTGCTGGGATTAAAGGCGTGTGTCACCATGCCAGGTGGCAATGATTCTTTTAATGACCATCTCATTACTTCATTTAAGGAAAATATTCCTCTGGATAGTTGTTGTTTGTTTGTCTATTTGTTTGAGACAGAGTCTCATTGTGGACTCCTGGCTAGCTTCAAACTCATAGTGATCTTTCTGACTTTGCCTACTGAGTTCTGGGATTCCTATCATGCCACTATGCCCAGCCCTAGACAGTTTTATTGTTTCTCTGAAGTTGCAAAATGAGCTTCTACTTAAAATAATTTGTAATTCCTTCTTTTAATGCAAATTTTATTTTATATGAATACCTAGAAATTCATTTTCCTTTCAGGTGTGACATTCTGAATTCAAATGAGATAGGATTTTCTGTTGGCTTATGCTTTCTTTTTGTTTTCTTCTGAAGTCATTTTGTGGTCTCTTGTACTGCTGAGGGGAGGACTCACTGCCTTCACATTTTCATGAGGCAAAATTCTCTTCACTAGAGGTTGGACTGAGTGTCCTTAAGCCCTTTCTCTGTCTGTACTTCATTAGTGCATTATAAATACAGACGTTACAGAGAGTCTCAAACTAACTTCCTATGTATTGTAACTTTATAAAAGGCTGTGGATGCATTGCCTGCCTCACCTTCTGTTCACAGAACACAACATATAAGATACTATCACACACCTCGTTTCTTTCCTTTTTTTTTTTTGCCTGTAAATCTGGCATCTCAAAACTATGTTTAAGCTATTTGTAGATAAAAATGATACCTTCTTTTATATTTCCCATTATACAAATTTCATTACCAAATACCCAGTAGATATTCCACAAATATATAGTAAAAAACTAATAGAAAAAAATGGACTAGGAGGCTAAAGATTAAGAGAAAATGAATAATTTCTCTCCTATGTAGAGATGTGACTGGATGAGAATGGGACTGCTTAGTAAAGAATCATTTGGAGGTTCAAAATCATATCACATGTTTTCAATGTGCCAACCAGTATGTTTACCTCTCTCCCTTCTCCTCATGGAAGCTGTGTATACAAAATCATTGTCACTGTTCCAAAATAGTGTTTAACATAATATAATGTGATTAATCATGTCTTTTTCTATACACAGGAAGCACTAGTTGAACACAATTGTACTGGCAGTGACAATATGGGCACATTAAACTAGAAATCCAGGAATCCAGCTTCAAAGCCCTGTTTGAATGAGAACATGAACTAGAGCAACTCTCTTCCATTGTTACCTTACCTATTACCTCAAATAGTAAATGATAGTGTTTATTTGATGCCTGTAGCTCTTTGAATTTATTTCATACATAGAAATAATACCTCAACATTGCATCTATTAAGAATGTTTAAATAAAATCTACAGCAATGAGGTTGAGTGGATATAATGACTGTTTCTCAGTACTCACCAGGGGGATCATTTTACAAATAGATGAGATATGCCTCATATTATCTACTTCCCATCAAGACAGTGGACATAGATTTCTATTGAATCTTTTATAATAATATTCTTTTATTTTTCCCTGCTATTAATTATCTGGTTTATTTTAATAAAAGTAACATTAGGATTCCATGAGGGACATAAGTGTTCTTAAAAACATGATGGTTTTTGCCTTCTAATTGCCTCCGCTTAATGGCTTTTCTCTTCATCCTACTGAATGATGGAAAATGTCACATTTTCAAGGTCTATGACTCATATGACAAATGAATGTGTGAATAGTGTCAAAATACAGCAATTTACTGCCCATAAAGAGGGTCAAAAGCTTTATAAAATGGCTAGGTATATAACTAGGTATTTCCATATGAAAAAAAAAACTTTAATTTTCATTAAGAAATACACTGTTTACATGCACTGAGTTACTAATTCATGTAATGAGGGCTCATTTACCCAGTCTGTATTCTTGCCCCATGGGTAATAGTCTAGGAATTAAATCGAGTGGACTTACATATAAGCCAATATTATCCCATGTGACAGAAAACACATAATTTCTTTCTCCATTAATATCAGGTTTTTTTTCTTCTACTGTTTTTTTCCCCTCACAACACAGTCTTCCAAACATTTGTTATTTTTCTTTTCATGCAAGTTTAATTAATGTGGGTGATTGTGATAGTTAGAGGCTTTACTCTCTCAGATGGTAATTATACAATATGTAGTTTTTATTCTGAACTCGGGAAAACTGAATTAGAAAATTTGATCCTTATCAGGAGGGCATAAGTCACTGTGTATGATATACAATTATAGGTGGGATTAAAGTAAATTCACCACTACTAGTTCTATACTATATTAGCAGGTTTTATTAGTGCTACTACAGAGTTAGCAAGCCTCTGGTGGATTCATGGAAATCTTGTTTTTGTGATGAATTTATCAAGTCATAATTGCTAAGAATTTATGTTGCTTTTGCTGGCAAGAGAATGTGCTTGAGAAATCTTCAGAGAAATTTTTAGCAGATCAAATATATAAGCTTTTGTGATTTGAATTGAGAGGAAGTTCTAAAGCACGGGTTTGACAGTTTTGCTTATTTCTTTATATTTTATTTTATTATGTATCAATGATTGTGGTGTCTGGGATTTTTTAATAATGAAATGTGAATAGTTCTGTGCTGTGCTCTCAAAGATGAGTTAGGAAAAGCCATTGCATAGTTCACAGACTCTATCCATCCCTAAATGGAAATGAAATTAGAGATAAACTTTAGTTAGCATAAAATCTGTCATAAAATTCCTATTTACAACATCGTATCCCATGGTCCTTTGAAAATATATTTGGCCAGGCGTGGTGGCACACACCTTTAATCCCAGCACTCGGGAGGCAGAGGTAGGAGGATCACCGTGAGTTCGAGGCCACCCTGAGCCCTGAGACTACATAGTGAGTTCCAAGTCAGCCTGGGCCAGAGTGAGACTCTACCTTGAAAACAAAACCAAAAAAAAAAATTATATATATAAATTTGAAATCTGGGCGTGGTGGCACATGCCTTTAATCCCAGAACTCGGGAGGCAGAGGTAGGAGGATCACGATGAGTTTGAGGTCACCCTGAGACTACATAGTGAGTTCCAGGTCAGACTAGGCTAGTGTGAGACCCTACCTTGAAAAACCAAATATACATATTTGAGGATGGACATTTGTGTAATTCTATCATGAACTGAGGATTAAGAATTCATTTAATTTGTAAGGCACTGTTGAGTTGTATGATGTACCTTTCTACTATTAACATTTATTTTCTGACTTACAGAGATAGCCTACCTCAGTGGTACTATTTCTGGAAGTCATATAAATAATTCTTAGACATGGAAATACATAATACACAATCAGAGAGAAAAGCCTTCCTTTGGTAGCCACAAATAGCCTTATTTTCCATGTATTTATTTAGGGTCATAGAAAATAGGATATAAGGCAACCCAACCTGAGACCCAGCACAGGCACCATAAGCATGAGTATCTATCACTTGTCAACTGTATGATCTTGGGAAGGTTCCCTTACATTTCTGAACTTCAGAATTCAAAAACAACAATGTAACATTATTTATTACTAGAATTCAGTGTTATTATTTATAGAATTAGTCTATTAAATCTATATGTTCAATGATGGTGGTCAGTTGAGCATCAGAGTAAGGCCAACTTCTATGCACCAAATCTTCTGAAATATTTCTTCAGGCTCATAAAAATTGCAAAGTTTAAAATATTAGTTAATAAGTGTGACCTATGGAAAACAATTTTTAAGCTTTTTGAAAGTTATTATCTATATCTCTATCTATCTATCTATCTATCTATCTATCTATCTATCTATCTATCTATCTACCTATATTATAACAGGTTATACTCTTTTAGCCTCTTACCCCTGCTCCCATTTCCCTGGGGCCCTTCTCATTGGGGTTATGGTATTCACTGTGGGGTCATGAAGCTCTCAGTCAGTCCCAGTGGGGTAGTGGAGGAGGAGGGGGACCATGCCTCATAGTACTCCTACCCACTCTGCGGCTCTTACAATCCTTGTCCCCCTCTTCCACAATGTTTCCTGAGCCATGGCAGGCCTATTGCTAGTCGTATTTAGTGTTGTGATCTCTGTACCCTTTGGATTTCTGCCTTGTTAGGTTTTGATTGATCACTGTGTCTGTCACTACCACCCTGGAGCTAATTGTCAGGCTAGCAGTAAGAGTACTCCTCATGTTGCCACTCACTTGCAGAGGATTTTTTTTAGGTTTTTTTAATGAAACGTTTTACAAAGAGAAACATCTCTTAAGGGAGCTCTGTTATCCTGTTTTATGTGCTTAAGTGGACTTCTTTCTTTATTATAGACTGAAAACATTTTTAAGTTAAATACTCTGAAAATATCAGTGATATAAAAGACCTACAACTTATCGCAATTTAGGTGTATATAAATATGGGATCATTTCAGAGCCAAGATTTTCATTGTCTCACATGCCTTGTATAAAACACATGTAGTCCAGAAGATGGTTCAGTTGGTAAAGTGCTTATCATACAAATATAAGTGCCTACGTTCAGATCCCAGCACCAACATAAAATTCCAGGCATGGTGGTGCTTGCCTGTAATACCAGTTCTGGTAAGATGGTAAAAGGTGGATTCCTTGAACTTGCTGGCTAGCTAGTCTAGTCAAATCAATGTATTGGTTCAGTGAAATAGTCTGGCTTCAGGAAAAAGGGGAAAAAGTAACTGAGAAAGACACCCGATGCTGACCTCTGGCTTGCTCCTGCACAAAAGTTCACTCACCCATATATGAGCACACATACAAGTGCATATACACATATGCACCCAACACACACATACCTATGCAAAAATGCATATGATCCAGTCATAAACATATATAAGTATGGCATTGCAACAAACTCATAGTTGTAATTTCTTCTTTCTTATATTTGTGGAACTAAGATTAAAGTGAATGGTATTTCCCAGATATCAGCAGGAAACAAAGAATATAACTCCTTATCAATGGGTTAGTTATTCAACTAAATGGACAATTTACTTGGAACTTGTACCTTATTTACTAAGATAATATTACATGCTTCATTACTAGTCTGCTATTCTGTTTTAAAAGCTATTACATTGTTATATGACTACAACAAGCATACATAATATAATGAAATATGAAAAAAACTCTATAAAAGTTCCAACAAAACTTGAAGAATGAGCTTGTTTAAGATATGAATCTTATCCCCACCTATTTCAATGTTTTATTGATTTAAGGGAAAGACTTTGAAGTCTTGGAAATTCTTTATAAAGAAAGTATGATGGTCTTCACCAAGATGATCTATTTTTCTAGTTTAGATAATGTAGCCATGTACCCTTTGTAACTTCCTTGTTTAATAACTTTGAAGACTGATGGCATAGGTAAGGGTTTCTGAAATCCATAAGACATAGTTGTGGACAAGCCATGTATTCAAAGAAACAAATTCACACAGGACATTTAAATGTGTTTTGCAAGTATATTAATATCATACATTTTAGCATACCATTAAATCCTGAATGGCTTTGTAAACCTAGCCTTTAGTTTAGTCCCAACTTAGTTTTATTTTTAAAGTCTTGGATTAGCAGATTTAGTGATCTTGGTAGGAGCAAGGACTAGTCAACTCCAGATGTAGTGTGCCATAAAGATTCTGCTGCTGTAGATAATATTTAGACTATCTACTGTGCCTTTATACAAAATATTTTCATTGCATTTGAAAATATTTATATTCATTCAAAATAATGCATTTTTGATCCCTTAGCAGCCATCACCTATTTCCCCTATGAAACAACAGAAACTTGAATTACTGAACAATGAGAGAATATGACAGCAGCAGGAAACCCACTCATAGCTAAGACTCAGGCCTTATTTCTCCACTCCTATTCTCTATGAAAGATGGAAACATTCAAAATTTTCAAAAAGTCTGTCATCAAATGGGGAAATCATATATCATTCTTATTTATATAGCTCTATCATTGTGTAAAATTAATTCATTGTATTGTTTCTTTTTGTATTTATTTAGTCAAGAGCAACAGGCAGACAGAGAGAGAAAGAGGCAGATAGAAAGAGAGGGAATGGCCGCGCCGGGGCCTCCAGCCACTGCAAATGAACTCCAGATGCATGTGCCACCTTGTATATCTGGCTTACATGGGTCCTGGGAAATTGAGCCTCGAACCGGGGTCCTTAGGCTTCACAGGCAAGTGCTTAACCACTAAGCCATCTCTCCAGGTCTGTATTGCATTTTTGTGAAAGGAAAGAACAGACAATGGACCCTTAGGACAGTTGCCTAACATAATTCAATTTTTCACTCCTTTATTCTTATAGCTGTCCGTTTAATTTGCAATAACAGCCTTATGATGTATACTAGGGGATCAGAATTACCAGAAAAGAGGAGGAAAAGAAATAATATTTCAAGTTAAAGAATTTATCTGGCATAGAACTGTAGTTGCTTGTAATAAATAATATACAGTTAAAATACCACATGGTGATTATGATGTATCAAGTCTTTCATTAAAAAATATTCATGACCAGTTCAAGTTTTAGAATGGTTTAGATTTCATTTTCCATTGCCTTGCAGATGAATAAATCTTCTCTCTTGGCCAAGGTGGTTAGGACCACGAAATATATATTTAACAAACATTTATTTTTGGAGGTAGTCACAAAAACTGAGCTTTAACATCATGCAGTCCAACTTGCCTCATTGGAAAAATAGCACTAGGGCAAAAGGTGCTCATGAGTACCATACCTATGAAAACTGGCAAGTGAGTTTTGTAGTCAATTGAGTTATATTGACATTATGTTGTTTTCTCATCTATAATGTAGGAAAAAATTATCGAATACAATGGTCATAGTGTTAAGAGCTTTAAGTATGTTATTATACAAAAAGAACCTTAGAAAATTGTCTAACACTTAGTATGTTCTCATTTCTTTCTCCTTCTCTCCCTACCCTCTTCCTTTTTCCTTCTCTTCTTTTCTTTTGATATTGTTATGGTAATTTCCTAGCTTGAATTACTTTTATAACTAATCTTGGTGACAATGTCATGCCTTCTTTCTCCTGAAATACTCACTGTCTCCTTCCTTTTTTTCTGGTATGGTTGCAGTTTCTTCCAGTCACACTAGTACAGAATCAGAGTTTACACAGATATTGATTTAACCAGGGTAGAGGTGGTATTATTAATGCAAGTGGTGAGGAAGCAACGGTGTATGAAAGAGGGATTATTGAGGTCTGGGCTATCTATGCCATAACAAAATTTCTTTGCACTCCAACCACCAAAGATACTCCCCCACTTTTATCTTTGCCCCCATATTCTTGTTTTCTGTCATTACATATCATTTTCCTTGTTGCTACATAAGGCCAGCTTTACAATGCTGCACTGGATTCAACTCCATGTCTCTTACTCCAGGTTATCATTTCAGAAATTATTCAATCTTTTCTATCACTGTCTCAGTCTGAATTTCACCAAATTTTGTTCTATATCATATGATCCTTATCAGTATAAAAACATTCTAATTTCTACTATTTAAATGTGAAATGACATCCTTTATTATGCATACTTCGTGAGCTACCACTCAATTTTATGAGTTTCTCTTTGAGCTCTTATCTTGACTTGATTTTATGCCACTATCTTAAAACTCTTTCATTTGGGCTTTTATCCCATTATTCTTGCTAGATGTTTTTCTCAAGGTCACTTACTAGTTACCTCCACTTTTCCAAATCTAGTATCCAATCCTCAGTCCTTCTTCAGTTGACTAATAGATACAAAGCACCACTCCTTCCTTATGAAAGCATTGTCTTAGCTTATAGAACACCACATTCTCCTAAGTTTCCTCCTATCTCTCACCATATGATTATTACAAGTTTCCTTTAGTGGTTCTTTCTCATTTATACCATTAGCCATGGCTGGCCCCAGGACTCAGTTCTTTAACATAATCTTTTCCCTACTATATTCAATCTCTAGAATACTGTGTATCACTCAGGTAGGTTCAAATGCTAATGACTCACCCAAATTCTTCAGCCAACGTTAGTTACTTAACCTAATATCATAGTTCCACCTGCCTCCCCAACGTCTCCATTTGGAAATCTAATTGTCATGCTTCAATTAATAGTTCTAGATTAAACATATCCATATCCCTTCCCTATAAACATTATATGTGCACAGCTTTCAATAGATTGTAATCTCATCCTTTCAGTTGCTTAGGCTAAGGTCCTTGGTATTATCTTTGCTTCCAATCTTTAACACTCCATACCCAATGCATGTGTCAGCAAATCTTGGCTTTCCTTCAAATTACAAGCACTTTAGAACCAAACTTGTTTTGTTTATCACTTCCATTTCTACCCTCTAGGTCTACTCTCAGTCCTGGATCATTGCTTGAACCTCCTAATTTGTCTCCTTGCTTCCATCCTTATACCTTCCCACTGTATTTTCCATAGAGTTATTTTCAAATGTATGAAAATCATGTTATAATGCCCGTTTTCAGATTTGTTCAAAGAATTTATCAAAATCCTTAGTTACTTCTGTAAGGCAGTCTAGAAGATGCCCCTGTTCCCCAGCAGTCTGTGTGGCTGTGTCTTCCTAATACTCATGGCTCTCCTTGTCACACATGCAATGCTGTGGTAACTTTGGCCTTCCTGCTGTTCCTTTATCACATGCTGATGGGCTTGCCTTTGCCTTGGAGCCTTTGCCCTGTCTCTTTCTTCTTCCTGGACTACTCTTTCCACGATTCTTTGTATCACTGCCTTCAGACTTCTCTTTAGACATCACTTCATCAAAGAGGTTCCCCTGACTTCTTGATTTAAAATAGCACTTTGTCACTCTCCATTTCTTTCTCCCAGTAACCATTATTTATATATCCATGATTTTATAGAATATTTAAATGGGTCAAGTCATGTTGAATATGTTGAAAAATGGGTATGTTAATTAAAATGCTCATGTATGTACAGTCAGCCTTCCATACTTGTACTTTCTGCACAAGGATTAATCTAACTGCCAATTGAAAATGATAAAATGTACCTATTTTGAATATTTACAATTTTTTGTTTTTTTATTATATGGGTCTATGCATATGTGGATATGTATGGTGTACATGTATATATGGGTGCATGTGTGGGGGTTTGAGGACAACCTTGTGCTATTTGTCTCCTCCTTCTACTTTCTTGAGACAGGTATCCTTTGCTGGTTTTTTTGTTTGTTTGTTGTTGCTCTTTGTTTTTGCTGCCTCATGTGCATCAGTGTAGCTAGTTTCCAGATTCTCCTGGCTCTGTCCCTCCTCCCCTCCATTGCCACAGGAGCATTGATTGAGATTAAACATGCATGTACCACTTTACATCTAGCTTCACGTGGATGCTGGGCAAACATGGGCCATTGCTTGCAACCACTTGTATTTAACCACAGAGCCATCTTATTAACTCCTGTACATATTCTTTATTATCATTATTCCTTACATACTATATGACAAACATCTACATAGCATTTATAGTGTATCAGTTTTAAGTAAAATAGAGATGACTTAATGTTTATGGGAGGTTATGAATAGTTTATATGCAAACACCATGACAGTTTAGGTAAAGGGCTTTTACATATGTGAATGTTAGTATCCCAGGATGGCCTTGGAATCTATTCCTCACAGATATTGAGGGACAACTATACTCTTTGTATCTTCACACTAGAATATAAATTACTTGCAAACAAAAATTTTGTTAACAGAATGAATATGTTTATATTTGTGTAATTGCTCCCTTTAAAAGATTATCAGCTCCTTGAGGGCAGGGATAATTACTACAATTTAGCCCTAGTGACTGAAGCAGTGACTGGCATACAGTGGGTGCTTAATAAATGTTGGTTGAAATATTTAATCAATCAATTAATTAACTAAGGCTTTGTTTAAACTCAATGTGTTATGTAAATATCCATGTGCTTATATGAGGAAAATGCATTAATAAACATTGTCTGTATTTTCAAGATTCATACTCATAATTTAACTCTTGGTATAATGATGTGGATGTGTCCAAAGACTGATAACTATAAATATGAAAACCAGAGGTTTTGCCTACTATGTATTTTCCCCATGTGAAGAAGATGCATCATTTTGGCCAATATGTATTAAACACCTATAGCCATCTAACAGTTAAGATTTTCTTGCTTGATTAGATTTGTTGCTAGAGAATGAGTGCTAAATATACATTTAATTCTAGTAAGTCATGTTATCATTATTAATACCTATCTAATACTCTTTATGATAATGGTGGTTGGTAATGGTGGTTGTGTATGTGTACCCACACATATCCACATGCATATGCCAAAGCTAAAGAATTATGTTGAGATTTGCTATTTGATTAATGAACATACACCAAATACAACCCACTCATCACTAAAAAAGAATTATGAAGTAGGTTTGTCTTATAAACTTTAGGAGATATATCTGTTTCCAAGAGTAATTCAAAATATGACTCTTGTTTAGTATGGGTCTTGAGATGATTTAGTTTATTGTATCAGGTGCTTATAGATAGATTTATTTGAAGATTCCAGGAATGTTTATTCATAAATATTTTATTCATTTAGTTACTTAGGTCTTGTTGATGGCGGTGGTGGTAGTCATGTTTTTCTTAGAGACAACCTTTCTAACACAGGCTGACCTATAACTCCCAGTCCTCCTGTCTTTACTTCCCTCATTGTAAGACTATAGATGTACAGCTCCATGCTTTAAGTGCTTTATACATACAGTTTCTTTTACTTTATAATAAATATAAAAGAAGTGAATCATTGTTCTAAGCTTACTATCCAGAGATTTTTACATCTATTATTCAAATACTTTTCTATGTACATATACAGATCTATGTACTTCTACATTAATATAATGTCATATAGCATTCTTCCATGTGGGATTTTACTTTCTATTTCAACTACCCTAAGTGAACTGTAGTCTGAAATATTACAAGGAAATTTCCAGAAAGAAATAATACCTAATTTTGAAATAGCTCTTATGACATGAGTGTAATTGTTCTTTTATTTTTATTAATCTCTCATCATGCCTAATTAAATTGAAATATATCATAAGTACTTAAAGATAGGACAAAACACTATAGAATATAGTAAGATTCAATACTATCTGTGGCATCCTATCTCCCAGTTGTAAGGGGAACTACTCTAATTGCTGTTCTGTAAGTAGCTTTTTTCATTCATACTTTGTGCATATTATATATATCAACTAATTTACAACTTCACTGTGATTTTAGAAGATACATAATATTCTGTTGTATGTATACACCATAATTTGCTTTGCCAGTCCTGTTTGTGAACTGTTTCCTTTGTTGTCAGTGGTGGTGGTGTAGAACAAGTCTGTGGTGGATATTCTACATCTTTCTTCATAATTTGATGTGTAAACCATTGAAAAATTTTTTATTCAGTGTCATCATTTTGTACTCCTGGGTATAAAGGGATCACTAAAGAAGTTTCTCCTTGGACTGGAGAGATGGTTTAGTGGATAAGGTGCTTGCCTGCAAAGCCAAAGGACCCAGGTTCAATTCCCCAGGACCTACATAAGCCAGATGCACAAGGTGGCATATGCATTTGGAGGTTGTTTGCAGTGGCTGGAGGCCCTGGCATGCCCATTCTCTCTCTCTCTCTTTCTCTCTCCCTCTCTCTCTCTACCTGCCTCTTTCTCTCTCAAATAAATAAATAAAAACAAAAATATTAAAAAGAAGTTTCTGCTCATGCTGTTTAAAAATTATTGTAAATTCCAAAGTAGTGAAATTGAATAAATGAGGTTTAACTCTGGCTTTGCCTAGGAGCAAGCAGTACACTAAGAGAGAATGAAAGGGCTCATTAGCAGAGAGAGCTATTTAAATTAAAGATCAAGTCCATTGAACATTTTCACCTAAATCTACCAATCTGATCTTGCCATTTTAGTGACATTTGATGCTGACAATACGATCTTTGGAACTAGCTCTAATTTCTGCAAGCATGCATATGCAGGTCTGGAAAGGAAAGAAGACTATGACAAGTATGCCTGTGGAACTTCCCACCCACGCACGTCTTTCCTTTCAGATTCTGACACTTCAGCCTTTGAAACCGTTCCCGTGAGCAGTACTGAGACTCAGACTATTTAGATCTAAAGGAAAAACACAAGATCTTCTGCTTATATCTAGCACCTGGAAACCTCTTTGAAAAAGTGCTGAAATGTAAATCATGCTGTTACTTTTTATGCATACAGGAGAAATGCTAAAATATTTTAGGGAGGAGAAGGAATTTAGAGATATTAAGGACAATGATGATAGAGGGAGACCCAGTTTAAATGGGCCTATTACATTTAGATTGCATGTCATTTTTATTAGTTATGTATATAGTGTGTATACAGCCATGATAGTACCATCATTAGCCTTCTTCCTGTCCTCCCCCCCATGGGGATTGTGGGTCTTGCATTGTGGGGGTAGCCCTCAGTTATGGGGAAAAGGCAATGTCTCTACTGCATGTCATTTTTATGTAAGAGGTATTGCATTTCTTCTCAGGCTTTAGAAGTGGCCAAGCAAGCTGGGATAGAGTTCTTTTTTGAAATTAAAACACTAGAAACAAAAGGCAAATAGGCATTGTAGCCCATGCTCATAATCCCAGCACTCTAAAAATTGAAGCAGGAGAATTGTTGCAAGTTTGATGCCACTCTTGGTTACCTAGGAAGAGATCTATGTTAAGACTGGTTTACAGAGTGAGACCTGGTCTCATAAAGCTAGGTTTAGAATCAGGTAAAGAGCTTACTAGCAATTGTCAGAAACAGAATGGATCCCTAAAACATGACCTTCTCTTGCATGACATCACACCAGCATTTAGGTGTTTGTTGCTTTATTAGTTTTCCAAAGCTCCATGCAGTAACTGTAAGCCTTTTCTATCCCTTATCAGTGAAAATAAGTATTGTAAAGTCAGATACCTTGCTATTCTTTATATCGTACATTCACTATCTTCTGGACTATTACATACAGGTCATGCAAGGACTCCCCACCCAAAATGTTCCTCCTGAAATTCTGTTCCACCCTCCCAACTATTTAGTGGCATCTTTCCCTTCATGGACAAACCAACTTTATTTTTAATTCTTCCATTCTTCCATCCATTTCTTAATACCTCAACCCTTTCCATTCCTTCTTCTTTCTTAATCACTGTGGTGGTTTGATTCTGGTGTACCCCATAAACATACATATTCTGAATGCTAGGTTCCCAGCAGATGGAAATTTGGGAATTACCTCCTGGAGATAATGCGTTATGGTGGGTGGGCTTATGGGTATTATAGCCAATTTCCTCTTGCCAGTGTTTGGCACACTCTCCTGTTGCTGTTGCCCACCTTATGTTGGTCAGGGGGTGATGTCCACCCTCTGCTCATGCCATCATTTTCCCCCACCATGATGGAACTTCCTCTTGAGTCTTCAAGCCAAAAGAACCCCTTTTTTTTTTCCACAAGCTGCTCTTGGTCAGGTGATTTCTGCCAGCAATGTGAACCTGACTGCAACAGCAAAGTTGTTACTGAGGGGTGATGGTATTTGCTACTAGACACCTGACTGTGTGGCTTTGGCCGTTTGGAGCTGATTTGCAAGAGGAATGTGGATGAATTTGAAATATTGGCCCAAAAGACACCTGGCAGTGCTGTAAGTACAGCTTGATGGACTATTCTGGTCAGAGTTGAAAGACCAGATTGCAGTAAAAACTATGGACTGTGAGGTTTGGCTGATGAGGGTGAGAAAGAGCTTTGCCTGGACTGAGCTGGAGGCAGTTTGTGTGAGAGACTTGCTGTTATGCTTGTGTCCTGAGAACTTGTGCCAGGTTGCAGTGCATAGAAATAGACTGGTGTGAATAGAGGGATATAGCACAGAAATAAAATCTTTGGGCTGAAACTTCTGCACATTCAGCTGCAATTATATGAGATTACAACCATTGAGATTGGGACATCTAACCTGCATTGGAACGACAGGAAGAATGCAAAGTCTTTTGAAGGAGCCTGAATACTCAAGGAGTGCCCTGCTCTTCAAAGTCTGCTTTATTCCCTGCTGGATTAACAAATTGGCATTCCACCTGGTATTATGGAGTATAAGAAATGCAAGTAAGAGATTCATATGAAGTCCAAAAAATAGAGTTATTTCAGGGGGCAAAGTGATCATACCCTCATTTGTCAGAGTCCTTCACTGCCACAGAACAATTCAGAAGGAGAAGGTCACTCAACAAGTCAACTGTTCCCCATATAAAATCACAACTGAAGGGAGAAAATCTGGAACAAAATGTTGAATCAGCTGCTGTTAGGAGAAGCTGGTCTGCACTCTATCTGTATGCTTACTAAAGGGAGCACAGGGCAGGGTTTCCCATATAGAGGGCACAGGCACCAGCACATTGCAATGGTTGACTGGAACTCAGGTTCAAAGCCATTGAATGTGGAATCTATCCCTCCAATCTAGTGCTTCATGAAAATTCAACTGATCTTCTGTAAGGAAGAAGCTCACACCCTTAATAAGTCTCAAATTATTGAAATGTGTTTATAGCCTTTGTTGGACAAAAAAATATTGTAAAGTAAGCCTCCCTTTCCTTCATATATATATGGAGAGAGAGAGAGTGCCTGTGTGTATGTGTTATGTAGGACATATGTGTTTTACACATATGTATTTAGAATCACTCTTTATATATCGTGTTTGAAAAGTAACATCTTCTAGTTATATTACTTCCTGTAATAAATTGTTCTTCTAAATTATCACTTTTTTATGGCTGGATAGGAGTATGTGTTGTTTTCTCTTATTTCATTTTATTTTTCTGAACAAGGAACTGATGATGTTTAAATGTATATAGCATCTACATCTTGATCAGGCATTTGAATCCTTGAAAAAAATGTTAGGATAATAATGATCTTTTGCTTGTAAGTTATGTGTGTTTCTGTATCCTGTTTTCATATAAGAATAGTAATTTATATATGTCTATGTCTTTATATATTCCTGTGACATATCCACATTCACTTTCTTCTTTAATTTCTATAACCACCTTGTGAGATAGACAGTAAATGTATGATAATTGTATCCTTACAAATAAGTAAACTGATGTTCTGAGAGATAATGGGTAGTCCAAGAAGACACACAGTTAATAAATTGGAAGAGGAAAAACTGGGGTTTAGAATTTGGTATCAAGTCTTCAGACACTAAGCAATACTGTTCTCTGTGCATTTTGCCATGTTCCATCTTCTTCACATTGTTTTAGAGTTTCTTTCTAACATTTCTATTCAAATATTCTATTGTACATTTTTCACATAATACCTTAGGAAAATATAGCTTTCTCATCAGTTTCCTCACTAGCCAAAAATTAAATATGACTAGATTTTACCAATGAACTGCACTTTGACTTTACAGAAATGCAAATATGCTATATATTATATCTAAACCAAAAAGTTTGGTCAGATGCTTGATTCATAATAATACTTATGACATAATGTAGCATCTCAGGCTTCTCTTGGGAAAAAGGAAATCCATTTTATTTTATTTTTAAACAATTAAATAACTACAAATTTTTGTCATTCAAAGCTTAAAAATCTTGATTTCAAAATATGATTCACTGGAGCCTAAGGAGATGTTTCAGTGGGTAATGTGCTTTCCACACAAGTATAAATACATGAGCTTAGATTCCCCAATACCCAAGTAAATGCTAGGTATGGCAGTGTAGTCTTGTAATTCCATCAGTAGGAAGATGGAAAGAGAATTCCTAGACATTGCTGGGAGCTTGTCTAGTCAAATTGGTGCACTCCAGATTTAGTGAAAAACACTGTCAAAAAAAAAAAAAAAAAAAAACAAGACAGATTGAGGATGACATGCAACATTGACCTCTAGCCTCCAATATGCGTATGCACACATACAGACACATATCCATATCGTACATGCATACACTTCCAAAATGTGAATAGTTGGCTTTAAAATATCATAGTCATATCATAAAACAAAAACTTCCTATCAATATATCTTAGAGATACATTTTAACATGCATAAGAAACTGGAAATGTGAAAATGCTTACTTAATTACCTGGGGGATAAATGAACATGCAACTACCTGTCCCTTATCAGTCCAAACATAGATCATGGCATTATCGTCCCCCCTATTTTTTTTGTTGTTCATAGCAGGTTGTCATTTTTAATTTTAAATTACTTCTTGTGCTTAGGTATTTTATCCTGGTGCCTATTTAAGAAGTGGTCAAGCATATACTTGATTCACCTGTTTTACATGAGAGTAATGATTTTGTTTTTCTTTCAAGGTTTAAATGACATTACATCTCAGCTAAACTGCATTCATCTAATGAGCACTTATTGAAACAAACATAATGACCTGCAAAACAATCTACTGCATACTTTTCATAAATTAGAATGAAATGTTTAAATGAGAGAAAGCGAAAGTTCAAGTGCACCAGAACCTCTTTTGTAAGATTCATGTACCACTTTGTGCTGTGCCTGGCTTTACATGGGTACTGGAAAATTGAACCCAGGCTGGCAGGCTTTGGAAGCATGCACTTTTAACCTCTGAGCCATTTCACCAGCCAAATGCTTGGGTATTAAATGCAGTGTTTTTTGTGCTTATATATTTTCAAAGGCAAACTGGTAGTGTGTATTGTTGATGCCCAGATTCTAAGCATTTATGAAATTGTTCAATTATTTATTCTTGTTTCTTCTGAAAGGCACAGTTACTAGCTCACTCATCATCCCCTGGAACCAATCAGGAATAAGGACTGTAAGTACAAATGCTGATGATGAGTCCCCAAGGATGAAGCTAGCATAATTACATAGTCAGATTGGGAATAACTTGAGATCATAAGAAGCTTGGCTTGAACTTAACTCCAGGTAGGTGTAGTATCACCATGATGATTGAAGGAAAATTGACATGGGTCCCCAGACTTCACAGGAAACAAGAAAAGCAAGCAGCCTGACTTTGTCCCTTCAAATTAGTTATGATGGAAGGAATTTTGGGATTGAGACCAATACCTTGCCTGGGGGTGATCTTCTGGAAACTGAAATAAAATGTACAGTCCAGGGCTAGAAGGCTCTGAAGGGACTAAAGAGCACTAACCCATTTCCTATAGAGAAGTGGCTCTGTTCCCTGACTTCTAGGGAACTCACGGGACCCAGTGTGTTCTTAAGTTCTTAAAGCCAGTGGACACTGAGTTTAAAAACAACATAGAAATAAAAGTGGAATTGGTAAACAGGGTGGAAAAGGATTTGAAGGGAACAACTTATACTTTTCTTTAGACTTCTCAAACTAGTTGATAGATGTTGCTTGAATAAGCCAGAACATTATTGGGTACTTACAGAAGACGGTCTTCATTTTTTACCTTTTCCTCTCCTTCCCTATTTCTTCTTGGTCCTTCTGCCTATACTTCTTTTAAAAAGAAGTAATTTTTCTTAGCTGTGTGTGGGAAACCCTCCTGGCATTTCCTAACTGTCACGTGTTCTATAACCAGCCATCTGTGTAAAATTTTATTTCTTCAAGTTAGTTTTTTAAAATTAATATCTCACCCCCAATTAGTGTATGAAGATTAATAAACCACTGGTCTCTTTAACAACTTCCCTTTCTTCAGCTGAGCCTTATTGCTTACTTTTCTCAATGATTTCTCCTAAAAGTCCTTTTATTTTGGATTTTAAGGGTAGGTTCTTGCTCTATCCTAGGCTTACCTGGAATTAGTCTCAGGCTAGCTTTGAACTCATAGCAATCCTCCTTCCCTTGCCTCCTGAGTGCTAGGATTAAAGGTATGTACCACCACAGCCAGCTGTAAAAAAATCCCAAATATGATAATTTTGACTAATAATTCAGAATAAATTTGAGGGTCCTTTTTGAGAGCCCTGGCCAATAAGAAAATGTGTAAAGTGGACTTTTATTTTTAACCATTACTGTGTTCAAGGACCTGTACCAGCCATTCTCAATAGAGAGCTTCATGCCATAGCACTTCTCAGAATTCTTCAGTCCTACTGATTGTTCTTGTAGTGGTTATTTCCTGGGGAATTCACCAGCTGGGAGATTGTACCACTGACACAAAATAGGCCACTGGAACAGTCATGCTCTTGACTTACTCATTTATAGGGCTTCTTAAGAAGATACTATAGCAGCAGCTGCCTATTTTTATGTGTAGCCTTGGGGTTGTGTTAAGACCTTAATTAGACTAATAGATTATCAAATGATAAAAACCAAAGAGAAAGGTAAATCACAGGAGAAGGTGGAGTGGACCTTTTTGTAGACCTTACCCACTGTGAGTTTGGAATGACATAGAGTGAAGTATGAAGAGATTGCTTAGCAGTTAAGGTGCTTGCCTACAGAGCCTAAGGACCCAGGCTCACCTCTCCAGGACTCATGAGATGATGCACAAGGTGGAGCCTGAGTCTGGAGTTCCCCATTTTCTCCCCCATCTCTCCCTATTTGACTCTATCTCTCAAATAAAAATTATATATATATATATATATATATATATATATATATATATATATATATATCACCAATCCACATGTTATTTTTTAAATTAAATTCAGATTTTAGGTAATTGACCCAAAGCAATCCTTTAGCTTTTAACTGAAGTAACATGTGCCTTTTATTAGAATGATAGTTGGTGAGATTAACCATTCAATATATCCATCCATTTATTATATGCTTCCATAGTGGAAATGAGGGAGAATAATCAGGAGTGACTTACTTTGGAGTAAGTACAAAATACAGATATAACTCAAACATTGCTAGTCTCAACACTTTACTGGATATCCAGATACAATATTTGAATTTAAACATGGTCATTCTAGTTCATGATGAAGACTTAATGTGTACTCTTTCATGATGGGCATCAGCAGCTTTGTATATTTTTTTTCCTTAAAACTCATTAGTCTGGGTTTGGGAGATGGCTGTTAAAAGTGCTTGCTACACAATCATGAAGACCAGAATTGGATTCTCTAGAACGCACATAAAATTTGGGCACTTCATTGTGTTCCCACAGTCTCAGAACTGGGGCAGTAGAGACAGATAAATTTGGGTCCACTGCCTAGGTGTAGGATATATGATACGAATTGACGAGTTCTAGACTCAATGAAAGACCCTGTCTCAAAAAAAACTAAGGTGGAGAGAAAATGACCTATGGCATCTATATACTCAGGTACATATATGTACTTACACCTTCACTCACACATGCAGACTATACTTATATACACAGGCCAAAAAAAAGGCCTAATGACTCAGCTTTCATTTACATGTGTATAACTATTCCTTAACTGCTTTGTAGATTTTGTCGAGCAATTTGACTCAGAATTGATTAGAAGTAATTAGTGGATGGAAAATTATGATTTGTATCTGTAGAAAAATTTTAATTCCGGGCTGGCTTAGCCTTTACTACATTTCCAAATTACTCCTCCCTGTCAGAGGAGACTCAGGAAGTATACAGTCATTTTAATATTCACATAAGCAAAATATAATTATGAAGATTAATGCCTGTTCTTAATACAATGTTATACAATACAAAACAAGAGAAATTTAGTTGAGGTAATTTGCATTCTTGAATATTTATATTGTTGTTTTCTTGTCCATTAATCCAGAATCTAGCCTTTGAAAGTGTGTGTGGGGATTACTCTTATACAAACTGTTTTGCACCAGATAATAAAAATGGAAATAAGAAAGCAGAGAGACTTCTAGAATTTAGGGAAATCCCAATTCTTATGTTGTCAGCTATCTAGTGACAGCACCTAGCAGCTACCCAGTAGGCAGGTATTGAAGTCTACAAACCATATCTGATGCCTTTGTTGAATCTGGACAGAATGTGAGCTAGCTGAAAGCCATTCCCTGCTTCTTAATGATTATCTATTAGCACTCCATGTTTTTAATTGCAGAATAGATTAGAAACAATTAGCAAATGGAAGACTGAAGAGGCTCTTGCTGCTTTTAGTGTTAGAAGCATCTTTTGAACAGAAACAAAATGCTCTTTTGTAAGTTAGATGTGCCATTACCTGAATTATATTTTATTCCTTTTTCATGGAGACAGGCTTTATTCCATCTAAAAATAGAAATTGTCTGGACATGGATTTAATATATATTTCTGATTGCTGGTAACTTCAGATGTGTTTTTAAAAAGCTCATTTTCTCATGCTGAACAATGTATATTAAAATGATGATTGAAGTATATTCCAAACTCATATTTTAACTCTCACAGTACAAATATGGAACTGCATTGAGGGCTACTGAGACAGTTTAGTTATTCATTGTAAAATAGGAACATTTTCATTTGTATTGTGCTGTCATTCTCTATCACTGTACTCCTGTCTAAGAAGGAATATTTTATAGGGGAAAAAAACAATGAATTTAAAGGAACAATGGATCTCATTTTGTCAGTGCTCAGGAGGTGGCCCATTCAATGCCAGGCCCATAGAGTTTAGAGGGATATCATTAGAACTTCATGAATTTCATTTTGACTAATGTTGACTTTTAACATGTCTCATATACACTTGACACAGCATGTCTTACATACACTTTCATGTATGTAAGTCATCTCATTTCTTATAGTAACATATTGCAATTTATTTTTTCAGTTTTGTACCAGCTCCTTATAAGAAAAGCAACCTTTGGTTAATATGCAGATGAGAATTTCATTGAGCATTGTACTTTATTCTTCCCAAATATTAAGTTGATAAAGGTAGACCCCACTGGTGAAATTTGCATCCCATTTAAATAAATAGTCTTAGTGAGATTTTGTCATGAACATTTTCACAGCTTCTTTCTCATTATATCCCTATTATTGCATCAAATAAAACTATTTTTATAGCATGAAACACATGAAAATGACCAATTACATATGTAAAGGAACAAATACAGATTTTCAACTATCTTTGTCCCTTCAATTTTTTTGGGGGGGTGGGTTTCAAAGGTAGGGTCTCACTGTAGCCCAGGCTGACCTGGAACTCACTGTGTAGTCTCAGGGTGACCTTGGACTCAAGGTGATCCTCCTACTGTTGCCTCCCAAGTGCTGGAATTAAAAATGTAACAACTCTCCTCACCTCACTTTTTTACCAAAGTAGTATGAAGAAGAGAACTTTAATTACTATTAAAATTATTGATGAAAGCACAACACTATGTGAGAAACAGAGAAAACCTTCAAATAGCAGCACAGTACCTCCTGGAATTCCTAATGTGGACACCATCAAGAGCATCATCAGTTCCACACTGAACTATTGTCATCCTTGTTGGCACCCTAAAACTCCATGTGGATTCTGTGTCACAGATGAGTAAATTTGATCTTTTCTTAAACTGTAGGTCTTTGTGCAAACAAGTAGAACTACAGTTTAGATTATATAACAGGCACAGTGGAAGCCCTTGTTCGCTATACACTATACACATATGCCAATCAAAGAAAGCAGGACCAGGCTTCTGAAAGGATGTGATTTGAGTGTTGCCCTGCTTCTAATAAATGTTTTGCAAGTTCTTACTTAATTTTTTTGTCAAAATGAGTGGCTGAGTAAAAGCTGTGATAGTGGTGTTGGGCATGATGTGAACACATATTAAGTAAGTAACCGATTATAGTGCCTAATTACCTGCCCAGAGTCCTCCAATGAATTGGTAGTAGTGGTAGTAGACTTCTGGAGAGATAAGCCAGTACACAGTATTTTAAGGAACAGAATTAACTCACACATTGTGGTTGGACTCACAGTTTATATAAGTAGATGTTTAGTGTACAAATGAGTTTTCTTACCTATATTTACCTTTTGGTGTTTTTGAGACAGGATCTCATAGAGTCCAGACTGACTGCATACTTGCTGTGTAGCTCACAATGACCTAGAACTTCTGATCCTCTTTCCTCAACTCCCCAACTGCTGGGACTTTCTATGTGTACTACCACAACAACCTCTTATATTTTTCATAGGTGAACACTAAACTGAGTGTGCATTGCCTGGGCAAGTCCTCAAATATAATATATTTCAAATCTCATGATTTTAAACTAGCATATGTTATGTAGATAAAGCAGCATCCAAATAAAAGGCATACAATAAAGTACTTCTAGAAACTTCTTTCCAAATTGTAAGCTTGCCACACTACAAAAGATATAAGTTATTTAAGCAATGTGTACACATGGGTTGAAAAAGATTGAGCCCACTTTTACTTGTATGTAACCCACAGAATTATTATGGAAGGCTAGAGTACTTAACTCCTAAGGAGTACATTTCTTTTTACACATTAATTTGCAGATCCAGGTGAATATCATTTTTTCTGACCAGCTTTACTATAATAACCTATGTGATACCCTTACATATGACATATGAATACTCTATACATGCATCCAATGAGTAAAAGACATGGCTTATGAAAATGAGAAGAATGGTTGCCTATAACAGAAATTTTAAATCTTTTTAGAGGACATTTTTGACTCATTTCGTTAGAAGTTATTAATGTGACGGTGAATATCCGTCATTCAAAATTTCAAGGCATTACTCATGTCCTGAATATTTCAGAATTGGAGACATAGAAGACCAAATTTCAAGATTATATAAGGTTGCTAGAAAATGCAAGCCAGTATTTCCCCCATCAGCTTGAGTTAAGATCCTATATTTTGACTTATATCATTGAGGTGTAATGTGGGCGAATTTCTTTCAACTTAAAGTATCTGTCAGAATATGCAGGAGATGAAGGGTTTACTCACACTTTTAAAAAATAACTTCTTCTTTAAACACAATTTGAAAATAAATCAAGCTGTGATTATGTAGCCTTGTAGAAATAATATTCATCTTGCCTTAACTTGTAAATGAGAAGATCAATATCATTTTCCCTTTGTGTTAATAATAAAACCAAAGACACAATGCATTATGCCAGATGTCAGTAAGAATACTTGTTAAATCACTGATGTATCCAAAGGTCTTTTCCTAGAACTCTTGAATCTAAAAGACTAACTGGACTTGAATAGAAGCTACTCCAAACAACTGAATGCTCAGTTTTCAAACAAATTGAAGTTACTTCCCGTGTTACTGTATAAGACTCATTATTTTTTCTATATTCATAAATTGAATTCAAATTTGTCATAATTACAACTTTCTAGTTATCTACCTAGCCTAAGTAAATCAAAAAGTTTAATTTAAAAAGTATAATTGGAATAATTGGATTAGCTGCCTGCTTTCATTTAAGTATCCATACAAAAGGAAATGAGGTTTTAAGGATTAATGTCTTGCATGTGCTTTGTAACCTCTTTGATACTCTGCAGTGTAGGCAATCCCTGTTAGTAATTGCTGCTTGTTTTTGCTCATACCTTTTTTAAAGTATCCTTGCCTGTTGTGACAGGATCACATTTTTCTGTTCATTCAGAAAATTACTTGAAAATTATTTAAGTGCAAAAAAGGACACATCTTTTTAATCCTATTTTTAAAATAACCCCATCCACCTGAACACAAATACTGTAGTCCTGGTAAAATTGAACTGTTCCACTAGTTGGCTTTGTTCAGTAACGTGACATGATTGTAAGTGAGAGCTTATTCTGCAGATGCCACCTTTCATGACTGATCCTCTAGGAAAGAAAAGAAATGAGCTGATAATGCATAATAAACATTTGAATTGTCAACTTGTATATAGTTGTTTTAAAAATTAAAGCAGTTGGGTGTGGTAGCACATGCCTATAATCCTTGCATTGGGGTGTGGGGAATAAGGCAGGAAATAGGGATTTCAAGCCTGGGCTACATAGCTGCAGTCTGCCTCGAAAATGAATGAGTGAATACAATCTTTCATTAGAATTTTCTGGAAGAGACAAGGTCATTAAAGACTTACTTTAATGAAGTATTTCAGACTGAGATTTTGCATGTCAGTGGAGTAATCACATCAGGGCTAGATTTTTTTCCCCACCAAATTGAATGCTGGGAAATGAACTGAGCTTCAGCTGGTGGCTAAGCCTCCTTCTAAAGCATCATATGCAGTATAAGATTTGGTTTCCTTAAATATATACTGTTTGCCTTAAAGTGAAAATTGAGACAATAAAATGTAGGCCATGTAGTTCCATTATCACATGCAGTATCATTGGGCCAAATTGTAAAACATAAATTGAAAAACTGCATATTCATGTAGGTTGAGACAAGAACTAATGCTGACCCTTTAGGGATACAAGTAAATGTCCATCTTTAACTGCTCAAAATGGTATGACAACTATGTTTTTGTTTCTAATAAGATTACTTACCACGGAGTAATTAATATTTATTATTATTTTTGGTCACCACAGAAAGTACCGTGTTTTGTTATGGCATTTTCATTTGAACTTACTTTTAGTTGTTCTTCTTCTCACCCTACCTGCTTCTTCCCCCCTGCTCTGTTGGTCTACATGCCTGTTTTATCTCAATTCTGTGATGCTATGTTTGTAATATTGTTTGAGGTCAAGTAATGTGATGTCTTCAACAACATTCTTTTTGCTTAGGATTGCTGTAGCTAACTATAATCTTTTGCATTTCCATATGAATTTTATGATTGCTTTATCTTGTTCTATGAGGAGTGTCATTTGAATTTTGATTGGAATTTCATTGAATCTGTAGACTACTTTTGATAATACTGCCGTTTCACATTGTTAATTCTGCCAATCCAGGAATATAGAAAGTCTTTCCGTTATCTAGCGACGTCTTCACTTTCTTTATTCATTGTCTAAAAGTTTTTATTTTAGAGGTCATTTATCACCTTGGCTAGGTTTGTTCTTAAATAATTTAATTATTTTTGAAGCCATCATGAAATGAATATTTCTTCTAATTTCTTTCCTAGCAAGTTCATTATTGGCATATGTAAATATATTAATTTTTGTATGTTGTTCTGTAACTTGCAACTACTCAAAGTGATTATCAGATCTAAAGTTTTTCTGGGAGAATCAGTAGAGTCTTTGAAATATAAAATCATGTTGACTACAAACAAATAGTTTAATTTCTTCTTTTCAAAACGTTATTGCTTTTTGTCTTTTTCTTGTCTCACTATTCTAGTTAAGACATAGAGAAATATATTAAATAAAATAGAGAGAGTGACCATCCTTGTCTCTGTCCAGATTTTAAAGGGAATGGTCTCTCAGTCTTCCCTATTTAGTACCATGGCTATATACATTTATCAATATAGCCCTTATTGTGGTAAGGTATGTTCATTCTATTCCCAGTTTCTTCAGGACTCTTACCTTGAATATGAGATGCTCTTTCTCAAATGCCTTTTCTGCATCTATCAGAATGATTGCCTGATTTCTGTCCTTAGGTTATGATACATTGCATTTATTGATTTTAGATTTTTACGTAATAAACCATGCATCCTTGGCATGAAACTAATTCGGTCATGATGTCTGATCTTCATAGTGTGTCCTTGAATTTGGTTTGCAAGTATTTTGTTGAGCAATTTTGCTTCTGTGTTCATCAGGGGATATGGTCTACAGAGATTTTTTTGGGCGTTTATCCAGCTTTGGTATCAGGATAATATGGGCATCATAGAATGAGTTTGGTAATTGTATTAGTCAGGGTTCTCTAGAGGAACAGAACGGATAGAATGAATTGTATTAAAAGGGAATTTATTGGATTAGCTTACACAGTCCAGCAATAGCAGGTTGCAGGTCTGAGAGTCAAGAAACCCAGTAGCTGCTCAGTCCACGAGGCTGGAGGCCTCGGCAGTCCCAATCTGGCACTGAAGGCCTGGAGGCTTCCTGGAGAGACGCTGCTCTTCAGTCCACCCTGGTCTTCAGTCCACACTGGAGAGCAGCAAGTACCAAGCAGAAAACACCATCAGAAAACACCAAGCAGCAAGCACCCAGTGGCAAGCAGCTAGCAGCACCGGCAGCCAGGTAGGAGAGAGAGCCTTTCTTCCCAGAGCTCCTCCTCCAAGAGGGGCCGCCCACTCTGGGGGAAGGGCTTACCCCTGGGGGAAGGATTCTTCCTTTAGTTAATCCTTCCTAGAGGCAGCCTCAGAGACACACTTATGAGGAATGTCTGTGGATTCCTAAACAAATCAAGTTGACACAAACTTAACAATCACAGTAATATTGATTCCCTTTGTGTTTTGTGGAACATTTTGAGAAGTGTTGAAATTAGGTCTTCCTTCAGAATTTAGTAAAATTCAGCACTTACTTCAGGCCTGGGCTTTTCTTTATAAGGAGACTTTTAACTGTTATTTCAATTTCTTGGCTTGTTCTAGGTCTATTTAAAAGATTGTTTATACAGTTGGCTTTAATTGCTGTAGGTCTTATGTGTTTAGAAATGTATCGATTTCTTCTAGGTTTGTCCAGCATTTGGAATATGAGTTTCTCTTAGTTTTCACTTTTTCTTCCCTGCTACTAGCTCCTCAAATGCACCACATCTCAGTTCCTCTTATTACCATGAACCAATTAAAAATTCTGTATGCATTTATTTCTTGTTCCTTTGCAGTCTGAGTTCTTTCTACATTTTTTAAATTTTAATTTATTTTACTTTTTTTTAAGGGCTGACCTGGAATTTACTATGTAGTCTCAGGATGACCTTGAACTCACAGCAATCCTCCTACCTCTTCCTCCCGAGCTGGGCTTAAAGGTGTGTGCCAACATGCCCTGATTCTTCTATTTTATATATACTCATTCATCTGTCCATCCAAATGGTCATGAGTTTGACAAAAATCCACAGCTTGCACATAGGTGGCTGCTCTAAGCTTGTCATCAACTGAAAGAAACAGACATGAACTGTAATTACAGTGCAGTGCCTATCTCAGGTCTCCTTCCTGCTAACATCTGACTTCTCCCAAATGTAGGCTGTTAGGCACAACTTATGCTGCAGAGTGACAATGTTACTGTATTTTAGGTTAAGGCACCTACAATACAACAAGAGAAACCTGGGAAATTAGAGGTGATAAGGAGATGTACTAGAATGAAGCATTTTTGGGGAGAGGCCAATGTCAGAATGTTAGCTTGTAATTCATTGCCTGGCAACAGGAGAAGCCTCATACTTCAAAAGCTAAGAAAGAACAGAGGAAGGAAGAGCCCTTCCAGAAAGTGACCCTGGGGATTTCTTAGCCAGATATTTAGAAAATGTTTAAATTCTTAAAGGTAGAGGATCCTAACCTATGATCTGAGGATGGCTGATTAATCCCATAAAGCAAAACAGAACATTCTTCTCCCCCCGCCAAATTCATAGAATTTTAGTACCTGTTACCTGTTTTGAGAACCCAAAGCTTACATCCACAATGAAGTAGACTACATGCTGTGTACAAGTGTCAATTGTTGTTCATGTTTTGCCTTATTCTTGAAGGTGAGATGGTCCTGTGAGGCCAATCACTGTACTGATAATTTAATGTCATTCCGAGTAGCATGCATTGTTCATATTCATATATGGAGTTCATGATATTTCCTTCCTGTGTTCACTGATGAAGTGCCTACCTCCCTACCTCTAGTAATCCCTGTCTCCTAAACTGTTGGTATGTAAATTAGCACAACCAGTATGGAAGCAGTATGAAGGTTCCTCATGAAACTAAAAATATGTGTTCCATATGATGTAGCTATCCCACTTCTGGGTCTATATCCAAGGGGAATGTGCTGATATTTTATTCAGGCACAAAGCAATTGTATTTTATATGACTGAAAGCATCCTAAAATACTGCACTTCATTCCTAGACATGCATCTGATTTAAATTAAATTCCTTGTTATGGACCATGCAGCTTTTTAAAAAAATATTAACCTAGTTTATCTTCCAACAATTTTGTGAAGAGAATACTTTTATTTCTCATTTTAAAAATGAAGGAACTGAGACACAGAAGCAACAGATCTGAGTTCTAATTTCTACTTTTCACTTGCTTACTTTGCAACCTGTTCTTTTAACCATTGTACACATCTTAATATAGAGCCTAAAATGAAGAGCACAGCCATCTGGGAGGTTATTTGCCACTCGCCTTTACTTAGGAATGCTTGAAAAGTGTTTAGTTGCTCTTACCAAGTTTGCCTCTTCTCAGGGTGCCAAAATCAGCAAAGCAATACAGTTGAAGTGGGTCTGTCTTAAAAACGACATTCCATGAGAATTAATACAGGACCTAATGTGCTTTTTGCTGCACCCTGATTGTTAGTCGAGTGTCTAGTCCATTCATTTAAATCCAAATGAGTCTATCTTGCATGGAATACTGACCAACCTCCTCATTAAATTAGATCAGGCCACAGGAACTCTGCACCTGGCAGAGCTATGCCAGACATTTGGTTCCATTTGGTTACTTAAGAGCCCACTATTAACAGGCACAATGCTTAACTTCAGGGCCATAGCCAGTCAGTGAATGGAATAATGAGACTTTCCCCACCATCTACTATTGACAGGTTTAAATGTTTGTTTTTCTTTAAGGTACAATTCAGAATCCAAACATTATGTGTGGGGAGGAGAGGGTGCTGCAGATTGAACCCCATGGCCTTATGCATGTTACACAAATGCTAATCCACTGCAATATACGCTCAGGTGAAACGATTCTTTTTTTTTTTTTTTTCTCTTTCTCTATGCTTCGTTTTCAAACTACTCCATTCTCTAAAGAACATGGTAATTTTGGCCCTGAAGTGATTTTTAAAAAATTCCATTGTATTCAATTAGTAAGTTGTGACATTTTCTTCTTATTTAACATTTCATTTTCTTAAAAATAGTATCGTCATTATCTTTGTTTTGGTAAATTGAAGACAAAATGTGATCTGTGGCAAAGAAATGAGCAACGGGTACATCTACTATATATATTCAGATTGAGATCATCTCATTCTGCACAGAGCAATTTAGAGCAAGTTAAGGCCACGTGGTATCAGACTATAAGCATGACCCATGAAATAACCATTAAAGTTAAGTACCAGTTCCATAGCTAACCTCTTCTCCATATTTTATGGTTTAGTTTCTATTAAATCATCAAAATTTTTAGCATTTTCTTAGAAAGATATAGATATATTATTCTGTCCAGTATAGTGCATGGGCATTTATATATTCAGAAGCTTTTTACTTTCATACATTACTGAAGTAAGCCCCTGAAATTAAGTAGCCATTTCTCCTGTAAGTTATTACTTGTTGACACTCCTTTTGAAAATATTTATCTGTTTCCTTTCTTTTGAGCTACCTTTTTCATGAATAGCTTTTCATGTTTAGCTTAAAAGAGCATTAGTAAAAGTTTAGTTTGTTTCTTTTATTAGACATATCACTTTATAACAATTGAAAACCACACTGTAAATGACTGCTCCAATAACTACATAAATAGTCTAGATCTTTATTAATAGTAAATAATCATTGAATTCAGTGACCTTAATAATATGTAATAGATCATACCTTCAATCTATCAGTCCACCAGTATTCATCCATCCTTTCATGAAGTAATTTTTTGGTAGGAATGCAAAATATCAGACACTATTCTTAATGCTAGTATATAGTAACAAACTTAATATGATTCCTAAGGCTATGGAACTCATAGTCTAGAGGGGCAGACAGGCACTAGGCAAATGATGTGCATGTATATTTATCAGAAAGTAAGTTAGCAAGGTTAGGAACATAGTGAATTCTGAGAGATGTAGGATGATCAGGGAAAACCACTTTTCAGGTAGCATTTGAAGGATAGGTGGGAAAGATTCGATATCTCAAGGAAAAATATTCTAAACACAAGACTCAGCAAGTTCAAAAGCCCTGAGATGGAAACATGTTCAGTGGATAACTAGAAAGCTAATATGTCGATGTGCAGTGAAAGACATGCTAAGTGATATATGAGAATAGAGGAGTATCACGGGGTTTACATCATGTAGGATCTGATGGACTGAGGCAAGAATTGCCTTCACCTCTGAGACAGGAATCTGTTGGAAGGTATTGCTAGAGTGGAATGATGTCTTTCTGTTGTAATGTGATATGTTATTACAGCTACTGCTTATCTGGTACTAATGGGCGACTGGCATAGAAAATGAGGAAATGCTGTCCAGGAGCCCACAAACCCCTCTCCATGTAGCCTCATAGACTTTGTTGCAGAGCCACTAAGTTTAAACAAACATCATGTATATTTGTTCTGTGGGTCATGGTGGAACTAGCAGAAAGAAAGTATTATTAGCTCAGGCCATCCCATCCATACTGCTAAGAGGAAAATTCAAGTGCATTCATTGAACTCTGCCCTCAGCAGTGCAGTGAAACCTACTCCCACTGAAGTGAGTCAGAAGCACCTTCATAAACCGCCACAACAAGCATAGTGTGCCTTAAATTATGGCCCTATGGCCTTAAGAAAGCATGGCATATCCAAACCACTTAATTAACTGCTAAGCTGTGACCCAGGCTCAGTGAAAATTGAAACTATTATTGCTTATTGAAAACACAATATAAATAAAACCATAGTTAAACATAGGCTATTTATAGTTAATGATGCTATGAAAAGGCATATATAACATATAGCCATTTTCTGTCCTCCTATGGCTACTCTTTACACATTTTTTTGCCTTTTCATTGAAGTTTTGCAAGCAGTTTGATGTTTATATACAATTCTGATGGCTTTACAGCTGCTTTATTTATCAGTTTATTTCTAATTTTGCAACATGAGTGAGTTTTCAACAACTGGCAGTAGCCTATTGAACTTCCTCAAAACTGTGAGCTTTGAAATACACATGTACTGAGTCTATATACTGCTCTTATTTTAGTCACTTGGTGTTACAGTCAGGTTCACGTGGCTGTCAGAAAACACCTGACCAAGCACAGCTTGTGGATGAAAGGGTTTATTTTGGCTTACAGTCTTGAAGAGAAGCTCCATGATGGTGGGGGAAACATTGGCATGAGCAGACAGTGGATATCACTTCCTGGCCAACATCAGCTGTACAATAGCAACAGGAGAAAGTGCCAAACACTGGTAAGGGGAAGCTGAATCAAATCACCACATTCTGCCCCTGGCCTCCATAAACTGATAACCATACATGATGTAAAATGCAATGCATTCAGTCTAACTTAAAAAATACCCCATAGTTTTGTTTTTTTTTATCAATCCCAATGATGTTCAAACATCCCCATAGTCCAACATCTTTTAACTAAGCCATAATACCCCCCCCAAAATCATAATAGCACAAAATAAGCATTCATATTGCAAAAGATGGCATTGGGCATAGCAAAGAAATATTCAACCAATTCAAGATTTAAACAAACAGGGCAAACATCAAACTCTGTAACTCCAAGTCTGATAACTAATTACTGACAACTCTCCAAGTCCAATAATTCTAACTAGTGACTAGTCTCTGATGTTCAATCTGCCCCTCCAGCTGGGCTACTCACAGTCCCAGAAAATATCTGGTGATGGCACTCTCCATAGCAGCCATTCCATAGTCTTGGCATCTCCACTTGGGTCTCCACTGCAACCCACGGTTCATCCACATGTCTCCATTGTGCCTTCACACAGGTAATCCAACAGCCTACTTCAAACTGCCCATGGCCAATTCCAAAAGACAAAGCCATGTTACAAATTTAATGATTCTCTTTTCCTGCATTTGTTATACTCCAAAGTACCAGGTGAGCTACCAACTTATAAATCCAGGTGGGAATAAAGCAGACTTTGAAGAACAGAAAACTCCTTCAGCATTCAGGCCTCTTACTTCAAAAGAGTCCACATTCTTCCACCTGTTCTAATGCAGATCAACTGGCCCAATCACAAAGGTTATAATCTCTCAAACAATTGCTTCTGAACAGATAGCAATTTCAGTCCAAAGATGTCATTTTTTTTTTCTGTGCCATGTTCTTCTGGTCACACCAGTCCATTTCTACACAATTCAATACTGTACAAGTTCTCAGGACATGGGCATAACAGCAAGACTCTCACATAAACAGCTTCTAGCCCAGTCCAAGTAAAGCTCTTTCTCACCCTCAGAAGCCAAACCTCACAGTCCATAGTTCTTACTACTTTCAGGTCTTTCAACTTTGACCAGAATAGTCCATCAAGCTGTACTTATAGCACTGAAAGGAATTTTTTAGCCAAGATTTCAAATCCATCCACATTCCATCCTCAAAAGTCATCTCCAGAAAGGCCAAAAGTGACACAGTCAGGTTTCTAGCAACAATGAGCCCACTTCTGGTACCATTTTTACTATTGCAGCCAGGTTCCTATTGCTGTCAGAAAACACCCAACCAAGAGCAGCTTATGGGGAAGGTTTTATTTTGGCTTAAGACTCAAAGGGAAGTTCCCTGTTGGCAAGGGAAGACAATGGTTTGAGCAGAGGATGGACATCACCTCCTGGCCAACATAAGATGGACAACAGCAACAGGAGAATGTGCCAAACACTGGCAAGGAAAGCTAGCTATAACACCCATGAGCCCACCCCAATAAATAGACTGCCTAGTGGAGGATACAATTCTCAAATTACCACCAGCTGGGGAACTAAGCATTCAGAACCCATAAGTTTATGAGACACCTGAATCAAACCACCACACTTGACTTGTAGTCCCTCTTTTCCTTCTTCCTTATGACATTTTGCAAATATCCAACTTCTGTCCATGTTCAGGAATATTCAGCATAAAGTGCTTTTGCATTCTAGTCAAAGCTGAGGTTAGAGGTTTCTGACATGCTGATGTTTGACTGTTTTTCTTTGTGCTCTGTGAAAAGAAGAGATGCCGATTATTAGCAAGTAGCCTCTGAAAGACTGCATGCCCTGTGGCAGTCTTTGCACAAGTCAATCTGCTACATCATGGTGTGGGGAACCATGACATGATTTGGTTGGTCCAAAAGTACAAGTCATTTTTAGGATTAAAAATTAATAATGCAAAGCACAAAAATCTTCAGAGTGATTAGTTATGTATTCCTTGCCACCCAATGAGGCTCAAACCAAAGTGGATATTCTAGGATCTGAAGTACAATAATTGGTCATAATTGGTCTTCAGGAGATATTTCCCATTAATCATATATATATATACTACTTTTTGCCCTGGATTTATTATTTCATTCTGCATTCAGAAAAGGAATCTTAGCACAGATTTTAGAGTGGCTTGAAAACCAAGGCAGTGAGTTTGGGTTTTATCCTGTAGGCAGCAGGGAGCCATTAAAAGATTTTAAGCAGGATGAATGTTTAAAAAAAACAGGACTTGATTTTTTATTTGGATGCACATTTGATATAAAAGTGTAATGATAAGATATGTTAAGCGAGTGTTAGGTTACATTCTAAGAATTAATAGCACCAGAAGATTCCTCTCTACTAGCTGTCTCATTCAGCTGTTACAACATGCAGATAAGAGCTCCATGGTAAAAGAACAAAGTAAGAATTGATGACTTGACTGTATATATGAAGAAAGAAAGTTGTTTTATGTACACAATCAGAGCACGGGGAACCCAGAAAAATAAGCATTTAAAGAGTGACTATAGAGTTGTTATTTGTTTTGGTTCTTAAAGATCATTTCTCTGCTAAGTTTTAAGTGCTCCCTGCAAGGATAATTTATGCATTTTTGCATCCACAAATAATTGTCTATTCTATACTGATGAAAATAAATAATAAGATTATTCAAAATAGCTAGTAGTTGCACCAAGCTTATAAAGTATTAATCATTTATGTATACTCTAATGGTATATATGATAAAGAAAAATATTATAAAATATTGAAGTATCTTAACAATGCAGAACAAACCAAATTTCATTTAAAATTACTAGATGAGTTAGAGCCATATACTTTTCTTATCAGTCCTGAAAATCATGTGATTTCAGAATCCAAGCTTCATTGCAGTAGTTCCTACATATCCATAATATGACCAATTAAGAATCAAAAACATCACAGGTGATAGCAGTTTGCTCACAGATGGAGAACTGTCAACTTGCTTAATGTAATCTTAGTTTATATGTCCCTTGTGAAAAATATGATTCACTTTATGATAGTGACATTCATACCTCAAAATTTTTGTACCAATCTTTAATTCCTCAAGAGACCTGGCTTTCTTTCTTTTTTCTTCTTTGTTTTCCAGAGGTGGATGTGCATTGCATTTAGGAATATCTCCTATAAGAAATGAGGTTTCTTGTATCTGCTTGCTCTACAGACAATAACTTTACTAAAGATCATAACCTACCTACTGTAGGCAGCCCTCTGGTTTTACCCTGAGTTCTGAATCCAGCTGTTTTTGGACAGGAAATAGACATCTTCCCCAACAGAGGGGAGATGATTTATTTTCTTACCTTCCTCATGAAACCATTGGTCCACAGGATTATAGTGTTAGGGGAAACAAATCAGTCCAATTTGTACTATATCTCTTTTCAGTCAACTTTGTATTATTTCTCTCCATGTGTCATGCTCATGCAAATCTGACTAGATTAATTTCCATTTCACTCTTTATCTCTTATCCATACCTGAACCTACATTGTTTAGAATCCTAGATTCATTCAGTTAAAGTGTTCTAGAGTTGGTCCTTTAAAAATTTCTAGGGTAGAGAAATAGCCACTGAAAAGGTAAAACACAAAATGAGCTAAAATGCAGCTGTGAGTATTTTACAGTGGAAGAATGGACTTTTCATTGCTTGATTAATGAGAACACTAAGGGGACATATTTCCATAGGATAAATGCAAGATTCTTCCCTATAGCACCAATAGGTGGTTTAAAACAAAGGAAGTGAGATAACAACATTGGGCTTCTTGTGACTTAGTAATTCAAATAAGACATGGAAACATCATTTGGCCTATTATTATTGGATTTTTTCAGAAATCCTTTTAATACCATATAATGTTGACACACATTGTAGTAATTCTAGTTTTAGAATCTTGAGAGCTATTTTATGGTTTAAGTTGAAAGCATGTATATTGTTACCTTTGAAAATGAATCATTTATTGAAAGCAATTTCACCTGTGCTATTAATGGATAATACTAACCCCACAGAAATTGAACTCCTCTCTTCCATTTGCCTTCATTGACAGTCACTAATTTTTGTATCAGTTTCAAGTTGAAGATGGTACTTGTGATGCTTTATGTTGAATGCTTATCAACATGACAGGAAGTAGAGTCACCTGGGAAACAAGGCTCTTGGCATGCCTGAGAGAGATTATTTTGACTAGACTAATTCATGAGGGAACACCCACCTAAACTACCAGTGGCACCTTTTCGTGGGCTGTGGTTATGGACTGAATAAAAAGGAGAAAGTGAACTAAACAGCAGGATGCATCACTTTCTGCTTCTTCACTGTGGATTGAATGTGACCAGCTACCTTAAGCTCCAGTTGCCATGCCTTTCCCACCATTATAGACTGTAACATCCAACTATAAACCCTTCCTTAAATTGCTTTTTGTCAAATATTTGGCCATAGCAATGAGTAGAGTAACTACTATACTACTTTTTCTTGTATTTTCTGCAAACTAAAATTGAAAGCTCAGAAAGGAACCCTGTGGTCACTGAGCACTGACACTTCTGCTCCCCACTTTCCTTACCTGCTCCAATCCTCCCTGTGAAGCACATGGTGTGATGACCATCTTGCAGATACAGGATCTGATCACACATTAATTGCCCAAATTTAGAAAACTGGAGAATGGAAGAAGGTAGATTTGAATAGCACTCTTTCAGTATTTAAAGGGGCAGAGTGTACAAAAGAGAAAGAGAGACTTGAACATTAGCAGATGTTGGAATTATATGTTTAGAAGTAGCTGAAATGGAAACATATCTTCCCAGTCACTCCTATTTGGGTGGAAAAAGTACCCTTGGAATGGAGTTGAAATATGACTTGTGAAAGGCTGCTTTCTTAGGCTTTTCTTCACCTATGAAGTGGGGAGTATGTCCAGCTAGATGAATGCTGTAGCACAGCATTAAATGTACGGATTTAGCAAGCCTACCACATAGTAGGATCTCAGTAAGCAGTAAGTTAGGATGAACTCTTCCATCAGAGACTTAAACTAATGAATTAACTTCCTCCATTCAGACTCCTGGCAATTGACAATGACATGCATACTCTCATTGAGCTCTTTTCAAGGGGAAGATGACAGAGACACACTGCCTTTGCAAAAGGATTCCTCTCATCACCAGTCCATGACCTCAGGAGTAATTTGAAGATGTCATGTGAAGCAGCAGTTCAATATCTCTGTAGAACTCCATTCTCACTGTTGGTTTACAGATACAGATGAGGTCATTGTGCCTGGCCCTCCCATACCAGGCTGTGTGTTTTCCAGTGGAATTCATGTGGTAGTGAATTCCATTTGCATAGTCTCTTTTCTTCAGCATTGCTTTCTTACCTATGCAAGTGAGGCTATAAGGAATTTCCTTTTAAATGTTTTGAAGAAGCAGAGTCTCCTGGTTATTATAAGTTATACTCTTCTGAAGAGACAGACCCCAGCAAACTTAACAAAATGCCTATCCGACAAAAAGCAAAATAATGATCCCCAGTTTCTAAAAGTATCAGAACATTCTATGTGCCCACACCCTGGTATGGTGTATGTTTTAATAGGCTATCTACTTTGCCAATGCTTTGCAGTTAATCTAATAACCTTACTCCTTTCCCTGCCAGTTGACTGAATCTTTAGGAAAATTTTTCAGAGCTCCTAGGCTTTATTTTTTTAGCAGGGAACTTGCAAGAGTTATTTAAAAAGGTGCAACCTACTAAGCTTTTTCTTCTGTTGACTACAAGTTCCATAGAGGTCATTCTTTAGCAGATGGATTTAGATCACACTCTGAAGTTATTACAGAGAGGGACAATGCCACAAATTAGAAAGCACTGTACTAAGTGAGTGCTTAGACAGGAAGCTTGACTTTTGGAAAGCATTATATATGTACAGAATTAGCCGAATTTTTTTTTTTTTTTGTGTGTGTGTGTGTGTGTGTTTTGAACTCATTACAGTCCCTCTGCTTCAGCCCCCACATGCTAGGATTGTGGGCATGCACCACCATGCCTGGCTCATTTCTGATATTTGTGGTTTGTCTTTGTCTTTCAAACTATTAAGACAGCCCTGCAATAAAAAGTCAGAATGCAGAGTTTCATGCACATAATATACAAAAATATTTAGAAGCTTATTCCTCTAACAGAAGTATTCTCAGAAAAAGTAATGTTTTGGAGCTAGGGATATAGCTCAGTGGTATAGCATTTGGCCAGCATACATGAGACCCTATATTCAATCTCTTGTACTAAAAAAAAAAATCTATATATTTTCTGTTAAAAAGCCATATCCTTTGTAAGATTTTATATCACAATTTGATGTTCACACAGTGTGTGGAACATTTTTGTTTATTCCAGTGTAACTTCTTAGCACCTTTGTTGCAAATCCATTCGCAGATAATGTGTGGATTTACTTCTAGGATTTCTCTTCTGTTCCTTAGATTTGTCAGTTTTTTTGCCAATATCAGGCTATATTGACTACTATTGCTTTATAGTACATTTTGAGGTAAAGTAATATAATCCATCTCACTTTGTGTCTGCCCCAGATCAGAATTACATCGGATATTTGGGGAAGGAGTATTCATGGTTCTATACAAAATTTATATTTTTTTCTAGTTCTGAGAATATCATTGATAATTTGTTGGGGATTGCACTGGATCTGTATATCATTTGGAGCCTTTGAACATTTTCATATTGATTCTTCCAAACTGTGAATGATGTATTTCCATTTTTATATGTGAGTCTCTTCAATGTTTTAATGAATGTTTTCTCATCCTAATTGTAGATAAGTCCTACCTGTTTGATTAAATGTATTCCTAGCTACCAATTACGTTTTTAGCTATCATAAATTATATTTATTTCTTGACTATTTTGCATTTGTAGATATGTGCTTTATGTACATTTGTATGTATGCACACTTGTGTGGGTTTGTTCATGTGATCATGTGTGTTTCACATGTGTACGTACATGTATGTATATGTGCATGTTAAGACAATAGTTCAATATCAGGTATCTCCTGCAATTGCTCTTCACCTTATTCTTTGAGACAGGGCCTCTCAATGAGCCTGGAGCTCACTGAACCAGTTGCATTAGGTAGGCAGTGAGCCTTAGGGACTCTTTTATCTATACCAGGCCCAGCTCTTGTGTAGGTGGTAAACTCAGATTCCCATATTTCTGCGACAAGTGGTTCGACACCTGAGTCATCTCCCTAGCCCCTCTTGAGTATTCTTTTTTAGACAGAATCTTTATATATAGCCCAGTGTGGCCTCAAACTCATTGTATAGTGCATGCTAGCCTCAAATTCATGATCCTCATGATTTAGCCACCTGCATGCTGGGATTATGTGTATATACCACCACATATTGTTTCTTCATTTATTTTTTAAATAGTTCATTACTAGTCAATAGCAATTCTATTTATATGTATTGATTTTGTATCTTACAATCTTATTACATTCAGTTATTAACTCGTAACAGTTTTTGTGGCATTATATTTGAGGTTTTCTACATGTAAGACTATCTCCAAACAGTGACAGTTAGACTTCATCTTTGCTTTCTTTCTGTTACCTATATTTTGGCCAGGGCATTCACTTATCTGTTAAACAAAAACAGTAAATATGGGCCTTCATGTATTATTTCAGAATTTAGAAACCTGTTAGATTACCTCCCTTCTGTGCAATGTTAGCTTATGATACATGGCCTTTAATTTGGATACTTTTTTTATTAGTTACAGACACACTCAGTATGTAAACAGCATGTGTTGGTACCATCCTTACCCACAACCCTGCTCCCCCCTTCAAAGGGATCCTCCTCATTGAGGATGCTGGTTATCCCCATGGGGATTATTGTTCCTTTTTTAATGTATATTTTGAGAAAGACACACACACACACACACACACACACACAGAGAGAGAGAGAGAGAGAGAGAGAGAGAGAATAGGAATTATAGGGCCTCCTGCCACTGCAAGTGAACTCCAGATGCATGCGACACTTAGTGCATCTGGCTTTATGTGGGTACTGGAGAATTGAACCTCAGCTATCAGGCTTGCAAGAAAGTACCTTTAACAATTAAGCCATCTCTCTCCAGGAACATAGTCTTTATTTATCTAATTTGCCAGTATTTTTTGGCATAGAGGGAGAGGGATACTAATTTTTATTTTAAGTAGAAATTTTGTGTGGACGCATCATGACTTCCCCTCCTCCCAGACCCCATTCCCCTGAGGGCCCTCCTCAGTGGGATTGCTGATATTAATCATGGGGTTTTGAGTTATGATTTGTGAGAGCAGCAGTCAGTCATTGGTGGTGGTGGTGGTGGGGGTTAATACCTCTGAATATTCCCTCTGACCCTGTGGCTCTTACAGTCTTTCCATCCCCTTTTCCACAAAATTCCCTGAGCCTTGGCAGGTATGTTTTAAGTGTACATTAGTGTTGAGCGTTCAGCAACATCTGGATTTCTGCTTTGGTATGTTTTGAGTGTCCTCAGTATCTATTGCCATTACCCTGGCACAGGTTTTCAGGCTTGCCTTGAGAGCAACATTCTTGCTTAACTCCCCAATTCATCTGTGGTTTCACTTGGACCCTGGCTGATGTGTGGAGGTGGCTCATCTCAGAATGGGGAGTCAGCTATCTTTTCTTGTCTTCTTGATAGATTTTGGTTGCCCTTGATTCTTATTGCCTTCTGTAAAAGTAAAACAGTTCTCCAATGGAGATTGAGATCAGCATAGGTTAAAAGGAATAAGCATAGTTAATTTAGAGAGATTTTAATGGGTGTAGCCTCTCTTTTGGCCAAAGACTAGTGGTACCTTCTCATTGGCCTCCACAATCTTGGTCTCCATAGGATTCTGACTTGGTTCCCACTACCAGATTTTGGATCCTTTCCACTGAATGGGTCTCTTAGCCATTCAGATAGCCATTGGTGACTCATCTAGTCTGAGTGTCACTGTTTGTCCAGGTGTGTACATCTTGTCAGGCTGGTTGATTTCATATAGCAGGTTCCTGCTTACTCACATTTGTGACCATTTTCCCTAGCAGCTCATGTAGTGCTTTCAAGAACTGTATGGGCTACCCATTAGGGAATTGGCTTTCTTCCATATTCCAGCCAGATCTATGGATATTCTGTGTTGGCAATATGTGTTGTCTTTAGCAATAGGGTCTTACCTTTTACCTCAGGGGGCTAATCAAGTGCTTTGACAGAAGCCTGACTTGTTTTGGGGACCTTATAGGTCTCTCCAACCAAAGCTCATCGTGGGTTGTAACCTGTTTCTGGTACTGGGAGTTTCAAACCAGAGCCAATTGTTTTAGGATTAGGTTTCATCCCACTCTCTCCAGGGTCTTTTCTTTCCAGATGGTTTCCCCCATACTACTACTGAGGATTATATCTTTTAGTCTGCTATCCAGGAGGATGTTTTTTATGGTACTAATTCATTTTGGCTTTAGTTTTATATATATCATCCCCTGCACTTCCACTCCCTCTCCCACAAACCCTTCCATCCCTGTTATCTGTCCCTTATGTAGCCTCTCAGGTATGTGTGCAACTCAAGCTGTTCCAGGTTAGGGTCTACATATGAGGGTGAACATACAATGTTTATCTTTCTATGCTTATGTGAGTTCACTTAGTATGATCTGTTCCAAGTATATCCATTGTCCTACAAATTTCATTACTTCATTATTTTTCCCTTTCTGATGAGTAGAATTCCATTGTGTATAAGTACCACATCTTCATTACCCATTTGTGAAATGATGGACATCTGGGTTGATTCCAGTTCTTAGCTAGATGCTGATTTTTTAAAGAAATATTTTATTTATTTATTTATTTGCTTATTTATTTATTTAAGAGACAGAGAGAGAGAGAGAGAGAGAGAGAGAGAGAGAATGGGCATGCCAGGGCTTCTAGCCACTGCAAATGAACTCCAGATGCATGCGCCCCCTTGTGCATATGGCTTACATGGGTCCTGGAGAGTTGAACCAGGATCATTAGGCTTTGCAGGCAAATGCCTTAATCACTGAGCAATCTCTCCAGCCCTAGATGCTGATTTTTTAACAGATGATTTTTCTTATTCTATAGAGATGATCCTATGTTTTTTTTTTCTTTCATTCTCTGCATGCTATTTATCAAGGTTGTTGGTTTGCATATGTTGGACCATCCCTGTTTCTCTGGGTTGAATTTCACTTGATCATGGTGAATGATGTTTAAACTGTTTGGTTTAGTTTGTTAGTATTTTATTATAGATTTTTCTGTCTATGCTCATTAGGGATCTTGGCCTGTTGTTTTCTTTTTGTGTTGGGTACTTGTCTGGTTTTGGTACCACAGTAATGCTGGCCTCATTCAATATATCTGGAAGAATTCCCTCATCTTCAATTTGTGAATATGATTTAAGTGGAATTGGTATGAGTTCTTCTTTAAATGCTTTGCAGAATTCTTCAGTGCCTTCATCTGGTCCTGGACTTTATTACCTGAGAGACCTTTTATTACTAATTCAACCTACTTACTTAGTATTGGACTGTTCAAGCTTTCTATTTCTTCTTCATGATTCAATCTTGATAACCCCTATGTGTTTTGGAATTCATACCTTTCTTCTAGTCTATCAAGTTTATTGGCATATATAATTACTCAAAGTACTCTCTCAAGATACTTTGTATTTCTTATGTGTCATTTACAATATTACCCTTTTCATCCGAGTTTATTGGTTTGCTTCTTCCTTCTCGCTCACTCTAGCTAAAGGTTTGCCATTTCAATTTATTTTATAGGAGCTAGTTTTTGGGCTGCAGAGATGGATCAGCAGTTAATGCATTTTCCGGCAAAGCCTAACAGCCTGGGTTCCCTTCCCCATTACCCATGTAAATCCAGATGCACAAAATGGTGCATGCATCTGGAGTTCAATTGCAGTGGCTAGAGGCACTGGTGCACCCATTTCTCTCTCCTCTTTGTCTCTCTCTGTTTGCAAATAAATAAATAAGAAGATAAGAAGAAGCAACTTTCATTTTATTGGTTGCTTATATTGTTTTTTCATTTATTTCATTCAAGTTTCTCCTTATATTTAGGGATTTCCTTCTTTTAGGTTAGTATTTTGTTTGTATTTCTTGGATGAAAAATGCTGCATATTCTCTGTCCCCTAATTGGATTGTCTAAACAATCTATATTTTACTAAAATTTTTGGATCAGGTTAATAAATAGTATTTTGAGCTAATCACACAGTCCTGAAGAAATGTGAGTCATCACACTTTGTTCACAAATCTCAGCAAGTTACTTTCATTTCACACATTTATTTGACGACTAGGGTTGGAGATGACTGAGGTTTTTAAGTCACATTTTTTTTTAGCATGTCAAAACTTCTGTTAGACTTTGTAAAGGGATATATTGTTTTTGTTTGTTCTCCATTTTCCAACATATTTCAGTATATTTTTGAAGTCAATTTGCTTTTCAAAACTGGACCAACTGAATTAGCCAATGCATAGTAATGCTTTATAAAATTAGAACATCTTGCTGGGCGTTGTGGTGCAAGCCTTTAATCCCAGCACTCGGGAGGCAGAGGTAGGAGGATCGCCAAGAGTTCGAGGCCACCCTGAGACTACATAGTTAATTCCAGGTCAGCCTGGACCAGAGTAAGACCCTACCTTGAAACCCCCCCCCCAAAAAAAAAATTAGAACATCTAGAACATCCCAGGACATAGGTAAGGTGCTCAAATATCTTTTCTGTGTCTTAACTATGTTCACAACAGGCCATTTGGTTGACAAGCCCCTTCATTTTTGTTCTAGTTTTTGTTTCTGGAGAACTGAGGAGTAAAAGCAATACTGTTTCCATATTTTGTGGGATCAAGATAAGGTACATTAAAATGTCTATGAACTATCTTAGAAAAATTATATGTTACAAAATTTTCATTGTAACTACATGAGGGAATATAGGTCTATGTGCATATTATTAAGCATAATTTGAATTTCCAAATGCTTGCTAATTAGTATGTGTACTTTTTAGTCATTTTGTGTTATGGTATTTCATGCAGCCCATGTTGAGCATCTTTTTATTGTGCTGAGGATCACAGCACCACAGACATTTCAGCCTGCTGCAGACAGAAATTAAAAATGAAAGGAGACAAGATAGTTTTGTGGGAACCAGGCTTTTTAATCCATGTGAAGTTCTGATTTTGGGCAGGATTTGTATTCTTCCATATTAGTAAAACACTCAGGGGCCAACCTTTTTCTTATAAATTGATTCCATAGTAAAAAGAACCCTAAAAATGAAAGAGAATTTATTTTGTTCTGGCTTCCAAAGCATGTCTTATCAGAAGCAACCCACATTTCCCATTGATGGAGCTGTACAATTGTAATAGCTGCTTTCCTGAAGACCGTCTCAATGTCTTCTTGTGCAAGAACTTAATACAGTCAAGAGGACTAGTGAATTGTTTTTAGCATTTTACAAAATATGACCAGTAGAATTTAATTGACATTTAACTACTTGGAGACATAAGTCAACACTGTAGGGTTTAGGTCTATGTCTTAATTACAAGGATATCACGTGATTCTTGATTTCAGTTTAAGCATTTGGTTTCTATCATTCTCTCTTTTCTTCCTACTTGCCTCCTTCCCTCTCTTCCAATCCTATCAAAAAAATAGGACTTGGGCTAGACAGATGGCTTAGCAGTTCAGACACTTGCCTGCAAAGCCAAAGGACCTCGGTTTGATTCCCCAGGACCCATGTAAGCCAGATGGACAAGTTGGTACATGCATCTGGAGTTTGTTTACAGTGTCTGGAAGTCCTGGCACACCCATTCTCTCTCTCTACCTCCCCACCCCTCTGTCTTTCCCTCTCTCAAATAAATAAATAAAAATAAAATATACAAAAATAAGATTTATCTCTAGACTACTCCCCTCCTTTTATCACTTCCTAGTTCTGCCTTAGCAAGCAAGTTTTAACCTATCTGTCCTTTGAAAGAGTAGTCTATGCTTTGGAACATACAGTGTCACATTAAAACTGTTTTTGAATTTATGCAAGGGAGTTTCCAAGGTTGCATCATATGGGCTCCATGTGTACTTATCTTGTACTACCTGCCAAGCCTTATACCAGGAGCTGCCTGCAGCTATCTCATAGTCCAGAGGATATTTGCATGACTAAGCCATACTGTCTTTATCAGGAATCAATCAGTTTACTTAACAATAGTGCACAAAATGAGCATTGATTCCCTCTTCCTCAACTTCTCTTTTACCATACTTTAAATTACGTAATGATGAAGTTCATTTGCCTCAAATATCCCCTAGGAGAGACCATCAGACCCCAGATATTCTAATTAGTCCTGGTTTATGAAATCTCATATGGAGTGGGAAGCCTCACTAGCGAATACAGATAGTTATCTTGTCAACCCATGGGATTAATTTATATTTTAAAATTCCATTTATTTATTTATAAAAGAGTTAAAATCTGATTTTAATCTGTGTATGATTCTCAATAGGCTGGATAATAACTTGCATACACAAGTCAGACCTGCTTAAATAACCTGTACATTTAAAAAACTAGAAACTCGTTATTATCAGAACATGGCTTAGAATTAGCTTAGTGACCATTGCGATTGATGGTAATTGCCAAGTTATTGGAATTATTAGGGTGCTGAAAATGTGGCTCGAAGAAAGACGGGGAAGAGAGGACATTAGGAGAATTGAAGGAAAGGGAGATTAATTAAAATATGATTATAGGATCTTCTGGAAAATCATGTTTCTAACTATTGATTAAAATTTCCATAAATGTTCATTCATAGCTCTATAAACTGTATTTTCAATTTTCTAAAGTGACTACTTTAAAATGTTGTAAGTGAATAATTGGACAAAATATATTGAGAAATATTAGTTCATACCAGTATGTGTGTCCATTGCTTAGCCCACTCCTATGTGAAAGACAATAATTAATGAATACTTCTTTGTTCTTCAGGATTTAAAAAATTTATTTTGGAATGGATAACTTCAGCAGCTACTTGCTATCTCTAGTTACATGGGAATCTGTGAAGCCCATTTAAATCTAATATGGAAGTGGGATAAATGTGTTAAACAAACATTTACAGTGTACATTGCAATCCTCAAAGCTTCCCATCCTGTTGAGATACAGACTCCATTGAAAGACTGTCACCCTCACAGTGATATCATAGCTGAAACTACAAGAGTAGAAAAAACGGATTGAAAACCTGTTACTAAGTCCTGTGTTTGCCAAATTCCTTATCTTAATCAGGAAGACATTGGATATTGGAGATGTGTTAGGCACTTGGATGATATAATAGATATAGAAATGCATTAAACACCTTTTGGTTATGGTTTCTTAAAGAGTAGCTATATGACATGGCCCTCACTGACCTCCTTGCACAGAAGCCACTGTCACAGATAAGCTTCCACCTGGCTCCAGTTCTAGCAGGGAAAGTATACTTTACTATCTCCACACTTTGCTTTTGGTGACTGAACAGACACAGAGCATGGCTGCTTCTTCAGACTCTCACAGAGAACAGCAGTTTACAGGAATCTCAAGTCCTGTATTTGGGGGTGATGGTGCTTCTGGCACACCATTAGTTAGATCTTGGTGTTATATACATATCACTCCAACATTACCTGTTGGTCTTTTCAAACTGTGGAGGACAGTTTACCAGTAGCTTCTGTGGCTGTAAGAATTCTCTATTGTATTTTATTGATGTGTTTGTGTTTCAAAGTGTTTTCTTAATATTTCAACCACTAAAGAATTATTTACCTCTTAATAGTGAGGAAATTAGTGAAAAGGATTGTTAGATTTTACTCTTGGTTCTATGAGTTTTCTAAATGTAGAATCCTCATTTCTTGCCCAAAATATTATAACTAGGTGGTACAGGCTCCACTGATTTAAAAAAAAAAAAAAAAAAACCTTAAAATGCACTTTAAAAAATGTGGAACTCGGGCTGGAGAGATGGCTTAGGGGTTAAGGCGCCTGCCTCCTAAGCCTAAGAACACTGGTTCCAATCTCCAGGTCCCACGTTTAGCCAGATGCAAAGTGACGCAAGGGCGCAATGCCGCACGTGACCACGAGAGGGCGCACATCTGGATTTCGTTTGCAGCAGCTGAGACACTGCTGGGGCGCCCATCTCTGTCTTCCTCTCCCTCTCTCTCTCTCTGTCTCTCTCTGTGTCTCTCTCCAAAAAAATAATAAAAATTTTTAAAAATAAAAAAAATGTGGAACTCTAAAAGGTATCGAATAGAAATCATTATATACAGGGAAGATTTAAAAGACAGATTATTTCACTAGTTAAATTAGTTATTTTTCTGATAAAATATATATAGACAAGAGAGACAAAAATGTTTAATAGAAATAAATGCATTACAAGTTTTAAGATCTAAAGCATCTTTTCTTTGATACTCATGTAATTTCTTCCTGGCAATACAGGGAATATGTTACATATTTTTCCTTTTTTTTTTTTTTTTGAGGTGGGGTCTCACTTTATCCCCAGGCTGATCTGGAATTCACTATGTAGTCTCAGGGTGGCCTGAAGCTCACATCAATCCTCCTACTTCTGCCTCCCGAATGCTGGGATTAAAGGCGTGCACCATCACGCCTGGGTTATGTTACATATTTTTAATTCATGAAATCATTCTAATAACAGATATGAATCTAGTGCCTATTAAATCTATAGGACAGTGATTTCTGACTTTGTTAGTGCATGCTGTGTGTCAAGACCACGATGGCACCTTCTTCCAAAGCACTAGCAAGCAAGTACCTCCAATATATCAAAGTAGATTTGATTGGTTCCTTGGTATATTCCAGCATGTTCTTCTTTGAATGGGACTTTCCTGGATTGTCAAATATAATTTCCATTATTTATATGTATCACTTCAAGGTCATTAAATGGTGCATTATACTCTTGTCCCCTTTAGTGAACCATCTTCTATGTGATGAAATGTTCATGTTTCCACATTTGAAAAGAATAAAGCCTCCTCTATTTGCTCATTCCAACACAGAAGAAAATGACAGTGTCACACATAGAGAATAGAACTAGCCTTTGGTTGCTTCAACATTCTTTTTTTTTTTTTTTTTTTTTGTCCTCAATTTTTTCCTCTCTACTGAGCTTTGGAGTCCAAATATAGTAGGGATGACTAAGAAACTTCTAGGATGAGACAGAGCATTCAGTTCATTGAATCCTTTTTTCGCCATTTTCCAGTAGTTGTAACAATTGCCAAAATTTCATTTTAAGATTACTGGTGCCCTGTTAGTCTTAACAGCTATTTAATCACTCATGCAGGGTTCCTTCAATGACAGCCTCCTTCTACATACAGCTGATTTTATGCTTTGGTGTTAAGGAAATTCCCTGTAGGTATTTTACTGGTTGATAATTCTTAGTCATGCCATTCCCAGTATTTAATCTGAATCTCTGAAATTAAAATTTAATCAATGTTAGTAAAGTCTAGTCATTAGCTAGTCTTCCATGAGCTAAAGTAGTACCCCTTTCAGCTTTTTCTGAGTCGGGGGATAGATATGGAAATAAGACAAGTTCCTAGCTATCCAGAGCTAATTGTTCATGTATATGAGTTACAGGACCATGTGACTGATGTAGATGGAGTTTCTGGGAATACAGGTGTAGATTTAATCAGTACTGATTGGAAAATATCATGCATAATTCCAGAAACAGGTAGATTTTGAGGTAGACCCTGAAGGACTAGAGAAAATCCACCACAGAAAAGGAGACAGACATTTTTCTAAACAAAGGCAATGAGTGACCTTTGGAAAGGCACATATGGCTCTGTGGTGGAGGTGGGCACTGGAAGGAATGTTAGTGATTGAATAGTGAGGAATTTTAAATGATGCATCAAGTCATTAGTTGCTTTGCATTGTAACCCTGATAAAATCATCAAGAAATCCTGAGGAACGGTACTATGCTTTAGGAAAACAAACCTGCTGGGAGAGAAGGAAGGACTGGTTAGGAGATACTTGCTGTGGTCTGGTGAAGGTATTAAAGGCATAATCTAGTGCCCTCGTGAGGAGAATAGAAGATGAAGGTTATGGATCTTGAAATGGAATGAATCTAAGGATCTTGAAGCAGTTGAATGAATGTAAAGAACCTCTGAGGTTTAAGGGTGAGCAACTGACAGCTTGGTGATGTCTGAATACTGAGCGGGGATGTAGAGAGAATAAGTATGATTTTGGGCTTCACCTATCAGTTTTCACTTTTTCTGTATTGAATTCCTTCATATCCTTCAAGGCTTAGTTACAAAGACCCCTTTGGTGAAGCCCCATTAGTCCCTCAGTCAACAGTAAGCCTGAATTCTTCTATTCTCAGACAACACTTTTTTTCTGGTTTCCTTTCTTGTACTTACTGTATTGCAGCTCATGCCCAGGACATTAACATGATTCCATTGGTTACATAGTAAGCTGTCTGAAGTAATGCATTATTTACTTATAAATTTTAATGTCATCCAAATGTATCAAGGGTTATTAGGAAAAATATATATGGACTGACTGAATAAATGCATGTTGTTAAATGCAACCTGTGTGGGTATTTACTTAAAATACACATTGAACCCATCTGCAGTATGCCATACTCTTGTTCCTGTGGCTGAATAGTATCACTCACCATGATCATATGTATTATTCACTACATTAATTTGCAATTAATGTCAGACTGTAATGAAAGCAACATTCCCTTTCCAAGGATGAATACTTTTTGCAAACAGTGATTTAATTTGCAAAGAATTCCAGTAATTTTCCTCAACACCAAAGAAAATGTGGAGACTTGCAGTCAAATTTCATTGTAGATATACTATGGCTTTCCCTATGTTGAGAAATTCTATGACGGGAAATTTTCACAGTGCATAAATAGATCCCTTTTAAGTTTGTACCATGTGAGAGTTGCCCTAGAAGTATATTTCTGCATTAGTTGCTTGAACTCCCTTGAATCCCTAAAGATCTGTTCTGTGCATCAAAGCTGAAGTAACCCCTAAAGATACTTCAACCATGTGCACTCTGTAGGCCAAAAGGGGGAGTCATTCAGATTACTGAATAAATTATAGTTTATAGATTCTAAGAAAAGGAAAAAGAAAATTGCTTGCATGCTGAGAAATAAGCTCCTCTTGGCTGAAGTACTTTAGAGTGCTTCAGATGCTGGGACTCAGCTGGTGTGCATTGCTTACAAAGATACTCAACATGAAAATGACAGAAAGAAGAACCATGTGGAGACATCATTTAGGAAACATGAGTAACCCAGAAAACTTGCAACACAAGCTTTTTTTTTTAATGGGTAAAATTAGTGACTTATTCCTGATAACATCTCAAAATCTGATAGCATCATTGATATATTTATCACAAGTGATTTAGTTAACATTTTCCTCGTTATCGTCCCTTCCAAGTGGATCTTCTGCTATTTTGAGGACAATTTATAGATTAAGATCTGATGTTCATTTCATTTGGCAAGAAATCATCATTTTAATGGTTGTTTATTACATGCATGTGTGCACCCACACCCTCAAGCTAAAAAGATTGTGTGTGTGTGTGTGTGTGTGTGTTATGCCCTTAAAGCATTCTGCTGTGGTAAGGTGTCTTTCATTTGGATGGCCCACTCCAAAGGAATCATGGCCAAATACATGACAGAAAATCACATTCCAGTGTTCAAGGTCCCCTGTGCTGTTTTCTTATGCTTGCTTATAGAATTACTATGAAGTTCTTGCAAATATATCTGCTTATAAATGTTACTATTAGGCAAGGGGGGTGCTTTCTTTTAAACTCAAGGTCCAATGATCTAAAAGATGAAGTTGGTTTACCTTAAAGTAAAAGGCAGACTTCTTTTGTAGCATCATTTTACAAATATAGGTAGCAGCCTTATAATAGTGGTTTAAACCTGAGGCAACTGATAACCATAATATTGTATGAAAATTAAGTGCAGAGACTGTTTCTTAGCTCATATGTTCTGTTGATGGGAACACATCCCTTTATAATATTCTTATCCTTATCTTGTTAATCCTTTTGCTCATTGAATTTGCTCAATGTCCACTTAGGTGTCTAGTTTGAATCTGCCAATTACAAAGGGAACAATTCAGTGATAAGACATATCTTCGTTTAAGGCATTCTACTAAAAAAATCTGTGAAATTGACCAAGTCTATTGGTTTCATATGGTTATAGTTTTATATTCAGTTAGAGTACCCATCATGTAAGTCCTAAAACTCCTGAAAGGCAAATTCCAGTTGACCTACTTGAAATTTGTAGCTTTATAAACATGGACCTTTTGTTTATTTACTTGTGTTACAGGAACATTTCACACCTGAATGCAAATTCAAAGAATCAGTGTTTGAAAATTACTATGTGACATATTCATCGATGATATACCGTCAGCAGCAGTCAGGCCGCGGGTGGTATCTGGGCCTGAACAAGGAAGGTGAGATCATGAAAGGCAACCACGTGAAGAAGAACAAGCCTGCAGCACATTTTCTGCCCAAACCATTGAAAGGTAAATTCAATATTCTAGGAACTATGGATTCTGATACCCAAAGTACTGAATAAATTCTATATCTTGCTTTTTAAAGTGGAACTCAATTCTCCCTCATTGGGGTATTTATACATAAATTTTCAAACATTTCACACCACTCAAAGGATTGAAGCAATCATAGAAACATTAAGAAATTGATGAACTATTGAGATGGCTCAGAGGTTAAAGACCCTTGTTAGCAAAGACTGATGGCCTGTGTTCGGTTCCCCAATACCCACGTAAATCCAGATGCACAAAGTAGCACATGCATCTGGAGTTTGTTTGCAGTACTACTCTCAAATCTACATACAGTAACACCTCTCTTAGGTAGAAATACCTCAACTACTAACTCAGCACTACTGAGAACCCCCAAATTATGCCAAAATGGGAGCATGGAGGAAACATGTATGTGGAAATGCATTCATACTTAGCATTTATGGGAAAGCCCTTTGGCCTATTTGTAAATACCTGCCCAACAATATGGCCTCAATTTTTTTTTTATTTATAGCTCTGTTTTTTAGTCATTAGTAAACAGACTGATTACAAAATAGAAAGGAAGAAAATATAAATAGACTGTGATGGATAGCAATATTAAAAGAAATGAGACACAATAGAGAGAGGACAGAAAATCCAAGAAAATATTGTTACCCTACCTGGGGTTACAGTATAGGCTTAAAGCAGGGTCACAAAGTACTAACCCCACCGAAATCACCATTGTACTATTTTTTGTAGTTAATTTTCTGGAGCCAGACTACCTAGGTTCTAGACGAAGCCTCACTGCTCTACCTTTCACCAGCTGGATGGTCTTTATTATTATTATTTCACTATGTATTTGAGTTGGCCTCAGCCTCCCAAATGCTGGAATTACAAGCATGTGCAATTATGCCAAGCTGTTAACTGGAAGGTCTTCATATGGATATTTATCAACGTGTGCCTCAGATTCATGTGTAAAATATAAATAACAGTATCAACTGGGTAACATGGCTCATCCCTATAATTTCAGCACTTAGATAGCTGAGGCAGAAGATTTTTTTTTTTGGTTCAAAGCCAGCTTGGGCTACATAGTGAATATCAGGTTAGCCTGGACTATAGCGCCAGACTGTCTCAAAACAAACAAATGAAAAGAATATAAAAAGAAAAGGAGCTGGGAGATGGTTCAGTGGGTACAGTGCTTGCCATCCAAGCATAAAGACCTCAATTCATATTCCCAGCTTCCATGTAAAAGCAGGGCATGTGTTGCATATCTGTTTCTGTGCCAGGGAAGCAGAGACAGAATGATCTGTAAGGCTTGATAGCAAACTAGTCCAGCTGAATCAGTGAGTTGGTTCAGTGAGAGAACTTTTGTAAAATAATAAGGTACAGAGTAACTAAGGAAGACACTCAGTGTCAATACTTAGCCTCCATACTCACATGTACATGTGTACACAGAAAGAGAGAAAAAAGAGAGAGAGAGAGAATATGTTTATGTTATAGGATTCACACATAGACTAAATGCACTGATGCATGTGAAAACCATAGGACAGTATCTAGCTATCATGGTATAAATGCTTCATGAGTATAAGCTAGCATTCTTATTTACAGCCCAACAACCATAATCATGACCAATTAGTGCACCAAGGATTATGCTAATACTTAAGACTCTTGGAGAGTTTCATCCTAAAGTATGATAGAACTCATTACTTTACCACATGTTAAATTTTAATATTTGGCTTGCACAGTATATTGTAGATCATATTTAAACTTTTAAGAGCTTTATTAAATGCATTTTTTGTTAATCCTCTCATATATAACCATAAGTGAGAGAAGTTAGGCATTAAAATTCCTTACACATAACTCACTTCACCAACTAGATTTTACTTAATCTGATTTTATCCACTCTCTGTGAAGTGCTTGAAAGCAGTACTTTACATGTTTGGCTTAAGGCTTATAAGCCCAGAAACCACAAGAAAATTTAAGGACCACTATGGTATGCCAATTAAAAAAATATTCCCTTTTGACTTTTCTCTTTCTCCTTTTTAAAAAATTTTATTTTATTATTTATTTATTTATTTATTTGATAAAAGAGAAAGAGCAAGAGCGTGTTATGTCTCTTGGCAGTGCAAACAAAGTCCAGATACATGTGCCACTTTGTGCATCTGGCTTAATATGGATACTCTGGAATTGAACCTGGGCAGACAGGCTTTGTAAGCAAGCACATTTAACCACTAAGCCATCTCCCCATCCTTCTCCATCTCCTTTTTAAAATTAATTTTTATTGGTAAATACTATTTTATATATTTTGAAATTTGGATACACTGTAAAATGGCCAAATTGAGCTTAAGGAAAATTTGCATAGTCTTCCAAACTTACCATTTTTGTCATGAGAACACCTATGATATTTTCTAGCAGTTTTATTCAAATGCAATCCATTGGCATGCCCATGTGAAGTCCGTTTAAATAATCTCTGTGTGCTTTTCAGTGGCCATGTACAAGGAGCCGTCACTGCACGATCTCACGGAGTTCTCCCGATCTGGAAGTGGGACCCCGACCAAGAGCAGAAGTGTCTCCGGAGTACTCAATGGGGGCAAATCCATGAGCCACAATGAATCAACGTAGCCAGTGAGGGCAAAACAAGGGCTCTGTAACAGAACCTTACCTCCAGGTGCTGTTGAATTCTTCTAGCAGTCCTTCACCCAAAAGTTCAAAATTGTCAGTGAGGTTTACCAAACACACAGGCAGAGTTCACTATTCCCTCTGTCATTAAACCTTGTTATCATCAATTCTACAGCCCATAATTTATATTGAGCTGCTTGTGCAAAAAAAAAAAAAAAATGCCAAGCATTATCAATGAACTAAACCTGGGAGAAGGACTGCCACATTTTCTCATGATCTCACCTATATTTTGGGGATGACAAACCAAAAAATATTTCACAGCACTAATGCTGATTAAAATTTGCTCTCCAACCAAGAAAATTTCAAAGACCACAATTATTCTTAAAAAAAAACAACAAAACAAAATTAACTGCTTACATGTTTTGTAGCGGCAAACAGTTATGTGAGCTGTGTTGTTTTCTTGGCTTAATGTTTTCTAATTACGCTATTGCAAATGTACTCTTTACTTTCATTAGTGCCACTTTCTGAAATTCAGTGGTTCTCTTGACTCTGTCATGTAATCCAAATCAACTAAATTCAGGGTTGAAACTGAATTGGCATCTCAGGCTTAAGGTAACAGTGTTTTTTGATTTTACCTTTATTTTTGAGTTTATTTTATTTGTATTTTATTTCATTTTATTTGAGACTTATAGTATTTTGGTCAAGTTCTCAAGCTGTACTTTGTGCATAGAAATTTATTTATATTGTCAACCCCAGTCAGTAAAGATGAGTTAAAAAAAAAAAACAGATTATCCTCAAATGTAGATTTCTCTTAATTCCATTTGTGTATCATGTTAAAATATTGTGGCTCCTTGTATAAAGACAGGAACTGTGATGTTGTCTTTTGTGTTGTGTTCCAATAAGAACTGTTCCATCTGTACATGTACAAGTCCTCCTGTCATTGTATTTGGCACGTGAATATTGTGTACAAGGAAATGTTAAGATTGGTTACCCCTAAACAACATATATTATACTTGCTACTGGAAAAGTGTTTAAGACTTAGCTAGGTTTCCATTTAGATCTTCATATCTGTTGCATGGAAGAAAGTTGGAATCTTGGCATAGAGTTGCATGATATGTAAGATTTTGTGCATTAATAATTGTTAAAATCTGTGTTCCAAAAGTGGACATAGCATGTACAGGCAGATTTCTGTCCTGTGCACAAAAAGTTACAAGTTGTTTAATATTTGTTGTTGTATACCCAAATACGCACCAAATAAACTCTTTATATTCATTCAAACAAAACAAATTCAGCAGATATTTATTAGGTATCCACTGCATGCTATCAAGTATGCTAGGAACTAGACTAAACACTACATTATAAGGATATAGTACCGATCCTCAGACAGTATACAGACACACACACACACACAAACACATACACACACAAACACACACACACACCAAATCCTCCTGGTTGGTACCAAGAAATCCTCTTTGACATTCAATGAACAAAATGTACAAAGGTCTATGATCTAGTCATCTCTCTACTATTGGCAGTGTCATTTCTCCCCTTTTTTTGTAAGAATTTATTTTATTTTATTTATTTTTATGTATATTATTCTAATTTTACATTCATAGTGGTGACTCCATTATCCGCCTCCCTGTCCTCCCTCTTCCATAGGGACCCTCATCAATGGGGAATGTGGTTCACGCATTGTGGGGGTAGTCAAGAGCGATGGGGGATAGGCCAAGTCTCTGTGCATAATGCCCCAACTTGTGGCTCTAACATTCTTTCTGCCCCCTCTTCTGCAAATTTCCCTGAGCCACATTGGGGTCATTTTAGCTCTAATCACTCCTCTCTCTTGTAGAGAGAAAACAGAGAACTAAATAGCTAAAGACTTTTCCATACGGAGAGCTGAAGGAAAATATAGGCATTCATTAGTGTGGGTGCATTTTCTCTAGCTCCCACAAGCTAGTATTGCCTGACTTGAACCCTTTGGAAGTAGCCACTATCAGAACAATGGTGGAACTAGTAGAAGAAAATTGGTGATATTCGGGTCATATGTAAAGTGGTTACTGTGGCCCAAGCAGCTTGCTTTGGCAGGGGGAAAAAGATGCCTATTCCCATAATGTTCATGCCAGACACAACAGAAGGTCCTCACCCAGCCCAGCCCAGCAAGTCAACTTGTGATTCCATGTAAGCATGGCCCAATCCTGCCTCATTCTGCCTGAGCTCTGAAGCACACTACGGGAGGTAAGGCTGTCTGCCTATCTTGGATCCAGGAGTCTTTCTGTATGCACCATGGTGTAGACTTGCTGACAACCCTCTGGTATTTAACCTTAGTCATTTCAGTCCAGAGAGACAAGTAGTGCATTGGCTCCCTCTTTCTCCATCAACGTTAAAGTTTCTTTATGGACTGTTTTGATTGTCGTTCCTCTTTTTTCATTGTTCAGTAACATTATAGGTCTGCTGGTGATGAAAAAAATCAGTACTTTGTTGTATCAGACAATCATATAATTAAGAAAGGATCAATATGTGCAGGAAGAATCTTTTATTCCCAGGGTTCTTTTTTGAGTTGCCTCAAGTTGCTTTCAGCAGAAGGTGGTGTTTGAACACATCATCAAGTAAACAATAAATTCAGACTTCTTCACAACTGATAACATTTTCACCCACTTTCACCACATATACACATGCCCATTTTGGAAGTGCTGTTCATAAAATGTTGGCCTTACCACATACTTGATGAAAGTTTTAAAAAAATGATTCTGTGTTCAAATGGTTTCAGAAAACACTGCCATCACTATTGCTTCTCAGACCTTCTCCCACAGCAGAATTAACTGGGATTCATGAGACTAAGCTTGCTGGAGCCCACCTGCAGCATTTCCAAATGAGTCTGGGGTGGGACCAAGACTGATGAGAGGCACTCCTGCACTCTGCCTCTCCTTTGATTTAAAGTGTGTATCATCATGCTCCATGCTGCAAAGTTCCATGTTAAAAAGCTATGTTTAGCCTTATACACACACACGTACATGCGCGCGCACACACACTTATTCTAAAATGCCCTAGTTCCACAGAGCACCTATTAAAAATGTAGTAGAGAGGTGGCCATCAGCCTTTTGTGGGTCATATGTGGAGTTTTACATCGTTTTCATCTGAGCCTGGGAATCTCCCAGGAATTGTTCTGTAGCAAAGCATCTAATATCATGTCACCACTATCTGAAAATATTAATCACATCCTGCACTGTGTTTAACCCAGAATGAAATTCAGGAAAAAAAAATTTCTTCATGCTAACTATCATTCTTTGCAAGCAAAACAACTTTTCCTGCTACACACACCACTAGGAATTTTGTTTATTGTTGTACCTGGGGAAGGCATGTGTTCATTTTCAGTGGATCAATGCTTAAAGGAGTGTAAGGAGGCATGATCTATGCCAACCCCCCTCTCCTCCCTCACAACCACATTATTGCATTCCTAAGCCAGTCAAGTTCACTGAACCACTTTCCAGAGACCTAAACTGCACACTTCCAACTTTCCCAAGCACCCATTTTCTAAGTGAAAATATAAGAGATGATGAATATCCAATATGATCATCTGTCCATCTATGCTAACTGATTATAATTATTCAGTGGAAGAGGGGAGCAGAATCAAAACTGATAATAACATTGGAAAAAATTTTATCCAAATATGCCTTGCAAGCATCATTAGCGGAACTGTGTCATTCATGAGTTAAATTGAAATGAACCCTCACTATGCTCTCAAAAACATCCATATTTCTACAGTCTCTTCAAGGCAATATCCACAATATATACTTTTAATGATATTTTGCAATTTATTTTCAAACACTAGTCAAAGCCACTTTCACATTTTAGGTACTCAATCCCACCTGCCAGTACCAAAACCTATACCAGGACAAGGCAGTAGTATGATACATTATCACTTCCAATTGCAAAAAGAATTGGTGAACTGCAGTTAGGGCAGGCCACTACAACCATATTTATGATAAATTGTCATTCATAAGGATATTCACAGTGACAACTTGTCCTACTTTGATCTGAAAGATATATAGTTCCATGTTCTGGATTGATGAATTTATCTATCCTGGAGAGAAGAGGAGAGGAAAGGAGAGAAAGAGACACTACCTGAATACCCTAGGTGCAAATGATCTTCCTTCCTCAGCCTCATTATTACCTGACTGCAGGCACATTCTACAGTGTCTGTTTCTGTGAGGGTATTGTTTTCTTGGGAATTGAACCCTGGACTCTAGAGCTTAATGGATGTTAGATAAGCCTATATCGCTAAATTATATCCCCAGCCCTTCAAGAAGATATTCTTGAAGAGATTTGCAACAACTACAATTCTGCCATCATGTACAAAAAGAGTCTTCTAGCGTAAAAAATGAGTTTCATATTTAGAATTGCAAACTAAACCAAAATCAGGTCAATTTTTCCATGTTGTCTATTGTAGCATTTGTAGTGTGTGAACATGTATATGTGGTGTATGCACATGTGTGTATAAATGCATGCACCTTGTATGCATGTGTGTGGAGATTAGAAGAAGATATCAGATGTCCTTCTCTATCTCTTCTATATCAGTTCCTTGAGACAGATTGTCTCCCCGAACCTGGAGCTTCCTGTTTTCCACTTACACAGCTTAACAAGTGACCCCCAGCAATCCTCCTGTATCTACTCCTCCTCAGTGCTGTGGTTACAGAAATGAATGGCCATGCTTGACTTTTTTGGGGGCACTGAGGTTCATTCAAGCTCGGGTCCTCATACTTGCACAGCAAGCACTCCTATCAACTAATCCAATTCACAGTGTCACAATTTCTGCATTTTTATTTTTATTTCAAACACTGCCTCCCTTCATATAATTATCACACACACACACACACACACACACACACACACACACACTGTGTCCAAAAGAACTCATATGGGAAGATGTCCATATGTCTATTCAGAAAAGACTACAGCAGCCAAGATAGAAATCTAGGGTGCTTTGGCCTCAGAAGTATTCCTGCATTTATGCACACTAAAGAGGATTTCCCCAGGTTTTCCTTGCAACATGTTAACATATCTTCACAAATTATGTACTCTAATTTTGTACACTTAAAAAATTGTTTTCAAATCTGTGTAAGGCTAACAATTAACATATGGGGTGATGATTAAATGGAAACAGCACCTTTGAATCACTTGTTCAGCTTGTTGTTCTGTAGCTATTTATTAACTTATACACAGCCAGTACTCCACAGCGTGTTACTGAGACCTGAATAAAGCATTCACACAAAGATAAATGGGTCGAATTGGAATCAGTCTTGGAGAAAAAGAGACATTCTGGGGTTTAATAACAATGGCTTTTTTTTTTTTTCCTTACAGGGATTAGTGTAGTATATGTTCCGCTGGAACTACCATGATTTTTACAGTCTTCACATGCAATGCCATGTACTCACTGGGTATTTACAATCTACTTGTTTCTTTTTTTGTTTGTTTGTTTATGAATGTCAAAACCAGACTGAGATAATTTACAAATTTGTCCTCCCTTTAATGTAAAATTACTGAACAAGATCGCTGGAACAATTTGTGAGTTTATGGATCATAAGAACTTTCAAAATACATGACCATTACATTCACCAACATACTGCATTCCAGATTGTGTTGGGGGGCATTATGTATTATGGAAAATAATACTAAATAAATCCTGGTACTTACTACTTCCAGGAAAGTTTGGCTGGAGAAAATGTGAAAGTTTGTAGTAACATTCATTATATAAATATATGTGGATAAAATGTGCTCAAAACCAAATACAGTTTCTGCATTCCACAAGCTCTGTCTAGAGTTATCAATGGGCATACCAGCATCAAACTTAAGGGTATGATAAATGATATAAAACTGTGGATGCTCTTAAAATATATAAATATTTTTATAAAGATTGCATGTGTCTTGCATCAATAGCACAAAGGAAAAGAGAGAACAAAAAATATAGAACACAAAGTTTTTGTATATTGCTTCTAAGATTTTTTATTTGTTTGAGAGAGACAGAAAGGGATGGTGGTGGTGGGGAGATGTGTGTGCCAGGGGCTTCAGCCACTGTAAACGATGTCCAGATGCATGTGCCACCTTGAGCATCTGGCTTAAATGGGTCCTGGAGGATCAAACCTGTGTCCTTTGGCTTCTCAGGCAAACACCTTAACCACTAAGCCATCTCTCCAGCCCTGTAAGTTTTTATTAAACTAAAATACACTTAGATGAAAGAGGTAACTTGTTAATCTGAAAACAAATACTTTCTTAAAACATTATATATCTAAATTAGTTAATTTTATTATTTTACCTTAATTTCCTTTATCTCTTTCTCCATATATATAGTATGGTCAGGCATGGTGGTCCATGCCTTTAATCCCAGTACTTGAGAGAGAGAGGTAGGAGGATTGCCTTGAGTTTGAGTTCAAAGCCATCCAGAGACTACATAGTGAATTCCAGGCCAACCAGGGCTAGAGTGAGACTCTACCTTGAAAAAAAATCATAGAAAGGGCTGGAGGGATGGCTTAGTGATTTAGGCGTTTGCCTGCAAAGCCAAAAGGACCCAGGTTCAATTCCCCCAGGACCCACATTAGCCAGATGCACAAGTGGGTGCACACATTTGTTGTTCGTCTGCAGTGGCTGGAGGCCCTGGCGCACCCATTCTCTTTCTCTCTCTCTCCCTCCCTCCCTCTCTCTCTCTTAAATAAATAAATAAATAAATAAAAATTTAAAAAGCATATAAAAGAGAGAGAGTGAAAAGAAATTAAGGTAAAACAATAAAAATAACTAATTTAGACCCCCCACAAAGAGACAACAAGAAAAGACAGGAGAAATAAAAAGTTGCAAGACAAATAGAAAGCCATTTTTAAAATGGTAATTTATTTTTCTACCCCATTAGTAATAACATCAAAAATAGACAAACATTATTAACTGAAATATTTCACAGAAAGAATAATATTGCATATTCTCATTCATATTTGGAAAAGTTTTTTAAAGTTGTTTTCAGAGAAGAGCTTAGACTAGTGATTACTAAGAGGCTAGGGAGGGTAGGGAGCAGGAGAGATAAAGATAGGTCTGATAATGGGTACCAAACTACAAGTTAGATAAGAGGAAGTTTATCTGTTCTGCAACACAAAATGTGGGAATAGTTCATAACAATTTAGAAAATGTTTGATAAAGTACTTAAAGTGAGAAGTTTTAAGGTTTTCGATTGAAAGAAATCATAAATATTTAAGGTGATAAAATGCTAGTTATGCTGTTTGATCATTTTTACACTGTACTCCATAAATATGTAAAATTAGTATACATATCTATTAGCAAGTAGAGAGAGAGACAGAGAATGGGTGCTCTAGGGCCTGCAGCTGCTAGAAACTAACTCCAGATACATGCACCAATTTACACATCTGGCTTTACATGGGTACTGAGGAATCGAATACAGGTCATTAGGCTTTGCAGGCATGTGCCTAAAACACTCGGCAATCTCTCCAACCCATGTATGCATAATTTTAAGCAATAAAAAGTAGACCAAGCATGATACCATATGAACAAACACTAATAGAAAAATGGTTAGGTGTGTTCCTAAAATAAAAGTTATATGAATAAAATGACATAGTTCAGTTTGGGTATATTAAAAAATCTTCTGGAGATGAAAAGTAGTGTCTGTTGCACCATAATAGGAATGTATTTATGACACTAAACTGTACAATCCAAAATAATCAGAGATCTCTTTTAGATGATATCATCACCAATGAAATGAACTGGTTAGAATCACTAATTCATAGAGTTTGCCACAATTGAGTAAAGTGATACATTTAGTCACATAATGTCTTTAAAAAAAACAGATTTCAGAGTTCCTAATTAAAACAGGTTGAGAGTAAAATGAGGAAAACAATGTGCTATGCAAAAAGAAACCTAATAAAGTAGGAGTGGCTGCACAGATATTATAAAGTAATGGATTAAAGGCAAAAACTGAGACTAGGAAAAATCAACATTTTTATCATGGTAAATGGATCAGTCTATCTAAAAGACATACAATTATAATTATATACTTAGCAACCAATAGGACCTCAAAAATATATGAAGCAAAAATGTACTAGCCTCCTTTGTTAATAAAGTCACAAAAACCATAAAAAACATAGTAAGAAACTAAAACCAGAAACATTATAAACAATCAAGGTTTATCTCAGGAATGCAAGATTGATTTAACCTGTAAACTGAATTAAAAAAATTAAAAGAAGCCAGGCATGGTGGCACATGCCTTTAATCCCAACACTTGGGAGGCAGAGGTAGGAGGATCGCTGTGAGTTTGAGGATAGTGAATTCCAGGTCAGCCTGAGCTAGAGTGAGACACTACCTCGAAAAATCAAAAAAATAAAATAAAATAAAATAAAATAATAAAATAAAATAAAAAATTAAAAGGGCATGAAGAGATGGCTTAGCAGTTAAAGCATTTGCCTGCAAAGCCAAAGGATCCCGGTTTGACTCTCCAGGACCCACTTAAGCCAGTAAGCCAGATGCACAAGGGGGGGGGTGGCATGCATCTGAAGTTTGTTTGCAGTGCCTGGAGGCCCTGGTGTACCATTCTCTCTCTCTCTCTCTCACTCTCTCTCTCCCCCTCCCTCCCTCTTTCTCTCTCTCAAATAAGTAAATAAAATATATTTTTAAAAAATTAAGAAAATGGAGCACACCTTTAATTCTAGCACTCGTGAGGCAGAGGTAGGAGGATCGCCATGAGTTCAAGGCTACCCTGAGACTATATAGTTAATTCCAGGTCAGCCTGGGCCAGAGTGAGACCCTACCTCGAAAAACCAAAAAACAATAATAATAATAAATAAGAAAATGCGATATTCCTACCAACAGTAGTAAAAAAAAAAAAAGATCCTCTCTATAGATGCAAAAAAAAATCACTTGGCAACACTCAACATACTTTCATGATCAATATCCTAAAAATTTAAGTGTAAGAGGGAAATTTCTAAACTTAGCAAAGGGCTTCATGTAAAGTTTACTACTCACATTTTGGATTAGAGACTGAAGCTATTCCTCTAACATCAGGACCAAGACAAGATGCCTGCTATATTAACTACTTTTCAAAAAAAAAAGCTAGAATTTATAGACAGTGAAATCAGACAAAACAAAGAAGTAAATTCAGAACAGAATGGAAATGAAGGAGTAAAACTTCTTCCATTGGGAATGGTTTAAACATTAAATTATAATAAATTTACCAAAAATTAGAATAAATGAGTTAAGCAACAGTACTGATTACAGAATCAATATATAAAAGGTAATTGTGGGGCTTGTCTTATAACCCAGTGGTAGAGTGCTTGCCTAGCATATGTGAGGACCTGGTTCTCATCCCCAGCACTATAGAAAAATCAATTATAATTTTTTAACCTATCAATAATAATACAAAATGAAATTGAGAAAGTAAGTTCACATATAATAGCACCAAAAAGAATAAAATGCTTCAAGGCAAATTAAGTAAGTATAAGAGTTTTGCATTAGAAACTATTAAATCATTCAACAAAATGGAAAAGGGCTAGAGAGATGGCTCAGTGGTTAAATGTTTAAAAGTAAATTAAGCCAGGTGTGGTGGCACACGCCTTTAATCCCAGCACTAGGGAGGCAGAGGTAGGAGGATCGCCATGAGTTCGAGGCCACCCTGAGACTACAGAGTGAATTCCAGGTCAGCCTGAGCTAGAGCGAGACCCTACCTCGAAAAACCAAAAAAAAAAAATTAAGTATAAGAGTTGTACATTAAAAATTATAAGATGGCTTAGTTGTTAAGACCCTTGCCTAAAGAGATAAGGATCTATGTTCTACTCCCCCGGTCCTCATAAGCTAGATGCACAAGGTGACACAAGTGTGCACTTGTGCACAAGGTGGCACACACATCTGGAGTTTGATTGCAGTGGCTGGAGGCCCTGACACGCAAATCTCTCTCTCTCTCTCTCTCTCTCTCTCTCTCATAAAAATGATTTAAAAATTATAAATCACCATTAAAAGAAATAGTAAAGGGCCAAAAAGATGGCTCAGTGGTTAAGTTTGTTGCCTGAAGACACATGAGGGCCTGAGAGACCACTCAAGTTCAAACCTTCAAGATGCATGTTAAACAGCCAGGCATGGTCATGCATACTTCTAACTCCAGTCTTTCAGGGGAACAGATACCTGAATATTGCTGGAGCTCACGGAAAAATGTGGCAAGCTTTGATATCATTAAGAGACTCTGACTCAAATTAGAACCAACAGAACTGTGATGGACTGAGGAACCTACTGATTTCCACAACTGTGCCCTGCAACAGGTGAGGGCATGTGTCACCACAAGGGCACATAAGCCATGTTCATACACAACACACACCACAGCACATGCACACACACAAACACACACACACACACACACACACACACACACACATCACAATACACATATACATACATACATACAAAAAAGAAGGAATGAAAAAGCTATAGTTATTTAAACATCATTCCAAACATTAGTAAATCTTGTATGGTTAAGATGCCTACATTCCCCATGTGGGTGAGGGTTTTCCAGAGAAACACAACCAATATGGAAAGGAAATATAGAAAAGGAGGGGGGTGGAGAGATGGCTTAGGAGTTCAGGCACTTGCTACAAAGCCAAGGGACCTAGGTTCAGTTTCCCAGGACCCATGTAAGCCAGATGCACAAGGTAGTACATGCATTTGGAGTTCATTTGCAGTGGCTAGAGGCCCCAGTGCACCCATTCTCTCTCTCTCTCTCATCTATCTATCTATCTATCTATCTATCTATCTATCTATCTATCTATCTATCTTTATCTGCCTCTTTCTCTTTCAAAATAATAAAAAATAAAAAGAGGTAAGAAGAGAGGGATTTTACATATAAAGATATTTTACTTATCTGTTCATGTATTCATTTATTTTAAAGAGTTAGCTAACATGGTTATTGGGGCTGATAAGTCAAAATTTTTAAGGTAGACTGGCAGGGCAGAAACAGGCAGGATTGATGAAGTCTTGAAACAGAAATAATTTCCCTAGAAATTTGTTTTTACTCTGGAGGCCTACCACCTCATTGCATAAGATCCACCCACTTTATCAAAAGTAATCCCCTTTATATTAAGGCAATTAACTGTAGATGCAAATCCTATCTACAAAATACCTTTATAATAACACTAACATAGGTGCTTGAATGATTATTAATCAAGTTGTCAACTAAAATTAGCAATCACATTCCCAAAATTAATCCACAAATGCAATGCTATTTCTATGAAAATTCTAGGTTCATCTTTTGTATTAAAATATAAGTGCTGGTCTAGAAATTCATGCAGAAATGCAAGATGTGAGCACAGTCAAAGCTACAGAATGAACAAAGCTACAGTAATCAAGAAAGTGTGACGTAGATACAAGAATAGATGATCATTGGAATACAATTGACAGCATAAAAATAACCATTATATTTAATATTAATTGCCTGTTATCAGTGGTGCAAAAACAATTTAGTGTGGACATAATTCAGTTAATGATGTAGGGACAATTACATTTCCAAGCACAAATAATAAACTTGGACAACTTGTTCACATCATACCTAAACCTTAGCTCATAAATGTATCAAATATATGTGACCTGAAGTTATCTATGTTCATACTTGAGTCTAGGTACCTAAACTTTAAACTCTTGGAAGAAATATAGGCATAATTCTTTAAAACTCTTGGCAGTAGGACATCAGACACAATGTAAATGAATTAAGTGGACTTGATCAAAATTTTATAAAAAAATAGTTGTGTGCTTTAGAATCAGTTCACATAAAAATGGGAGGGAAACCTTCAGAATAGAAGAAAAATATTTCCAAATGATAAAATGTATATGATGTGTGTATATATTTTATATATATGTATATGTGTATATTTTATATATATGTATATGTGTATATTTTATATATATGTATATGTGTATATGTATATATATATATATATATATATATATATATATATATATATATATATTGTATCCACAATAAATGAATCATACTTATAACTCAACAATAAAAAAGACAAAAGGGGGCTGGAAGGGTGGGTTAGCAGTTAAGGTACTTGCCTGTGAAGCCCAAGGACCTATGTTCAATCTCTATCCAGATCCCACATAAGCCAGACACACAAAGGTGAGGCAAACACAAGGTTACATATGCACACTAGGTGACACAAGTGGAGTTCAATTGCAGTAACTATAGTCCTGGTGCACAAATTCTCTCTCTCTCTCTCTCTCTCTCTCTCTCTCTCTCTAAAAAACATTTTAAAAATTTAAAAAGATGGAAAGAAAATAGTTCACATAATTGTAGTTCAATAGACATTTCTTCAAATGCTATACAAAAACAGTCAATAATCACCCAAAAAGATATCCAACATTGTTAGTCATTTGAGTAATGCAAATCACAACCACAATAAGATAATAATAAAAACATTCACATTTCAATGTATGCAATGGCTAGAAAAAAATAAAGCCATCACATATTAGCAATGATATGAAGGTAATGAGACCTTCACACACTGCTAGTGGGAATTTAGAATGTAACCACTTTGAGAAGAGTTTTACTACACCTTAAAAAGTTAAATGTGAAGATACCATATAATATAGAAATTTTACTAGTGGATATGTAGTAGAGAAAAATGAAAATGTTTACTCTTACAAACTTGTGAATGAAGGTCTGAGAGAGTTGATTCAGCAAGTAAGAGTGCTTACTTACTACATGGGGGCCTGATGCCATCTGAGACTGCCTGAGTTCAATTTGTCAGCACCCAAGTAAACAGCTGGGCATGGCCATGAATGTCTGTAACCCTAGTCCTATGGGGAGCAAAGACTTGAATATCACTGGGGTTTGTAACACCAGTAAGCTCTGGGATCAGTGAGAGACTCCATCTCAAGGACAGAAACATGTGGATGAGTGATAAAAGGCATAGAACATTCTACTTTGGCCTCCATGTAGGAATGACACTGATGAATCTCTATACACAAGTGTCACACACACATATACACTATACACACACCACCACCACCATCACTACCACCCCCTACATACTATACATGCAAAAATATATATGAATCTGGCATGGTGGCACATGCCCATAAGCCTGGCACTCAGGAGATTAAGGTGGGAAGAGAACATGTTCAAGGCCATTATGGACTACATAGTGAGACCCTGTTTGACAAAAGTATATATTGGGGATAGAGCTCGGTGTTGAAGCTCTTTGCTACGATCCTGGGTCTTGTACAAGGTCTTGGTTCCACCTCCAGCACTGTAATAAAAGTGTAAACAACTTGATGCCTGAATGATAATACCAACATTACTTACAATAACTCCAAAGCAGAAGCAGTACAAGTGTGTACCAAGTGGTAAAAAGGTTCTATGTACATGTTGTAGTCAGCTCCACATTTTTGGGAAGAACATCCAAACAGACACAGTTAATGGGAGAAAGAAATTTATCTTAAGCTTATTGGTCCAGGGGAAGTTCCATAAATGGCAGAAGCTGGCTCCATTTTACAGATGCAAGCAGACAGAAACCACCACCAGCCAGTCTCACACAGCCAGAGCTCAAACTGCTTTCTCCACTCTTTAGGGCCATGATCCTAAAGATGCACCCACAGTGACCTCCTCAGGCACGAAGGATGCAAATCCAAGTTACTTCTACATTTTTATAAAACACCTGAGTATTAGAGGCCATATATTTATACTATCACATTCAAACTACCACAGTACATAACATGAAATATTATTCAATCATAAAAGAGAATGGAGTATTGACACATTAGCTTGCATGTGAGGCCAAGTGAAAGAATGTAGACACAAAACTCAAGATCTTGTGTGGTTGCACTTACATGAAACATTCAAAGGGGAAAATCCATGACTGAATGTATGTGAATAGTTGTCAGAAATAAGATTGAGGAAAAGGTAAGAGTTCACTACTCATAAATTTGGTGTTTCTTCTTAGGATAGTGATAGTGGTGTTTGTTGTGCAACTTTGTGAATATACTATCACTTTTGAAATTTAAAACTTAACAGTAAACTAATTTCAAAGCACATAATTAGTGACATTTGTTGTTTCAATTAGTGCGAGTAGCAGCAAATTCTGCCTAAAACTTCCCTGAGTTCATGTGCCAAGCTAACAGAATGTATAACCACACCACCAGGGAATGTTTTGCCACCAGAAAAAGAAGTCACACTTTTTTAATGCAAGAGTAACAGTGAGGAGAGAGAGAGAGAGAGAGAGAGAGAATTTATGTGTCAGGACCTCAGCCACTGCAATCAAACTCCAGATGTGCCATCTTGGGGGCATGTAGGACTTTGCACGCTTGCATCACCTAGTGCATCTGGCTTACATGGAGCCTGGAGAGTCGAACATGGCTCCTTAAGCTTTGTAGGCAAGTGCGTTAACTGCTATACCATATCTCCAGCCCAGAAATCGCACTGTTGTGAAGATCTTAAGGTTGGTGTGATTACCCATTGCTGTTCCATGTGATGGTGTGTCATTCAGATGATGTAAGGTAAGGCACGTGGTAAATAAGTACCATTAACTATGTTACATAATGAAAAAAAATAAATATATAAAACATGAACAAGATTCAAATCATAGCTCAATATTTTTCTGTCATTGATGCTATTGCTGCTGATCTTGTTCCCATTCTTTTTTGTTTGTTTGTTTGTTTGTTTGTTTTTCGAGGTAGGGTCTCACTCTGGCCCAGGCTGTCCTGGAATTAACTATGTAGTCTCAGGGTGGCCTTGAACTCAAGGCAATCCTCCTACCTCTGCCTCCTGAGTGCTGGGATTAAAGGTGTGCGCCACCATGCCCGGCCTTTGTTCCCATTCTTATATCATCCCTTTTGGAAACTGACAGTTGTATATTGTCCTTTGTTAGACAATGGCCTACCCAAAGTGAGTATGACATTATGGGGCAAGAGGACATTTTTTCTTTTGTTTGCATGTATTAAATATGGATTGTGTGGTTCTATAGAAATTTGTAAAGTTCAGTATGACACAAACTAAAAATGTTAACCACCACTTAATTAAAAATAACTACCATGTATATGTTGTGTAAATCTAAGTAGCTCTACCAATAATCTAACTAAATATCTCTTTGTCATCCACCTAAACTTTAATTCATGAGAATATGGAGCCCCATTTGTTATGAGAATTTGATATTTAACAAGAATTATCCTGTCATACACTTAAACAGATGATAGACTATTAGGGAGAAAAGGCATCATAGTATATTGCATTCCTATTTTGTGCCTTGAAATCATCCTCTCTCTGTCCCTCTCTTCCATTCATTCACTACTTCTGAACTTTATATAAAGTCATTGAACAGTTAACTATTTGTTCTTCAATGTAATTTTAGATTGAAGCTATAATCCAATTTTTAGAGAGGATGAAGTGAAGAAATTGAAATAACTCGAGGTCTGAAGGTAATGCATGGTACCACATTATTGGACTGAGGACCAGCAGATCAAGGGTTATGTGTCAGGTATCAGTGCATTCACACTTGAAATTGGCATCATCATTTTCCTTTAGAAAAAATATGTATATACACACATACACAATATATATATATTCCCCTAAATTTGAAACAATCTTCAGGAACTGCATAGTTAGATGATACTTGAATAAAAATCTACCTCTTTCTAAGTGCACAACAATAAATCAAATAAAGGAATTAAATGGATGACAAGAGATTTATTTCACTTCAAAACATCAAGGACAGGTACTATTGACATACTAGAAATTTCAAAGTTGTCCTTGTAAATATCAGGGTACCTCTCAGCCTGTTCTCCACTTTCAGATCTGACAGGATAACATCAGTCACCTAGCACACATATAATATATACAAGGAAAATTCCTCCAATTGGTCTGCATATGTGAGAAAATGTGACTGAAAGTGACTAAAATGGTGACAGTTTTTGTATTTCAGTAATGAACAGACCAGAGGGAGACAACAGAGAGCTGGTACGACTACTTAAGGGTATCAACAGATATCCAAGCATTTTTCTACCTGCTTATTCTTCTAGGCTTACATATGTAGCTTTCCTCTTCATGATTCCACAGTGGCTCTTATATATCTGTTTCATCTGTACATTTCAGGCAGGAATATACAAAGTATCAAACAGACATGTTAATTTACTGTACTCACAAAGAATTATATATATTATTAATAGGTTCACATAAAAATGTGTATCAAGGCCTATGTAGTGCCTAATCGTGATGGTGTCTTGGAAGAAAAGAACCTGACCACTGGCATCGTGTACCCAGCAGTGAGTCTGTCTGTGCACTTCTGCAGCTGGCTGCTTGTGCTGCTGGTTACTTCTGCGTCTGAGAAAGGCACTCATCTGGTGATTTATTGAACAGCAAAAATAGCAATAGGTGAACAAATTATCAGCAATATGTGGGTGAGGGACAAGGAATTTTGACTCCAAAATATTCTTTAAATTTTTACTCAAAGGAGAGGTTTTAAGGACAGAACTGATGAACTTTGGTGGACCAGAAAACCCATGAAAACACACACACACATACATACATTTACTGGTGCTATCACTCTAAGTTCACTTGTTGCTTTCAACATTTCTGTGGGTAATTTGTTCTCTTTAATGCCCATTGCTTTCGATGGTAGTTAATATATCTCCCACATGCACATGTTGTTTGGGATAAAAAGTACCACCAGGTCACTGAGGAAGTAGAGCAAGTTCACGACAAGTTCAGTCAGCATCTCTTAACGTTCCTTTTCAATATTGATTATCTGTACTGGTCAGGGCAAGGGCATCTAAGGCAAAACAACCCATTGTTCTAAACTGGCTGATTCATGGTTACAAGATTAATGGCAGGGAAAGTTACAGGACAGGAGCTATAGTAAACAAAGCCCAATTCCACATAAACATGCTCAGAAAAGTTATTTTTAAGATCAACAAGAACTATTCTCACAATTCTGTCCCATACTTTTTTCTCATATTTCATTCCCACAGTTCATTCTAATAAGTCATTTCTATAATACAGCAACTTTTGCATGTAGCCCGGAGATTTCCATACAGGAACCCACAATTGCAAGGAAGTCTGGCAAACTATTTTAGATATTTTTATAGCTTTGAAGAAAGGGAAAGTTAAAGGATATTATTAGTGTTATTACTAATGGGCTTTCAAATCCCACGTGTTCACCATAGTCTATGAATGGGAAAGTAACATGGATCATTTCTGCTCTTTCAAAAGAACATACTAAAATGAGTTTAGGTGGAAAGAAAATAATTTTTAGATAACCTAGTTTAATTTATTATTCTTAATAATGGATAGCATAAAAGATTCAATCTAAGCATAAGAAGATATATGTAGGGAACAATCTGTAGCCATATGCCTATATGTCTGTGTGTACATATGCAAGTTTCTTTGAATATTTAATGATATATATCAAGGAAAAAGTAACATACATCAAAATAAACAACCTCAACATGTCAGATTATAAAATTTGGCAATTTCTGAAATCAGTTAAATGCAGATTTAAATGTGCATAACTGAAAATTCACACAGATCATGTTTAATGACACACTTCCTGCTGTATCAGTGCCTTACAACAATCCCACAGGCTGAGAGAGTAAGGTTCATGGAAACATTTCATTTTAATGTAAGATAAAAGATATTCCTGTAGGATTTGCAAAAGGTATTCTCCTATAGGGGATCTAAGGCCATGTTTCCATCATCTACCTATAAAGAACATAAGATTAAAAATTCTTTGAAAGTTTGAGGACTGAGAAATTTAGATTAAGTCTAAATGAGGTTTAGTATATTATGCTTCAAAACCACTGAAAGGCATCAAGTCGAAGTGACTTTCCTAGACCTTATTATGCAAAGTAAGAGTTACTTCAAGGGGAGTCTGTGTGAACTTGAATGTGTCCCCTGAGGTTTGCATGACAGAAGGGCTGATATTTAAGGACATTCTGAGAAGTGAAAACAAGTGAAAGAAATAACTGGCCAGATGCTTTTTAGAAAATATAAGAAGTAACTGCAAATTTTGAGTTTAGTTGGGCAAAAGATAAATGTTTCTTTCCTTTTAGTTAGATGCAATTCCAGAAAGGAAACTGGATGGACTAGTCATGAGATGGACCTTTTTTTGTTTTTTCTTTTTTTGTTGTTGTTGTTTTTGTTTTTGTTTTCTGAGGTAGGGTCTCACTCTAGCCCAGGCTGACCTGGAATTCACTATGTAGTCTCAGGGTGGCCTCCAACTCACGGTGATCCTCCTACCTCTGCCTCCTGAGTGCTGGGATTATGAAGGCGTGCGCCACCACGCCCAGCTTGAGATGGACTTTTCATAAGAAAACTATCTGATAGTACAAGGTGACTATGAAGTGGGTGACCCACTGAAAGAAAGCACAGGGTAAGTGCAAAGCGAAATAACCAGCACAAGTAGAAAAGATCCTGGGAAAAGAGTATCAGTTGAGACATCTGTCAGGATGAGTTCTTAGAACTCTTAAAAGTGAAAACTCATGATTGAAAAATCTGACATACTGAAATCTGCTGTCACACAAAACATACTTGTCAAGTAAAGATCTCTTCTACCTTCTTTATCTCTTCCTTTCACCTTTGTGATGACTACCAAAATTCCACATGTCAGCAGCTAGTTAGTTGGGATTGAAGTAGAGAAAGAAATAGTTGAAGGCACTCACCCTCCCTTCTCCTCAAAGGATTTACCAGGCATAAGTGTTCATTCCATCGTGAACTGAGGGAATATCTCTAAATGACCATATTAGGATCTTGGGAATGGGTGGGTTGGAAAAAGTATGGTAATGAGAAACTAAGCAGGTATTTTTCTATGGAATTATTATTTTTATTTTGGCAATGGTAATTAATTTTAAATATATATTTTTTATATTTATTTGAGAGAGAAAGAGGTAGAGAGAGTAAGAGAGAATGGGAGTGCCAGGGCCTCCAGACACTGCAAAAATACTCCAGGTGCATGTGCCTTCTTGTGTATTTGGCTTACATGGATCCTGGAGGATTGAACCAGGTCGTTTGGCTTTGCAGGCAAACACCTTAACCACTAAGCCATTTTCTCCAGTCTGATAATTAATTTTATATTTCACATAACAGAAAATGAAGAATCGAAAGGTCAACATCTAGTTATCAAAGAAAAACAATACTAAAGCAGAAATCAAATCAAATGGCACAAAATGTAATGGAAGGGGAAAAAAAAAAAGCTTCAAAAACTATGCTAACTGCAGTGAAAAAACAAATAATATATATCAGTGAAAACTTCCAGAGAAGATGTTGGACACAGAAGGTTTTATCATGGAGGTGTTAAAAGCTTTTATAGAAAAAAACATAATAATGCTATTTTAAAACTTTTATACAATTAACTTTCACAAGTTTTTCTATCATTATTTACCATGCTATTTATCATAAACATGACATTTAGTTCTAACAAAGAGAGTATAGCAATATAATCATTGGCAAATTTCATGAATATAGATGCAAAAATCTTGTCCACAACTCAGAAGTGAAATTTAGCAAAATGAGTGAGCAAATACCATAATGAGATGTGTTTTATTTTAGAAATGCAATAATGTTAAATATCAGGAACTATATTAATAACTTACATTAACCATGGGTATGAAAATTTATAATAGTACTTCTTAGTTGTCAAAAGACATTGTCATTTCAAAAGGCAAAATTTATTGAAATATACTCTATAATAAATTGCAAATTTATATATATCTTGAGTCTTGATGAATTTATACACTTTTGTAACCATCACTACAATACTTTTGTCACAGAGAATGTCTTTATGTCATTAAAATTCCATCACGGACCTAATACATGCCCTTCCTTAATATATGCAGAGCCAGTACAAGGCAACGAGACAGCTTCTCTGTCAGCATAGATTGAACTGTCTTTTCCATCGTATATTATCTAAATGGAACAATATAATATATACTCTTTATCTAGATTTAATTGTTTTGCCTAATATTCTGGTTCATGCTGTACCACATATCAGCATGTCATTCTTTTCTATGGCTGGATAGCATTGATTCCATAGAGTAATGTACTGATGAATATTTACATTGTTTGTAGTTTGGGCTATTAACAAAGCAGCTACAAGTCATGAATAAGTCCATTGGTGGACAAATGATTCTATTTCTCCTAGATAAAGCAATGTAAACGGGGTATTGCTGTGTCATAGTAAATAGGGGCTTATTTTAACATGAATTTATTTTACAAAGTGGCCGTACTATTTCATATCCCACCACCAGTATGTGAAAGCTTCAGTTGCTGATTCTGATACCTTTTTGAAATTTAACTATTTAATTATCTGTGAGAGTTAATTGCCATGTTCTTGATTTCTAAAGGCAGTGCATACTTTTCCATGTCCTTGTTGAACATTCATATACATTTTTTGTAAAATGCTTTATCAAATATATTGCCTATTAATTTATTTATATTTTTAGTTATTTATTGTTTTTTGCTGTCTGTGTTTTCATGTAGACCAAGCTTACCTTAAACTTCTTTAAAGTCAAGCTGAACTCAAATTCCCACACCCCTCTTTCTTCCAAGTATTGGGATTATAGGCATGTGCCTTCATGCCTAACTTTGCTTATTTTTAGTTGGATTATTTTTTAATACAGACTTGTAAGGTTTCTTTATATATATTGTGCTAACAAGTGATATATTCTGCATATTTTGTAACTATTTTTGACAAGCTTGAAGATTGCTCTTACATTTATTTTTGGAACTGTTGTTTCAGAACAGGGAGCCACATCAACTCTCTGGTTTCTGCCCTGGGGCTATAGACATACCTGCCCATGCTCATGCTCAGCTTTTAATATGGGTTCAGAGAAGTCAAACTCTGGCAGTCTCAGGCTCTCCCAGGCCCTCAAGGTAGAGTAGCAAATACTCTTAACTCCTGAGCTATCTGCCTAGCCCACTTCTTTATTTTCTTAAGCATCTTCTTTGAAGAGTAATCATTTTAGATTTTGATACAGCCAAGGCTGACCTTGAATCCACTCTGTAGTCTCAAGGTGGCCTCAAATTTATGGCGATCCTCCTACCTCTGCTTCCCAAGTGCTGGGATTGAAGGTGTGTGCCATCATGCCTGGCTGATTTTAGATTTTGATGGTCATTTCCTTCTTTTCTGTTTTTCTTCCTCTTCCAATACCTTTCTCCATCTTTTGTTTTTCTTTGTCCCTTTCATTACTTCCTAGCTTTTTCACTTTTTGTATTTTTGAGATAGGGTCTCAATCTGTAGCTCAGGATGACATGAAACTCACAATATAGCCCATGCTGACCTCAACATTATAGCAATCCTCCTGCCCTCCCTGTCTCTGAAGTGCTAGAGTTACAAGCGTGAGCCACTATGCCCAGCACCAAATTTTCTTTAGTTATTCTATGCACTTTATGTCCTATTTAATAAATCTTTGCCTAGTCCAAGGTCACAGTGATTTTTCTCTTGTCTTATTCTAGAAGTTTAATGGTTTTAGAATTTAATTTAGGCCTATGATTCAGTTCTTGTTAATCTGTATACATGACTTGAGAAAAGCAGCAAGCTCAGTTTCTGCATTTAGTCTTTTCAGTACACTTTTTTAAAAAAGCCATCTCTTCCTATATATGTACCAGATGTGAGTATTGGGGTGGGGGCACATTTGGACTCTCCATCTTATTCCATTGACAAAATAATATTTCTATCTTTATATAATCTTTAAAGTATCTTGATTAGTGGTAGCCTTATTAGTACCCTTTAATTGTATAAAGTATGGAGTTTCATTATAACATTCATGCACACACATAAAGTATATTCCCCCTCTCTCTTACCCTTTCTTAACCCCTCCTAGTGCCACTTTGCCTTTCCACATTGCAGCAGCACCTTTCCTGTGCTCAATTTCTTTCATTCTTTTTAAAATTAAGAACATACTTTGGATACATCATGTATTGGTACCATCTTTTCCCTTCTCCCTGCCCCCATTCTGCAGAAGGCCCTCCTCAGTGGGGTTGCTGGTATTTCCCATGGGGTTGTGAGTTATGCATTGTGGGAGCACCAGGCAGTTATTGGGGGAAGGCAATGCATCTAGACATGCATCCCAACCTGTGGCTCTGACAATCTTTCCGCCACCTCCTCTGCAAAATTCCCTGAGTGTGTTTTAAGTCTACTTCAATGATGAGCTCTTAGGAGCCTCTGTATTTCTGCTTTGGTATGTGTTGTGCATCCCCAGCCTCTGTCTCCTTTACCCTGGTGCTTATTGTCAGGCTTTCCATGGAAGCAGCACTCTTGCTTGTCTCCCCAATTCCTTGTTGGCTGCACCTGGGCCTTGGTTGAGATGCGAGTGGTGGTTTATCTCCTACAGTCTCGCTAGCTTCTGAAAAACAGATTCTCCAGTGGACAGTGAAATCAGCATAGATTAAATTGGAAAAGTGTTATTAATTTAGGGAGATTTTGATGGATATAGCCCCTCTTTTAGCCAAAGACTAGTGTGAGCTTATCAACTTCGTTTCCATGGGATTCAGACCTGGTTCCCAGTTCCAGATATGGGTTACTTTCCACTGAGAAGATCACTTAGCCAATCAGAAAGCCACTGGTTACCCACCAAGGTTGTGTGCCACCATTGCACTGGTGTATACTTCCTGTCAGACTGGTTGCTTCTGAGTAGCTCTGACCTCTGCTTGCTCACACTATTGTTGGCCACTTTCCCCCAGTAGTTTATGTAGCACTTTCCAGCACTAGACAGGCTAACTGTCTGGGGACTCTTTTCTGTATTCCAGCCATTAATGGCAGAAGAAGCTGTCTCCCTTTCATAGATGCAAAGTAGAAAGAAACAATTGCATCAAGCAAACAGTAATACCAGCAGGCACAAACCTCCAGAGCTCAAACTTTTCCAAACAAACCTAATTGGACTGGACTCAGATCTGCCCCAAATACACCTTAGGGACAGACTCCAGGGTCTGTCCCCAGTGACACTCCTCCTGGAGCAGGAATCTTCCTGCTAAGGGCTGAGGTTAGTAAAACACCTGAGTCTATGGGAGCATACATTTAAACTATCATATTCAAACTACCACAATATGGTTCCTTTTATATGCAATATCTTACGCGAAACTGAAAAAGTAGAATAATGACTCTGGGAGGAGGAAAAGGGAAATTGCTTATTACCAAGATGAAAAGAATGGAAATTTAATTTGCAACAGTATGAAAGTACTTTAAAAATTCTGACCAACACATTGAAAATGGTTATCATGGATATATTTTAATGTGCACATGAACTTATGTAGGGTTTAAAGAATGGAAGTAAAAACTCAGTTACAAGGCTATAGTAATATCCTAGGTTAAACATCTTCAAACTTTTTGATAAAATCCTCCTAGCAATAAGTAATTTAAAGCACATATCCTAATGTATGTATATTTAGTTATATATATTATGTACATATGATTGGAGTTCCAAAATCTTTGGTTAACATTCTCCATTATGATATTGTACAGATCTTAAATTTTATAATTGACACTTTGGAGCCAGTAATTTAGGGAAAATTTGATTGTGGCATCATCCAAATATTAATAATGCACATGGCAAGTAGAGGTTGAACTTGACTATTTGAAGTATTAAATAGGACTATGCTGAAAAGTTACCTAAGGACTTGAGATTATACTAGTATTGTTCAATGACTTATAGAAGACAAGAAACCAATTTTGTTTGCTGAAATCAAAAATCTTATTCAGTGCACTTTAAGATTTAGATGATTATTAGACACAAGCCTAGATAATATAATCTAGGGAAGAGAAGAAGGGTTCAAAGTAAAATCTTGCAGACTCCAACATGTAGATATTTTCTGGCATGAGGAAACAACCAACAAATGAGGTTGATAAGGAAAATCCATTCACATTTCAGGAAAACCAAGAGACTATAGAGTTCTAAAGCAAAACAGTTGGGTGTGATGGCACACACCTTTATTCCCAGCACGCCTGGACGATAAAGTAGATGGATCAGCATTAGTTCAAGGCTAGCTTGGGCTACAGAGTAAGTTCTAAATCATCCTGGCATAGTGTGTACTCTGCCTTGATAAAGAAATGAATAGAACATCACAAAGAAAAATATTTCAAGGATGATGTAACATCTCATGTCAAATGCAGTTGATCTTCAGGTGGAATTTCCAGTGTTCCACTTGGAATCCTGTGACTGGCTTCTGCAAATATAACCTTAACATGTATCAAAGACTGAGTTAATTATTTTGAAAAATAGCAGAATAGGAGAGTTCATTTAAAAAAATGTATAGGACAGGCACAGATATAATTTAGAAAGCATGATTAAATGTGACTGATAAGGGAAATACTATTTTTTCTTAAGACAAGGTCTCTCTGTGTAGCCCAGACTGGATTCCAGCAGGTTCTTCTCCTATCTCAGCCTTAGTATTAGGATTACACATGTATGCCACCAATCCTACCTGTTAAATGGAAACAACAACAAAAAAAAGCATTTCTGTTAGGAAGGAGCTATTTATGACTCTAGGGAAAAATTCATTTGAAATGGTATTGGACAAAAATAATGAATTGCTATCAGCTTTCTATTTTATTTATTTATTTAAGAGCAACAGAGAGAGAGAGAGAGAGAGAGAGAGAGCCTCCAGCCACTGCAAACGAACTCCAGGTGCATGCACCACCTGTGTATCTGTCTTAGGTGGGTACTGAGGAATTAAGCCCGAACCAGGGTCCTTAGGCTTCACAGACAAGCACTTAACCACGAAACCATCTCTCTAGCCTTTTACCTATTTTTTTAAAAATACAGTTGTAATATACTCTAGGAGAAAATAACAAGTTGAAACATAGCTCTATTCCTTTAGAAAATCAAACTTGTGCCTATTTTCAGATTTGGGGATTTCCCCTTCCATATTCTACTGTAACTAATTATATTTTCTCTTAAATGAGAAATGAAGAGTAATTCTTTCTGAGTTATAATCCTAATAAGGCAATTAAATATGTGTTAGTGTTGTGGTATTTATCATTTCTTTGGTAAAAGTGTATTTGTAAATCTTAAGACAAAAGTTAATAAAACCAATGCTTAATAAAAAAAATACTTAAAGAGAATGGCTAAATAGATTTGAAAGGAGAAAGGTGTTTCAATAAGCTGAAAGCAGTAAAAAAAAAAAAAAAATCAAACAAGTATTCCAAGGTATGTAACCCCATACTTGGAAAATAGACATAGCAGGATAGAAGATTCAAGTACACTCTAAGCTGCATATTACATTTGAAGCAAGTCTGGGTGACATGAGAACATGTCTCAAAAAAAAAAAAAAAAAAAAACCAAAGCAAAAACAAGCAAACAAAAACTGCCAGTATGTGAGGTGAGAAAATGACAGAAGTATATTTATACTAAAAATTTTAGGAGTCTAGCTTAAAGTGATATGACACATGTTAAACCAAGCCCAGTGATAAATCATTCTTGGCTGTGATATATATTGCTAGTGATGTGTTTTTTAATTTAGTTTCCTAGTGTTTTGTTGAGAATCTTTGCATCTATTTTCATCAGTTATTGGCCCATAGTTTTCTTGTGTTATCTTTTGGAGAAACTGTTGTACTGCTTTTCACATTGTTGTACGATTTTACTGCCTGATCAACAGTGGACCAGGGCTTCAGTTCCTCAACATATTTATTTCTTTTTAACAACTTCCTACATGCATACAATGATTTTGATCCATCTCCACCCAATCACCTGATCTATTTCTACTCACCTCCATCTCTAATCTTTATTCTTTCCCTTGAGTCTCCATCCTGTTTTCATACATTATTTATTGATTTATTTATTATATTTAACCAACTGATTTAAGTAAGGGTAGTTTACCTAATTGTGGGTCAAAGGTTACTTACTGTACCATGGGCAACCCACCCATGGCTATACCACTAAAGAACATGACTTCATGTCTCACAGAAATCATCTATTTCTACCATATACTCTGGGAGCTGTGGGATCTCATGGATCCTCTCTCATATATTGTGAAATATTGACAGGCTCACAAATGTGCAGCAACTACATCTGCTGTGACTCCATGAGTAATGGGCTTGATGTATCCAGAAGACACTATTCCACTTGCTATGGCTTGATAGTTTGTATCTCTCCAAAACTCATGTTGGTGTTTAATATTAAATGTCATAGTATTGGGCGATGGGATCTTTTGAATATGATTCAGTAAAGAGGTTCCAAACTCACAAATGAGTTAAGTGGTCCTAAAAAGAAAAAAAAGTTCCAATGAGTTCAGAGTTCTTTTGTTTACTCTTCCATCCTTTCTGCTACATCAGTATACCACATTAGTTCCCCCCAGAGGACATATAAGGAAGCGTCTTGGAGGCCAAGAATGTGCCTATACCAAACACTAGTGATATTGTATTCCCCAGCCTCCAAAACTGTGAGAAACAACTTTGAGTTAGTATAATTTAAAATTACTCATTCTATAGAATTTTGCTATAGCAGCACAGATGGTTTATGATACCATCTTAACAGGCATGGGGTTAGTTAGAAAGGGAGAAATAGAACTACCATAGTCATTAGGGGAGTATTATTGGAAGTCTAAAGTACTATCCCATGATTCTCCACTTCCCTTGACTTCTGGCTGTATTTAGTGACAATCCTAAAATTAGAATGTGGCAAAGAAGACAGTGAATCACTTCTGACTTGAATTCACACACACACAAAAAAATGTAGCTTCTTTCTTGGCTCCACTGTCTCTGTCTCTGTATACTGGCACTGAGGAAAAAAAGCTGCCAGGTATTGAGCTACCTTGTCGAGAACCTTAAATAGTTGGTTAGAAACTAAGGCCATGAGTCCAATAGCCAATGAGGAGCTAAGGCCTGTCAATAACTTTATCAACATAGAATTGAATCCTGCTTCAATAGAGGAGATAACACAGCCCTAGCGGATCACAAAATTACAACCTCATGAGAGAAACTAAGCTACATCCAACACCTAAATTGCCCTAACATCCCAATCTGCTTCAATTTAAAAGCAATACACACTGTTTTCAGCTACTGGGCTTTGTTACACAGCAATAAAAGATTAATATTAGAGTAAAAGAATGGGTGTGGAATTAAAGATAAATTTCTTGGGGCTGGAGAGATGGCTCAGAAGCCAAACCACCAGATTTGATTCCACAATACCCACTGTATTAGTCAGGGTTCTCTAGAGGAACAGAACTGTTAGAATGAATCATATTAAACAGGAAATTTATTGGATTAGCTTATGGTAGTCCAATAGCAGTTGCAGGCCCAAGAATCAAGCAACCAGTAGCTGCTCAGTCCATGGGGCCAGATGCCTCAGCAGTCCTGATCTGGCACTGAAGGCCTGGAGGCTTTCTGAGGATCCGCTGGTCTTCAGTCCATGCAGGTCTTCAGTTGATGTGGGTCTTCATTCTGCACTGGTCTTCAATCCACGCTGGAAGGCAGAAAGCAGTCTGGCAGCCAAGTGGAAAGAAGGGGCTCTTTTCACCCATAGCTTCCTTATATAAAGTTCCCATCTGAAAGGGGCCACCTGTTCTGGGGGAAGGCCTCACTCTAGGGGAAGAACTTCCTCCTTCAGTTACTCCTTCCTGGAAGCAACCTCAGAGACCCACCAGAAAGGGATTTCTGTGGATTACTAAACAGATCAAATTGACAACACCTTAACCATCACACACACATAAAGCAAGATGCATAAAGTGGCACATGTGTTTATAGTTTGATTGCAGTGTCTGGAGGCTCTGGTGTGCCCATTTCTCTGTCTCTCTCTCTCCTTTATCTCTCTTTACTTGCAAATAAGAAAGTATTTCTAAAGATGAATTTCTTTGTCTTTTTTATTTTGCTGATGATTTTACATGTACATAATGTATTCTGATCATAATCCTCTCTCCTTACCTTGGCTTGAATGCCCTTTCCCATCCCCCTTCTACTGGACTCCTTTTTCCCAAGCAGTCCATCTGCGACTTTGATATCTTCTTTGGTTTTGTGTGGGGATGTAATGCAAGGACACATGTGAGGGATTATTTACCTGAGAGCATAAATCCTACCAGTGGCTCAAGCTGAAAATGTCTCCCATTCTCCCAGTCATCATTACCTGCCTATAACTCCTCAGGAAGGGATGGGGGTGGTGTCATGCCCTCCTCCATCATCCATCATAGAATGTTGATGGACCCAGTATTGCAAGGGTCTTGTACAGGTTACAACTGTCATTATGAGGTCATGATTGCAACAACCATGTTGTACCTGTACGACAGTGTTCCACAACACTCCTCCCCTTCCTCTAGTGCTTACATTTTTCTGCTCCTTCCACATTGTTCCCACCCTATCTTCCTTATTGATGTAGGGGTTGATATAGATGTTTCATTTAGCATTGAGAATTACAGAGTTCTCAAATTTTCCCACTTTGAGGAGTTCTGAGCCTTCTCAGTTGTCACTACCAACTTCAAAAAAAAGTATTTTACTTACCCAAAGGTAAGAGCAGCACTAATTTATGGGCATACATAGACATACATATAAAAAGGGCAATTTGATGGAAACACATTTTTTTGTCCCTTTCAATACAAGGCACAACATTATCTTTTCTCTGTCATCAATAAATCTCAGCATGCAATAATACGGAGGAGAGGTGTGACAGGTATAATTCTTGTGTAGGAATCATAAACAAAAGTGGAAATGTTAGTACTAGTAGCATTGTTCATGTAGTTTTACACACAATGGATTACATTGTGTTGGCAGAAAAAAAGAGAAAGTCTCTTCCAAATGCTTTTAGTTCCAGTAAAACAAGGCATAGTACCACCTATTAATGAGGAGAAACAGTAGCATCACAGTAATATATAATTTTCAAGAAATTATGCATAACATTTGGGTATATTAATGAAGAATAACATAACTTGATACTTGCATATAATGTGTAGTGATCAAGTTGGAGTAATTACCATCTCCACTGTGTCAAAAATATATCATGTCTTTGTATCAGAAACCCTTAGGCTCTCCTTTTCTAGTTATATTAACATGTAATTTTAGTATCAATTACAGTATAAAACAGTTTATAGAATTAGAAGACAATAAAACTGTTGCCAGCACAAACTAACTGTGATTTGTGCCAACTATAGTAAAACATGATTTCAGCTTCTAGATATCCATATTCCTAAGTTACAGAAAGAGCTGATAAACTTTGCTATAGTCAAATAGAATGACTATAGAAATTGCTGGGAAACTTACTTTGAAGCATGCATTTATAAGGAATATACGCACAGATGGAGACTACGCAAATGACTATGCATTCGAGGGTACCATAGAGACCTTCAGCATTTAGGGCTCACACTATCTAAACAAACACTGTGACCAGGATTAAAATTTTAGGAACTATGGAGATATTGGTCCATTTGTATATTCTCAGGTTAATTTGAACCAAGGTATTGTCAGCTGAAGTAATTCAGAACTGGATACATGAAACTGGCTGAGTTCTAAACTCAGCATTATCAAGGCTTATAAAATAATGACTTGGAAATCCCAGAATCAAAGCAAAATGAAGAATTTCTGCATATAATGAGGCTTGAAATTGACATTTGAATAGCCCCATCATTGATAAATGAATAAATAAAACATGCCTTAATTCAAATCCACTGAGAAATTCTCAGAGCATGATTAAAAGGGATCCAGCAGTAATTCAGTGAACAATAAACTGCAAATGGAAAGCTTAAAAATGTAATCACTGTACCATACCTGAAAAGTTCACTGTAAAGTTCAGTTTCACTTTGCCAGTGTTGATGGGAAATATTTCTGACAGAACTCCATATATTTGAAAGTAAATTTGAGATAATTTGAAACTCCAGCCTAAACATAATAACAACATATGAACTTAATTACATGCAATAATACTAATTCTCCCTCTCATGTTAAATTAAAAACTAAGTTGCAAACTGGTGGCTCTTCCAACTGCACCTCATACTTTATTGTTACCTTTTTCTATGCAGTTCCTCCTGGAACTTTTGGTGTATATACACAGTATTTGAACTATGTGAAACTTAATATCTAGATCATGGGCATGTTCAGCATAAAAACATTTTGGTCCCATGAACTGAAAGTTAAAGGAAAACCTTTAAAATGGAATAGTGTGCTTTCAGACTACCATGGCTAAAGAAAGCTCTTAGTCCTGTAAAGCTCTATAACACACTCATTCTTCTTGAAATTTATTACATTTTGCCTTGTTTCATAGCTGTTGACAGGTATGCATCATTAACTTGGAACTCCGTGAAAGTATTTGTTTCAGAGTCATCATCAGTTATTAGTTATTTAGGTATATTTCTGATTCTCCTTCCAGATATGGTAAGAAGTGGATGACACTTGTATGCCTCACCCTCACAAATTAGGCCCAGATATGCCATGCCAAATGGTCAGCCAAATGAGAATAAAAAGCATGCCTATAAACCGTAAAGATCAGTATATGAACTCAGGTTTTTGGCAAGTACTTAAACATAAAAATGTATCTTCATTCAGTAGAAACATCTGAATAATGATAAGCAGAAGAGTCCTCCAAGCGGCTGGGTGTGGTGGTGCACACCTTTAATCCCAGTGCTTGGGAGGTAGAGGTAGGAGGATCTTGGTGAGTTCGAAGCCACCCTGAGACTACATAGTGAATTGTGAATTCCAGGTCAGCCTGAGCTAGAGTGAGACCCTACCTCAAAAACAAATAAACAAACAAAAGAGTCCTCCAAGCCAACTCTTGATATGAATTAAAGTGCTTTTTTTGACATTTTTACCCTCCTGTATGTGGGAGTTGCTGTAGGTTTCCACAACATACCTAAGCTATTGTGACCAATACATTGTACAACCTATGACACTGAACAGAGTAACTAATAGGCAACTTCTCAGTCACTAAAGGAATGATATTTATTGTTCTTGGTATGGAAATTACGTTTATGATTCTGGGTTTGCATGAAGAGGACAGTAATCATCTTCCATGTACTGCCTCTAAGCAATAATTGAAATCAACATAGTATTATGAGCATCTTCTCTTCAGCACTATAGCTTCAGATTTAAAGGACATCAATTTTGGAAGACACTATGGAGAGCTTTAATATTCTTCCTTCATTATATAGAAGGCCATTAGAAAGGTCATCATACAGATGACTCAGGATGAGAGAAAGAAAGGCTTATAGATACAGTCAGTGGCAGTGTAAGGGTTTAATGTACATGAATGAAGACCTTAAAACCTAGTTGGCAAAGGAGAGAATACGGCAACATAAATAATAAATAAACATTTACAAACTATTAAAAATATTAAAGAAGGGATCTATAAAATGTGTTATACTGTAACCTAAGGTATTTTTTTAAATTAAGTTTGCAACTTAATTCTCCACCAGCCTGCTGGAGGATGTGTCATGGTGGCAGATCTTAAGTCCAGCCCTAAGGAGTGTTCAGAACAGTTTGAGCTATGGGTGTTCGTGTTTACTTACTGTTTGGTTGTGTCTTCCTGCTATTAATATATTGCAGTGAGCCTGCTTCTTCTGCCACTGATGGTACATCCTCTGGATTATGTAAACCTGAAATAAGACACTTTCCTGCAATAAGCTGCTTCTAGTTGGGCATTTGTCTCAGCAATGAGAAGCTAGCTGCAACAATAACGTATCTTCAAGTGCATTTTTATCAAAGACAATCTAAAGATTCAATAAAATTATTTTTAAAATCCAGTATTAGGGCTGGAGAGATGGTTTAGCAGTTAACCGCTTGCCTGTGAAGCCTACAGACCCCGGTTCGAGGCTCAATTCCCCAGGACCCATGTAAGCCAGATGCACAAAGTGGCACTTACATCTGGTATTCGTTTGCAGTGGCTGGAGGCCCTGGCTACCCATTCTCTCTCTATCTGCCTCTTTCTCTCTCTGTCTGTCACTCTTAAACAAACACATAAATAAATAAACAAAAAAATCCAGTATTAGTTTGGATGTAATTAGTGAACAGACTGTAAAATTCATAGAAAAAAGTATATGTTCACAAGTGTCAAGGGCAAGTCTAAAAATATAGAAAAAATATAATATTTTTAGATATAAATAAAGAATAATGAAGTTTTAGCCTTCTCAGTTTTAAAACATGTTGCAATGTTATGCCAAAAATCAAAGATAGGGGATGAAGGAGGTGGCTCATTAAGTAATATGCTTGTTATTCAAGTATGAGGACCCGAGTTTGGATCCCCAGTATCCACCTGAAATTCTAAGTCTGGTGGTGTGTTCCTGTAATCCCAGTACTGGGGAAAAAGAGATAAGGAATCCCTTGACTCACTGGCTAGCTAGTCAACTGAAATCAGTGAGTTCTAGCTTCAGTGAGAGATGTGCAAAGTGATGGAAGAATCCAGTGTTAACTTCTGGACTCCCTGTGTGCACACACGTGCACACACACACACACACACACACACACACACACACAGACACACACACACACGCATGCACACAAACATATCTACCCAACACATACACATGCTAACGAAATCAAGGATAGATTATTTAATAAACTAAACTTGAAAGACTTATGGGTTACCATGTTAAAACATTAAGTCTGGATGAAATGAAAGCTGGGATTCTATTACAATAAAATATAAAATATTTATTTATTTCAGGATTTCAAGAAGGTTTTTAACAAAAGATGCATCACAGAGAATATAATGGGGAAAATGTACATTTTCTAATACAAAATCCAAGGCACTATTCACTGGAAGACACCATATGGAAAAGGATGTACTAGTTAAAAATTGGAAATAGGGCTGGAGAGATGGCTTAGCGTTTAAGGCGCCTGCCTGCTAAGCCTAAGAACCGGGTTCCAATTTCCAGGTCCCACGTTTAGCCAGATGCAAAGTAACTCAAGGGTGCAATGCCACACTTGACCACAAGGGGGCGCACACATCTGGATTTCATTCACAGCAGCTGAGAGACTGCTGGCACACCCATTCTCTATCTGTCTCCCTCTCCCTCTCTCTCTCCTAAAAAAAAATTGGAAATAGTGGGTCTCAATCATTCACAAATACCCCCTCTTATTATGATTCTGTAACCACTCTGTATCACTCTGAAATGAAATTTATATGTTCTTTATTAATATACATAATTTATAGTAATATTTCCAATGTTCCAATTGTTATGTCAAGAGGAATGAAAAGAAATTGGTATATAATGATGAAAATGGAACATATGTTCAAGACATAAATATTAGGGCTAAATATATTATAAGACAAAAGGAGTAGACATATGCTTAAAATTATTCTTGAACCAACCACAAGGAATGAAAGGTTATAATTATAAGCTGATATAATTGTTTTTTTTTTTATTGGAGTGACAGATGTTTGAGACTTATTGCCATTGGGACCATGATATTTTATCCCAAGCCTAGGTAAAAAAAAAATATGTATAAACAGAAGGTCGATACTAGAAAGCACAAGATTACCTTATTCTTAACTTATCTGAACTCAGAAACTAATACATTTTGCACAGAAACATTCATCATCTATGTGAATAGTTGACAAGATATTCGAAAGTACAGAGGGATAAAAAGTATTTTCTTTTTACGTGTAGGATAGCCAACATTTCTGGCCTTTGCCCACTAAAGCCTAATAATACCCTTCAATCATCCAGACAAATACACTGTCATATTTCCCTTGGGAATAAATCTATCTTCATTAAGAATAATTAGTTTTGATATACAAGAAATTCACATAAATTGGCAAGATAAAAACAGGATGTGCATAATAGAAAAGTAGATAAAAATTCTGAAAAGAAAGTTCAGAGGACTGTATGAATGTGTAATAAGTGTAGGTAGAGATGATAAAAAATATTACTAATGTGAGGGCTGAAGAGATGGCTCAGCAGTTAAAGTACTTGTCTGCAAAGCCTAAGGACCCAGGTTTGATTCCCCAGTGACCATGTAAAGCCAGATACACAAGGTGGCACATTCATCTGGTATTTGTTTAAGTGGCTAAAGGCCCTAGTGGCACCTACTCTCTCTCTCTCTCTCTAATTAATTAATTAATTAAAAACAAAAATAAATATGAGAGTTTTATGACTTATTAAAAACAGTAATGTGGGGTAGAGAGTTAAGGCAGTTAAGGCATTTGCCTGCAAACCAAAGGATCTCTGTCCCATTCTCCAGGACCCACATAATCCAGATGCACAAGGGGGCACATACATCTGGAGTTTGTTTGCAGTGGCTGGAGGCCCCGACACCCTCATTCTCTCCCTGTCTTGTTCTCTCCCTCTCTGTCTCTTTCTCTTTCTCAAATAAATAAATTTAAAAAATAGTAGTGTGAAATATAGAAAGTGGAAAAGAAACATGTTACTAGCATTTATGAGATAATCTAAGTTTTGAAACCTGGATGATGCAAAGTGCTAGAAAGGAGATGCATAATTTGAAATCTTCAGTTATGCTTGTTGAAAGTAGAAAGTTGTGGGCCATTGTGAAAAGCCATTTGGAAGTTTTTAGTAAAAACAGAAATGTATATTTCCCAGGATATAGTTATTCAATTTTGAAGCATTGAGCCTGGTGAAATTTCTGAAGAAACACACAAAGATTGTTTGGAGCATGTGCATTGCTGCAACATTGGTAAGGCCCTGGAAACAGCCTAAATATTTACAAGTAGAGGAATGGATAAATAAAGTGAGGGATAGCCAAAGAAGGGAATACAGTATGGAAGTAAAATATGAAACAAATAAAATTGGGGCTGGAGAGATGGCTCAGAAGTTAAAGGTGCTTGCTTACAAAGCCTGATGGCCTTGTTTCCAGTCCACAGAACCCACATAAAGCCATATAGATGCACAAATTTTCACATGCACCTGCAGTCTGTATACAGTGTCAGGAGGCCATGGCACACCCATACTCATTCTCTCTTTCTCTTTCTGTTTCTTTCTCTCTTATAAATATATAAAATAAATATATAAATATATAAAATAAATATGTAAAATAAATATATAAAAAATAAAGTTGATTGGAACACATTTAAACATTAATGTTGACAGAGGAAAGAAAAGAAGAAAATACAGAGCATAATATTATGTTAAACACAAACTAATTGTTATTAAATGTCTGGAAGGTAGATTAGAAAAATCCACACTAAGTAGATAAGAAAAAGTTCATAAAATATATATTATTTCCAGTGTGTAATTTCCTGTATAGTATTGAATAACCTGAGTGTAAAATAAGTCATGCCACAGTTTCTTTAATATTGCCTATAATTACAAAATGAAGGGACGGGACATAATTCCTTCACTTCTCCTTCTTCCCACTTACCCACAGTGTAGTCAGGGCCTTTAGCCTGCTGATCTGTTTTCCCTTTGCCCATATAAATATTAAGAAGCTATCAATGATTTTATATTGTGAATGTCAATAGAAAATTTTACATGCACATATTTGAATAATTAAGACTCTTTAAATCATGCCATGTTATAATTTGATCATTTTTGCCTTTAAAAGATATTACTATTATATTCTCCAAAGCATAGCTCCTTCACAGTAAATAATAAATAAATAAATACAACATTTTAATACTATTGATGATAATCAAGAAAAGACATTTTAAGAAATCAATATAAGGTTATTTTTCTATTTCATTGTTAAAAGTTAAATGATAAGCATATGTCCTAATTCTGGCAACAGTATAAAAATTCAGTATCCAGCCAGGCATGGTGGCGCACACATTTAATCCCAGCACTTGGGAGGTAGAGGTAGGAGGATGGCTGTGATTCTGGGTCAGCCTGGGCTAGAGTGAGACCCTATCTCAACAAATCAAAAAAAATCAGTATCATTGTATGTAGAAAATTCTATGGCAGGGGCTAGAGAGATGGCTTAGTGGTTACGGTGTTTGCCTGCAAAGCCAAAGGATTCCCAGTTCAACTCTCCAGGTCCCATGTAAGCCAGATACATAAGGGGGCACATGCATCTGGAGTTCATTTGCAGTGGCTGGAGGCCCTGGTGTGCCCATTCTCTCTCTCTGTCTCTGTCTCTTTCTCTCTGCCTCTTTGTCTCAAATAAATAAATTAATTAAATAAAAAAGAAAATTCTATGGCAAATTTTATAGACCTCTTGGAAAGCAATTTAAAATATGCAATAAAATATTCATACCCTTTCACTAATTAATTCCACTTCTGGGATTTATACTTAGAAAATTATTGAAAATAAATGGTATGTGGATGCAAAATTACTCAAAACAATCATTCTAAATACCTACGAAATGAGAAATGGGAAAAGAAAGTATGTTTCCTCACTTAATCAAAAATTTACACATTCATTAAAATTACAGCTATGAAGAATAAAGGATAGAAATATTTTGGTTTAAAGTTAATATTGCTAAAACATTAAAAGACAGAAATAAATCTATGGGACATTGTAAAAACTACAAAATGGTTAATAATAGTTTATGAGGGTGGAAAAAGATTATATGTTACATGAAAAATATAGGTGATTTGTAATTTTATCCAAAGTGCATAAAAAAGTAAAGACATCTGAACCTTAGAAAGGACTTACTTCTATGATAGCATGCTCTAATTTTAAAATGAAAGTATAATTTCCAAATATATCTCAAACCCCTAGCCTTGTGTTAATATTGTGGTCATGACTGCTATATGGATAAATCTGAAGAGTTGCAAAAGGTATTGATACTCAGACCCACCTCCAGACGTTCTGATGAAATGGGTTCAAGGTTGGGCTTGAATATTAGGGGCCTTGTGATATTTGTTTTAATGTTTTTATCCTCCTATAGTACTGTTTTTAGTCAAGGTTCAAATGAGCAATTTGAACAAACCAATTCTGAATTCCTCTTTGAACTTCAACACTTAGCAAGGATGCATAAAAGAATGGTATAAGATTTGCAAAAATTCATTTTTCTCGCCTAACACACATTATTTATGAGAGGAGGAAGGGCTGGTGAGTAGAAGGGGACCAACAGGAAGAGCTTGGGGAATGAGGGAGGGAGGGTAGCAAAGGGTCAAAAGAAACAAACTGTATATGGAGAGCTCATGGTAAAACTCATAACACTGTTTACTAATTTACAAATAGCTAAGAAAAAATAAATTTTAATGCATAATAAAATTAAAAAAATAAACTTAGTAATCTTTAATCAAATTCAAAAACTTCCCCTAAAAATTCCACCAAGAGGACTGGAAAGATGGCTTAGTGGTTAAGGCACTTGCCTGCAAAACCAAAGGACCCAGGTTTTATTTCCTGAGGACCCATGTAAGTCAGATGCACAAGGTAGCACATGTGTCTGGAGTTACTTTGCAGCAGCTGTAGGCCCTGGTGTGCCCATTCTCTCTCTCTCTCTCTCTGTCTGCCTATCATCTATCTATATATTATCTATCTATCTATCTATCTATCTATCTATCTATCTATCTATCTCTATCTATCTATCTATCTGTCATCTATCTATGCCTCTTTCCCTCTGTCATCTCAAATAAAAAAAGGAAAGTTAAAAAAATTCCACAAAGCATAAAAACACCTTTTCAAAGATATATCTGATGGGTAGGGCTCAATATTAGCATGCAGAAAACAAAAACAATTTTTGTATACTAAAACACAAGGTCAGTATGAGTTCATAGTTGAAATATCATCATAAAAATATCCTCATAGAGGCTGGAGAGATAGCTTAGTAGTTAAGGAACTTGGCTGTGAAAGCTAAGGACCCAGATTTGATTCCCCACTACCCATGTAAACCAGATGCACAAGGTGGCACATGTATCTGGAGTTTGTTTGCAGTGGCTGGATGCCCTGGCATGCCAATTCTCTCTCTTTCCTTCTCTCTCTCATAAACAAATAATAAAATAATTTTTTAAAATATCCTTACAATTTAAATATCCTCATATACACTTGGACTTCATTAATAGTCATTCAGTATCTTTAATGAAGAATGAAAGTCCTCTTTTGTTTGAACTTGTCAACCCACCAGTAATGTCTTCATTATTTCTGGGTGCCATTTGTAAGTTAAAAAGAGGCTACTAGCAAAGTGCCAGGATATGAAGATAAATGAATTGAAGAATAGGACACATCATGTGCACATTAATTTTATGCAAATATTTGTAAGTTTGTTAAATAGAAGAGTCACAGCAATTCTTGTATGTGTATAATTGTGAATAAGTTTATAGGACCTTAGATGAAAGCACAAGGATGGTTGGATGAGAAAGATAGAGTTGGAGTTGGAAAAGGATGAAATTCCTCATATTTAGAACTATTGTCTTAGGAAATAGTAAGGTACCTATCACTGGAAATATTCAAAATTTAGGAACCAGTTATTTCATGTGATTGCTGTATAGTGTATTTTAATCCTGAATTGAGGGCTTTTGATGTGAATATAGATATTTCCAGATTTTCTTTCCAAACTTTAAAAACTCTGAATCATTAATATCCCAAGTTACCCTCATTTTCAACTTAACTTTTCTCCTATATAAGTGACGATATTATGTGTGTGTGTGTGTGTGTGTGTGTGTGTGTGTGTGTGTGTTAGTTCGATATCTCTTTACTCCTGGTTCCTATTTCCTTGAGGGCCCTCCTCAGTAGTGTTCTTGGTGTTTTCATTGTGAGTTAATTAGGACCTCTGTCAGTCTTGAGGAGACTGTGCCTCAGGATATTTCTACCTACCCTCTTGCTCTTATCTTTCCACACCCTCTTCTGAAACTGTCCCTGAAAATTTCACTTCTAAGTCACTGGGGCAATCTGCAAGTTTCATTTATATTAGTCTACTTGAGTGGTCCCTTTTTATATTATATTATAGTTTATTTTATATTATATATATTTATATTATTTATATTATATTTATATTTTATATTAATACTTCCTCTACTGTGAGGCTCACAAAACTCCCCATCAGTTACCATCTGTCTACTTTTGCTGCCCTCGCACCCTCTGCTGGGATCTTAAGGTGATAAGCATAGTGTTCTTATAAGAGGAAAATCCAGACAGTGGAGTCAATTTTCTGTTTTTCTGCTCATATGAGGAAGAGGTTTTGTGAGCAGATTGAGAAGGTAGCTACCTATAATGCAGGAAGGGAACCTTCACTGATAACTCACCATGCCTGTATCCTAATCTCAAACATTCAGTCTCCAGAAGTCTGGTTAAATAGGTGTCTGTTATTTAAAATGCTTTTCACTGTTTTAAAGTTTTAAAAATATAAACAAAGACACAAAGAAGTGCCTCATGATTTATATCACTCTTTGGCCAGTCATGAGTTTTTGGGTCTTTTTAAGCTACACATTTCTGACAACATGGGAATGGTAACTACAGAGAGAGCACATTCCAAGTCTATATATCATATTGCTACTGGAACTACTAGTTTGAGATATACTAAGTGTGAGCCTCACACTATCTGAATAAAAATGTACTAATCATAGCTAAAGGATCAAAATGGAAATTGTACTTTGAAGTACAGTTGGAATTAAATTCAGCAGTGCAAAACAAAATTGTCAAATGATGGCTATTTCCTTAGAATTCGCCACAAAAGTAATAACAAAAAGAAAAACAAATGTGACTCTTCCAAGAGGTCATAACTCTTCAGTAATAGAATCAAAAGATATTGAAGTGAGTCCATTGCTCGAGAAAGAATTCAAGGGATTAAATTTTAAGATTGATTGATGAATCAAAGAGGACACAGACAGCTGAATGAATTTAGTAAAACAATTACAGGATATAAGCCATCATTTTGATAGAGATATTCTGGAAAAGATTCATAATAGAAACCAAAATCTTGGAAACACAAAAGCTCAAAGGATCAAGTTAAAGTACTCAGTTGAAACCCTCATCACGAGACTAGATGAAGTGGAAGAAAGAATACCACAGCTTGAAGACCTTGAAGACAGGGCTGATGAATTATCACATTCAAACAGCAATAAAGAAAAAAAAAAGAAAACTGAATACATAAGACAAATGAGACACAGTTAAAAGTAGAAACCTATGCATAATCAGTAGACTCAAAGAATACAGGTACAGGCTAATGACATAGGAAATTACTCTTCAGAAAAATGGAAGCAAAAAACTTTCCCAAATATTGGGAAAGATATAGATGTCCATTCAGATCCCCAAATAGATGTGATTAGAAAAGAACCATTTGTGTCATTTGATAATCTGTCAATAGTATAGAACAAAGAAATTATATGAAAGCTGAAAGAAAGAAGCACTAAATCTTATATAAGGACAACCCCATCAGAATAAAAACATATTTCTCAGCAGAAAATATAAAGTTCAGGGTATCATGGAATGATTTATTTCAAGCTCCGAAAAACACGTTACCCTATGCCTGGCAAATTTAGCCTTCAGAAGTATAGAGCAACAAACACTTTCTAAGATAAGCACAAACAAATGGAATTTTAAACAACTAAAGCCAACATTGCTGAAGAATCCTATAGATAGAGGAGAAAACATGATTGGCACAATCAGGAGAGCATGCCAAAGAATAAATATCGCTAGTGGAGTAGATAAGCAAATGAGTGTTAGAAGTGAATCAAACACAATTTAGTCAGCCATCAACTCTCTCCCATGAATAAGAAATATGAGCACACACTATTCAAAACAACTAGAAGAAAACCAACAAAATGACAGGAGCTAGTACAGAATTTTTAATAATCACCATGAATGTAAATGGTCTTAACTCTGCAATTAAAATATCATCAGGAAAGATATACACAGATTGAAAGTGAAAGGATGGGGAATTTATTATAAGCATATGTAACCTGAAGATAAGCACAAGTAACTATACACATATTTGACAAAGTAGACTTCAAGTCCTAATCAGTTGGAAGAGAAAGTAAAGTACAATTATTGTAATATATATCCACGCCAATGAACAAATAGATATATATGTTTAATATATATATTAAATACCAGACTACCCAATTTTGTAGCATAAATATTATAGTCATCAAGGGAGAGATTGGCTCAAACACAGTAAATGACTTAAACACATTCCCACCAATAATAGATAGGTGCTAAAGAAGACCTCCACCACAATCTACAAAACAAAGTAATATAACAGTAACATTTCCCTTACATAAAATGGATTTATTAGACATTTGTAGAATATTCCATCCAAGAGTGGAAGAACTCACATTCTTTACACCAACACATTGAACTAGGATAAAGCTGAAAAAACAATATATTACTTTAGCCATAAATCAAGACTTAACAAATACAAAAAAATAAAAGAACGTCTTGTGTATTAACAGATCATAATGAAATGAAACTGCAAATCAACAGCAGGAGAAAAAGTACAGAAATTATACAAACATGAATATTGAGCAACACACTTTGTAAGAGAGAGAGAGAGAGAGAGGTAAAGGAAGACAGAGAATTGGAGCTCCAGGGCCTCAGCCACTGCAATCAACCTCCAGACACTTGTGACACCTTATGGGCATGTGTGATCTTGCACTTGGCTCACCTTTGTGCATCTAGTTTATGTGGGGTCTGGAGAGTTGAACATGGGTCCTTAGGCTTCACAGGGAAGGGCCTTAACCAGTAAACCATCACTCCAGCCCCAGCAAAACACTTTTTAATAAGCAGTAGATTATTGAAGAAAATTTGAAATTGAAATTAAAAATTACAAGAACCAAATGAAAATGGAAAAACAACATGACAGCACCTATGGGATATGGCAAAGGTAGTTCCAAAGTGAAAGTTTTTAACTTTGAATGCCTATATTAACAAACAAACATGGGACAGGGGAGATTGCATAGTGATTAAAAGCCCTTACAAAACCTGCAGTCCAGTGTCCTAGCACCCATGTAAAACCAGTTGCAAAAAATGGTGCAAGCATCTGGAGTTCACTTTGAAGTGTCAAGAAACACTGGCATGCCCATACACACACATGCACGTGCTTATACACACACACACACACACACACACACACACACACACACCACTCAAATAAGTGCTTAAAAGTTTTAAAAAAACAGCAGCATACTTAATGATTCATCTCAAAATAGAAAAACAAGGCCTAATCAATTCAAATTAATGAAAGGAACAAAATAATAGAGAGAAAATAAATGAAATAGGGACTGAAAACAATACAAAGGATGAATTTAATGAGATTCCCCTTCTAAAAGATAAACAAAAGATACTGAATTTCAGCTTATGCAAACTGGTTTTTTTAGCTGTCTCAAGTATACACACATAAACACATGCATAAGAGCCAGAAGATGGAGCAAAGTGCTTTGGAGCACTGTCCTCCAGAAATGAAGTGGAATTGCATTCATGACCTCACAGCCACTCTTGTTACCTGCAAAAAATGTACACACTATTGGGCCCATCAACATTCTGTCTGGTAATGGCAGAGGGTGAAAAATACATTAAAATAGAAGAGGGCCTAGTTGGAAAGAAGATTGGGTTCAGTAGAAGGGGGAAGCAAGAAAGTAAAGGGAGGTGATTGTCACCACAATACATTATATACATGTATGAAAATTATCAATAAAAATAAAAAAGAAGAAATAAAATTGAACTATATATAGGTTTGAAGTTGTATTTCCGGTTGTGATCACTTCCTGTTGGCAAGATGAAGGAGACACATAGCAGTGGTTGAAGAGCTGAGGGGAGGGGCATTAACACTAACCACATTCTGCAAAGCAGAGATTATATAGCAAATCAGCATGAAGCAGCCATCACATTCTTCAGTTATTCTATTAGCAACTGTTCTCTAAAGGCCCTCAAAGAAATAGCCAGACAGCATATTTGATTGACAAGACATTCACAAAATTTTGCAGAAAATCATGATATAGACAGACATTGATGGTCTTTTTTGTCAGTTTCAAACTCCATTAGAGACAGAGATAAAACAGATTTCATGAAGCTGAGATTATCTACTGCTTAGGTGCCTGAAAAGGCACTAAATGCCAGAAAGTCATTTGTCAAAGAACTACAAGTTCATTTTTACTTTTTGTTGGCTCCTCTTAAACCTTAGAAAGCATAGGCCTTTGGAAGTTTGATGGATTGACAAGTCTCTAGCTGCATCTCAGAAGCGGAAGAGGTCTGTTTCATTAATAACTGGCTGATTCCTCAGAAAACCACCATTTTATAACTTGTATTATTTGGATTAATGTCAGGAATTTAAGTAACTAAAGAAATATGAGAAACAGTAGATATTCTGATAAACAAGTTCAGGATTTTATCATCAGGCATGTGCAGCAGTGCCTGCTACAGGCTGTGAATAACTCATAAAATCAGCACCAGCATCAACTGATACCAAACTCAACTTGGGCATCCTACGTTATACATTCTTTTTCCATTGGCATATAATATCAGTTCTTATTTATGAGTACAGTATCACTTCTCTTTTATATAATTAGGAGCTATACGAGTTTTTCCAAGCTGAAAAATTATACTAATCTTTACGATTTTTCAAATTTATTAATCTTACTGACAAAAGTCTATTATTAATCCAATTTTCTTAAGATAGCAGAAAATTAAATTGCAAACCTTTTCTACAGTACCATTATTATTTTTGGTTGATAGCTTTCAACTTTTAAAAATCACTCCATTTTAAGTATAAAATGATAGAACTTTATAATACATGTTCATAAAAGGGTTAAAAACTAGTAAGTAATTCAAAATTCCAGGGTGTTAAACAAAATTAAGAGACTCACTTCCAAATCTTCATGTAAACTTCATGTAACTCTGTGTCTGTATGTCCATTCAATTTTAAAAGTTTTAAAAATATTTTTTTATTTATTTGAGACAGACAGATACAGAGAGAGAGAGAGAGAGAGAGAGAGAGAAATGGGCATGCCAGGGCCTCCAGCCACTGCAAATGAACTCCAGACATGTGCTCCACCTTATGCATCTGGCTTATGTGGATCCTGGTGAATCAAACCTGGGTCCTTTGGCTTTGTAGGCAGGCATCTTAACTGTTAAGCCATCTCTCCAGTCCTGTTCATTCATTTTTAATACAATATTAGCATAAAAGTATAAAAATAGTTATCTGTACACATTAGAACTATATCTATGGAAGCTATTTTTCCCTTGGGGAGATCTTAATTTCCATGTAAGTGCAATAAAATTTTCAGGGTGATTTCTCTGTAAACATGAGCAAATGCCATATATGCAGTGTTCCTGTAGACAAGCAGGGGAACACTGATTCTAGGTCCTTTTCTTTAGGTTGCTAATAGATTTAACTTCAAAAAAAGCCTCAAAAACACAATTCAGAAAACCAAAGCCACCTCTGCCTCTGGAGTGATCTTTGGAAACAACACACCTTTTTCCTCCTAGAGCCCTGTCAGTCCTTGTCCTGTTACCTGCTCTTGCATGGAGGGGCTGGGGGCGTGTTTGTATTCTGACATAAAACAAGATTCCCCCACATGACAAGAAACAATGCCAAAATTACTAGACTGACCACAAAGTTGGAGAAATAACTAATTTATATTAAGCAACAACATAAAAGAAAAATGTCCACCTAAGGTTCCATAACACATATTGTTGACAACTAAATTGTATATCAAGAGAAAGTTTTCCTTTATGTTCATTTTCAAAATGACTTCAAGGTAATACATCCAGTGCAATCTCACACAGCTAACTCCTTAAATACTAATGAAGAGACATAAAAATGAAAACTAAATAGTGAAAACCAAGACTGGCAAACAACTTACTGACTCAAATAAATTTTTATTTAATTGAGCTCTGAAAAAATAATTACTTCCCAACAGTTCTTTGCCTCATGAAACAAAAAGATGATCATACAAGGTATCTCTCATTTACTACCTGCTCTTTAGCACAGAAATCCCAACATCTATAATAGACTTCAAAATTGGACAAGTATTTCTCTATTTGCAGGGCCTGTGTTTTGTAGAAAATACTACAATACCAAGTATTTGTATTGAACAAATAAAGTGATAGTACATTTTAGTTGTATAAAAGTTCATGTCCATTGTAGAATTTTTAAAAAGTAGAAAAAGAATAGTTATTTTCAATGATAACAACTATTGATATGAAATCATATGTGCTTTCTTTTTCATGAAATAACTTGTTTGGAATTTAAAGTGACATAATCTGCACCATTAAATATATTTATCATACATGAGTGCATGTATACACATTTACACAAACAGAAATGCATACATAAATTCTGTTGTTATATTTCATATATGTACCATATATCTTTGTCTATTGTTGATCATTAAGATTGTTTCCTTTTTTCCTATTATTAATTACGTTCTACTGAATATAGCCATAGCTTTTCATTTATATATATGCTTCTTTTCTTAATAGCAAGTTTTTATAATGAAATTGTTAAGCTTAAGGAATTACTTTTTTCCCACTTTAAACCATGTTCAAATTTATTATATCTAAATTATTATAAAATATTTAATTTTCATAAACTTCAATGTTCATTTAATATTTTGTGAGTAAAGAAAAGGATATTATGGTGAAAGCTGTGAGAAATCCAAGTGTATCAGGTTAAGCATGCTGAGGATTTTAAACCATGTTCAATGAAGAGATAAACAGGAGGAAAGAAAAATCTATGATTCTTTTGGATAAATTAGGAAAAGTCGGCAAGCTTAGTAGTGAAGATCTGAAAGCAAGTGTCTGTCCTGAACTTTATATATAATTAAACTCATTTTTTTCTAAAACATGCTGATTATATGATAAATTGTAAGATGTAAATTACGTTTTAAAAATGTTACTTTGCTTCCTTTAATACTTATTTCATTTGTTCGTGTGAATGACTAATGAAAGCATCACTAATATCATAAGGCAAAACATTATGCAGTCATGTACCAGTATGATATATTATCATCCCTTGCATCATTTAAGTTTTTGAATTTCATTTTATTTCAATGTTTTCCTTCTAACACTTTAATTTTACACATACCCCATGCAAATTAGCTTATCTTTTTTGTTTTCATTTTATAAAGTATCACTGCCCTCTTTTGCACTGTCTGTTTGGTGTACGCCCAGAGTCCTGTGCCTCTGCCTCCTTATGTACAACCCTATCCTCTACAGAAGTATCCAGGACCCCAAGTGCCACATTCACCCAAGAACGCTTATATTTAATTTGTTTTGAGACCTAGTACAGGGGCTGGAGAGATGGCTTAGTGGTTAAGTGCTTGCCTATGAAGCCTAAGGACCCCAGTTAGAGGCTCGATTCCCCAGTACCCACATAAGCCAGAGGCACAGGGTTGCACATGCATCTGAAGTTCGTTTTCAGTGGCTGGAGGCCCTGGTGCTTTCTTTCTTTCTTTCTTTTGCTTTCTTTCTTTCTTTCTTTCTTTCTTTCTTTCTCTCTCTCTCTCTCTCTCTCTCTCTCTCTCTCTGCATCTTTCTCTCTCTGTCTGTCATTCTCAAATAGATAAATAAAAATAAAAATAACTTTAAAAAAGAGACCTAGTACAAAAAGGCCTCAAGAAAAATTTGTATCGATTTACAATTTTATCATCAGTGTTTTATTAATTTGACTTTTAATAATTTGATTTTGAAATTTTGAAAACCTGAGACCCAACCTTATTGGGGAACCTTGAAATAGAATATTAGAGTCTCCAGCCCAGAGTTGCATCTGCGATATACAAGAGTACCTGGAATAAGCAAAAAAAATTGTCTCTAGAGAAGGGAACTATCATTATAGGCTTCACAATTATTTTTAAAAAATATTTTATTATTTTATTTATTTATTTGGGGGAGAAAGAGAGGGGAGAGAATGGGCATACCAAGGTCTCCAGCCACCACAAACGAACTCCAGACTTATGTGCCACCTTGTGCATCTGGCTTATATGGGTCCTGGGGAATGGAACCTGGGTCCTTTGGCTTTGCAGGCAAGAGCCTTAACCACTAAGCAATCTCTCCAGCCCCTCTTATAATTCTTCACAGAAAATTTTTGATTACAATATTAAGGATACAGAATAATAATTATACACATATGAAAATGAACAACAGAAACCAGTCAATGGAAACACCAATTATGGTAGGTAAAAATGTAAAATGTAGCGACAGTGATCTTAGGAAGCAGAAAACTCAGCCCTGGAGCAACAAGGAATTTAATTCTGACACTATAAGAAGAAGACTGGGCTGAGAGGAAAACACACCCACATAGAAACCTTGATTTCAGTCTATGGTGGTTAGAATGGAAAATGTTTCACAAATGCTTGTGTGTTTAAACACTTAACCTCCAGTTTGTGGCACTATTAAGAAAGAGTGTGGAATCTTGAAGAGGTAGATAGAGCCTTGCTGGAGGAAGCAGGCCACTGGGGCCAGGCCTTGAGGTTTTATAGTCCATCTCCACTTGCTTCTCACTCTGATGAGGGGAGACATGTGCTTCACGCTCCAGCCTGCCATGCCTTCCCCCACCATGATATAACTTCACCTCAAAACCATGAACTGATTGGGTATTTTGTCCTAGCAAGGAGAAAGTCAATGATACTCAGGCTTATGAAGGAGCAGGCAGAGAACTCCACCTAAACTTCACACTGGCACAAATTTGAGCTAATAATTGCTCACTGACTTGATCAAGTAAAGTTGGGTAATTTATTATGCAACAATAGAAAAAAAATGAACAGTCATTGAAGACAACACCACTTGGAACTATTTATAAATAGCCATAAGATAGCTATGCTTAAGGAGTTTAAAGAAATAAAAAAACAAGCTTTAAAGTGTGAGCAGTGAAAAGGAAATAATGAAATTTGTCACAAACATCTGTAATCATACATGCTAGAGTAATAGAGATTTCAACATATGTACATATATCAAATCATCACAGTGTATACCCTAAATATATATTATATGCTTTTTACTTGTCAGTCATACTTCACTGAAGCTTGAAAAAAGTCAAAAATAATAATAGGGATTGTATTTATTCTCTTTGCTTAAGCAACCAGAAAGTTGGATTAAATACATGAATCTGTAGTTTTCAGATTGGACACCAGGCAACACCAAATCATCTTTGCAAATAGATTAGGAAAGCAAGTGAAAAAATCTGTCCAATTGTCCCAGTTTATCACCTAGAGGATTTCCTGTGTTGCAGTGTGGAAGAAGGGGCACCTGAACAGAGCCCAGTGGTTTGCTGAGTTGAGAAGACAAAGATCAAAGCTGAGGGAAGGCAGCAAAGTTGATAAACAGAAAGGCAGAGTGGCAAGTGGGAGAACCTTTCAGAGATCTACATAGATGTCCCTCTGAGTCTTTGAGTGGAAATTACCAGGCACAGAAAATAGAGTCACTGCAAGGCACAAAGCTGCACAATGGCCAAAGTTCCCAAGGGCTGAGAATATCCTGTGTTCCTATCAGCCAGAATGAGAAAAATTGGTAACACAAAGCAAAGAACAGAGAGAGAGGTGCAGTAGCCTAATGGAAGATGTATATGAGTAAAGGACATCTAGGAAAACAGCTGCAATTTGAAAGAACATCAAACTTTTCCCAATGAATTTAACTGCATGAAGTACCAAAATCCATGATTACTTAAAAGGATAAAAGCAATGAAACCCCAACAGCATAGAAACACATTATCTATCATGCTACCAAAAATTCTATTCATGCATAAAAGCAGGAATTATTATTGAAAAAAATCAGTGTCATGGATATATTGATCTTTCTCTATCTACATAGCTCAAGAATCATTCTATCTATCTAGCACGATGAAGCCACTACCACCTTCTCCGTCAAACACTTACATTTTTTTTATAACACTGAATTGTAAGAAGTCTTACATAACTATGGTATGTTTATTTGTAGGTAAGCTGTTTGTTCTCCCTATTGAAGCTTTTGGAAACTTTTTTCATAGGAAATTTTATGACGATATATCTGCAATGAGACATTTCATTTTTATTTCTTTTTAATATATTTTATTTATTTAATAATTATTTGAGAGAGAGAGAGAGAGAAAGGAAGAGGTGGATAAAGAGAGAGAACGGGCTCACTAGGGCCTCCTGCCACTGCAAACAAACTCCAGATGCATGAGCTACCTTGTGCATATGGTTTAGACGGATATTGAGAAATTGAACCTGGGTCCTTAGGCTTCACAGGCAAGTACCTTAACTGCTAAGCCATCTCTCAAGCTCTCATTTTTTTTTTTTATTTCTTAAGGGAGCATCTGAAATAAGTTTCATTATAATATTTTCATACATATGTATCAGAAGACTTTTATATTCATTTTGGTTGATTCTTTATAGACCCGTTTGTGATTAATATTCATGTCTTTTTGCCCCATGAAAAAAGTTACTATGTTATTTCATAATGCATCACCCTAAATTTGCTCTAAACCTTTTGAAAGTCATAGATGATCTATTTACCTCTTCAGTTAATCCTTAATTTTTCTTCATATATTTTAACACATTTCTTTGTTAATTTTAATTTTAATATTCACATAGTCTTATATACCTTCTCCCCTGGTCCTGAAATCTCTCTTCAGTGGAGCTATTGGTACTCAGTGTGGGGTAATTAGGGCCTCAGTCAGGTTTTTTCTTTCTTTGTTTCTTTCTTTTTTTTTTTTTTTTTTTTTTTTTTTTTTGTTTTTTTGTTTGTTTGTTTGTTTTTTCGAGGTTAGGGTCTACTCTAGCCCAGGCTGACCTGGAATTAACTATGTAGTCTCAGGGTGGCCTTGAACTCACAGTGATCCTCCTACCTCTGCCTCCCAAGTGCTGGGATTAAAGGCGTGCACCACCATGCCCAGCAGGCATTTCTTTTTATATGTGTATTTTATTTTTATTTAGTTATTTGAGAAAGAAAGAGACAGACAGAGATAATGGGCATACCAGGGCCTCCAGCCACTGCAAACAAACTCCAGATGCATGTGCCACTTTGTACATCTGGCTTACTTGGGTCCTGGGGAATCAAAACTGGGTCCTTTGGCTTTTCGGGCAAGAGCCATAACCATTAAGCCATCTCTCCAGCCCACTGAGCCATTTCTTTAGGTTCTTCTGCCTTATCTTGTTTTGAATTTCATTTTTAATCTTTCTTAAAAATATTTTTGTTTATTTATTTGAAAGCAGAGAGAGAGAGAGAGAGAGAGAGAGAGAATGCACCAGGGCCTCCAGCCACTGCAAATGAGCTCTAGGTGCATGCACCATTGTGCATCTGGCTTTAGGTGGATACTGGGGAATTGAACCCAGGTTGTTAGGCTTTTCAGGCAAGTGCCTTAATCGCTGAGCCATCTCTCCAGCCTTGATTTTATTTCTCATTCATTTTTTACACATATGTGTGTAGTATTTTTGTGAGGGCATGTGTGTGGCATATGGATGTATGAGAAAAGATGAATGTGCATACATGTAGAGATCAGAGACAAACATCAGGTGTATTCCTCTATGGCTCCTACTTTGTTTTGTTGTTCTTCAGGCAAAGTCTCTCATGGAACCAAGAAATTCTGATTTGATCACACTGGCAGAGCAGCCAAAGTGAAATTACAGGCCTATGTGGTCATTCTCACTTATTTAGATGGGTGCTGGAAACAAGTTCAGAGTAAATCATGCCCACTTATTCCCTCATGCTTGCACATGTTCTCTTTCCCATGGAGCCATCTTATCAGCTCCTATTTTCCTTATTGTTCAGTAATGCATTTTTATTGATATTATAAATGTCTCAAACCAAAAGATAATTGAAATATTTTACTTTATTTCAATTCATCTTTATTTCTTTGAAACACTTCATTTTATCCATAGTTATTTTATTTAATTTCATCCTGTTCTTTTGTGATGTGGCTTTTCTTCATTTTTAGTCAAATATGTGTTTTATATTTGTTTACATAATAAATTCAATAATTAATCAATTTCTGATGTTAGAGGTTCAATGTGGTTCTTCTGGGAGAATGATCTTATCACTTGACATCTACTAAAATGTTTAGAGGTAATAGGGCATTATATGATCAGACTTTTTTCAATTAGATTTGGGGAAATATTGTAAGATTGCACTATAAATATGCTTGATGGTCTTTTTCACTTAAAATAAATGTATAATGAAAAGCCAACAGAGGAATTTAAAATAATTAGTAAGAGGTTGTCTTCAAAAAAGTAAGGCAAAAGAGGGAAAAAGAAAAGCACAAAGAAAACCGAGTAGATGGGCTGGTTAGGAAATGAACAACAAATTTGTAGCTCTGAATGCAATTATATAAATACTTTCATCAAATAAAAGCATCTTAAACTCAAAAGGCAGAAATTGTCACACAAGGTGAAAAGTAGATGAAATGAAAAGATGTACTTTTATGCTGTCTACAAATGAGTAACTTCAATTGAACACTCACATATATAAGCAGTAAGTAAATACATGGAAGAGAATATTGTATAAAAATATGCACAAAAATTCTAGAGGAATTATTCTAATCATAAAATGCAATTCATGACAAATAGAATTATCAAGAAAGGATATTTAAGAATGGTAATTAATATATCAGGAAAACATAAGAATTTTAACCAAGCATATGCCTAAAATAGAGCCAAAAATCCAGCAAAGGAAATTTGACCATATTAAAAAGTGAAAAAGACAAACCCATGAACATAATTAGAATTTTATGCATGTACGTACATTTTTCTTTTGTTAAGTGTTAAGACTTCCTATATATTATTTTATGTATGTGTGACTTTATGCTTACATATTACTGTGTGTGGCAGGTACATATATAGGTTTGTGTATGCATGTGGAGACCAGAGGACAACCTTGGGTATTATGCTCAAGAATGTTATCCACCTCATTTGAGACAAGGTCTCTCGTTGACCTGGAGGTAACAATTAGACTACTCTAGCTGCTCAGCAGGCCCCAGGTAGCCTCCTGACTCCACATTTCTAGCACTGGGATTATAGCCATGTGTCACCATACCCAGCTTTAACATGGGTACTGGGGATGGTATTCAAGTCCGTTTGCTTACAAGGTAAGCACTCTACCTACTAAGCTATCATCTCAGCCCCAAATTAGAGATATTAACAACCCTGTCAAAATGTCTGACAAAATAACCAGACAAAATAATTAAGTATATAGGAGATTTAAAATGCACTACCCTGATCTAATTAGCTTTTGCAGAATAAAACACCAAATAATTGCAGAATATCCCTTTTCATTACTTTCATGTGGAATGTATACCAAGATAGGTCCCATGTAGGCACAGAAAGAAAAACTGAAACCATACCAAGACTCTTTCTTACTGAGTACAGTGGATTATATCATATATCACTGACAATGAAATAGCTTATAAAGTCTAAAACATTGGAAATGAAGTAATATATTTAGAAACAAATCATGGTAAAACATGTACAGAAAATCAAAATATTTCAGGTTAATATACAGCACAGCAAATATTACGATACATAGACAAGAATGATAAAAATGCTTGTATGAAAGAAACAATAAAAATAATTAAGATAGTTATCAGGATGGCCTATAGAGATTGCTTAGTGGCTAAGGCACTTGCCACCAAAGATGAAGGACCCAGGTTTGATTCCCTAGTACTCACGTAAAGTCAGATACACAAGGTAGCACATGTATCTGGATTTTGTTTGCAGTGGCTAGAGGCCCTGGCATGCCCATTCATTCTCTTGCTCTCTTGCTTTCTTTCTCTTGCTCTCATCTGACTTTCTCAAATAAATAAATATTTTTAAAAAGATAGTTTTTAGGAGTCAGAAAAGGAATCATTTGTTAGTAAGTTGTGGCATTACTGATTATTTGTATTTCTTTCTTCCTCCACCTATAAATTTTGCCTGTTTAATACCATACACCTATCACTTTTGACAAAAAATGAAGGTTGTGTGTCATTTGTAATTGTAAATGCACTAAGGATATCATTGGCAAAATGTGGCAGAAACATTTGTTTCTCAAAAATATTTTTTCTTTCTCAAATTAAAGAGATAACTAAAGATTTAGAATTAAAATCTATATTACAACAACAAAAATATCCATTTTGTTAAATAATTAATGATAAATAAATACATTTAAGAGTCTCCCTCACCAGTCTGGGCTACAAAATGAGGTCCAGTTCAGCCTGAGATAAAATGAGAACTTGCCTCAAAAAATAAAAATAAAAACAGAGCACAAACAAAAAGATTCCACCTCATGGCACTATATAAATTTATCCCATAGTAATTAGAACAAAGATAAATAATAAATAATACATATCAAATTAGAAATTATAGAAACAACACAAAAATAGACTAAGTCAAATGTTGGTTTTTGAAGAGTACACACAAAAGCCTTAGAAAGACCAAGTAACATAATTGAGGGGACCCTAATAACAAATACCAAGAATGAATGCACAAACACAAACAAGACACATTATCCCAGTAAGTTAGATGAATGAGAAAGTACAATTTACTTGAAAAAGATATAAAATAGTGATAAGATAACATGGAAAATCTAAATGGCTTTAAATTTGTCAACATAATTGAAATCATCAAGAGAAACATTTACATAAATGAAATTTCAATCTCCAATGATTACACTGGTTAATTCTGTCGACTATTTTAGACAGAAATAATTTTACACAAATTCACAAAACAGAAAAAGCGTCTCCCAAAATATTTTAGAGGATAAATAAAACTGATGACAAAACTTTCAAAAAAGTCATTCAAAGAAAAGAAAACAGACTTCTATCCCTCAGAAACACAAATCTAAAATTGTTTTACCAACAAGGAACCAATTAAGCCAGTTATATACAAAGTAAAAAATTTATTATGACTGACTGGATTTTTCTCAGCAAGGTAAGGTAATTTTTTCAATGTTATATATACACAATTAAGAGATGAAAATTACATATTGAAATTTTAAATTTCATAAAATTGGATATTAAACCTCATGGCAAGACCCCCCCCAAAAAGAAATGGAAAGGGTAAACTGTAAATTGGATACTGGATTATCATGGTCACGTTATATCCTGGAAATCCATAAGCACAGCTCAAGGACAATTCCTTACAAAACATGGTCATGTTATTCTTTGTTATTTTCCTAATCCTAGTGACTCTGTAAAGGGCCTTCCAAAGTAGGTTCATCAGTGCTCAGCTACCAAATTTTACCTTATATATTATACACAGCATCTCAAAAACCCTGGAATCCTGATTCCTTACAAGAGTCAAAAGTTACCATTAATTTTTGCCAAATACATAAACTATAATAATGTCTGATGATCTGGACATAGATAAATGCTAACTCTAACATTATTTAGCTTTCTATTTATACCTTTAATAAATTCCTCTCTGTGCAAGTGAAATACCCGTGATACTATATTTTGTACTCTATGAGATAACTACAATCCCAAATTAGCAGATTTTTAAATAAGACAACCATTTACCCATGCCATGTCTTAGTACAATGATTCACTTTCTGGCATTACCATCATAGCAACATTAACTGTATGCTGAAGTATACTGCAATATGAAAAATCAATGTCCTGGACAAGCAAATGACATCTGGGACCTGAGTGATGGCAGCACTGTGGGTGTTATAATGTCATTAGCTAAAGGTGAATCCCCACTGTTAGTTGCTGAGGCAAAATCTGCTTGTCAGTTCAAATGGAAAGTGTGAGAGTTAAGCTTGGATGATGATAGAAAGATGAAATTTCTATCTTCAACAAATCATACATTGGTAGCATGAACATTTTGCCAGTCACATTTCTGTAAATATGGCTTTAACTAGCATTATATGGCAATGAAAGAAGAATTTATGCAATGAAGCAATTCACTGCTTATAATCTCCAGAATGTTGGCCATCAAGTATTAAAGAATGTAGCAAGGAAAACCTGGTTGAAAATATCAGGCACAACACAGAGTTATTTGCCTATGGTATCAGACGACACAGGTTTTGGATAACTGCTGCTAAGGTCTCGTGCAGCAGAAGGAAGTCTTCTGCATATACCTACAGAGTCCCTATGACTTCTTTCTCCAAATGCAGCAAAAAACAGATCATGAGGGCTTTCTCTGGTTGGCCTACCTCAATTTTCCAGCTGGTTGGAGCCTCTGGAGCTACCAGTTGCCAGTGCTTCTTCCTGCCCTCTGTAACCTTGCTCTTCAGTCTTATTGGTCAGTGTTTGTGACACCTTAGACATTATGATGCTACTGGTGTCCAGTGAGCCTTGAGCAGGGCTTGGTCTAGAATTGTGTTTGTTAGGAAGTTGTCTGTACTAATGACCAGATCAACACATGAGAACAATGTATCCCAGAAAGGCCACTAATAGCTAAAGTGGATGAGGGTATAGGCTAAAAAGAATTTCTTGTACACTGATGGTCGAGTGAAAATAGTATTAAACACATGAGAAAATTTGAGCAGTTTCTTATAGAAGTAATATGAACTTTTTCTATGACCAATTCTTGTTCTTTCAGATATGAATTCAATAAAAAGAAAAAAATCTCTATATACAAATGTATAAATAATGTGAGTCATATTTTTGTAGCAGATGTATTCATGTTCATAATAGCCAAAACTAAATAGCTAAGATGTTCATGAATAGAAGAGCAGGTAAACACACTGGTATGTTCATACAGTGGAATACTATTTATATCCAGCAATGAAACAGAATGAATTACTGATATACTTAGATGAATCATAGGCACTGTGCTGAGTACAGAAGCCATAAAAAGAATATACACTACATATGTACATGTAACTTAAATCATTTTTTGTTAAAAATAGTACAGTACCCAAAATTGGACTTCATAAATTTGGGGGATCCCTCTTAAACCCCAAAATCTCCTTGCATCATTAGAAATATTGGTGATCCTACCCTTGCTGAATTTCTCTTCTAAATATATAACTATAATAAGCATTTTTGTTATGATCATAAAAGGTACGCTATATAAAAATACTAAATGTTGGGCTGGACAGATAAATTAGTGCTTAAGGCCCTTAGCTACGAAACCTAAGGACTCATGTTTGATTCTCCAGGTTCCATATAAGCCAGACGCATAGTGATGCAAGTGCACAAGGTCTCACATGTGTACAAGGAGGTGCACATGTCTAGAGTTTGATTGCAGTGGCTGGAGGCCCTGGTGTGCCAATTCTCTCTCTCTCTCTCTCTCTCTCTCTCTCTCTCTCTCTCTCTCTCACACACACACACACACACACACACACACACACACACACACACACACACAAAAGGCAGTCTGTTGGGCTTGCCTCAGGAAATATTAAATATCATTTTCATTAAGTTTTTACTGTATTGTTACTTTTATTTCAGAAATTCAACTGACTTTACCACATCTCACACTTAGGAAAAGCAATGCTGCCTGTTGCTAATAATACAATATTTTGAGGTTGGTTTCCAAAGTATGAACTTTTAGAGTACTTTTTCTGAAAGACAAAAAAATGCAATACTGTACAAGAGATATAATTATTAAACATTGGGTAAACTCTCTGTAGAACCAAAATAACTCTTCAGAAGTTGTCTGCCAAATTCACAGCTAAACTGTTATGCAAATGTAACTACATCTAAATTAAAAGTGCTTAGAGGATACAGCCAACAGAATGGAGTATGACAGCTTTTGGTGGCACAAAGAGAAAGGCTGGGGTACTTTAAAGTAAACAAGATATATCACACTTTATTTTGTTTCTTGTTCAGTTTGTGGCTTAAAGTATACAAGAAAAAAATGATACGTGAAAATAAAATAGTTTATGGAGGAAGGAAAAGATAAGATTAAATGTCTAAGGGAAAGACAGCTGCTAAACTTTCATAAAACAAAATAAAAAAGAAATCAAATAGACATAATAGTGAATGGAGCTTGTATGGCCTTATGAGATATACATAACAAAAAGATGGCAAATTTTGTGCCACATACATTAAAATATAATTATTTGTGCTGGAGTGGTGACACATACTAGTAATTACAATGCTTGGAAGGCTAAGTCAGTTGGATCCTGAGTTTGAGGCCAGCCTGCATAGTGAGTTCAAGGCCAGCATGGGCTACAAAGTGAGATGGTATCTCAATACATTCATACATATATACATACAATAAATTAAAATAGAATCACACTATTTAACTTTGTGTGTGCTTATGCCTTGTTCCCCAAGTAGATTTTAAAATAGCTAATTCTCAAAACTAGAGAATCTATCTTTTATCTCTAGCCATTTACCAATGGACTATACATTTTAAGAGGACAAACTATCTTCTGGATAATCATCCCCTGCTCAATGTCTAACACATATTAGGTAGTCAATATTAGTTGAATGACTATTTTTAAATATTTTATTTATTTATTTATTTATTTATTTATTTATTTATTTATTTATTTATTTAAGAGAGGGGGCAGAAAGAGAATGGGCACTAAGCCATCTCTCCAGCTCTGGTTGTCTATTTTTAACAGACCCTGACACCTTACTTATAGTAAAAATTTTAGCTATGCTTTGAAGTAGTTACCCACTAATATATTGATCTCATGAATATGTTCCAGAAAATCATTGGTGAGGACATCATATTGAGCAAATTAGCATCCCTGCTCTCGTGGCACTTCCATTATAATTAAAAAATTGCTATCCAGACAACATAATTGAGTGTAACTTTGAGTTTTCATTGACACAAATTCATTTTCAGTGTTGCTATACTGTGAAACTCCTTGGTACATTGGGTAACATTTCACTCCTGTGGCACTTTGCTTTTGTAAGTGAATGTGATTATAATTGGCTTAAGGTGACAAGTGTAAGCACACATAATTATTGTAATTGAATGACTTCCCAAGATAACACCTGAAAATTGCTACAGAAATATACAGTTCTTAAAAGACTGCATCATAGGTACCAGGAATGAGATGGTTTCCAGTAGAAATAGATTCCTTTTATTGACAAAGATGAATTGTTGTACAATGACTCTCCTCTTTCTAATTTCCTGGCTCAGGGAGATCAATCAATACTTGTTAGACAGCACCATTTTATCCTCTGACAAGTGTTATTTTTTGGAGGCCATTCTTTAAGCTTCTTATTAATGAAAAGCAGTACTAGCATCTTTAGCTACTTCCACTCTGTTTTCTGGCCTTGTTCCGTCTGGTACTGATACAACAAACAGCTGAAATCAGTACATTGTGATATTATGCAAATGTGTGCTGACAGATTGAGCTAAGAATAGCGTGCATTGGGCTATTTCACTTTATTTGTCATATAAATAATTTGGATATTTTTTAAATTAAAGAAATGTATTGATGTTAAGATATATATCTATATTAGAATTACCTTTTCTTATAAAGTTTAAATCAACACTAGTCTGAGGAATCACCTTAACATTGCAGCATCCTAAAGAATTCAAAGGTAAACAAAGGAAGACATGGAGAAAGCAGCAATGTCTTTCTGGATGTCTTGGATGAGTTAGAGAACAGGCTCACTGCTCAGTGGAGCTGGATGGATTCAACTTTTATTGACTCACTACAACCAAAAACGTGCTGAGTAGGGCTCAGTTGAATTCTTCAGGGAATTTGCTAGTGCCACACTGCAGAGCAGGAAATTTGGGCTTACTTTGTTCAATTACTTTTTTTAATGACTGGGCTAAGGACATTCATACTATACAAATAAAATCTGCTTATGACAAGAATTTAATAGGGACAGTGAATGTACTGTGATTCATATTCAGGAACTTTAAGGATTTCCCCAAGCTAGTCTCTCCATCTGAATTGAAAATAATGATACTTGATGGATGTAAATAAATACAATTTCTCTTGAAGAAAGTCAGTTCTGCAAGTATATTTTAGAGAAATGTTGTCTTATGTTATAGTAATTCTTAGCCAAAGATCAGGTGACGTACTTTCTCTTCAGCCACTAAATTGGTTAACTGATTATTTTATGACACTTATAGGTAACATACTCTGAGAAAAGATCAGTTTCTACTAAAATAACAGAAATGGAAAGTCACAATTTATCTGTAATGGTTTCACAACCGTATGCTGGCAATATTTCATTCTTTTGTTTTAAGCATCTGAAAAATAGAAACCCCATATTTTTTCACCTTGTCAGCAAAAATGAAACTCTCCTGCATGTTACTTCTTAGGGCACAGTATACCTGATATCTCAAATTTTATTATATTTGAATCTTACTATATTAAGATGATTGTATTAACACCCAATTACAAGTTTTCTGTTAACATGTGGGACACTGAAAAATGATCTTTCTGTATGCTAAAAATATTAGCATGCAGGCAACACTCTAGTCATTGCCTAACCCACTGCTGTTCCCTTGCATTGTACTCATGAAACTATTCTTACTAAAAAAAAAAAAAAAAAAAAAAAAAAAAAAAAAAAAAAAAAAAAAAACAGAAAAAATACAAAGGCAGGGTTTGAGAGATGGATTAGTGGTTAAGGCACTTGCCTGCAAAGCCTAAGAACCCATGTTCTATTCCCCAGTACCCACGTAAGCCAGATGCACCAAGCGGCATATGCATCTGGAGTTTGTAGTGGCTGGAGGCCCTGACATGCTCATTCCCTCTCTCTCTCTCTCTCTCATACATAAATAAATAAAATATTTTTTAAATATCAGGGCAGTATGGAGAGATGAGTCAGTGGTTAATAGCACTTCCTGTGCAAGCATAAAGGCCTAAGAAGCCTGAGAGATCACTTCTAGTACAATCCCCAGGACCCACATAGATAACTTGAAGTGGTCATATGGTATTTAACCTCAGTCCCTTGGAAGTAGAGGCCATATCTCAAGAAAGCAACAAAAACAATAAAACCCACAAGCTCTGGGATTAGTAAGAGAGTTCAGCTCAAATAAGGAGTGGAAGAGTGGAACAACTGTCCTGCTCAGACCCCCATGGACAACACATGGGCATATGCATGTGTATGTACCACACACACTCACAAGCAAAAATAATAAAAATAAAAAATACAAGAAATAGGGCTGGGGGATTGCTCAGTGGTTAAGGCACTTCTCCACAAAGCCTAAGAACCTAGGTTTTATTCCCCAGTACCCACGTAAAGCCAGAAGACATGCAAGAGGTGGCACATGTGTCTGAAGTTGAAGTTCGTTTGCAATGATTGGAGGCCCATTCTCTCTCTCTCTCTTTAAGAAAGAAATAAGCAGACTTCCCAGTTACCTGGTCCCAAGACCACTGCTCCTGGCTTGGGGTGGAAGCAGGCCTTTTGCTCTGCCTTCCTCATTAACCTGCCCCTGGGTCCCCAACTCCTAGATTCCCTGCTCCGGAGGGTGCAAGAACAGAAAGGTAGGGAGACCTGAGGAGATCAACCACCCCTCCCATCTCAGCCAAGGCCCAGGAGAAACTCAACACCTACCAAAGTAGAAATCCAGAGGCTCCTGAGAGCTCATCACTGAAGTAGATTTAAAACACACCCACCAAGGCTCAGAAGTTTGCAGAAGAGGGGGCAGAAATATTGTAAGAACCACAGGTTGGGATGTCATGCCCAGAGGCACTACCTATCCTCTATAACTGAATGCTGCTCCCACAATGAATAACTCCTAACCCCATGGAGAATACCAGCAACCCTACAGTGGAGGGTCCCTAGAGGAATGGGGGCAGGGAAGAAGGAAAAGATGGCATGGACCCATGATAAATCCATGCAAAGTATGCTCTTAATAAAAAATTGAAATTAAAATAAAATAAAAATAATAAATATTTTAGCTTCTACAAAGAAAACACACCTCTGGAGATTTTTACTATTGTGTAGAATCTCAAAAATTTGGGGAAAATGGCATTTCAGCAATACTGACTCTTAATGTTTATCAAAGTGGTATATAACTTTATATATTCATTCAAGTTAGATTTTTGTCAATTATCTCTTGTCATTTCCACGTAATATAGTAATTACATGAACAGCAGTTTCATTAGAAGAGTTGACATGCTCTTTCTTCTGCTATCTATAAGATTTCAGGTAGAACTGATATCATTTCTTCCAAAAATGTTAATAAGTATTTACCAATTAAGCTATCTGGGCCTGGAGAACTGTTATTTATGTTTCAGTAATGTCTTTATGACTTAAATTTCCTTAAATATATAGGGGTAAAATGAATGTAGGATAATTCAGGACATGAATATCTTCATAAGCAGGCTTTTGTGCTCTGTGACTGAAATAATCTAATTCAGTATCACATGCATTGATGTTATGTGCCCACAACACTCTCATCCTCTTATTAAGCAGTTCCAGTGACATGCATTCTATATTACTGGACTGAATGTCTTGCCTAGCATTTTGAGTCTATATTAACTTTTCATTAAAACATCTTTAGGTTCGAAAATAAATATATAAATAAATTTGTAAAAAGAAAAATCATCTTAAAAAATACAAGGAACAAAAACATATATTGACTTAAGACATAAAGCAACAAACATTTTTTGGAGAATATCACATGTTCATTTGGGCATGCAACAGCTCAGTACTTATGATATTGCCACATGGAAAATGTCAAAAAGCTCTTGGCTTAGAAGGCCAGAAATTTTCAGCACATGGTGTTAAAAGCAGTATATAAAAATTACATCCTGTATGTGGTAGCACATTCCTTTAATCCCAGCACTCAACAGACAGAGGCCAGAGGATCACAGCAAGCTTGAGGCCAGAATAATCTACAGAGGAAGATCCAGACCATCCAGTGCTACATAGACTAGGAGTCTCTGTCTCAAACAAATAAACAAAAAAATGGTTCATTTACTAGTTTTTATTTTTGGTTGGTTATTTGTTTAAAATAGAAAAAAGTACAAAATAAATTGCAGCTTCTCAAAAAGCTATTGTGGTCTTGGTTTGCATTAATCAATATTAAATAACTAAGAAAACTAGATAACAGGTTTCCTTTGCTACATAACAGCCAGCCCATCCTTGTGTACTTTGTTCCAATCTATGTTTTCGCACACTTTGTTTTTGAAAGAAAGATAGTAAACAGGAACATATCCAATTACTACTATATACAGGGACTTTAAATGTTCTGGAAGATAAATGAAATGAGGAACTGATGAAGGGTCTGGAAATATGTGCCCTAGAGAAGAAAAACTGGATTGGCATGGCAACTGGCTTTAGAGGCTGACTACCTTATGGCAAAGAAGATCCAAACCATTCTATGGACTCTACAGATTGGAAGTAGGACTAAGGAATTAAAGTCACTGGAATGCAAAATCTTGCTTGAATAAGGGAAAACCCATGTGGTTGAACTCTCCAAAAATGGACTGGACTATATATAATAGGGAAAAGAGGTGTTCTTAATGCAGGTGCTAAAGCACCCTGGAAACATCTATAGAGGGAAGCTGAACACTAGCAGTGGTTGAAGCAGAACTGTTTCTTCTAGTCTAAAGTTCTAGGCAATGATGACTAGTTTTGAACATTAAAATAATTTTTAATTCTTGCCTAGTATCTCATACTTAAACAGCTACCAAGTTCTCTTGATTCTTTCTTAACAACAAATCTTGCATCACTCTCTAAGATTTCCTCAGTATTACGAGATTTTCACCATTGGAAAAAAATCATCAAAATAAAAATGTACACTCTGTTGATGAAAATTGCTTACAAAGGGCTGGAGGGATGGCTTAGTGGTTAAGGCATTTGCCTGCAAAGCCAAAGGACCAAGGTTCAATTCCCCAGGAGCCATGTTAGACAGATGTACAAGGGGTGCATGCATCTGGAGTTTGTTTGCAGTGGCCGGAGACCCTGGCACTCCCGTTTTTTTTCTCTCTCTCTCCTTCTTTCTCTGTTAAAAAATAAATAAATAAATAAATACATACATACATAAATAAATAAATAAAATACTTTTAAAAAAGAAAATTGCTTACAAAGATCACAATAGTCTCTCATTTCTGTACACATGTCTCCTCAATGTAACTTTTCCCCAACTTCCATCAATAGATCTGACAAAAGTCCAGCCATAAAGAAGGTACAAAAATTTACTCCTGAATTTCAAACTACAGAAATGATATACTTCAATGCTTTATTCAAATTCATTTAATAATGAGAAGTTTTGAGGTCTTTTATGAAGGCTCACACCTACTAGCAGATTACTAATTATCACATTATTTCTTCATTTGTCATGTTAAATAACTAAATAATATAATAACATATGATAATAAATTGGAACTTTGCAAAATAAATAATTTGGCAATTATTTGTCAGAAAATTCTGTTGGGAGGCCTATAGACATATTGCTGTGGCATGTGACAATATGCACAATCTCAAAATCATTATGTTGAGTGAATAAACCTAGACATAATGGTACATATTTTATAACCATTTTATGAAATATTAGAAAGAGCAGAGAAAGGTACAGTGACAAAACCATTGTTATTTTACTGGTCCTGGATCAAAGATGTGTGGTAGATGGTAAAGGGGTTAGAAAGAATTGTTTTTTTGGCGGGGGATGATGGAAATGCCCTGTAGTTTGAGTGTGGTGGTGGCTCTAAGACTATATATATCTATGAAATCTGTAACATTTTAAATGAATACAGCTCACTGTATGTTATATTCATGTGTATGATGAATTACAGTAAACATTAGCAAATACATGAAATAAGTACATGAAAAGAAAGTGACCCTGAGCTAGGTGCTAGAGATGTAGTAGTGAAAAAAATTAACCTCGTCATTTCATTTGATTACAGGTCATATAAAGTAATCATAGAAAGTTACAGATCCCAAAAATGAACTAGGAAGAAAACGTTCTTGGAAGTCCTATAGTAAATGAAAGAACATGCTCCACCTTGTGCAGAAGGGAAAGGAAGGTGGAATTTGGTGCAATGAGATGAAGAACAGTGAACTCTTATAACCTTTACATTCTATGCCTCTCATTTGGCACACTTTTAATAATGGTTTTATATACACATTTATCATCACTCACCAAAATAGACTAAAACAACTAGATTATGAAGCCATTAAATATTTCCCATCTTTCTATCTCTCTCTTATAGTATCTAGAGAAGTGTATACATATGGAAGTTACTTCTTCTTACCAATTAACTAATTTACACATATTAAAAAAAAAAAAAGGACAAGCCAGGTGTGGTGGTGCACGTCTTTAATCCCAGACCTCAGGAGGCAGAGGTAAGAGGATCACTGTGAGTTCAAGGCCACCCTGGGACTACATAGTGAAGTTCAGGTCAGCCTGGACTAGTGTAAAACTCTACCTCAAAAACAAAAAAAAAAAGATAAAGAAAAATAAAATATAGATACCTGATATTCCCTCCAAAGGGAAATGAAGGTTATTGGAGGAAGCAACAGGATGACCAAAAGACTGTCCTTTTTACACAGTCCAATTTTGAGGCCCCCTGTACCAGGACTTCCATTGTTTCTTCCTTTTTGGCTCTCTGAGCCTATCCTTCAGATGCCCTAAGAAATTTTAACTATATCTTATCTCAGGCTCCAGGACAGACACTCCCATTTAGTTTTCTTTTACATTATAAATTTGATTTCTGCCTTAAAAACTTTGCTTTGGCCTCCTAACTCAATCAAAGAATTTAGTCACTTTGACAACCTTGGGCACTTGGCAAGACTCAAGAAATATGTATCAATCAGTTGAAATGTCAACCTTAGCTCATAAAATAGCTTATTTCATTGTCCCAGAGCATAAATTCATCATCTGAAACAGCTGAAAATAACTCCCAAAGTTGTGCTGTGGGTGCCATCTTTATACAGCCCTGGGTTTCACTGTTACCACATACAGCTTTTAACTAACAGTCTTAACATGCTGTGTTGGGTCAGTGTTTGGTCAGATTGCTCTGTTGTGTGAAAATTGGCCATTAGCACACTTAAAAATAGAGAATTAACTCTTCTACAGATTCCCGACTTTTACGGGTATAAGGATGTGAAGAAAAGCTTTTGTCTCAGAACAAAGAGATCTCCCAGACTTGAATAATTTAATTTTTCAGAAAGTACTGGGGATATTTTAAAAATTATAAATAAGCGTGGATGAAATTGTCTTCATAATAGCCATTGATTATAGACTGTTCATTTAATTAAATGCATTTGGTTGTAGGTCTCTACAAAAAGGAAAGGATGAAAGAAGCAATGGAATAAATTGTGAAATAAATCATTATGTAAATTGTTGTGTGACAGTTATCTCTGATATAAAAAAGGGCATGAAAACTAAGGAAAGGATTAAATTAGTGTGCAAACCCTGGCTCCCTACTAAATGATGGAGTCCTTGTTCTTCAAAATAAGATCATTCTTCAGCTGAAAGGCACTGTGTAATACGATACTGACAGAACATGTTCAAAGTTAATATAGAGGGAAACCATAGACCTCCAGAACTTCAAATCAAGGAGCATTGCACAACTCAAACTGCACCAATGAATCACACTATGAGGTGCAGAGCATGCTATGGGAGATTGGCTATTATTCATGTCACTGTGTTATTTAGTCTGGATATTGGAAAGAAGACATGAAATATAATGGCAGTTATTTCTGTTTGAAAGAAATCAGAGTGGTGGTTTAATGGGCAAAATTATACGTAAAAAATGACAACAATCCACTTACCATGAACAATTAACTCAAAGAGGGTCTAAGAGCTACAGGAAAATGAGATTTCTTTCAGAAAATTAGTTACTTTGTAAATTGTCAGTGCTTCCATTCTTTTTAAAAACCATTCTTATTTATGTTCATAGTTTCAATGAAGATTTTCCTTCATTTGAAAAGTGTTTGGATTTCTGTTATCTTTAGTTATTTTAATATTTATAAGAAAATTGTGCATGAGAGGTAAAACCTCACAGAAATTAAATAAGTTCTTCAGTCATCACCCCACATTGTTTAACTTCTCATCTTCCTACAGTCTTTGACTACTTTAGAAACACTATAAATATAATTAACATAACTGTTTTGGACTGGAGAGATGGCACGGTAATTAATATGCTTGCTTAACAAGCATGAGGATCTGATTTTGGATCCTCATTGCCCATGTAAAAATTCTGGGTGTGGCCAGGCATGGTGGCTTATGCCCCTGGGAGGCAGAGGTAGGAGGATCACCATGAGTTCAAGGCCACCTGAGACTACATAGTGAATTCCAGGTCAGCCTGGACTAGAGTGAAACCCTACCTCTAAAAACCAATAAATAAATAAATAAAAATAAATCCTGGATATGCAACATGGCTCAGGGAATTTTGAGGAAGAGGGGGTGGAAAGATTGTTAGAGCCACAAGTTGGGACATTTTGCACAGAGACATTGCCTCTCCCCAGTAACTGACTGCTGCCCCCATAAAGCATGACCCACAATTCCCATGGGGTTGATCTGCATCCTCAATGAGGAAGGCCTCTTCAGAAAAGGGGCAGGAAGGAGGGGAAGGATGGTACCAACATGTGTTGTTTACATACTAAATATGTCCATATCTAATAAAAATAAATTTAAAACAATTCTGGGTGTGGGGCTGAAGAGATGGCTCAACAGGTAAGAGTGCTTCTCATGCAAGCCTGAGAGCTTGATTCACAGAGTTTGATTCCCTAAGCAGTGTACATAAACAGCTGTGTACAGCCACACATACCTGTAACCCCAAGCTTGCAGGTAGAGGAGGTCAGAAAATCACTGGGTTTCACTTACAGGGTAGCTCCTGATTCACTGAGACTCTGTGTCAAGAAATCATGGTGATAAGCTGGAGAGATGGCTTAGCAGTTAAGCACTTGCCTGTGAAGCCTAAGGACCCCGATTCGAGGCTTGATTCCCCAGTACCCACGTAAGCCAGATGCACAAAGTGGCTGGCACATGTGCCTGGAGTTCGTTTGCAGTGGCTGGAGGCCCTGGTGTGCCCATTCTCTCTCTCTCTCCTTCTTTTTCTCTCTGTCTTTGCTCTCAAATAAATAAATAAAAATAAAAAAACAACAACAACAAAAGAAATCATTGTGATTAGTGATGGAGGACACTTGACATTCTGCTCTGGCCCTCACATGCATGAACACAGGGTGTGTGCATCTTCACACATGCATGTGTATACACCCCCACAAAGACAAACAAAAATATGCTAGTGTGGTGATGTGTCTGTAATTCCAATGCGAGGAGGAAGGACACAGAAGTTCAAGAGGCCCATTGACTAGCTAATCTAGTACAATTCATGATCTCCAGGTTCATAGAGATCCTTTCTCAACAAAGAAAGTAGAAGAATGGTTGTTGAGCTGTCTGCCTACAACCTCTGGCCTCCATATACACATGCACATGTGTGCCCCCACACAAATGAGCATACCACATGTACATACACATGCAAAAATAAAATACATTTAAAAGTTTTTGTACTGATTTCTGGGGTTTGAAATTTGTGGCTTAAAATTTGGTTTTGAAGGATCAAAGTGCTCATAATTAGACCAGGCTGAATCTTTAACCTCTGTTCTTGTCTAAGCTGAAGCTTCCTGGGCTGTAGTTTTAAGCATCTGATCTTAATGTTGAATAACACGCTCCAGAGTCAATACTATAACTGAGGCCAACTGGACATGCAAATCCAATCAAAAAATTCCAAAATAAGGCTTAGAGCAATGTTTAAAATCTACAAATGTAGACCTGTAATACAATGCCAGAGCAAAATTGATAATAGTTTGTTAGATGGAGCTCAGTGAAATTTTCTTAGTCTCTTTTCAGGGCCTCCAACTTTGACCAGGTGTGGAAAATGCTTTTAAATATTTGACATCCACTTAGATGCCTTCGTTGAACCTAGAAACCCAGAGAACCTTTCTCTCCTGATTCTACCAATCTTACCCACACCATGTCTTGATGGTGTTCAATTAAAATCTCCTTGTGCAAGAAAGCCATCTCAGTTCTTTATTCTGAACCAGAGAAATATAACATCTGAATCAGCTGAAAAATGGATCATGACCTTTAAGAAGAATGACACAGATAATAAAATGGGAAGCCAAAAATATATAATAATAAAAGCACATGCTTGTGTCTGTATATTTTGACCCCCAAAACATATTTAGGATTTGGGAAATGCCAGATAGACTTCAAATGTCGTGACCATCACCCTGACATATCAGCTATTTTCAAGAAATCTGTAAACTCAGTGGCATAACATACATTACAGAGACATTTCAAGTTGCAGTTCATTTTCATGAGTGAAAAGTCATTGGTAAGCTGGGCGTGGTGGCGCACGCCTTTAATCCCAGCACTCGGGAGGCAGAGGTAGGAGGATTGCCGTGAGTTCGAGGCTACCCTGAGACTACATAGCTAATTCCAGGTCAGCCTGGACCAGAGTGAGACCCTACCTCGAAAAAAAAAAAAAAAAAAAAAAAAAGTCATTGGTAATTCCCATAGATGTGTCATCATAACTTTAAGGAAGAAAATCAGATTTCAGTTCCTTTGCCTCATGATGTGCAAATGTGGAAATATTCTCTCAGTGGAACCAGTTTAGCTAAACCAAAATCCATCTTTTCCATGGAATCAGTATATTTGGCAATACTGGTTGGGTTCCAATAACCATTTTCTCTTTTGTTTTTTTGAGGTAGGATGTTGCTCTAGCCCAGAATGACCTGGAATTCACTATGTGATGTCATGGTTCCCTTGAACTCACAGTGATCTTCCTACCTCTGCCTCCTGAGTGCTAGGATTAAAGGCATGTGCCACTATGCCCTGCTCCAATGACTATTTTCTGTGAAGTAGACATGTCAATATTTCTATTTTTCTATGATATACTATACTTATCTACTAGCCTTGATTATACATGACCTAGTGTTTTGAATTAGAGGAAATGATCTAGGGAATTAAATGTGTGGCCAAAAGGAAAGAAGATAAATAAGAATGTCTAACTCAAGCCAGTTGTGGTGGCACAAACCCATGATCAGAGCACTCACTCAGAAGGTTGATGAGTTCAAAACCAGCCTGGGTTACACAGTGAAATCTTGCCTCAATAAAAACGTATAGCTAAGAGAACTACAGGACTTAAACTAGGTAAATTATAGCCCATCTATACATCAAACATTCATTTTCAGAATTCAGAAGTAGAGAATGAAGGGACCACAGCTGACAGGAGAGGAGATTCATACACTAATGGAATAAAAAGGAGGAAGAGTAATGGAACACATGTGACATGAAAGAACAGAGAACTACCTGAAGGGAGGAATGAGACCAGCAAAAGAGTGCAGGGGAATATGGCAGCACAGTGGTGAAGAAGGAATAAGAACAAGTCGTAATGACATAAGTATGAAAATTCATTGATGAAATCATTGAATGTATGTAACCATAAAATCAATTATTAATCTTCATTGAAGATATGAAAGTTAAGCTGTCATCCTATTTTGACAGATATGACAAGAAGACTGTAAGAAAACAGGGGAAGGATTGCAGAGATGGGAATGTTCTAAGGCCATCTTTAGAAAAAAGAGTTGTTAAGTAAATTTAAGGAGTAAGATTCAAGGAAAGACAAGTTCACATTACTAAAGATGAAGCTATGTACTAACTAAGTTTTATTCTTTGGATCCAGGAAAAAAATGTTTAATCAGTGCATGGCCTGACTAGAATTGAATATCAAGAGATCAGCTTGGTAATGGTATGGAGGATGAACTAGATAGAATGAGGACAAACAAAGATGACTTATAATTTTCTGGTAATATTAGGAAAGAAAGAATGAAAGCTAAAATTAGATTAACTTGAACACAGCACATAAATATCCACCCTATTCTATCTTGATGTAGGATTGGGATGGTTTAAACATAGTGGGGAGAAGGGATCCAAACTTAGTTTAAAGTGATGCAAAGTAACTGGATAGTCCAATTAAGCAAAATGAGGGAATTATTTTGGATAGACAATGATTAGTTTCATTGAAAAAGAAGTGGAGCCCAAGTAACATTAGTTATAAATAACCACCCAAAAGTTGTTAAATCCTGATGTGGGGCCTAGAAGAAAGACCTGTACTAGAGATGGGAGTTTAGAAAGTGAATAAAGAAAAGATGAGATTAGTAAGTTAGGAGGAAAGGAGAATCAAGGGATCAAAGCAGTGATAAGGATGAATTAGATTTAAAATCACAGACAGACATTTCCTTCACTAAACACAAAAAAAGAAAATAGAAGCTGGGCGTGGTGGTACACGCCTTTAATCTCAGCACTCAGGAGGCAGAAGTAGGAGGATCACTGAGAGTTCAAGGCCACCCTGAGATTACATAGTGAATTCCAGGTCAGCCTGAGATAGAGTGAGATCCTACCTGGGGGGGGGGAATAACTAAGGGAATGCATGAACAGAATGAAAAGAACTTGAGAGAAATGGATTTGATCTTGAGTCTTCATTGAAAAATTGAAGTTGAAAATGAGAGTAGAAAGGATTAGGAACTATTGATTAACAACAATTATATCATGTTAACAAAGTAATCATAAATATTGAACTCCATCTTAATCTGGGAAGTAATTCAGTATGTCAATAAATATTGCCAATATGTAACTCCTAGTTTAAAGAAAACCAGAGTTAGATAGATTGCTCAGCAGTTAAGGTGCTTGCCTAAGGGCCAAATGACCTGAGTTCAATTCCCCATTACCTACATAAAGCCAGATGCACAAGGTGGCACATGCTTTTGGAGTCTGTTTGCAGTGGCTAGAAGTTCTGGCATACCCCTCTCTTTTATCTCTCTCTGCTTGCAAATTAATTATTTTTTAAAAGTTACTGTGGCATAATAATAAGCTATAATAGAATGACCAGTTCAATTGTGATTCATGCATGTACCCACTAAGTGGAAGAGGTATATCTGAATTTTTAAAGTATTAAATCATTATATTTATTAAGTTAAGTACAGAGCCAAGGAAAGGCATCCATGTGGCTAAAGATCCCACATAGAGGTCTTGGGGGAAGAAAGCATGGAAAGAAAAAAGAAATATCTGAATTATTGTACCCTTTAAAATTCTTTTTTGGGACATACTGGTTATTTTTCTTTTTTTCACATGTGTTTTCTTCCATCCATAATTCCTTATAATACAAATGACACATTTAAAAATATTTATTTTAGGGCTGGAGAGATGTCTTAGCAGTTAAGGTGCCTGCCTCCTAAGCCTAAGAACACTGGTTCCAATCTCCAGGTCCCACATTTAGCCAGATGCAGTGACGGAAGGGCACAATGCCACACTTGATCACAAGGGAGCACACACATCTGGATTTTGTTCGCAGCAGCTGAGAGACTACTGGCGCGCCCATCTCTATCTGTCTTCCTCTCCCTCTCTCTCTCTCTGTCTCTCTCAAAAAATTATTTTAGTTACTTGTAAAATTGACAAAATTTTACCTTAATATATAATAAAATATGAAGCCATTTTTGATTATCACATTTCACACAAACTCAGGCTATTAAGGTTAATGTATCTGGATAAAATGGAACATAACATGGTAATCTTATTTAGTTGTTGGCAGTTAAATTCCTCTTTAACCCTTCCAAGATCTGTCACAGAAATTTTGAATAGTCTACTTAAATTACTCTAGGTTATTTTATTTATTTTAAAAGAGAAATGAGTGGTGGATTCTTACTTCACTATCATTTCTGCAAAGGAGAAATATGAAAAGACTTTGACACTTTACAATAGGCCAATATTCAATTTAACCTATGTTACTATGGTTACTCTTCATTGACTTGAAAAAAAATACCCAGACATTACAATTTGTGCCACTGAATAATACCATCTATCACTAGCACAATAAAAGCTTTCTTCTTGCTCCTGTTTTATCTTTGAGTGAAATTTTTGCACCTAGTAGGCATTAAATAAATAGCTATTGAATGGTGAGGACATTTAAGAAAACTGATTTACTGTGTTAAAGTGATACATTTAATGCACATAATAGTATATCACAGTCTCTAGAAACTGAAAAGGAATTCTGGGATCATTTAGTCTGAGTCTTTTCATTTTATAGAAGTGAAGAAATAATGCACTAGGTTAGGAAGGAACTGCTTGAGATCATATAGATAGTGATCAGAATACATAAATATGGTTTTCATATAAAAATAAGACTGTAATTTGATTTAATTTTTTATACAAATTGTGGAAATAGATGAAAAAGCAAGCTGATATTTCCTCTTAAGTAATTCAATTGACCATTTCTTGCATGTAAGTGTTGCAGAATAGAGTTTAGAGAGGCAATGTAAACTATATGTTAGTGACTGCAAGTATTGGCTCCCAGACTATCTAATCAGTCTGGCTATCTTACTGGTTAAAATAGAATGTGTTAACTGAGCTACAAGTCCCTTTGAGGAAGATATTGTGCCATGTATTCAACATATATGTTTGCATGCATATAAATAAGAGACCATTCTACTTTCAATGAGCATTCTCTGCACCCACCACACTGAATCTAACACTTTTCCTGACTTACTAGTGTACCAATGCTAATCTACACTTTTTTCTAAAAGATTGTTGCTCCTTTTCACTTATGAAATTGTACAGCAAACTTGAATCTTGGTCTGCTTATAGGAAATATTCAACTAATGATATATTTACATGGTATCATACGAATTACAGTTTTCCTTTGAGTAAAAACCAGCGGATGCTAACAAACTTAGAAGAACAAAAATTGTCTTAGTGGTCTTTTCAACACATGGTTACAAGGCAGTGAATTCACCAGAGTGTTTTCAAGGCTGTGGTGGTTTGAATATGAAGGGTCCCTTATAGCCATATTTGTTTGTGATTATACCTCATACCCAATCACCACTTAGTGGAGCCTTTGGGAGGTTGCTATTGATAGAGGAGGTGTGTCATTGGGGGGAGATGAACCCTGAGGTTTACTATTCCAGCCCTACTGGATGCTCATTAGCTAGCTAACTCTTGCTGTGTCCCCCAAGTGATGTAACAGCATGTGATGTTCTGTTGTCTGCTCTGTCACACTGGCCTCAACATGATAAAACTTCCATTGCAAACTGTAAGCCAAAATTAATCCTTTCCTTCCATAAGCTGCTTCTTCTGGTTAGGTGCTTTTTAGCAGCAAGGAGAAAGGTGACTGCTACAAAGGCGAACATTGCAGAAAGCAGATTCAGGAGGCAATGTATTGTGCTTCTCTCAGCTTTATCCCCATGGTGGGTTATGTTGAGAACAATAATTTTTGAAAGTTTTTAAAGGAAAATAATCCTTCTGCTTTCTTCAAATGAAATCTTGTATAAAATGTTGAGTAGTTTCCCTGACCACATGGATATAGAAATGTGTTGGAAGAATCAGGAGCAGGGAATCTCAGAATTTCTCCAGTTAAGTACATTCCCTCCTATCCATTTCACCAGTAAAAAAGAAATTTCTGTAAAACAAAAATGTATATTCCTAGAATAAGCAAGATAACCAAGACTAGGTTCTTGGTATTTTTTTTCCTACTCTACCATGTTGCCTCGAGTATAATAAATTCACTGTGCCATTGTAAACTAATTAGAAGGTATTAAAAGAAACAAGTCTTCTTTGAAGGAATTTATAATAATAACATGGAAATTAAGCAAAACTGTATTCTTTCAGGGAACATTTGGTATGTGTAATGTCCTAGGGATTTAAGTGCTAATAAGACCAACAGACCCTCAAAAATTTCAAAAATCTAATAGAGTGCATGATAGATGTGCTAAATAATACCCTCTCCCAAGTCTATGGATGCCCTTATCTTTGGAACCTGTTACTTCCACCTAAATGGTAACAAGACTTTGCAGAAGTGAATAGGTTAACGATATCAATATGGGAGGTTACACTGAATAAGGCAAAGAGGCCCTAAATATAATTACAAGTACTCTTATATAATGAAAATTTCTACTACAGATGTGTGTGTGTGTGTGTGTGTGAGAGAGAGAGAGAGAGAGAGAGAGAGAGAGAGAGAGAGAGAGAGAGATGAACTATTATACTGTGAACTTTGAACTTGTATGAAGGAATCATGGGTCAAGTATAACAATTATTGCAGGTGTCTTCTCAAAGATAGAAAGAAAACATTCTGCCCTACACAGGGAATGTGGGATTTGAAATTTACTAAAGGTGATTTTTTTCATGCTGTATACAAAAATTAATTCTAGGGGCTGGAGAGATTGCTCTGCAGTTAAGGTGCTTGCCTGTAAAGCCTAATGACCAGGGTTTGATTCCCCAGTACCCACATAAAAGCAGATGCACAAAGTGGCTCATGCATCTGGAGTTCGTTTGCAGTGGCTGGAGGGCCTTTCACACACCCCTCTCTCTCTGCATCTACTTGCAAATAAATAAATAAAAACATTTGAAAAATCCAATACATAACAACTTTATTTCCAGGAGAGGGTGTATTCCAGCCTCAATCAATCCATGCTGAAATCTAGAGCTTTCCTTTGACAAATTCTTTCCATGATATCGTGCTGCCAGGTTGAGTTCTATATGGACCAGGAAGATAGTGGGGGACCTTTCAACAGAAATTTATTATAAGTGGATTGAAAGTCTATTATGAAATGCAAAACTTGCATTACTCTTCTAGAATAAAATTGATAAAAAATATTCATGATGTTGAGAAATATTTCCTTGAGAAGATAAAGAAAGTAAACCAGGTGTGGTGGCACATGCCTTTAATCCCAGCACTCAGGAGGCTGAAGAAGGAGGATCACTGTGAGTTCGATGCCAGCCTGAGATTACATAGTGAAATTTAGGTCAGCCTGGGCTGGATTGAGACCCTACCTCACAAAACCAAGAAAAAAAAAAGATAAAGAAAGTATATATTATAAAAATAATGACTTTATAATAAAAATACTATATTTTTTTCAGAATGTTTGTGCCAAACAATATTAATAAAAAACATGCTGTAGATTGGGAGAAGATATTAAAAATGTATATGACTTGTCCATAAACATTACTATCCAGAATATATAAAGAATTCCAACAAATCAAAATAATGACTCCAGTGCAAATAATAAGGGTAGAATTCTATTCCATGTTGTGATTACCTCAACTAGAGGGAACTTAAAAAAGAGTGAAAATGGATCTCTTACCTCCTTCCTCCCTTCATCATTTTCCTTCTTTTGTTCCCATTATTAAATCAAATAGAAGACAAAGACAAACTCTTTACTGACCTCCCCACAGTTCAATTTTCTTATATCATAGAGCAGGAAAGAAATTAATAAACATGGACTAGAGTGGCATAAGACACATAAGATATTAAAAGTCTAATAATATTAAGTGTTTGAGACTATGTATAGCACAAACAAAACCTACCCAATGCTCATGAGAGTATATATATTTACAACTACTTCAGAACACAATTTGGCTAAATTTACCAAAGCTTAACATACATACTTTACAATGCCCAAAGTTACATATACACATTTACATGCCTATATATGTATGCATATATATATATATATATATAATTTAGATAAAAACTTGTACATGGACAGCAAAAGACCATCATAAAAATACTGCTTGAAAATCAGTTAAAAATATAAATTTATAGCATACTTCATGCATCCCTTGTCCAAAATATTTGAAGACAGACATGTTTTAGATTTTGGGATATTTGAATAGACTACCAAGTGAACATCCCTAATATAAAACTTTAAAATATAAAATGCTTCAAAATTTAAAGCTTTTTAAAGTATAATGTAGACATTCAGACCATTTTAGATTTGGGGTCATTTCAAATTTCAAATTATTTTATATTTTATTTATTTGTATTTTTTTTTTTTTATTATTATTAAGTAGAAACTTTGTATGGATACATCATATTTTGGTACCATCATTTCCCTCCTCTCTGCCCTCACTCCACTGAGGACCCTCCTTCACGGGATTGCTGGTATTCAGCATGGAGTTGTGGGTTATGAGTTGTGAGAGCAACAGTCTGTCATTGTGGGGAGGTCTATGTGTCTGTCTATTCCCTCCCACCCTGTGGCTCTTACATTCTTTCTTCCCCTTCTTCTACAGACGTTCACGAGCCTTGATGGGTATGTTTTAAGTCTATTTTATTGTTGAGCTCTCAGCAGATGTTTTGATTAGGGATGCTCAACTGAAGTAAATTCCAAGCTACAAATTGTATAACAGCAAAGAATGCAACATAGCATGGAGGAATATACAGGGGGCAGTAAATTCCCAATTTAAAAATTCAAGTCATACTATACTGAAGCCTCATCAGGGCTTAATAGCAGCTACTTCTGAGAGAAATGAGAGAGCAATAACGTTTATGGCATATCCATGAGGATTCAGCACTTTTTAAAGAATATTTTATATATTTTATTCATTCATTTATTTGTGTGTGTGTGTGTGTGTGTGTGTGTGTGTGTGTGTGTGTGTGTATTTGAGCTGGCATGCCATAGCATGCATGTGAAGATTAGAGGACAATTTCCATGTATCTGTGCTCTTCTTGTAAGTTCTTTCAAACAAGGTATCTTCCTTCTGGGAACAAATTCTCATCCAGCTGGTCTGCAAGATTCACATTATCCTGACTCTATCACTCATTGTCATAAGCATATTGGAATCAGAGATTCATATTCACTATCGCTCATTGTCATAAGCATGTTGGAATTAGAGATACATGTGCTACCTTACACTGGGCTTTATGTGGTAACTAGGAAATAGAACTCAGGCAGGCAGGCAGGCAGGCTTTGCCATCAAGTGCCTTTAACTTCTCAGCCATTGCCTCAGCTCTATGGTTTCAGTATTTTCATGATTTCCTAAACTACAAGGTAAATAGATAATTAATCAAAATATTTGCTCGTTAATTTTGTCAGCATAAATTAATTATACAATATAATGCTCTCATGACATTTTCATGCAAGCATATAATGCACTTTGATCATAGTTCATGATGCTTTTGTGTGTGGGGTGCACATATGTATATACATGCCTGTATGTGTGGGGTGCACGCACATGTGTGTAGCTGCATGTGTATGAATGTGTGCACTGGAAGCCAGAGTTGACATCAGGTGTCATCTGGTCACTCTCTACCTTATGTCTTGAGACATGTTCTTTCACTTAACCTAGAGCTCACAGATTTGACTAGATTGGCTGGCTAGCAAGTCCCAGGGATCTTTCTCTCTCTGCTATCCCAGTGCTGGGATTTAAGAGACATATCATAATACCTGGCTTTTATGTAGGTGTTGGGAACTAAACTCAAGTTCTCATGCTTACACATCAGGTACTTTAACAACTGAGCCATCTCCCAAGCTTCTCATAATGCTGTTTAAAATACCAAGTGTGTGAATCTATAATAGAAGTACACCCTACCCTGGGACCTCTGAGAGCACAAATGAGGGGTCTATATGTAAGACATAGTGAGGATGTCATGGAAGGACTGTTGAAGGAACCAACACTTACCAAATGGTTGCAATCATACTAGTATCTCTGGGATCGAACAGAAGGAAAGTGGCCGTTCAGGATAGTCATAGTTGTTCTTGTCTATAATGCTAGCCTCAGGGAGACAAAAGCAGGGAAATGGCTGCATGGTGAAGTTCAGGCTGCTCTATATAGTAAATTCCAGGATGACCAGGGTTGCATATCAAGGCCTTGTCACAAAACAGAAGCAACAAAAGAAAAGGAAATCAGCACAGTATGGTGCAGCAGTTACCTTCTCATTGCTTAAGGAAGAAAAAGATTTATTTTGTTTTACAGTTCCAAAGGGTAGAGTTTACTATGGTGGGGAAGCAAACCAGAGTCACATCACATCAGTAGGAAGGAAGCAGAGCAGCACAGATGGCACTGGGCTCTGATAAGTCAAGACTTTCCCTCAGTGACATAATTCCTCCAGCAACGTTCTTCTACCTCCTAAAGATTCCACAACCTTCCCAAATAGTAACACCAAGTGGAGAGTAAGTATTCAAACCCATGTGGTTATGGATAACATTTTACATTCCAACCACCACATGTGAATATATTATTGAGGAAGTAGACTTTGAACATCTACAAAGAACAAAGTGAAATTATATACAGTGAGAGGTACTTAGAAACAAGGTAGCTATGCCAAACAGAGGCAGATATACATATCTAAAGAGATGTGGGCATTATATAAAAGAAGCAATTAGCATTCAGCTCAACTTTGTTTTTTTTTCTTTTCACTTAAATACTAGAATTCTTTCCTGGGAAAAATCACTATCAATCCATAACTGCATAGCCCAAGGTAGGAATTGGTTTGCTTAACATGGATGTTATCCATTAAAGTTACATCATGTTTGAGCATTTATAAACATGTAAATCCTAACAGCTCTGAAAAATGGGTAGACAAGGAGATTTAACAGGGAATCAGTCAAAACCTTACATAGGTACAATGACTTGTTCAAATTTACCTAACTAGTAAGTGACATGATCAGGTATAGTACCAGTTGTCCTAATTGCATGTCCAGAATTAATTCTATTACCCCAAGTCTTTTTCATTTTTTTTACAGCTGAAGTTAGGGAAATACTGAGAACATATTCTCTTATGTAAGCACAAATCAGTTGAAGAGCTTCTTAAAAATTTGAATGGACGAAGAATGCTCACAGATATATTGCTAAAAATATATTTGTACAAGCCAATGATTTATTACCAAGGTGGCACTGCCAAATCTCTTGAGAAAGGTTTCCTAGTAAATAATTGAGATATTTCAATGCGCAAAACCTCTTTCAGAGTACACAACCTGATTAAAGGGTTGTTGCTCTGTAATGAATGGTCCAGAGGTTGCATTTCTTCTACTAAAACAGAAATTTCTACCAATGATATCCATGAAATAAAAGCTGATGAGTTCTGTTAATAGACTGGTCTTAAAAATTGTGCTTTGGCCTTTAGGCTATAGAATTTTCTGATGGAGAATGGAAAATTGCTACAAATGTGACTATTCTATACTTTTCTTGCTCTTATCAGCAGAATTGATCAGTGTGTCTGAGAGCCCAAATTGGAGCAAAGCATGACTTGAGTGAAGCTGTAGATGAACAATTCAATTAGATAGATTAGTTTTATTGAATTTTGTAATGAGTGATGCTCAGATAGCACAAATGTAACAAGTGCATTGAGGGAGGAATGCCAAATTATACCTGTCAGTCAACTTTGGAAACTCACTATTACCCTAGATTTTACTTGGCATTATTAAGCAAACAAAGACATGATGTAAATTTTCTACCTTCAAGAAGATATTAGTCTTCTGGGTATGATGGTGCATAACTGTACTGCACATATACTAAAGGCTAAAGCAGGAGAATCACAAGGTTACGGCCAGTTTGAGTTACACACAGAGAGATCCTGTCTCAAAGAAAAAGGAAAGGAGAAGAAGATAGATGAAACAAAATGGAAAGTAGAGGAGGAGGAGTTATTTGTACTTATAGTTCGTAACTGAACCATAAAACATTGCAATAAAATATGATGTATAAACTACACGTAGTGTGAGGGATGAATGAATTACAATGCCTATCAGGTCATTTTTACTTAATAAAAATGGGGTTTCTTAAAAATTTATGCTAGATATTGGTCTCTTCATTAAAAATTTCACAAATATGTTAAAAGCACTGACTTTTTTGAATTGTTTTAGATCCAAACTGAGTGAAAGACAGAGAAATATACAATGGCTCCTAGACTGATTATTCAATTAACAAGGAAAATAATTTTTGAAGTCATTGTTTTACCAAGAGGATGCAATTTAGTTAAAATTGCATATACCTTGTAATGATAATAGTTTAAAGTGATTAAATGATTTTTTAAAACTATTCAGAAGAATATTTTGTAACTTCCATTATTCCTGGAGTAACATATGATAGTTTATTCACTCTTTTAATACATGCCAAAATACAAAACATTTAATTATGGCTTTTAACTACAACTGTAAATCCTTTATAATTAGGACACAATCTAAAGAAAAATCTCATAGAAAACAAATAATGGAACTGATGTTTCAGGCTAAGAAAACAAAAGCAGCACACAATAATTGGATGAGCTCAAAGAAATGGAACAAGGATAAACAATAACATATTAAATTATTGTTAATTGGAAATGCCAAGATGTTCCTCCAGGCAGAAATCAGTAATTAGAATGTGGCAAAACTCATTACCATTATCTAAGCTGGAAATAAAAAGTGGATTATATCTCTTCCCTATTTTTCTCAGTCAATAATATATAGATGGTTCTATTTGTTAGATGAAGCACTTAGAGAGGTGAAAGGTAACAGTTCAACCTCCCCCCCCACACACACACCACAAAAACAGGGTATATCTACATTCTTCAGGCTTCTGCTGTCTTCCTGTTATGTTATCACTTATGAGTTCAGGTCATCTACATACAGCAGAAAATAGGAAGCAAGACAGAAAACAGACTTAAAAACTTCTCATATGTAAAATTACTTTTTTGTATAAGGGCACATCTAGAAGCTGTAGACTGTTACTAGAAAATTTTCAGTACCTGGGATGGGATACCTTCCAGTGAGTTGTTAGCCAAGGAGGTCCTGGTAGCCTCCAAAACATTAAAGGCTCTTGCCAAAGCCCTTGGTTTCCCTTCAGAAACAGATAGTAAGACCCTATTGCTGAAGACATCTCATGCCTGAGAAGCAAGGTCACTGAGAAAGCAAGCTGGTGTGGAGCAGAAAACCTTCTCCCTGTAGACCAGCCAACTGAAAGCTGGAAAAAGCTGTATTGCACGCAGCGTATGGGTGACAGAAGCCATCAACAGTGAAAACAGTGGAAGCTGAATATTCAAGCTTGGCCAGACAGGACCCAATGACTGAACCAGTGCAATAGTGGCATGTCTACTCTTGGGGTAACCAACTGCTCCATAATTGGACTGAAGGCCCTCTCTGCGGGAAGGAATACATACCTAGTACTGAAAAACCTAAGTAAAAGTCTCTGGTAGGTGAGGTCATGAGCCTTAGGGATATAAGCCTGCTCTTGTCTGACTAAATGTATATATTATTCCCACCAAGATGCCCTGAAAACACTACACTTAATGTTCATATTCACTTATTAACGCTACTCTCACTTCTGGTTAGAGAAGCTTCTCTTTTCAGATGGTAATGACCACTGTGATCATCCAAAAGGCAACATAGTGCTGAGAAGAAGGGATGGAGGAGTGTCCAGCACTGAAACACCTCTGTCACACCCTCCAAGGCTCAGGGACCATTGCAGAAGAGGGGGCGGATAGAATAGAAGAGCCAAAGGAAGGGTATGACCTCTTACAATGCAACTGCCCAGACAGAAATTGACCTCGATATCCATGACCTTGCAGTGCCTAGCAATACCTTCGCAAGACCCTCAAAATAGAAGAAAAAGATGATGTCATCAAATTAAAAGAGAGACTAATGGAGAGAGGGAGGGGATATGATGGAGACTAGAGTTCTAAAGTGGAGTGGGGGGAGGGGAGGGAAATATCAGGTGGGTTTTTTTGTATGTAAGTATAAAGGTCAATAAAAAACAATTTAAAATAAAATAAAATAAAATAATAATATCCATAGGAACTTATTTAAATATAAAGAAAAATAATAATAAAAAACTTCTCATAAACAGTTTTTACATGGGTACATAAAGTATTTTGATCACAGACCCCTCACATCACTCTTTCATGTCTCTTCTCTCACATACCCCTTCCACTGAACCCTATTCTCCCTTTAACAAGAACCTTTTCTATGTATATGTCTTTTTTGTCTTCTTTAATCATCCATGAGGACATGTTGATGGGTTGATGGGTCACGAATGCAATGGCCAACTCGTGTCCAGAACACAATGATGCAAAGCACTCCTTCCCATCCTCTGGCTTTTACACTCTTTCCAATACCTCTTGTACAACATTACCTACCCTTGATAAGTGTGAGAAGGATATCTAGTTTAAAGTTGAGCTCTTAACTGTATTGTTTTCTCTGCACTTGGTGATATTTGAATATCTCCAGGAGTCACTGCCATTTGTGAAAAGAAGCAGTTAAGGCATTTGCCTGCATAGCCAAAGGTTCCAGGTTCAACTCTCCAGGACCTATGTAAGCACATGTATCTGGAGTTCATTTGTAGTGGCTGGAGGCCCTGGCGTGCCCATTTTCTCTCTTTCCCTCTTTCTCTCTCTCAAATAAATAAATAAATAAAATATAAAAAATGTTTTAAATAAGCTTCTCTGAACAAAAATGAGAGCAGAACTGTGTGAATATAAAAACAAGCATTTAGAGGATAACTTATGGGCACAGCATATCCAATTAGCCAAAGAACAGTAGTAGCTTTCCCCCAAGGGGCTATCACCTTCCAAATTCTAGGTTTTTTTTTCATTAGATTTAAAACTTTAGATTTCCCCAACCAATCTTGGGCCTCAGTATATAAAATCCATCACATACAGAGAAATAGGGCCCAAATATGTCCTCAAAATTAGAAATATCTTGGAGTGAGCATGGTGCATGCTCAAATGCACATTTGGGCTCTCAAATCAGATCTACTGAATGAGAGTGGTTATCATTACATGGATATTTAAGATTTGGTCCCTACTGATTGCACACCCTTGTTGTTATTGCACTTGTGTTTCCTCCAGATTCACATTATGATCACTTAAACATCAAATCATATATTAACCCGAGAGGCTTGCCCAGTCACTTTGATGAAAGATACTCAGCTCCTGCTTTGTCATTTTCATTCATGATTTAAAATTCTTTCTATAATTCTCTTCACAACTAACACTATCCAAACTTGTCACATATATTTTGCTTATTTACTGTATATCTTCCTCAATGCAAACTCCAAACACCACAAAAGCTACAGCCTAATCATTTTTGATGCTTTTGTCTTTACTGTGACTGTGATAATGTTTGGCATACAATAGTAGATTTGGTTGAATTACAAGTACTAGTCTCTCAAATCAAACCTTCTCCATCTTGATTAATTTATACTTTTATTATGTTGCTTACTCTTTAGCTTTCTACATAACATCTTTTGTTAAAATAGTACATTAATTTAATAAAATTTAATTCATTATGGGATGATATAAAATGAATAGTAATATCTTCTAATCCCAATCTCTACCTGAGAGAGCTACAAATAAATACCATTAACAGTGGATTTCCTCCTTTTCAAAAAATGTTTATGCCAAGAATTTACGAAACTACATATGAACATGTACACACATATTACGTATGTATACATATGTAGAAGTATTATATATACTGACATACAACTTACTCTTTCTGTGTGATTTTTTCAACATTTTCACTGAAATATAGCCTCTGTTGGTCAAGAGGCCCATGAGGTCCCCAAAGAAGTTCAGTCTATTGCCAATGCCCTTGGTTACCTACCTGAACTAAATGGTAAGATCCTATTGGTGAAGATACCACAAGCTGTTGTAAAAGGAAACTAAAAATCAATCAGAAACTGAGCCACCTACCTGATGGCTAACTTATCTAATCCTGGAAAGTAGTTTTGTAGGCTGCCTCTGGAGAAAAGGCAGCTATAGTCTTAAGAAGCAGTGGATTTTGCAAGTTCTACAATCAATCAGCCAAGAAAGATTGCACCCATGAGTGCAGTACTGGCATGACTGTTATGGAGGTAATCACTTTCTCTCTGATTGGATCTGTGGCCTACCCAGAGGGAGGGAATTCATGCTTGGTACTGAAAACTGAGCCTAAATCCTATAGTTTGAAATAACTTAGGCCCTAGAGGGAAGCTGCCACTGTTCATTGACTAATGGACATCTGGAGCCCATAAAATTGCCTTCTAAGCATATGTGCTTATGGCCATTGTTTATGCTGTTTTCACTTTGGTTAGAGAAGATTCTTTTTACAGATGGTGGTAAATACTGGAGAGATCCATTACTCATCAAGGTGAGAAGTGGAAGAGAAAGCCAAATATGTAGTGATGGAAATAGTATTGGTGCTGCTGTCACTGCTGACCAGAGATACTTCTCTAGCACACTTAAGAGAATCAAAACTCAAGAAAACTGAAAATAAGAGGCTGCTGAGAACTCAACACTAAAGGATATATCTTTGGCATTTTTAAAGTAGAGGCAGAAAAAATGAAAGAGCCAGAAGGTAGGAAGGAGTACTTTAAGGCACTATCATCTAAACATAAACTGACTGGTACATTCATCACCTCACAGTTGTTGTCACCACACCAATAAGATCTGCACAGTTCTGAGCCTGTCTGTATTTTAACATAAATGATGGAGGAGGACAAAAAGAATGATACATTAAAACAAGAAGGATTACTTGGAAAGATGGAAAGAAGAGGTTGCTCAATGGATTGGGGTGAGGAAGGAGGGACAAAATAGAGTGATATGTTGGGAATATTATCAAATTACAATGTACAAAAATTCCTAATAAAACAATATTTAAGAAGTTAGAAAAATGGGCTGTAGAGATGGCATAGGGGTTAAGGCACCTGTCTGCGAAGCCTAAGAACACCCATTCGATTCTCCAGGGCCCATGTTTAACCAGAAAGTGACGCAAGGGCACAATGCTGCACTTGCCCACAAGGGGACTCATGTGTCTGGAGTTCATTCACAGAGGCTGGGAGGCTGCTGGCATGCCCATTCTCTCTCTATGTCTCTTTCTGTCTCTCTCTCTCCAAAAAAAAAAAAAAAAATAGAAAATGGTCTAGTGAACATCAATGATTCTGCTATTTTAGATTTTAGAATTTATTATAATTCCTGTCTTATCATATATGTATACTTCCATCCACTAATTTATCTCATTTTCTTCAACACATTTCAAAATAAATAGTAGCCAGCTGTTTATTTTTTTACTAGAAATGCTTTAGCTTGCAACAAAATTAACAATAGTTAAATGCTTCTTTATAGGTCTTAAGGTGAAATTTCCATAACATGGCATGCAAAATCTAAGGTGTAACATTCAATGAATGTTGACTAATGAGTACACAATATAATTCAAGTCTCTATCAAAATATAGAACATTATCCTGACTCCAGAAAAATCCCTAATGCTTCATTTGCAGTAATATCCTGTCCAAATCCTCACCAGAGGCAATGTTCTGATTCTTTTCCACAATTGATTAATTTTGCCTGTTATAGAAAGTCATGTAAGGAGAATCATACAGTATTTACTCACTTGTGTAAGGATTATTTACTTTGCATATTTTAAAGTTTTTCCATATCTTTTTATGTATCAGTAGTTTGTTCCTTTCTGTATTAAATAATTAATTAACAATACATATTTTGATTAATAGTTTAATTTATATGAATTATTTTGCATTTATGTCAGTGATGCATCTCTAATTTTGTTTATTATAAAAGGTGTCTGTGTGTCATTATTTTTCAATATTAGTTCCTTTTTCCATTGTTACTTGTTAAAAAGACATTTATGTCAACATTGGTGTGCATGAAATAACTGTTGTGTGAGATTCTTTTTCTGGACTATGTTCTATATTAAATTATGCCAACTCTATAATGTTTGGAATCACAAGTTTACAGTAATTCTTAAAATAAGGTAGTATGTTTCTTCAAAATTGTTATTTTTCTAATTGCTTTTACTATTTTGAGTCCTTTAATTTCCCTATTTATTTATGAAATCAGATTACCAATTGCTACAAAATGCATTGCAAATTTGATTTCAAGTTTGTGTTGAATCTGTGGCTAAATTTGGGAATAATTGATATGTTGAAATATTTTTCCAATTCATGAGTATGACATATGTTTTTATTTCTCCCAGTCATAGTTTGTAATTTTCAGTATAGAGGTCTTTCACATGTGTTGTTTGATTTATTTCTAGGAAAATGATGGTTTTGTTTGATTATAATTTGTATTGCCTTCATCTAATTCTCTAGCTCAGGCTGTTTTATATGAAAATGTAATTGATAACTATATTTCCTACTATATTACCAAAGTGTCATAATTAGTTCTGTTAATTTTATTTGTAGATTCCTTGTGATTTTCGGCATATACTTTCATGAGCTCTAAAAATAATTTGATCTTTATATCTTTTCTTTCCTTATTTATCTCATGTAATGTGTTGAACAGGTATAGAAAAATGCCTGATATTTCATTCCTAAATACAATGTTGGTTCTTGGTTTTGTTGTAAATGACTTTTATCTGCAGTGAATTTTTTCATCTATGCTCAGTTTGATAAAGATTCTTAGTGTCATTGAGTTTTGAATTTTGTCAAATTTTGTTTATTCCTCATTCAGTAACTATGGAAAATTATATATGCTCAGGGGATAAATGATATTTACTTATATTTCTGATTTTTCAGGATTTTATTTGCTGAAATTGTTGAGCTTCTTGTACTTTTGTATTTATTTTGCATGTATGCATGCATGGTGTGTGTGTTTGCCTATGTGTATATGTGTTCACATGGACCAATGAGTTGTAGGGCTGCCTACAGTATAGGTGATAAGTTATTTACAGAAGCACAGCTACCATACAATGGCTACAGCACTGAAGAAAATATCTCTCCCTCACCCAAAAACCATTAACTACCTATAGATCATCTAGGAGAGTTATAGTTTTGTATAACCCTACTATCTACCCTTAACTGCTTATAAGTCTCATACAAGGTATAGATCCCTCCCTAATCCATGACAGAATGTTGATGTACCCACTCTTGGGCAATTTATGTGCTGATAACCACAGATGCTGTGAGTTCAGCAGTGCAGTGGCCATGTCATATTCTGAAGAAAGCACTCCACAACACTTCACCCTTCCCTCTGGTTATTAAATATTTTTCTTCTGCATCATCCATAATGTTCCCTGAGCCTTGGAGGGGATGATATAGATGACCCATTTAGAGATATGTTTACCATAGTCATTTATTCTCAGCATATTTAAGACATATGTCTCCACAATTACCAATGAAAGCTACAGAAAGAAACCTCTCTGACCAAAGCTGACAGCAGCACTAATCTGTGAGCATAAACAAATGTATTCAGAAGGCAGTTTGACAGGGATATTACATTGAGCAATAAAATGACAGAAGTAGCTTCCCCATTAGGGCCTACGGCTGCCCCAGCCATGGACTTTTGACCAGATTTTCAGTACTAGATGTGAGTTCTGTCAAATGGCCCTTATATACAATCAGACAGAAATTGGTTAATCTCACTAGAATGAAAAGGAAAGGGAAAAAAGGAAGAAAAGAAAGAAAAAAGACTGGTTGGGAAGATGACCAAAATCAAAGGGAGTATGAGAGGGAGATAAAGCAGGTTATGAGGTATTAATTTGAACAACATATTATATGCATGTAGGACATGACAAAATGAAACCCATTACTGTTTGTAATTAATATAAGCTAATAAAAAATTTTGAAAGAATAAACATTGTCTCTCTTCATGTTCTCTAATGTTTGTCTATTTTGTATTTCATAGATATCTGCTTTTATTTTTCATGCAGTGGCCTGGTTCATGCTTGTAAAGTAGTCTGGCACTGAGCAACATCTCCAGCCTTTGCTTTAACTTTCATTATTGATTTCCTTTTGTAGTTTATTTTTCAAATTTAAACACTTTCATACATGTATATAATGCATTTTGTTTTTGTTTTTTAGGGTCTCACTCTGGCCCAAGCTGACCTGGAATTCACTATGTATTCCCAGAGTAGCCTCAAACTCATGGCTATCTTCCTACCTCTGCCTCTTGATGGCTGGGATTAAAGGCATGTGCCACTACACCCAGTTTTATATAATTAATTTTGAACTTATTTACCTTCCTCCCATTAACTCCCTTATTCTTCCCCATTAATACCTATCTTTCATTTTTCAAACCCGTTGTATTAAATTGGGGTTGCTTGTATGATCATAGGTGGAAAGGTATCATGGTATGGGAAACTTACCAGTAGCTATACCACTAATAAACCAATTCACCTCTCCCTGAAACTATTAACTACTATTAGCTATTCTAGGATCAAACAACTGTTTTGGGATTGAATTTGAGGTCCACATTCATGTTTGGTCCTGTAACCTGATGAAAGCTTATGGCTAAGGACATAGTCTTAGGAAGAGGTAAGGGAACATAGTAATATAGTTATGCTAAAGACAGAATTTCAAGCTGCCTTCTGAATATCTATATTTTCCCCATAGATTACTGTTATTTGATTTTGTTTTAGCTATTTAAGATTAAAAGTCATTGCAGCTATAGTAAAATATAATTTTTACTATATCAATTTTTAACATAATTAAACACAAAATTATATAAGAGTATACAATACTTGTTGCTCCCTTCTTGCTCTTTGGTGTGAAGCTTTTATAGTTTGTAAACATTCATAGCTGTAAATTTTTCAAAGCACTGCTTTATCTATATCTCATTATTAAAATATAGTATAGTGATTTATTGATACTATCATTATTATTATTCAGTAAAATATACTGTAATTTTCTTTGAGATTTATTCTTTGTACTCTTGGTCTTTTAGAGATTTAGACACAAAATCTTATTTTTTTCTAGGTGTATTGGTATTGTTCATTTATAATTGAACCCCCATTGTCAGAAAACATAATGTATATGATTTTTATTTATCCAAAATATACATTGGGGATGTCTTTTCTTCTGAGTTCACACATTGGTCTCTTTACACTTGGAAGGAGTATGTACTTAGCATTTGTACTGTGCAGATTTCTATAAATACTAATTCAAATTTATTGATAAAAGTTTCTCAAATCTTCAAAATATTTATTGATTTTTTATCTTACTCTTCAATTGTTGAAAGAAGCATGCTAAATATCAGTGTATAATTATGGGAATATCTATTTTCATGATTTACATTGTTAAATATATTTTTACAAATATTTTGAAATTCTTTATTGGGTGACTGACTAGGATTGCTATATCTTCACAATAATATTGTACCTCTTTTGTTGTGACATCTCATGCTGCTGTATTTCTGTTGATATTCTTTTATTGATGTTTATTTTTCTGCTACAAAGAAGGTGATCTCTACCTTCATATTTGTATTATTTTCATTATCTGTCTTTTTGGCCTTTAATTTTTTCACCCATTTTGTCTTATATTTAAATGTGCCCCAAGTAGATAGCATATATTTATGTCTTGGATTTTTTTATTTTTATTTTTATTTTTATAGGTCTTGGATTTGTAAAATAAAATATTTTATTTATTTATTTATCTGAGAAAGAGGGAAAGAGAAAGAGAGGAAAAGGCAAATAGAAAGAATGGGCCCTCGAGGTCCTCCAGCCATTGCAAACAAACTACAGATGCATGCACCCTTATGCATCTGCCATACGTGAGTACTGGATAATTTAATCTGCATCCTTAGGCTTTGCATGCAAGCACCTTAACTGCTAAGCCATTTCCCTAGCTCCCAGTGGGTTTTGGATTTTTAACCATTCTATCAATTTTTATAATTTATTGTGCTAATCTAATATCAGTATTGGTTGTAATTGTTGATGTGATTCATCTAGAATTTTACTATTATTTTATGATGGTGCCCATTGTTTAGTCTACTAACCTTCTCTTTTTATATCCATAATAGATTAATTGAATATACATTTCTAAAACTGCATTTTACTTTTTTCTTTTGTCTTCCTACTACATATGGCTCTTATTCTTTTTTAATTTTTATTTATTTATTTATTTATTTGCATGAGAGAGAAAAAGGCAGGCCTCCAGCCATTGCAAATGAACTCCAAATGGATGTGCCACCTTGTGCATCTGGCTTATGTGGGTCCCAGGGAATTGAACCTGGGTCCTTTGGCTTTGCAGACAAGTGCCTTAACTGCTAAGCCCCCTGTTGTTATTTTTATATTTACTCTAGAAACTACATTGTTTGTTAAATTTCATAGTGCTCTTAGATAAATGTTTTGTTATTTTTTAGAAAGTATAAAAATCTTGCAAGTGTGCAGATATCTTTTCCATTCAAAGTTTTTATCCTATGATTGTTAAATTCAGTATTCCAAAACAACGTGTTGGCTGTAAGAAAAGCTGAAATTTCACGTGACATCCAATAAAATTCATTTAAGTTTTTAATAATATTTTAATTAATTTATTTATTTGAGAGAGAAAGAAGGAGAGAGAGATAGAGGGAGATGGAGAGAATGGGTGCACCAGGACCTCCAGCCCTGCAAATGAACTCCAGTGATATGTGCCTCCTTGTATATCTGGCTTATGTGGGTCCTGGGGAATTGAACTTTGAGTCCTTTGGCTTTGCAGGCAAGTGCTTTAACTACTAAGCCATCTATCCAGCCCTAAAAATGTTTTTTTTAATTGGTTCCATGTATTAAAAGTTTACATATTAACACAGTGACCCAGAGATGGGACATGACAGGATCCAAGAATATTAGAGCTTGGAGGGACATTAAAATTATATAACCCAGTGGTTAGCCAGACAGATGTAACTAGCATTTTAGGATTTTAATGAAGACAATTCTTGATTGTATAGGATTGGCATGTACACTTTATGATGTTTAAAATTATTCTTATTTACCTGGTAAATACCAAAAGTGCAGCTATGTCTCTAAACTCCTTTCCACGTATATGATTATGTAGCCCACAACTGAGAAATATTATTATCCAATATTTTCATTGTCCAAATGCAGAGTCTGATATTCAGACATGGTAACTAACTTGCTTAAAGAAAAACAGCAATTTCATTTTGTAGAATGCTGAAAAAATCTTGGTCCACTGGAAGTTCTCTTCTTATTGTGATGCTCTGAGTTTATTTAGGAAAACACTTTAACAATAAGTAAACTGTAAAATAAACTAGAAGCTATTTTTATTTTGTTTCCTAAGTTGTTTAAAAATTTATTTTTAGTAGTTATGGACATACTTAGTATGTAAACAACACATGTGGGTACCATCCGTTCCCTTATCCCTCCCCCTTTTTTGAAGGGACCCTCCTCACTGGGCATGCAGGTCATACCTATAGGGATTGTGGGTCATGCATCGTGGGGGCAACAGTCAGTTATGGGGGAGAGGCAATTCCTCTGTACATAATGTCCCAACTTGTATCATAAGTTAATTTTATCTATTGGGATCACCCTAGAGAACATAAGAGGTGGAAGTTTTGAATATAGCTGTATTCTTTTTCTTGGGCCTTGCCTAGCTATTTAAATATTGCATAAGAGTAGCATTTGTTAGTCTCCCTGCTAGAATGATATAGAGTTATAAAATGTTGCACATATAATGCTCATAAGAGAAAAGCTCATATAATTTCAGTTAAATTATTAGTATTCTACTTTGGCTCAAAGAACCAAATTACATTCATATTTTTAAATACTGAAAACAAATTTCTTAGCATTTCCCTACAATTATGTGAGCATGAATATAATCTTTTTCTGCTCATTGTCATAGGCATAACTAAAAGCAGCTTGAAAACCAGTTTCCACAGTTGCACTGCCCACACACAACTTAGTCAGCATGTCTGTACATCCTCATTATGAAGCAGGTACTTAACTGTAAATAATTGAATCTGTTTCAGATCAGCTGTGTGATGAGCAGGGCAGGTGGCCTGATTCTCCCATAACCACTCAAGAGATGAGGCCCCTGCTCAGAACACCCTGAAAAGGAAATCAACCCAAGCCTTGAGCAGGAAAAGACTAACTATGTACTCTACACTGAGATTATACATTTTCCTTTGGACAAGAAAGTGTTTAAATGAGTCTGAAAACAAAGCCACCAGAAAAATATACAAATAGAAGATGGATGAGGCAAAGTGTATTCTGAGTGGATGTTGGAAAACATGTCATAGTTCCTGGATTCTGCCTCAGCAGATTAATGCTGCTTAGGCAACTAGATCTGTCTTTGTTGGCATTTGTTAGTAATTAATAGGAAAATTTTATATTTTAATTAATTTATTTTTATACACATATATTCATTATAAATTGTTCTGGGTTTCATAAAGACAATTTCAAGCACATGATGTATGATTTCTCAACCATAGATTTCCTAGATAGGTTGATCAGAATACTTGTTCATTTTTCATATAACAAGAATTTATTGAATATTTACTAAAGGTCAAACATTTTTCTAAAATCCAGTGGATAATATAGTGAAATGTAAAAGAAAACTTGTTCTATAGGACAAACATATTATTGGAATGATAAAGTACTTGATACACACAGGTGGAAGAAGCCAAGAAAGACCTATGACAAAAGATTATCTTAGACATGACTTGAAGGAAGAGAAAGGTAGTGTGGATATTTGGAAAAGAATAGAATGATTGTCTAAAAAAATTAGTTCAGAGACTATGTGAATAAAAGAGACACTATAAGATAAAGTGGTAAAAGATGAGGCATACTATAATTGGCATGAGCTAAGGCCAAATTAGAAATGTATTATGAAACTGATTTTGTGGTTTTAACAAAACAACAGAAGTAGCCAGAGGTGGGACTTTTCCTTTCTGATTAACACTATCATATTTGTCACTTCTTTGCCAGTATGGCACCATCATTCTCATTCTCTCTATCTTCATCCACATTTCTCTGTTATTTGTTTTCCTCTTATAGTGGGCAACTGAATTTAGAAGACAACAAAATCAGCCCTAGAGCCGACATCTGTAAAACATTAATTATATACTTGGTGCCATCTTATGGTATTGAGACTTTATGATGGACAAATTTCATCCTAAATGGCAGGTTCCAGATAATGGTGAATAATATATAGGAGGATTTTAATGTTCCTGAAAATGAATCCAATCTTCTCAGCTTCTGTAAAATCCTATAGTCTCTACTAATGTTTTCTCAACCACTATGTTCCTAGACTGCTCCAAAGAGAAAGGTGGGACATTCATATTAATCTGCTTGCAAATATGCATTCCTTCATCTATAATTGTAATAACTGACTTTCAGTCATGATCCCTTAATATGACTACTTACTCAGTATAGTCCTAACTCCTGGAACACTGGCTTACCTTATGATCTATATATATTCAGTAAACAAAGTAAAGAATGATGATGGATTAGACTAGGGAGAAGAGTTCATTTGAAATGCTATTGAAATATCAAAAAAGAGATATCAAGTAGACAACAAAACTGATGTGCTTCAGAACAGAAGAGAGATTTTCCTTTGAAATTGCTTTTGGTATCATGAGCATATAGATACTAAATCGATCTTTATATATCTATAGAATGAGAAGAGATTTCCTTTGTACTGAAACTGAAAATTCCTCTATCTTGAAGTCAGGCTATGGAAGAAAAGCTATCAAAAGACAGTAGGATAAAAGGAAAACCAGGTGGGGACTGGAGAGATGGTTTAGTGGTTAAGGTGTTTGCCTGCAAAGCCAAAGGACCTCGGTTCGATTCCCCAGAACCCACGTAAGCCAGATGCACAAGGGGGCGTATGCATCTGGAGTTCATTTCCAGTGGCTGGAAGCTCTGGCATGCCCATTCTCTCTCTATCTCACTCTGTATCTTTCCCTCTCTCAAATAAATAAATAAAAATAAAAAATATTTAAAAAAAAAAGGAAAACCAGGAATATAGAGGGTTATACCCAGGATCTTACAGTGTGATTTACTTTTTTTGAGTAAATGGTAAAAGAATGTGTTGTGACTAGAGCAGGGGTTTTTCTCAGAGTGGGATAAGTGCTGTTACATATTTCATTCTGTGTTCCATGGTGTAATTGAGTTTAAAATTGGTGCACTGGGTCACATGCTCTTTCTCCAATGACACCAACCAACTATATATGAAATCTTTTAAAGGATTAAAAAAATCATCTGATTTTGAGAATATAAAGACAATATTAGTAATTTTTTGCAAGTGAAAGAAATGTGACTTTGGGGAATGAGTTGGTTGGTTTCTGTGTGGTATGAGAATTATTCTGATATAGAAGAAATGTATAAAATAACTGGTTGTTAAATAATTCACTCTAAAGACTATTTTGAACATTTTAATTCCATTTATTATTTTTATTTTTGACTAGACTAGTTATCCAGCAAGCCTTGTGTATCTGCTTGTCTCCACCTCCACATTGCTGGGATCCCAAGTCCATAACACCACACCCAAATTTTCTGTGGTTGCTAGGTACTTGAACACAGGTCTTCATGCTTGCACAGCAAGAACTTTATCTATTGAGCCATTTCCCCAGCCTCATTTTTATGCCTCCTAATTCCTAGAAATATTATATCACATGGAGCAAAAATAGACTGGAGTTTGATATGATCTATTAATGAATAATATGTGTCATGGCAAATCTGTAGATAGTAGCTTGTAGGGAAAATATTCCAGTTCAAAGGTAATGCTGAGTGTGGAGGCAATTAAGACATTTTATGGCACACACTTAGTGGGTACTAATGAACTACCATCATCAAACATACTGAGTTCATTGCTTTTCATTTTGTTGGCTGCTAATCACCTGGGGCATCCAACAGTCTTCAAACGAAACCACTATAATCCTTGTAGTCATTGAAAAAAGATAATTTGAAAAGAAGAAAACTGCCAGATCCTGCTTCTATGGAGAAAGCAGCACCACAAATAGACTTTTTAAAATTGCTTCCAAGAAAGGAGGATGGACTTTTTAGGGTGAAGAGGGACAAGAGAGAGACACTTTAGTGATGGATGTACAAGAAATTATTCAATTCTGACATCAGTAACAAGTACAGAAATTGCCAAGGTTAACTTATGGGTTCATTGAATGCTCAATATGTGTCTGGACTGATCTCTATAATTATCTCTTTAATTGTGGAACAATTGTAAATAAATCACTCTCATCAACATCTGGTATAGTGTTATATCATTAGCAGAACCATACAAAAATTGGATGTGATTAAATATTAACATCAAATTATGGCATTCTGTCTTTCATTGTGTATTCATGGTTCATCTTATACCAGCAGTCTAACTCTTCAAACTCTTCACAACTCTTTTGACAATTCTTCAATACTTCTTAGTGGAAATTGAGTAGGAATTGAGTAGCAAGTATAGGAATATTGACCTATTTGTTTTGAGTGGCAGTTTACTAAGACAAGAAGAAGAGGGAATGGATTTCAATTGTGTAAATTAAACACTACCTATGACATCAGATAGAATTTATGAATATGGATTGCTTGGAAATGGCAGTACTGAAAGTTTAATCTTCTCAAAGTATAGTTCTAATCTTATAAATCCTTTCTCAAAAACCTTCAAGATGTCTTCCCGTTGAGTGCAAAATAAATTTCTTAAATGTTTTTTTTTCCTTAAAGGTTATATATTGCTCTTCACAGACCCTAAAGCTTGACCTAAACTCTTCATGTTCCCTTGTTTTTATATCCAGAGTATTTTTATCATTTATGCTCTGCCTTCTAGTTTGTATGTCCTTCCTCATATTCAAGTCCATTTAAATCCTAGTCATCCTATATGGTTGACAAGCTTCAAATCTTCCCTTCTTTATCAAGTTGTCTTTGTTTCCTTCAAAAGAATCATGCTGTCCATTATATAAATTTTTATTGATATTTATGGTATTTAACACATATAGGCTGGCTATGTCTTCTTAAAATTGAAAAAAAATTCACAATCTCTTAAGGCATGTGATATGACCTAGATTTATTGGGTAGTAAAATGCAAGCAGAAGTGATTTGAGACTCTACATTCTTTATCCACACATCCTCTTAATAGTCATGCCTCAACTCAGACATACAAATGCTCCAAATCCCACTCAGTATGTGTTCAATATATAATATAAGGAGCATATTATTACTCACCCAAGTAAGAAAATTTATAGATTCAAAAATATCACTATTTCCTAGGTTCCAAGATTAGGGATTATGTACTTGTTTATATTTATGTACTGTTGCATTTTGAGGAGATGCTTAATATCTAAGGAGCCATTATACTCTGAGGAAATTTGCTATTGTACGATTCCTGTAGGAGTATACCATAAATTTGACATAGCCATAAACTCTCATCTCTTTCTTTCAGGCACGGATTCATGGATACATGTCAGAAATCACTGGTTTAATGATCTATTCAGGTGTTTGAAGTTTCTTTGATTCTGATAATGGAACCCAGAATCACACACATGGTAGGCAGACAACATACTCTTAGGTATATTCTCAGCCCACTTTGAATTTGTATCATGAGGGAGTTATGCAAAAAAAAAAACATGAATACTTAGAGATTATTCATTGACATGATAACCAAGTGAACAAAGATAATAGGACAGGTAGCAGCTATTCTTGAAGAGTGAGGGGTAATAAGATTTTGCTATCTAGTGATCTTTTCTTCATGTTTGTTTTCTAAATCTACTTTTCTAGATTTCATGTTTTTAAACTATTCACTGATTTATTATAATCTTTATGTTTTACTTAAATTATCAAGTCAGCTTCTGTTGTTCATACTGAAAGCCCATAACTAACTGCCTATTTTTATTTCCCATTTCCATGTCATCTATATATTAAGATCCTTAAAATATGCATTGTTAATATATTTATTTTCTCTATAAATGTAAATGACAGATTGTTGGTTACCTTTCATATGATATTTACAAGTTCATATTGGTATTTTACACAGGTAACTCTATAAATTTTGTACTCTAGCTGGGGAGTAATAGTTCCATGATTAATATAGTATGCTTCAATACTTATTGCTGTGACAAAATACCTGACCAGAAATAGCTTAAGGAAGGAAAGAGTTTATTTCAGCTTACAGTACCAGAAGGTAGAATCCATCATGATGGGGACAGCATGGCAGGAGCAAGAAACTGGCATCAACATGACATTATCAGGGAAGAAGTAAAGAGAGATAGCTGCTGCTCAACTCATTTTCTCCTTTTTATTCAGTCCTGTACCATAGCCCGTGGAATGGTGCTAGCTACAGTTGGGTAGATTCTCTCATCTCAAGCTCAACTAAAATTCCCTCACAGACATTCCCAGAGATTTTCTTCCATGGTGATTCCAAATCCTGTTAAATCGACTACAACATATTAACCATCACACAGTGTATGTGACTATAGAGATAACCTTTATAGATTAGAAAGAAGTTTGATGATGTAAAATATTCAGGATTTGGTGACTGATGGTCCACAGAGCATTCTAAAAAGGAGGATAAATGATTCTCAAATATCTGGCTTGAGTAATTCGTTAGGTAATTATGCCATTTAAAGAATTAGAGAACATGGGAGCGATAGCAGTTTGGGTATGGAGAGAGAATAAAACTGAGTCATCAGGAAGTGTTTTGAATTTCAGAGCCAGTAGGAAGGTTGTGTAGACACTAAATGATGAGTGTAAAGCTCAAACATAGACACAGATTAGTGATCAACAAAACATTGATACTGAAGTCCCTTTTTGACAGAAAGATAAATACCACAATTAGGGTTTCTTATATAAAGGCATTACTCATTCATTTGTGCTCTGCCTCTTATCAACTACTAACCTTATAAGAGTCCTAATTCCAAATGTCATCACTTTGGTTTGGGATTTCAACACATGAACTTTGAAATATTCTGACCATAGCAGATGTTGTAGGTTATGTAACAGAGCATTGTATAGTAACATTTGAAGTGGGAGAGAACACATACACTCACACCAGACCACAAACATAAGGTATAGTTGATTTTTGAAATTCTCTGTGAAAGTCAGAAAAGTAGAAAACTAGCAGAGGAGAACCCTAAAAAGATTTTGGTGGTGGTCACTGTGAGAAAAATTAGGTGTTTTATGTTTTATTCTTCTTTAGCGAAGTTCTTTTTCCCCATCTTGCCAAGTCATCTCAAATTCAATACTTTAGTCAAAACATAAGCTCTACCATCAGCCCTATGTTTATGCTAACACTAAGAGCATATTTCCTTATGGCTACCTACTTTTCAGATTGTTTATACTGTCTACAGGAATGAAAAACAAAGTCTACACCTAATCCTTTTCAGATGCTCCATTGGAGTGTTTGGGAATTGGATGGGTTAAGACAATTGGGAGATAATCATGGTTTGTTTCCTTTGATTATTCTCTCCTTTTCTGTTTCTTTTTCTTTAATTAATTAATTAATTAATTAATGGGTGAGAGAGAGGGAGAATGGGCACACCAGGGCATCTAGCCACTGCAAACAAACTCCACACGCATGTGCCACCATGTGCATGTGGTTTACATGGGATCTGGGGAATTGAACCTGTGTCCTTAGGCTTCTCAGGCAAGCACTTTAACAGCTAAGCCATGTTTCCAGCCATCCTTTACTATTTATTTGTCACTGTCCTTCTCTTCATTTTATTCAAATATCCTTAATGTTCCTGACTGGCTATCTGTGCACAGGACTATGAGAAATTGAGAGCAGTTTAAGCTACTTCCTGGGTTTTTAAGGAGTTTTCAATTTATTGAGGAACTGTTTCACACACAACAATAAGGGTCAGTGTAAAAGTATATAGATTAGTGCTCACCTAAGAGATACAACTTACGAAAGCTGTAGGAGAAAAGAGAGGTGGAAAGCAACAGAGGAGAACCCACATGACTAGAATGAGAGATGCCCAGGAGATTAGTAAATCAGATCTCTAAGAGCACCTCTGAGGACTGTTCCAGAGAAGATACACTAGGCAGGGAAGACTCACCCTTACTTTGGGCAGCACCATCTCAGAGTCTGGAGGTCTGGAATAAGTGGGTAAGAAGGAAAAATAAAAAGTAGCACAAACACAGACATTCATTCTCTCTCTCTCTCTGTCTCCCCCCCTCTCCCCCCTCTCTCTTCTTCCTGGCTGACCTGCTGAGATTTATTCCACCATGCCCTTCTACCATGATAGACTGAAACCTCCAGAGCCATGAGCAAAAGTCAATTGTTTCTCTCTTAAACTGTTTACCTCTGGTATTTGGTCACAGTGATTAAAAACAGCTGAAGTAGAAATTTCCAGACATGACCCAAAGTTTTAAGACTGAATAGCTTAAGAGAACAAAAAGAATTATTAATAGGAAAAAAGTTATTTGAACAGAACTGAATTTGATTTGAGATGGTAGCTGTATGAAAGGGAGTTCACTTATAGACATAATTGGTTTGGGATAAAGAATTCACAATTCAAGAAGACGTGCCTAGTAGCCAAGCAGAGCTATTTGAACCAGCAGTCAAATCAAAAGTTCAAATCGGAAATGTATGTGACATTTAAAGCCATAATATACTGTGCTGGTTAATACAGATGATTGTGTGGAGGAGGATAAGGAGTCCATAAGTGAGACTTGTTAAGAAAAAAAAAAAAGAAAAGAAAAGGAAAAAGAAAAGAATGTGGGGGACAGGAGATATGGCTCAGCAGTTAAGGCACTTGTATGCAAAGCCTGACGACCTGGGTTCAGTATCCCAGTACCTACAAAAGCCAAATACATGCACAAAGTGGTACACACATCTGGTGTTCATTTGTAGCAGATGGAGGCCCTGGAAGGCCCATTCTCTCTGTTTGTCTCTCTCCTCACTATCTTTCTGCTTGCAAATAAATAAAATGTTTTTAACAAATGTGAGGATCATTTATTTACAAATTCATCCTTTCATTCAACAAGCATTTACAAGTATAATGCAGGTGTTGTTCAGCAGACAAGTAACTGGCTTTTAAGTTCATTTGTTTATCTCAGTAATACAAAGATTAAAAGCAAACAAAACAGTAGTAACACTGGTATATTCATTTGAAAAGTTTTTTTACAGGCATTTTTTTCTGTATAGAATGTAATTAAAAGAAAACCAAGAGAAAAATTCATGGTACCTGTAAGACAGTATTTGTCCTTAATGACAAAGTCTGCCAAAGATTTAGCTAAGTCTTTAATATTTTATGTTAATGCAGAAATTATAGCATGACAGTTATATGGTTAGCATTTTAAAATATATATAGCATTCTAGACAAAGCATTTTTTAATATTTTCCTTTATCATAAACAAAGAAGGAAGACCATTTCAGTTGTCTTAGAAATGTTACAGAACCTAAGCTTGGAAAATTGCATTTTACTTTCAACCCCATTAAATATTTTATGGATTATTTTAGACTTGGGCTACTATAACAAAGTACCTTAGACTGTAATCTATAAAGAGCAAAAAATGTACTCATCACATTCTGGTGGTGATGGCATCACTGTTAGTTGGGGAGGAAGAGGTGATGATATGACCCAAACTCAGAGACTCATACATGCCAGGTAAGTGCTCTGTCTATGAACTGTAGTCCCTAACGAAATATCTGCTTTTATAACAGTGGCAGTCCAATGTAGTATGGCACTGCCCTCATGCCCTGCAAGGCATTTGAAGCCAAATATTCATGTTACTCAAAAGTGTTTTGGCTTTAAAATATATATTATCAGGATATTGAAAATATATTTCAAATTTTAAATTTCAAATTTAAAAGCATGTCTAATATTTTTTAAATTAAACTTAAGGAGAATTAGCTTCCATTTTCACCATCTGTACAATGAGGAGATTGGACTGTTTAATCACTAAACTAATTCTTGTTGTGATATTCTTTAATTATTGAGCTGAGTCTAGGATCATGTAATATCTTGAAGTTAAAAAAATCCTGCTGTTATTTTGTATGCAACTCTGCATAGCTTTTTTATCAATATCACTTTGAAGAGACTATCTGCCATTTTAAATATGATTACCACAAATTTGCAAGAAAGGATCTAGTTAAAAATTATGATGTCAATCCACTTGTCAACCAAATGATTATATAATAGAGATAAAGCTTATTGAGGAGTTTCATTAGAATATTAAAAATATAGAGAGTTGTGTATAAAAGACACTAGCAGAAATAAAAAGAATGGTTCTTAAAAGGGCAGATTTTTGCCACAGAGCCCAAAGATCACAGAATTTATTTACAAGTAACTTCATGGTCTCACTGCAATAGTTCTGTAATCACATGGACTTCCATTACTGGTTTTCAAACCCAGGCAATAAATATCTATACTGTAGAAGAATGAATTTAACAGCATGTCCTTGGAGTTACTTTTCTAGTAATAGACATGGAAGCACACTGATTCACTTCTACCCAATATATACATCACAGAGAAACTACCTAGGACTCAGAGGAACAAGGATTTTAGAAGCCTTAGATTACTTAGAACCATTTAAAACTAATTAGACCACAGATGAAATAATGATTAGCTGTCTGAAATATGAAGTCTATAGCTTTGTACAGTGACAGTATTATAGAAAATGAGGTTTATCTGAGGCATGATTATTGCTGATTGAAGATTTAGTCCTCGGAAGAAAACCTGCTAGGTATCAGATATCTTTCATCAATTGAATAGTCAATTTATTTTTTATTTAAATTTATTTAGTGTAGAAAAGTTATAGTCTTATATCCCCTCTCCTCTGGACCAACTTTTCCTGAGGATTCTCCTCAGTGGAGTTGTTGGTATTCAGTGTTGGGTAATTAAGGCCTCAGTCAATCTCTGTAGGAGCGGGCTGTGTTTCAGGAAATATCAAGCCCTCATGCAGCTTTTACAATCTTCCTGCCCCCTTTCCTGCAATGTTCTTGAGCCTTGGAGGCTCAAGACTGTTAGCAGTCTGGTTTAATGATAACTTCTTTGTAGTCTTTGGGTTTCTATTTTGATGTGTTTTAATTAGTCACTGTGTCTGTCACTGCTTCCCCAAAAGCTGGTTGTCAAGGCAGCAGTGAGAACAATGCTTATATTCTTGCTTCCTCTGCAAATTTCTTCTGGGCCCCAGAAGTTGTGGTATAGGTGGCATGTCTCCTGAAAGGTAGTCAGGTATCTTCAGTTGTCATACTGATGGCTCTTGGATTTCCCCATTATTGTTTGCTATCTGTAAAACACAACAGAATCTTGGACCAAGGGTGAGAGCAGCTTTGATTTATGGGGACATGCATAGTGATTGGAGAGATGTTTTTGTGTTTATGCCCACTCTACTCATACAGAGAACATTGGGGATTTGTCTATGAGATTCTTGCCCTTGGGGTTCTCATTTGACTCCAAGTACCAAATATGAGTTCTCTCCCACTGAGCAGGTCCTTATGCAATTGCTGGGCAGTTGGTTACCTGTATGGACTGTGTGCCACTATTCCACAAATGTGTACTTCTTTCCTGGCTGGTTGGTTGCATAGCTTATAGGACCCCCTGCTTATTCATGCTGTTGGTGATTTATATCCACCAGCAGCTCCCTTAGCACTTTGCTGTACCATGGCAGTCTTCCAAGAGAGGACTGAGTTTCCTCTCAGTTTCGAGGTGGTCTTTCAGTGTCCTGTGACAGTAGCCTGTGATGTTTTCAGCAGTATGGTCTTAACTTCTAGTTCTGGTGGGTAACCAAGTGCTTTAACAATGGTCAGCATTGTTTTGGAGATTATTTGGGCCTCTCTGACCAACAGTTCAGTGTGGAGATTAACCCAATTCTGATGCTGAGATTCACTAGACAGAGCCATGGCATTAGATTTAAGCTTTCTCTACCTACTACTTGACATCTCCCCCCTCTTATTTGTGTTTATATTTTGTATGATGGTATCTGGGAGACAGGTTTCTATTGTATTTGTTTCTTTTTTGTTTAGTTTTGTGTAATTCCCCTCTCCACTTTCCCATCCTACTTCTCCTCTCCTCTCTACCCTCCCACCCCTTATCTTCTTTAACTTTACTAGTCTTCCAGGTTTCTCCTCCTCTTCTCCCTCCCTATTTCCATGTACTCCTAGCTTCATTATAGTTCTATGCCATTAGTCCTAATGATAACTCCCATTTTTATCAAGCAATAGAACCAACAGACAACCCACAGAATGGGAGAAAATCTTCACCAAGTATACCTCCAAAAGAGGTGTAATATCTAGAATTGACAAAGAACTCAAACAACTATCTAATAAAAAATTCTAACAGCCCAATCAAAAATGGGGCATAGATCTGAATAGAGAGTTCTCAAAGGAAGAAATACAAATGGCCATTACTAAATTATAGAGATGCTCAACATCTTTTATTCATCGTGGAAATGTAAATTAAAATGGGTTTGGATTCCTTCTCACTCCATCCAAAATAGCAATCATCAGAAAATCAAATGACAGCAAATGTTGGTGAGTCTGTGAGGACAAAGGAACCCTTGTTCACTGCTGGTGGGAGTGCAAACTAGTGGCGCTACTATAGAAATGAGTACAGTGACTGCTGAAAAAAAGATGAAATAAATCTACCATTTGATCCAGCTATTGAACTCCTAGTATATACCCTAAAGGTGTACTACAAAGATACATGCTTCTTGCAGTCAGCTTCATGTTACTGGAAGAAAACTCCTGACCAAGAGCATCTTGGGGGAGTAAAGGGTATATTTTGGCTTACAGACTCAAGGGGAAGCTCCATGATGGTGGGGAAAAAAATTATGCATGTGCAGAGGGTGGACTTCATCTCCTGGCCAACATCATATGGATGGACAATAGCAACAGGAGAGTGTGCCAAACACTGGCTAGGGGAAGCTGACTATAACACCCATAAGCCCACCCCCAACAATCACTGCCTCCAGGAGGCTCCAATTTCCAAATTTCTAGCAACTGGGGACCTAGCATTCAGAACACTTAAGTTTATAGGGAAACACGAACTAAAACACCTCTTCTGCTCCTGGCCCTCATAAATTAATAGCAAAACATGATGTAAGATGCAATGCATTCAGTCCAACTTTAAAAGTCCTCATAGTTTCCATCAATCCCAATGCTGTTCAAACATCTCCATAGTCCAAGGTCTTTTAACTGAGCCTTAATACCAAAAAGAAAATGGCAAAGAGTAAACATTCACACTGCAAAAGATGGCATTGTGCACAGCAAAGAGATGGTCAGCCAATACAAGATTTAAAATAAACCAGGAAAATATTAAATTCTGTAGCTCCATGTCTGATAACTCTAACCAGTGACAAGTCCAATAATTCTAACCAGTGATGAGAGATCTGGAGTTCCAATTCTGCCCCTCCAGCTAGGCTACTTATAGTCCTAGAAAACTTCATCTGGTGCTGGCAGCTCTCCTTGGCAGCCATCCCATAGTCCTGGCATCTCCACTGGGTCTTTACTGAAACTCACAGTTAATCCTCATGGCTCCATTGGGCCTTCACACTGGTAATCCAACAAACCTGCTTGACATTGCCTATGGCCACTTCCAAAATACAAAACCATGTTGCAAATTCAATGATCCTCTCTTTTCTACATTTGTTTTACTCCATACTACCAGGTGGACTACCAACTTGTTAATACAAGGTAGAATAAAGCAGACTTTGAATAGCAGGACAGTCCCTCAGCATTCAGTCTCCCTTCAAAAGAGACTGCATTCTGCTTGTTGTCCCAATGCAGATCAGCTGACCCAATCTCAAAGTTTTAATCTCTCAAACAATTTCAGCTGAACAGGAAGGAGTTTTGTTCTAAAGACTTACTTTTTTCTTGTGCCACATACCTCTGCTCACACCAGTCCATTTCTATGCAGTGCAATCCTGCACAAGTTCTCAGGACACAAGCATAACAGCAAGCCTCTCACACAAACTACCTTTAGCCTAGCCGGGACAAAGTTGTTTCTTCCCTCATAAACCAAACCTCACAGTCCATAGTTCTTATTGCATCCAGGTCTTTCAACTCTGACCAGAATGGTCCATCAAGCTGTACTTATAGCACTTCAAGGTATCTCTTAGGCCAAGGTTTTAAATCCTTCCACATTCCTCCCTCAAATCAGTCCCAAAAGTCCAAAAGTCACACAGTAAGGTTTATAGCAGCAATGACCCCACTCCTAGTACCAACTTTAACTGTTGCAGTCACTTAGCATTGCTGGCAGAAAACACCCAACCAAGAGCAGCTTGTGGGAGGAAAGGATTTATTTTGGTTTAGAGACTGAAGTGGAATCTCCACAATGGCATAGGAAATTGATGGCATAAACAGAGGATGGAAATCATCTCTTGGCCAACATCAGATAGACAACAGCAGCAGGAGAGTGTGCCAAACACTAGCAAGGGGAAGTTGGCTATAACACCCATGAGCCTGCCACTCAAAAACACATTACCTCCAGAAGATGACAGTTCCCAAACTGTCACCAGCTGGGGATCTAGCATTATGGAGGATGCCTGAATCACACCACTACAGTGCTCAACCATGTTTGTCACCACTCTATTCACGATAACTAAAAGTTGGAATCCACCCAGATACCCAGCAAATGATGAATGGATAATAAAAATTTGGTGCACATACACAATAGAATTATGCTCAACAGTAAGGAAAAATAAAATAATAAAAGTCATAGGAAAGTGGATGGACTTGAAAAATATCATACTAAGAGAGGTCACCGATGCTACGAAAAAACATACACCACATGTTGTCTCTTATAAGTAGTTCCCAAGTTAGATTAGCTGGCACTGAATATTAAAGGTCATTTTATAGATAAGGATGGAGGCAAGAAATTTGCCAAATTCCATGCACTATTACAGAGAATGTATTTGTGATGACATCAACAGAACACCTTCACTATTTGTCACTGATATAAGCTTGACTCTTTTATTTTACAGTGGTTTGTTGATTTTATGGCTATTTTTGAAACAATATATGTTCAATATTGATATTTGAGTTTTTTAAAACATGATTCAAAGTTTGCCTTGAGAAGGTTTAGAATGTTTCTTAACTAAAACTAACATAAACCTAGTCTCTTGGTATTTACAAAATAACTCCAGGACTGAAAGGAAGCTTTGTGCATCAGCCAGTAAATCCTGCTTCCTAAGCTATAGTGTGCAGAAGGCTTTCCCACACATCTCCCGTTGCTACGGAAACCTCTTTCGTGTCTGGGCTCTACATAGCTGACACATTTCAAAGTCTGGCTCTCAACCCTCTCAGCTCACAGCTTAAAGAGACAAATGGAAACAAAGACAAACACAGAAACAATGAAATATCAATATATACTATTTGATTTAAAAAGTCAATGTAACTCCGTGTGTAAGGGGAAGTATGGTAAGGCAAATCCTCAATTGCTATAGACTACAACTGCAGTAAAAATTATCACAGAAACACTAACAGAAGCTATGGCCTGTAAAAAGAGATTTCTGTCCTTTGGACTTAGTGGCACAGAACAACACTGAAGCTTAAAGGGAAATTCTCAGTGACTCCCTTATGTCAAAACAGCCTAGTCAGATATATGTGTGAGTACCAGCCAGAAGCATTTTCTTCAAAGCAATTTGCATGGACTAGGAAGGGAGGATTGAAGACTACTTAGAAAAGTTCAATCTTAGGACATGCCTGCATACTGAAAATTTATCTGGTAAGAACATCTAAAGGGACCTTTCTGTATTATCTTTGGCTCAACTCAGTTAGGACATGTTTAATAAATGGGTAAGTACCATGAACGTAGTAGATGATGATTAAGCCAGAAACCTCATAAGGCCTCTTTGGAGTCTCAGATGGAAGGAATATATGTTCATGTACTATCATTGTCACCAATTGACTAAGAAGACATGATGGGATTTTATATGTGTTTTCACATTTTGAGCTAGTAATTGCCACAGATAGCAATGGAACTATGATCCAGAATTCATCAAAAAAATTTTTTTTGTGTGTGTGTGTGTGTGTTGATTATCAGTTTTAGTTTAGCAATGAGAACCTTCTTTGGAAAACACTTTGTTGTGAAGATTAGAAAAATACTATTTGGATATGCTTTCATATTTTAAGGAAGGGAAATATATATGTGCATATGTACATACATATATATGTATGCTTATGTATATTGCTGTCTTTTGTATTTTACATATATTTAGAAGAACTGTTTAGCTTTCAGAGATTATTTCTATTTTCTTGGGTTTAAGGTGATTGCAATATAGGTTCAAATGCATATTTACATTTCAGTTTTTTCTATTTACTGATGCAAATCAGTACTATACATTTTCTGTGTGAAAAAATGCAAAACAGTGATATAAACATGAAATAATTTCATCATAAAAGAGATATAGGATAGATTTATTAATAAATATATATTGAATCTGCCAATTATCTCAATCAATGCCTTCTAACTGGCAAGGTGTGTAAATGGCCACAAGTAAGGGTTATATCTTAATAAATAAATAATAAGTAAATAAATAATTATAAATCAGTTTTCATATATCAAGCCTTTGTATAGCACAATTGGCGTACTCAATTAGCTATGGTTCTTTGCATTTCTATCATTGAATGTATTGCAGTTACATAAGCAGACTTAATTGATAATCCTTCAAAGGCTTACTAGGCTGGTAAGTCAAGGGAATATTGTTCAACAAGTATGTGTGGATTTCAGCAAAATTACTGGTGCATATCTTAATTCCTAGAATCTCTAACACTGTTAATTTACATAACAAAAGGGAATTTTTTCAGACAAAATTAAAACAAGGGTCTTGAGATAAGGATATTATTCTGAAATACTACATGAGCACAATGTATCCAGTCTTTGTTATGCCTTATTTTTGCAAGGGAAATATTTACTTTAAGCCATTATATGTTAGAAGTATATAACTTGTGTTTTCATTTTATAGAGCTCACAGTTGAAAGATTTTTTGAATATCATCTAAGTCTGTGGACTTTTGAACAGCATTAAAATTGATAAATGATATGGTGACTTTGATATCACACTGAATGAATTTTACCTTATGAGATGGTCATGAATCTATAGGGCCAGGGGTGGAATGTGGTAATTTTGAAAGTAAATGTCTCCATAGACTCAGATATTTTTTGATTAAGATTAAGCTTCCTTTAAAGTCTCCACCAGGTGGAGCCGTGCTGTAGAAGGTGTGTCACTGGAAGTGGATCTTGAGTCTAACCCTATTGTGTGTGTGTTCAGAGTCAGTTCATACTTGCTGGCTCTTGCTATTTTTCTCCTGTGGATGTATGATGAAGTGAGCCAGATTCTTCTGCCATGATGAAACTTTTGGTGAATACTGTAAGCCTGAAATAAACCCATTGCTTATATAATCTGTAAGGTCTGGGTTCAGTGAAAACCTCTATCTCAGAAAAAAATAAGGTCTACAGCAATTAAGAAAGATACCCAATATTTATTTCTGGCCTCTGCATTCATGCACATATACTTGAATGCACACGTGTATACATGTGTGTCCACATGCATGGATACCACACGCACATGTGCACACACACACACATATACATGCACATGCGTGAGCACGCACACACACACACACACACACACACAAAGGACTAAAAATAAATGCATTCAGCCATTGCCACATCATATTTAAAAAGTTTTCAAAAAGCCTCTTCAACAAATGGTGCTGGAAAAACTGAATATTAACATGCAGAAGAATGAAATGAGAGCCATTTTCTCACCTTGAAGAAAAATCAGTTCAAAATGGATTACAGAAACACCAAGGATGCTACAGGAAAATATAGATAAAACACTTCAAGATATCAATATAGGCAAGTACTTTCTGAAGAGGATTCTACTAACACAGGAAATAGTTTTAAGAACTGAAAAATATGAAGACATGAGTTCAAAAAGCTTCTGCCCAACAGAAGAAATAGTCACCAGAGTTAGAACACTGCTTACAGAATAGGAAAAATAATTGCAAACTATACAATAGATGGGGAATGAATACCTAGAAAAATGCATATAAAAACTTCTAAAATTAAATTCCAAGAAAACCATAAGCTTTCTAACAATAAATGAGCCAATAAACTGAGTAGAAAGTTTCTGAAAAAAAAAATACCAGTAGCCAATACAAACATTTTAAAATTGTTCAACATTCTTAGTCATCAGGAAAATGTATAGGATAACTACTTTGAGATTCTATTTCACCCAGTCATAATGGGTATTATCAAAAAGATAAATAACAAGACATATTAGCAAAAATGTGGACAAAAATGAACTCTTATTCACTGCCAATGGGAATGTAAACTGGTGCAGCCACTATTGAAATCATTGCAGAAGCTTTTCATAAAAGTAGAACTAGAGATGAAGCAAACCATACTAGTTATAGCACATATCTGAAGGACTGTAAGTGCTGTCTCAGACACTTGTCCATCCATGTTAATTGATTCACTCATCATGGCATCTCAGATAAGACCCAATGTACAATCCATCAACAGATGAATAGATAAAGAAAATGTGAGCATGTGACTCTTATTCTGCATTAAAGAAAAATGAAATCATGATATTTGCAGAGAAAGGTATGCAAGTGAATCATTAATGTTAAGTGAGCCACACTGAAAAATAGAAACAAATATTGCATGCTCTCTTTTATAAATATATGTGTGCGGGGCTAGAGAAATGGCTCAGTGGTTAAAAGTATTTGCTTGCAAAGCCTAATGGCCTAGATTTGATTCCTCAGTACTTACACAAACCAGATGCACAAAGTTGTGCATGAGGTCCTGGCACACCCATCCCTCCCTGCTTGCAAATAGATAAATAAAAGTATTTAAGTGTGTGTGTGTGAGACATTCCAGCCATCAGCATCCAGGGGTTCCCTTTTCTTCACATCCTGGCCAACACTTGTTAGTTTTTTTATTTTTATCATTATCACATGTGTAAAATATGAAGCAGTATTTCATGGTGAGTTTTATTTGAATGTACCATATGATTAGTAATTTGGGGAAATTTTTAATGTACCTGTTGGTCATACCAGTGCCCATTTTTGAACATATTCAATAATATTTACTAATGTTATTGAGTTATATATGTATTCATTATATATTCTGAATATTAAATCATTAGATATATCATTTGAAATATTTTCACACATTTGATGGGTTTGCCTTTTCACTCTATTGATCATTTCTTTTCCTATAGAAAGCTACTTTAGTTTAATTTTATTCGACCTCTTATTTTCTTTTCAATAATTCACATCTAAATAATTATTACCATGGCCAATGTTAAGGAGATTATTTTTCTTATGTTTTCTTCTAGGTCTTTTGTTGCTTCACAGTTTATATTAAAGTTTTTAATGCATTTCAAGTGAGAGAAACAGAGAGATAGATATAGAGATAAAGAGAGAGATAGAAGAGAGAAAGAGAGAGAATGAATGAGCATGTCAGGTTCTCCTGACACTGCAATTGAACTCCAGACACATGCCCCCCTTTGTGCACGTGGCTTTACATGGATACTGGGGAATTGAACCCAGGCCACCAAGCTTTGCAAACAAGTGCCTTCAACCACTGCGCTCTCTCTCCAGTCCTCAAGTTTATTTTTTCATATAATGTGAAACAAAGTTTTAGTTGCATTCTTTTATTTCATGTGAATATCAAGATTTACAAATACTAATTGTTCAAAGTACTATCCTTTCCTCATTTCTTCTTCACACCTTTGTCACAAGTTAGCTGGTCCTTTGTACACCTATATGTACATATTTATCTCTTTACACAAAATGATTGGCCATTGGTTTGTGTCTCTGTTTTTCATTAGTACTGCAGTGCTTTTAAACAGTTATGTTTTTATACACTAAAGAGAAACAACACCCTTCCATTGAAATTGATAATAGAACCCTATTTACTATATCCTTTAGACTAAAATGCCTGGGAATAAATTTAATCAAGGAGTTGAAATATCTGTAGATTGTCTGCAAGTTATCTTGGTGTTGGGGATTAGCCAAGCCCAAGCCATTTATATCTTTGCCTTAGATATCATTTCTTCCTTACACTGAGCTTAGAGATCAGGCAAAGTGAAAAGTTTAGAAATTCTGAGAACTTTTCCGAGCATGTGACTAGCATTCTAAGTGATTTTCAGTATCCTAATTTCCCATGAAATTCTCTTTCAAAATTTTCCTCCCATGCTTTTAACATATCTATGGTTTTCCTCATTTATGACTTTTTCTTGCCAATTGTGGTAGGTTGTTCACTTGTCTTACAGTACTTTTAAGGAATGCCCTCTACACATCTACATTTCCATCTGGAGAGTTCTGAATTAGGCAAAACAAAGGCAATCTCCATGCATAAGGCTTTCCGATAACTGGCAGAGGATAGAAACAGACAAAAACAGTGTTTTGAGAATAAAATTTGTTCTGTTCCCTTCAGAATGAGAGACCAAACTCCCATACTGAGAACATAAGCCACCATTGGTAAGGTAACTGTCAGCATGGGAAGGTAGGCCAATGGAGGAGGACAGAACAGTCAAGCAAAAACATCAAATGCCCTTCCCTTCCTACCATTCTAAAGCTGTTGTTTTTCAATTTCTTGACTTTTTTTTTTTTTTTTTTTGGTTTTTCAAGGTAGGGTCTCACTCTGGCCCAGGCTGACCTGGAATTAACTATGTAGTCTCAGGGTGGCCTCGAACTCACGGCGATCCTCTTAACTCTGGATTTATTTTATTCCTTTAAACATGTGACTGTCTTCCAGAGTTAATATGTAATTCATTCTCCAAAGTATTCTCTTTATTTTCTTGGAATTTCCATGCAGGGATAAGCTATTTTAGCTAGTTACACTGACATTGTCACTGGGGAATGGATTATTGCTTACTAATATGTTGGGACAGAGTGAGGAATGGTTTTGAACTATATAGCACATCACTGTCATGGTAGATATACACATATACCTTTTATAAGACTGTAAAAAACTAGTTAGACATATACACAAATGATTAAATCTCATGAATTCCTTTGATTGATTTTATCCATATATTCATCAATATCTTTGTTATGATGTTGGGCTGTAGTTATAAATCGTGTCACACACCATTGCACAAAACTGCAGGAAGGCTACTGTTATATCTCAGTATTGTTACTTGAAATTTCATGTGAATCTACAGTTGTCTTAAACCAAACATTGACAAAACCTTTTTGCACAGTGGAGGCATTTGATAATATTTACTATGAAAAACGTCAAATTTATGGTTTGGAATTTTTAAGGTTCAATTTTGCAGAAGTGAAATTTGGGCTGTGGGTGAAGCTTAGTAGTAAAGCATTGCCATACATACACAAGACCCTAGGTTCTATCCTCAGTACTGCCAAAAAAGTGAAATTTGTAAAAAATGTGTATATATATATATATATATATATATATATATATATATATATATATATTAGTTTTACAATTTAGTATTGTTGTGCTCTTAAAATAGTTCCGTGTGTTTGACACTGAGGAAAATGGCAAGAATCAGAATGTTTGATCAATCATTTTATTACGTATTGTGACAGGCATCAAGAAACTCTAATGTGTCTGGAAGAGGGGGCCAGTATGTAAAAAAGATCTTGAACCCATACCGTATTAGTTATTTCTTGCTGTGTAACAAATGCACTCCAAAATTAAACAAGTCATAATACCTCCTCCTGCCTCTCTCATACCACCTTCCTTCATTCCTTTTTTCTTTCTTTCTTTCTTTCTTTCTTTCTTTCTTTCTTTCTTTCTTTCTTTCTTTCTTCCTTTCTTCTTTTCTCTTTCTTTTCTCTCTCGCTCTCTCTTTCCCACTCTCTTTCTTTCCTCCTTCTACTTATCACTCTGTATCCCAGGCTGGTCTCACACTTATTATGTAGCATAAATTTACTTCAAACTCAGAAATCCTCCTATCTTGGCCTTCTAAATACTAAGATTATAGGCATGTGCCACCACCTCCAAAATTTCTTCTGAGGTTTCAGTAAAGTAGCCATTCATGGAACAAGTTGACAGGTGTAGGAAAAATTTTTTCCAATATGGCTTACTCACATATCTAATGGGATAAGGCAATTCATTGGTGGATTATGGCATAAGGCTTTTTAGTTCCTCACTGCACAGGTCTCTCCAGAGGGTTAAGTTTCCTCAATGTATGGTGTCAGCCTTTTTCCAGGGCCAGAGATATAATAATTAAATAAATAATAATAATAAGTAATGTATAATCTGACTTACATGGGTCCTGGGGAATCAAACCTGGGTCCTTTGGCTTTGTAGACAAGTGTCTTAACCATTAAGCCATTGCTACAGCCCAGCTTTACAGGTTTGAGGGAATACATTCCATCATGGCAGAGAAGGCTTGGAAACAGGAGCAGGAAGTTGTAAGTCAAACTAAGGTCACAATCAAGAAGAAAATCTCACAGGAAATTGGGCCAGGCTAAAAGAAAACCTCAAGGCCAACCCTCAGTGACTTACATTGACCACTGAGACGACACCTACTAACAGTTACAAAGCCTTCACAAACAGCAGCCAACACTAGTAGCTGTGAGCTTAAAATTCAAACACATGACACTATGGGGATATTTACTATTCAAGCCCAACAGTGTTGTTACAAGATTATAGTTCAGCATATACCTATGGCAGCTACCCAACAATAGAATGAATGTCCTCCTAGTCATTGTAGATATGTGTCAGAGATGGATTCCTAACTAAGCACGGAAGTTCGACTTGATGAATTTTAAAATATTTTTCAACTCTGATATTCTATGTCTCAAATCTAGGAAGATAAACTGACATATGGCAAAGCAAACAGTTGACTAATTTAATTGAATAGCTATTCTAAGAAGGAATAATTCATACTTTTCTAGTGCCTTTGACAAAGAGTTCATGATATGACTATAAACCAGTGAAGTTAAAGATGATTATTTTGACAGTGATAGAATATAACCAAAGTGTACATCAGACTCTGCACCTTGAGGTGTATATATACATATATACATATATATATATATATATATATATATGTTTCTATCTTCACATACATGTGTATATAGTCACACATATATTTCTGTGTTATTTATGTATAAACTTATGATATCCTTAATATTCATTATATGATATTCTTAAACACAATTGAGAGATAATTATTGATAAATGTTAAATAGTTTATTAGTTTTAGTTTTTTCAGTGAAAAAAGTCAATATCATATACATATAATTCATGAGATTTCTTTAAAAATATATGAATAACATAATCATAAAACTGCTTAGGTCCATGCCTGAAACATTAGCCTTTCAATAGTCTGCCCCTATGCCTATTATTTATGTACATATGTATGAACTCGATAGGGTATGAGTCAGTCTTCTTTAGTATATAAATGTCTGTCTCTCTAAGTTGAAATGTTCTTCATCTTAAACTCAAATTCTCACCCACATCATTCTTTTCTTTGACATTTAATTGAAAAGTCACATTTTCTTTCTTAAGCTGCAATCAGTATTAGAGAATACAAGTTTCAAATTGGATTTAAAGATAAAATTCCATCTTACAAATGTTCACATTGAAACGTATCAATTATTTTACTGTTCATAGAAGGTCATGCTTTGTAATCAAATTACTCATGCAGGCCATAATAAATATTGATTGCTAGTTTTCCTGCAATTTGTTCTATTCTTAAATACAATTCCTGTCATTGTATTCAGGTCTACTAAATATGAAATTATTCTACATTAAGCTAAACTACCACATGGTTTGCAACAAGTAAGGTCTTCAGGCATAATTGTGCATTCTCTTTATAAAATCATTTTGTAGTGTTTTAATGAGTCAATATTATAATTACAATGAGGGGAAGTTTTCCTTCAAGAGTATTTTAATTCTAACAACAGCAGGTTTGAGTATTGTTCATCAATTCTGTTTTTTCTTGTATGGAGTTTATCCTGATGACTCTATGTCTGTGTTGTCAACATAGATTGCTCCTTTGATTCTTGCTGGTCATTTCCATCTCTAAGCCCATAAGTATTAGCAACTTCATATGCCAAAGCATAACTTCCCATTTTCCCATAAAGCAAACAGCATCAACAACAACGTAGCTTACCATTTTCCATGCACTTCTATAGCATAGATCTAGTAATTAGAATTATATCTTTATGGTTACTCTTAATTCCTCTCTTTGATAACTCTGTTTAGTCAGTCATCCATATTTCCAGATTCGACTTTGCTTCCAATAGTTTCTCTAACTTGCAGCCCTACCAATCACTGGATCAGTTTAAGCTGCCATAAACTATGCTGGATTCACCCTACCCTAGTCAGTTTAATAATTTCCCTTTCCCTAAATTTATTCACATCTGTGTATTCTCCATATATTGCTTTAAAAACACATTAATAGAGAAATCTGATTGGTTTTGTTTGCGCTACTAAAAGCTTGACAATGGTCCCCATAGTTTCTTAGAAGTAAGTATAAGTTCCTCACTTTAGAAAACTAGTTTTTCAGGCTGGAGAGATGGCTTAGCGGTTAAGGCGCCTGCCTGCTAAGCCTAAGAACGTGGTTCCAATCTCCAGGTCCCACTTTTAGCCAGATGCAAAGTGACGCAAGGGCTCAATGCCATACTTGACCACAAGGGGGTGCACACATCTGGATTTTGTTCACAGCAGCTGAGAGACTGCTGGCATGCCCATCTCTATCTGTCTCCCTCTCCCTCTCTGTCTGTCTCTCTCTGTGTCTCTCTCCAAAAATAAATAAAATAATAAAAAATTAAAAAAACTAGTTTTTCATGATATGACATAAATCTAGCCTTCCACACCTTACACTTGCATTTTCCAACACAGAAATGATTTCAGTTACCCATATATAATGTTGCTGTGGTAGTTTGAATATATGTCCCCCAATATATTCAGTGGTTTATTACTTATAGTTTGCATCTGCAATCACCTTGCTAGAGGCAAGGTCACTGGGGGCCAGTCTTAAGGTGTGGTGATGGTTTGAGATTCCATTGTAAAGATATGCAAATGTGCCTAGCAGGAGTTCCTGAAGTGTGCTGTGTGACCTTTTGGCTGTAGTTTTGCTCTGTGTGTTGTGGTGGCTGGTTGGCTTTTTCTCTCTCTACTTGGTCTTGTGAGAGAAGGTCGCTTCTTCTGCCATTATGGAACTTCCCCTGGATCTGTAAGCTTCAATAAATAATATCCCTTCCTCCATAACTGTGCCTGGTCTGGAAGTTCATCTCAGCGAACCTAAACTGTCTGCTACAGTTGCCAAATTAAGATTTATAAAAACAGGACACTTAAACTTTAATTTCAGATAAACAAATTTTTACAGTATAAATACAGTGCAGGCAGCACTTTTTCTCAGTTTAGTTTTAGTTCATGCTGTCATTATCTCCCTGGAATTGACTTGCCTTTTCTGAGATTCATTTCAGTTCCTATCTTGTTCAGGATACCAATCCTCTACCTTGGTAGATCAGATGACTCAGGTCATGTAGAAATTAATATTTTGTGTGCCTTTTTCTGTCAGCAAAATTCCTTGAGAATAGAAACCATACATAATCTGTTTCTGTATTCTTATTGCACAGCATAATGTTAGATACTTTGTAGGCACTCAGTAAATCATTGATGAGTGTATTATTTTCTAATGATGATATTTGTATTTTCTCTTCCTTCTCAAGTGGGGAAAAATTTTGCCATTTCACAAAAAAAAAAAAATTAGTAGGAAATCTTTCAAAAATGGGGGGCTGACTTTCCTAAAGAAGATTGCTAAGCTCATATTTGCTAAAATGAAAATGAAATAAATAAATAAATAAATAAATTGATGGGAGCAATTATTTTCCTTTTCTGGAGGTAGGGGTGCAACAGAGTTTCACCATGTAGCACAGGCTATATTCAAACTTATAGCAATCCCCTTGCCTAAGCCTCCCAGATACCTGGAATTACAGACATAGAGATGTTTCTTTTGCATTTTTTATTATTTAATATATTTTAAATTTTATTTTAATTTTACATTCATGTTGGTGACTCCAGTAGCCTCCTTCCTGTTCTCCCTCCTCTGAAGAGACCCTCCTCATTGGGTAATGTGGGTCATGCATTGTGGGGGTAGCCAACAGTTATGGGGAAGAGGCAATGTCTCTGTGCATAATGACCCAACTTGTGGCTCTAACACTCTTTCCACCCCCTCTTGTGCAAATTACCCTGAGCCATGTTGGGTTCATTTTAGTTCTACTTCAGTGATGAGGTCTGGGGAGCCTCTGTGTCTCTGGATATCTGGTGTAGTAGGAGTTGAGTGTTCTCTGTGTTTATCTCCTTCACCGTTGTTCTGGTGTCAGGTTCACCAAGAAAGCTGCACTCTTGCCCATTTCCCCCGTTACTCTATGGTTTCAGCTGGGGCCCTGGTGAGGTGTGATAGGCTGATCCTCCCCTCAGGTTCGGCATCCATCTAAAAAAAGAAGCAAATTCTCCAACAGAGAAAGAAGTCAGCACCAGATAGATGGGATGACCAATGTTATTTTAGAGAGAATTTTATATGCGTAGACCCTCGTATACCCACAATGGCTGTGTGTCATTATTGCACTTGTTGTGAAGTTTCTTTTGCTTTTTAAACAGTGTCTCACTATGTACCTTTGACTGATCTTAAACTGATCATCCTTATGCCTCAGCCTTTCATGTAATGATTATAGGCATGGGCCACCATGCACAGCTACTACTGCTTCTCCTCATCTTCCTCATTTTTCTTTCACCTTCTTCTTTCAAACTTCTACTAAAGCAGCTTATGGTAGGAAAGAGTTTATTCTGACACATAATTTTGAGAGAAAGTTTCATCATGGTGGAAAAAACATAGCAGGAGCACACAGTCTGGCATCACATCTTCAGATCATCTGGGAAGAAGTAACAGGAACAAATAAGCCTAGATTATAGCACCTCAAAACCTTCCTGCAATGACACACTTCCTCCAACAAGGCTCTCTCCCTCTCTCTCTTTCTCTCTCTCTCTCCCCTTACAAATAAATGAGTAGACATTTTAAAAATAATATAATATACTGGTCTTTATACATCTTTAAACTCACATCATTTTCATATTTTATAGATTTATTTGTGTGTGAGACTGACATACATCCCAGTTAACTTCCTGAGAAAGTATTCATACTAACAGTTCCATAAGTTAAAAAAAAAAAACACATCATTTGCCCATTTCTAGTATTTTAAGTTACTAATGATAAGTTTTAACCTAGCACTTGAGAAAATAATGTATTGGAATATCCATTAAATAGTGACTCAGCAGCAAATTTGATATTCAACTCTATGTTCATGGAGAGTACAAACACATTAATCAATGAGTAAGCAAAGGTTAGGCAGATAGAGAATCAGAGTACTGGAATGAAATGTCTGCTACCAACCTGTGCCATTTTCAAAGCACATTCTTCTGTAGTTCAATAAATTATGCAAAGATCTTAAAATTATGTTATCTAGCCTTAGTCACAGAACTTGGATAAAAATTTATTTTATACTATGTTGGAGGCATTTTGCCACTAGCTGAATAATACCTGACAATGGAAGTCTTGTAGGTTTCATAGGCTGCAACAAAAATTACAGATGTGATTTAAGTGTGAATTTATTTATTTTGTATTGCTAATAAATAATAACAAAATATAGGTCATACATAATAGAAATTTATTGTGTTATAGTTTTAGATGCTAGATGTTAAAAATCATGGATAATCTCGTGCTGATTGTATTTGAGGTTTCTGAAGGAGAATTTATTCTCTCTCTCAGAGAGAGAAAGAGAGAGAGAGTAATTAGCATCAATTCTTGGAATTCCTTAGCTTGTGAATACATCAATCCTATCTTTGACTCCATTTGTACATGGTCTTTGCTCATTTTATATCTTCCTTTTATAATTCTTTGTATAAGGACACCAGTTATTTTGGATTACTCTAACATAAAGATTTGATTAAATCTGCAAAGTGTCTATGTCACAATAAGGTCATGTTCATAGTTACTGGGGGCTAGAAGATAAATATCCTTTGGGGGGACAGGAAAAGCAACATGGAAAAATTTGTTCTCTTCCTTTCCCAAATCCATTTCTCTTTCATGGCCAAAATATATTAATTCTATTCCAGTATCCTCTAAAGCTCTAGCCATTCCTCACAGTGGCTTCACCAGCTTTATGTCCAAAATATCACCTATATAATTAACTCCAAAAATCTCAAACCTCACCACTTAAATTATTTTTTTTAAAAATTACGAGTGTCTTAGTGTGACCAATTTTGAGCAAATTTTCCCCGCAACTATGGATCATTGAAACCTAGGGAAAAATTATCTGTCTCCAAAATACCATCAGTGGTTGTACCAATATAAGATAGATATCTGTTTCCCAAAGAAAAAAAATGAATTGAAAAAAAATATTAGTCTAAAACAAGTTCACAACAGAGCAGGGCAAACTATTTCATTCCATTAGGGATTTTTGGAGCGCTATAGCTACATTGCTTAAATGTCTACTTTCATCTTCATGTGCCATTCTCCTATTGTATCTGTGTCTCACATTCATTTCTCTCTTCATTTAAAAACACCAGGTATATGGGGGCTAGAGAGATGGCTTAGTGGTTAAGGCGCATGCCTGTGAAGCCTAAGGACCCAGGTTTCATTATCCAGGTCCCACGTAAGCCAGGTGCACATGGTGGTGCATGTGTCTGGAGTTCGTTTACAGTGGCTAGAAGCTCTGTTGCACCCATTCTCTCTCTCTCTCTCTCTCTCTCTTTGTCTCAAATAAAAATAAAAAATAAATAAATAAATAAATAAATAAATAAAAATAAAATCTTAAAAACACTAGGTATATTGGATTGGGGTCCACTTTAATGCCTTAAATGCACCTGCAAACATAGCATTCATAGTGTTAACAATGACGACTTCTATATATCTTTTCTTTTCAATTCAGTCCATAACAGGAAGGAATCTATTATCACCTTGAAATTATATCCAAAATATTAATCTCATATTCATATGAGGAGGATTATCTTGACATGTTACCATTTTCAAGCTTTCATTAAATTCAGAAAAGATTCATGTAGAAAAATATTAAGAAAAGTGCTATTGATAAATTTCTGGAATGTTTTTGACAGCTGCCATGTGACTTCATATCATCATGATTCAACTGTCTCTTCAATGCAAAGAATCAGAAAAGGAAAAGTATACATTCTTTTAGTTGCATCCCAATGGTTTTTCCTTTCCTCTATTTACAGTAGGAAATTATCCCTTTGTTCATATACACCACATAATGAGAATGTATTAGCTTCTTGCCGATGTAGTCAAGATTTTATGGTAGTTGTTTTGAAAAGAAATTGTAAAACCTTTTAAAATTGCCAGAACCTTGAGGTATAGTTTATAAAGTTACTGAGTGAGCTACCTCAAGTTAATCTTACTTGCTTTTTAAGTCACATGTTAGGCAACAATTGGGTTCCTTCCACAATATTTTTAGAGTATAACAGATTTGTCAAAATATCTTAATTTGACATATTCTGAAAACAATAAATGTGTGTGTATACATAGCAACTAGACTTCTAGATTTATAAGTCAAAATAACTACGTACAAAGTTACATGATTCTGATTTCATACTGTTTTAAGCCAACTTTTCACTTTTTATAATGTATCTAAGTAGGAAATCACGTGATTTAAGCAAATTGGTCAGCAGAATGGTTAAACTACTCATTCATACAGATAGTTAATGTATATTCTAATTAGTATTGCAGAAGACACTATCACTAGTAAATTTGTTAATACATTACAACATATATTTAAATATAAAGTCACCTGAGTTATATGACATTTTCTTTCTTAGATCATCAGTCTTAGGATATGGCTTGTCTAAAATAAGTAGCAGACATCTATGTACATATGTATTTCCTGCCTCCACTGTATTATGTCTTTCAAGATTCATTTTTCTCCAGCATAGATGGGTGCAATCATGTGAGTGCATTTCTCAGAAATCATCAGTGACTTTTTCCATTCAATCACACTAGGTACAAATGCCTTGCTTTGGCACTTTAAGGCCCTGTTTTCTTTTTTTTTGGGGGGGGGTGTGTGCGCGTGTGTGTTGTTGTTATATCTGCAAGATGAACAGACATTTGATAGTTAAATGATATAGTTTTACTACCCTATACTTCAGTGTTTTTTTTTTTTAGTTTTATTTGTTTGTTTGTTTGTTTGTGTGTGTGTGTGTGCATGTGTGTGTGTGGTATGTGTGATGTGGTGTGGTGTATGAGGTATTTTCCTGTTTATGTGTCCCATGTTCATGTGTGTGGAGGTCTGAGGAAAATGTTGGGTGTTCTCTTTTATCACTCATCTGTGTATTTCCTTGAGACAGAGTCTCTCACTGAACTCACAGCTGCTGAACTCAGGTTAATCAGCCAGTCTCAGTGATTCTCCAGTCTTTGCCTTCTTCCCCACAGGACTATGGTTATAGGTTTGCATGGCCACATCCAGTTTTTGTTTAAGTAGATATTGAGGAATCAAACTCAGAATGAATCCAGCCCTCTCAGGCCCTCATGCTTGTGCAGCAAATGTTCTTACACATCAAGCCATCCTCCTCAAAACCCATATTTCGGAAAAATGGAGAATATATAAAATAATTTGAATTGAACGAAAATTTAACTACTGCATATCATAATTTGTGGATTCAAGTAAACAGTGTGTAAATGTAACTTTGTGTTACAAAACGTTCATATTAGAAAGGAAAATCTTACTGGGTGGGGTATGTCTTTAATCTCTTGGGAGGCTTAGGTAGGAAAATCTCTGTGAGTTTGAGGCCAGCCAGAGACTACATAGTGAATGTCAGGCCAGCCTGGGCTTGAGCAAGACTCTACCTCAGGGGGGGAAAAGTAAAGAAAGGAAAATCTTGCTTCAGTGATTCCTGTTTCAACATTAAGAAACTTTATAAAGAAGTGAATTTTTGCCAAGGCAAAAAATACTAATAATATAAGTAAGAGCAGAAATTGAGCAAAAATTGATGTAACTGAAACTAGAGATACAACACATAAATGCAATGGAACAAGACTTTATTTGAAAAATGTTTAGAAAACCTGGATCACATTAGACCAATGTTATAATTCAATCTAGAAATATCAGTTGTTAACAATTAATTCCCTCTGCTTTGTAATAGCTTTTATTTCATATAAAATGTGTTTGAAGGCCAGATAAATGGTTCAGTGGTTGAGGTGCTTGTCTACAAAGCCTAACAACCAGGGTTTTATTTTCCAGTACCCACATAAAGCCAGATGTACAAAGTAGCATATGCATCTGGAGTATGTTTGCAGAGACTGGAGGCTCTGGTGCACCCATATTCATCCTCTCTCTTCTCCCTATCTCTCTCTGCTTGAAAATAAATAAATAAATAAATAAATAAATAAATAAATAAATAATATTTTTGAAAATGTGTTTGGTATTTAAACTTTCTTACAAAACAAGAGAGAAAATCTAATGGGACTGTCATTTAATGGAATGTACAAAGCCCCATATTCAATCTCTACCACCCATTTTCACCTCCACCACCCAAAAATTATAGAAACTGAAGTATCCAAAATTTTTTAAGAGATGATAAGAGACTATGCATATTCAGAGAATATATATAATATTTAAATTTTCAAAAATAATAAAATGGCTTGACATATAATCCAGCCATATAAATGAATCTATTCCATTAGCCTTAGTTTGTAATGATTTAAAAGTTGTGATAGCCATCAAATAAATTACACATATAACAAATTAATATAAAGGAAACAAAATAACATGGAAAACTAATAGCTCTATTTTTATAAGGATATTATATGGCTAAATGTTAAATGGTATTGGCAAAGATATTTGTACTTGTTCATTCATATACCTTTTTTTTAAAAAGAAGGTGGAGGAAAAGAGTTCTCCGTTTCCTCCCCTTCCCTATCATCTCCTTAATTTTTCTTTATTTATGTGAGAGAGATAGAAATAGTCAGGGGAGAGAGAGATAGAATGGGTGCTCCAGGGCCTCTAGCTACTGCACACGAACTCCAGATGTGTGTGCCTCCTTGTGCACCTGGCTTATGTGGGTCCTGGGGAATGGAACCTGGGTCCTTTTGCTTTGTAGGCAAGCACCTTAATCACTAAGCCATTTCTCCAGCCCTCATATAACTTTTTTGAGAACATGAATTTATGTTTCAAAACAGTGAAAGCTAGGTGAAGCATTTTGGCAAATGTCCATAATCTTAGCACTTGGAAGGTAGAGGCAGAAGGATCACACCTATGCACATTCAATGCTAACCTGATGTACATAATGGCTTCCAGGCACACCTGGACTTCAGAGTGAGATCCTAGTTGAAGAAGAAGAAGGAGAAGGGTAAGGGGAAGGGGTAGGGGAAAGGGAAGGGGAAGGGCTAGGAGAAAGGGAAGGGAAGGGAGAAGAGGAAAAGGAAGAGGAAGAGGAAGAAGAAGAAGAACAACGACGACGACGACGACGACGACAACAACAACAACAACAACAGGGCTGGAGAGATGGCTTAACAGTTAAGGAAGCTTGCCTATGAAGCCTAACAACTCCTGACCCTCCAGATCATATGTATAGCCAGACAAAACAGTGACACGAATGTGCAATGCTATGGATACCCACAAGGGGGCGCACACCCATTCACAGCCGCTGAAAGGCCTGGCATGCCCATTCTCTCTTTCTCTCTCTGCCTTTCTCTCTCTCTCTCTCTCAATAAAAAATAAATAAAAATAAAAAAGAAAAGCTGTAAGTATTATAAGGTAATTACATTACAACTGATGTGTACACATTTTATGAAAAAGTATAGACATACCATTGGGTCAAAACTGTTTGCTGAAACTCAGAGATTAAGGTTTCAGAAAGGGGGAATTGACCCAAGGAATAAATTAAAATATGTTCACATTGAGAAATAGAATATTTTTGTGATAAAGAAAAAAAGTTATAATTAAAACAGTAGTTAGAGCATGCTTAAGCACAAAAGGAATATGGAATCATACAAATTACTATTAATGATGTCTTCCCCACAGTATGTGAATGAAAACATTAGAATGGAGGAGTTGCTGAATTTAGAAATTGAGTAGGTAACAGAAAGCTGACAACAAAGTATTAACAAATATGATTTATGAAACTTGTTTATAACTTTCCTTATTGAGAGACGGAATTATGGAAGTTGTAAAAATAAATAAATAAATAAATAAATAAATTTCTTAATTAAAGGTAATCATGCACAAACTTAAAAAACCATGGTTTTCTTTTATATGTGGAATCTGTATGCATATATATATATATATATATATATATATATATGAATTTTGTACACAGTTAAAATCATATACAATATAAAAATTACCTTTACAAAATTGTTAACATGTCCTTAGTTCTGATAAAAATAAGCACTGATTTTTAAATTCAGTACTTGAACAATTTCTTCTGTACATAATTTATGAAGGATAGCTGGCTTAAGAGATTTTTTTTCTTGTGCTGGGGATTGAACACAGGGCCTTGTACATGCAAGACAAGCATTGTAACAGTGAGATACAATATAAGATAGATGCCAAGAGCTTTTATATGCTCTTACATGACAGGAGTTTGAATGTTAATAACATATTTTACACTTTAAGGAAAACATTCATATGTATGACATGAAAGTATGAGAGGCAAGAACTAGGTGTAGTTGAAGGGTAATGTGACATATGGGCCATGAAAGTCGAAAGGTTGGATTGGAGGCTACAAATGCAAGAGTGAGGCAAAGCAGTGGAGAGTGAATGAGGAGAAAGCATAATGTTATACATGTTTAAAAATACCACAATGAAAGGCTGAGGAAATGACTCAATGGAAAATGGTCTTCATGTACAACTATGAGTACCTGAGTTCTGAACCCCAGACCCCACATTTTAAAAAATGAAATAAATAAAACAGATGTCATGGCAGGCCTCTGTAATCCCAGTGCGCCAATAGTGAGAAGGGAAATGGAATTTCCTGGGGGCTCACAACAATAACAAGGCCAATAAGAAACTGTACCATGAAACAAGGTAGAAAGCAAGGACCAACCTGAAACTTGTCCTCTAATCTTCACATGCACACCATGGTACCTGTGCTCCCTTACCCACACACATCTACGAGTACACACATGTAACCAAATAAGATAGAATAAAAAATTTTAAGTAAATGTGACTATGAAACCCATTAATCTGTATGTTATCTAAAAATAATTATTAATAAAAGTTACTCTAACAAAAAGAAACTATATGTTGAATAGTCTATGAAATAAAAGTAGTTACTCATATGAAAATATGCCATTATTCATAGAAAAATCAAGGAGTTTTTAAAAGTGCATTTTCAAGTAACACTTAGAAATAATGGTAGTAATGACTAAAGGATGAATGCATTTTTAGGATAAGTATATTTTATGAGATTTCATAAGACTTATAAGAGAACACTTATAATAATGAATGTGATTGTTATAACCCCTTCTCCCAATATTACCTCAGTTCTGACCTGCATATTGATACTGGGCACATTGGAGAATATGATCTGGGGTTATAAATACTTTATTGTGAAGTTAGACCATTAAAAAAGAGTTTCTTCTCTGTGAAGCATCTGATTTGAAGATGTGGGGGATACTAGATGACTAACCATAGCCTACTAATTGCATTGTATTTTATTTTCTTTTTAGTTCAACAAGCAGTAGGCATGCCAGAGGCTGAGTAGAATCCAGCAAAAGGTGGATCTATATTGCAAACAAACAATCTAGAGGATGTGTTTTTACTTTTGGTAGTCTAAATCATATTTTTAAATATTTTATAATTATAAAGCAACACAGAATATCAGAGACCAGAGAAGTGCATAGGAAGATAACACAAGGATTGGAATAGTTCTTTTTGCTACCAGTCAGAGTAGAAATTCTCATAATTTCTTGATGTGCAGTTAGGTAGAATTTTCTAAACAGTTTTGCTTTAGTAATGCGGCAATATTAACTGTAGACTAAAGACTGCTTAAACAATAAAAGTTAAAAGCAAGTTCTGAAAAAAATCACCCTGTTTCCAAGTAGCTTAAGTATATCTCAGAAGAAAGGTCAAGGATATTTATTTATAGAATTACAAATATCTAGCACTCAACAAGGTAAAATTCATAATCCAATGTCTGATATCCAATCAAAATTACCAGGCATGCAAAGAAGCATGAAATTAGGATTGATACTGAGGGGGAAAATCAATTGATTAAAACTGACATAAGTGACAGAGTTAATAGGTCAGGATATTAAAACAGCTATTATAACCATTTCATATTGTCAAGAAATGAGAGGAAAAGTTAAGCATGTTAAAATAGCCAATTGATGATATAATAAAAATCTTAAACAAACTTTGAGAGAACAAAATGACTATATCTAAGTCAAAGTTTGAACTGGCTTAGCTTAATGGCAAACAAATTAAATAAGAATGGAAAAGATTAGTGCCCTTGAAGATATGACAATATGTACTTTTCAAATTGAAACTAAAAAGGACTGAAAATGATAGAGCTGTAGTAATTTGTGAACAAATCCTTGAGGTCCAATATAAATTCCATTTTGAGAACTTGAGAAAGAGTCTCAAAAGGAAATTAAAAGAATACAGAAGTAAAAACAAAATTTCCCCAAATTTTATGCAAAATATAATCCATTAATCCAAGAAAATTTCTAAAACAAGAAACATGAAGAAAACTATACCAATGGACATCATAATCAAATTGCTTACAAACAATGATAACGTCTTGAAAGAAGCTAGAAGAAAAATAGACATTCTGACAAAGGAAGATAAGCTTCCTGAGAGATTTCCTACCCAAAACAATGAAGGGCCTAGGGAGATGGCTCAATAGTTAATGACACTTGCTTGCAAAGCCTGCCAGCCTGAGCTCAGTTCCCCAATTACCCATTTAAAAGTGGGAGGGCATTTTTCCCAGTAGCAAGAGACTCCAGAGTATGTGCGCATATAAACAAACAAATAAATAAGCAATGAAAACCAGGGGAGAGTAGGACACTAATCTTTAAAAGACTGGAAGAAAAAAATAGAAGCCTAGTTTTCTGTGCCACAAGGAGAAATATTTTGAAACACATTAAACAAAATCTTATTTTGAGAAGAAATCCAAAGTATAAACATATTCACCAATAGCAGTTGTGTGCTGTAAACACACATTCCTTTTAAATATAAAATGATGGCAGGTAGAACTATGGCTCCTACACAAAAGGAATGAAGAGCATCAGGAATTCCAAGTACGAGGATTGAGTAAACATTAATTTTCTTTGTTATGTATAAATCTTTAAGAGATAATTGGCAGTTTAAAATAGAATATGTCCTGAGGGAAAGGTGAATGTAAAGTATGTGTAGGTTATAAAGTAGATTGTTAACCATACACCAGTGACTGAGGAGAGAGAAATGGATTGCATGGCTGTTTTGTGTTTCTGACTATTATGAGTTCCAACCAGTTGGGCCAGCTGTTTGAATGTTTGTACTTAAGGCCCTATCACACCAATGGTCAGGTGTGCTCACACATGCCAGTGGTTTTATAAATGTTTAACATTTAAGGTAAAAGTGGGTGCTATAACTCCAAATTACTTTTATAAGCTCAACATAGTGATTTTTTACAAGAACAAACTTGCATTAAATTCTTAGAAGGAATTTGGCTACATGTTTTAAGAGATATGGACTGAGATCAGGCAACCTGAATATGAGTCAAGGTAATTTTGAATCGTATTAAGGAAATAGAGACAATGGGTATAAGCAAAAAAAAAAAAAAAAAAAAATCCTAGGTTCCATATTCTTGTTGTGAGTGATGGACTATGAGGTGAAGATAGCTTCTAAAGATGAAGAAATGCTGAAAAGTCATAAGGGATGTCTTTGTTATTTGGTAAAATTGGTAGCAGAAACCTTTTTTCTTACAAGAGAAATTAGAGCAGAGATATGAAAGAAGAAAGGACAAAATTCGGAGTCAGTAGAATGAAAAATTATTGAAAAATGTAAAGGAAGATGGTGCATAGAGCTAATTAGAGGATTCATAGCCAGTCTCATGTTGAGAATGAGATTAGATGAGTGGCTATGAGAACAATGTATACCTATGCAAGTCTAACTTTTAGCAGAATGGGGCATTGGAAAAACAAGAAATATGATGGTAAGTTATACTGAAGATACAAAGATTAGTTGGTCACAAGTTGACTATTAGAAATTTGTAACATTAAACTTTTCTCTGGGGGGGGACATGCACATGTGGCTATAAATTACAGATAGGGCACCAATGACAGACCAAAGTACAATTGCACCAAAGTGCAATTTGGCAAACCAATGACTTTCGTTGGTTCCTTATAGAGCACAGGTTAGGGGCTACTTACCAGAGTATGGACAACTCAAAGGCAGCTGCGTCCCCAATTCATGAAAGTTGCATCCCTGGAGCTCACTGCATGATTTTCAGGGAGCTCTGATGGCTAGTGCAAGGAAGGAGACCTGACCTACTCTTAAAGAGCTTTGCCACATTTTTTGCTTTATTTTTCCTCAAAATAGGTTCAATAAAGATTTTCTAGCCACCCCAGCTAGATTCCCTAACTTTTCTTCTGAACCCTTCACCATCCTAGATTTAACTCTGACTCATAGCTGAATGGCTGCAGTGCCCATTAGGTCTTGCTCACAGCTTCCAGCACTTGCTAGTCTCTGAATCTTCCTAAGCCTCTCACAAGATGAGGGTGTCTTGTTTGCCCACACTGGATCCTGAATATTCTTATTTTGGAAGAGGGTATTTATGAGTGTAATGTTTATGGTGTGAGTGTGTGTAGATGTACACACCCATGCATATGCATGTGGAGGTCAGAGTAATATAAGTGCCATCTTTTATCATTCTTCTGTTTTATTTCCCCAAGGTAGAGTCTCTCATTGAACCTGGAGCTGGCCATTCTTCTGGCTGTCCAGGCAGCTCCAGTGATCCTTACATATGCCCTGCTCATCACTGGTGTTACAGATATGTGTGGCTATTTATGTGGGTTTTGGGGATCAAATTCTGGTCATCTTCCCTGCACAGTAAGTGTTCTTGTCCACTGAATCATCTCAATCACCCCTTCACATTATTAAAAAATTCTTGCTTTCCTTTCTTACAAAGAGGAAATATTCTGTTAATCTTTCAGAATCTTAAGCCATATTCATAGAAATCCCATTATTCTGAATATCACTACATAAATCCACCTTTACATGAGTGAGGATTTAATTTTCTGCTTAAGCTAATGAGATGTCTCGGGGTTGAGAATTCTAAGCCCATGGGTCTAGCAGAGTTGTTGTCTAAGGAGAGTTGCTCTCTGTTTCCAAGACAGCACATCAGATGGGACAATTCCCCAGAGAGGAGGAATGCTGTCATTTCATGGCAGAAGTTATAAAAGATAATGAATACTCTCTTCAAAGTACTTCTTTTTTTATAAGAGTGCTAATATTATGTAGAAAGGCTAACTGAATAGACTTCCAGAGGCCACATCTCTCCATATTACTGCTTTGGGGATTAAAAGTTAAGTTTCACCATCAATTATAATAGATAAAGATTACCATCATTAAACCAGAGCATAGGGAATTCAGAATGAAGAATGTGATGGTTGGTATGGCTTGGGTCAGGTATAGGGTAGACAATTCAGAACCACTCCACTGGTGGTTCTAGTGATGCTCTGGTCCAGCAGGTTATGTTCCTGATTTGGACAGGAATATATATTGGGAACACAAGAAGATGGGTGTTATGGAAAAAAAAAAAAGAGGGGATGTAACAAAACAGCCAGCACCAAGGCATAATTAGCTATAACATTTACTAGTCATGGGGCTTGGTGAAAATAAACTTCATGTGATTTATCCTCATTTCCCCTTCCTTCTACTTCTAGTCCTAGGACACATAGTCCTTGTCAGCCTGAAGCATTTTGGAATGGAGAGAAATTAATGAAGCAAGCAAGGCCAGCCAGAGACCGTGATGAGTGGAAACAATGTGGACTCCATAGCAATGCTTGTGGAGCCCTGTCACTTTCTAGTCACATGACACTGGGGTAATTCCCAAGCACAGGAGTCTTAGATTTCCCCACATTGAAGCTTGTTTGAAAAGTGATGTTTTGTAGGACTGTTGAGGTATGCTCTGTAAGTCACCTGGTACAATGCCCATATATAGTGTATAGTTAATGACTAGCACTTAGTTTGAATATTAGTTTGATCTCAAACCCAACCTCTCTCCTGGGTTTTGTTGTTATCCCAAACATTTCAGCAAAGATGTAGACTATAGGGGAAAAGAATATCAAGTTAGGAAATAATACTGAAATGAAATTCATGATATTTTCCTTTTTAGAGGGTATACTGTTTGAGGCAGTGGTGGTTAGACAGTCATCCCAGGCTAAAAAAACCTCAAACCTCCTAGAATTGAGTCCTCCACTACCAGTTACTCATAATACACACACACACCACATATATGTTGTACATATATGTATGTATGTGAGAGTGTGTATGATTTGTATGTTTATGGCTGTGAGCATGCCACAGCACATATGTGGAAGTCTGAGGACAACCTCAAGGTATTTGTTCTCTCCCTCTACCCTGCTGAAGACAGAGTCTCCCTTGTGATTTTGTTTTTGCCATTACACTTTATGTTCACAAGTCTAGGCTTCCCCCAAGCACCCAGATTCTCCTGGCTCTTCCTTCCATTGCCATAGGTACACTGGGATCACAGATGCATGTGCTACTCTGAGTCTGGCTTTATTTGGGTGCTGGGGATCAAATTTTGGCTGGTAGATTCACAATCAAGCAACCTTCACCACTGAGCCACATTCCAAACCCCACTGCTTTTAAATGAATTTCACTGCCCCCAGATAGTAGACCTTGTTTGGTAGGCCAAATGGCAGTGATGATCACCTACTTGAATGTAGTGTAATGGACAGGGTGGTGGGGAGGGGGCAGCTCTGGATCTCATAGGCCATGGGAAAGATTGATACACTGGACTCTAGGAAGCAACTCAAGAGTTTTCCATCTTAGTTCCCAGGAAATCCTTGTAGCTTTTGTGTACGGAGCACTTACTACAGGCACTGAGTCCTCCTGGGCCAGGACAAGACCCCAGGACTCCTTCCACAGGGGCAGCAGGTGAAAATTCCTCTCTGGATTAGAAGGAAACCCAAGGGAATTGTTCAGAGCAGTTTTTGTTCGATGATTTTCTCTCTCCTCTAAGACTGAGAATCTGTCCCCTGACACTTCTCATGGTTTAACATAAAGTTCACTCCCACAGGAGATGTGCTTTCCCAAAACTATGCACTGCATTGGTTCAGGGCATTCCCATCTCATTGCTGACAATTGGAGCCCAAGTTCTTCACTTTTTCCTGTTTTGTCTTGTTCTTTACATTTTATCAGACATCTGCTCATGTTCCTGATAGGGTAGCTTTTCCTATACTCTACCTTTCCCTCAGCAGGGGATATCATATTTACCATGAACTGCCTCGGTAACAAAGTGCCTTCCAAAAGAAAATACTAAACTAATCTTAGGTTAATAAGCAAGTCAATCAGCAGAGGCTTTATTAAAGTTTACTAATATTTTTCTTCATTCTTGGATATGCAAAGAAAATGCAGGTACATAACATTACAAAATAGACTGCAAGGATAAAGAACTCAAAAGATAGCCATTGGATAGTTTTCCTCTATATTTTCTCAAAATTTGACAAATAGTGACCAATATCACTCATTAAAATTACATTATAATGCTAATACATCCTTGATTATGAGACACCAATCATCAGATAGAACAGATACACATTTTTTCCCTCCACTGTGTTCTAGACAGACTATCCTCGACCCTCTCTTCCATAGAATGTTGACTGCCTGTTTCAAAAGCAGGGTAAACAAAATGCTCTGTCTTGACAGAGTGTTTGTTTCATGAAGTACAATCTGACATGGCTGTGCAATGTACAGGTCCCATTCTGCTCCTCTCTTCATCATTTCTCAATGCCTTGTCATACCAGGAGAAAGAAGTTATTGTCATCCTGTGATTCTACCCAGCTATTCCAGAATTGTCATTTTGGTGGTTTCAACATAGGCTCTTGGATCCCACAGTAACTCAAAGCAAGGAGAATGACTCTTTTCTAGGACTAAAGATGTGCCTTACCCTATCTTACTTATACTGTCCGCTATCGGAGTCCTTGAGGGACATGGAGAGATGTGGTGTGCCCACTTTTCCATCTTCGTGCTGTCAAAGAATTAAGGGATTGTTCTGAGGGAACAGACCAAAGCCAATAGAGAATGAGTCTCAGATCTGTTTCGCATCTAAGTAATGAATGCACTTTTCACATATGAAAAGTGGAGTACCAATTTTAGCCAGTTTTTACTGTCACCCAGCGAAGCCTTTTACAGGTGTGCTTGGAGATGGGACTCCCTCACTTCCACTTCTTTGTCTCAGGAACATGAGGTCTTCTTCTTAGCACCATTCTAGCAGATGGGTAGAATCCAGGCCCGTAAAACGTGGGCACAGAGAAGATGGTCTACTAGGGATCTCAGAATTAAGTACCACTAATCAGTGCTGACGAGCTTGGGACTGTGCTTGAAGTCCTCAGCTCAAGATGCCCTTTCAGTTCATCTAAAGAGCACTAAGAGAAATGAAGGTGAAGGACTTGGATTGAATCATGTCCTCTAAGATCACAGAGGATAAGAAGTTCAAGAAGTGTCAGGAGTCAAGGTGAAGTGTACACGCTGAATGTGCACCAAGGGCACCAACCTCAGGCAAGAACAAAGGAGTCATCACGGTACACCACTATGGGCCTGGTGACTCAGGATCTGACAAATAACCGAACCCTGGGATCCTTTCTCAAATTTCTATGGGTTCCCAAAGCCAGGAAAATATAATACTTATGAGGGCTTTGTGACATCACCTACAGAGGAAACCTGTAAGCATGCAGCTGTTAGAGACTTCAGGGATGAGATTTTCAGTGAGGCTACTCACTCTGTCTCTCCCTGTCCCAACAGTGGATATTTTTCCATCACACACACTGCTGCCAACACTCCTGACTGCCACACCAAATAAAAGTCATCATTCATTGGCATTAAAAGTATCCGGACTTGAGCAAAACTTTCAAGACCAAACTAAGGCATGGGACTTGGTAGCTGGCCAGGTTCTCCTAGCTGAGGGGGAAGAAAAGGCAGGAGGGGAAGAGGAGGAGAAGGGGAAGAAAGAGCAAAATGAGGGGGAGAGGAAAAGGAGGAGATGAGACCAAGGAGGGAGAAGAAGATGAGGAGGAAGAGCAGGATGATGAGGAGGAGATAGGCAAAAATTGCATATTTTCTGTCATCCATCTCTTTAAAAAATTCATAACTTTGCTGTCAGTTTCACCCCACTGTTCTTCCCCCTCCTCTTCTGTGATTCTGTGCACCATAGAGGAGTAGAAGGGGCATGCTGATCAGGGTACTCAGAACTCTTAGTACGCTTCCTCTTCACGGTGCAAGCTGGATCAGGAATCCTGCAACCAGAAAGATGTGCACTCAGTCCTCACTCAGGGTCCCTACCTTAAATCCTGGAAGCATCTGGGACTTTTTCATCTGCTGCTTTCCCACACAGAGTGTCTTTTCCTTGCACTTAGGTCCTCACTTCCCTTAGAACACAAACAATAGTAACGAGGTTCAATATTTGAACAGCACTATCTGGATCTTCCAAGACTGATAGCAGAGAATGAACTATGTCTGATCAGTGAGGGGATTCCATCGCTCCTCCATCACATCTTTACTCCTTTCAGAGACTTGGCCATAACATGGTGATCAGATGATGTCCCACTGGACAAAAATCTCACCTCTCTGAGCCATAACCCCAGCCATAAGCAAAAGTGAGTTTGTAACACATCTTGCTTTCCTTGCCTGGGTCTCCCCATGGCTGAGGATATGATACAGCCAGATTCTACAAGGTCTTTCTGTCTGAGATGAGAAGTACTCTTTTGTTTTTGCTCATATGGGTACTTATGTTGACACCTGATCAAGCTGACTCCACCCTAGATGAATTGCTGAGACTTTCAAGGAAATAAAAAGAAGAGATGCTATGTGCAGGCACTGTGGCTAAGGACTGGGTTCCTTTTAGTCCTGGACAGAGGATGCCCTCAGTCATTCCTCATGGCATTGCTCTTTATTTCTGGCACAAGCCTCACTAATGACTTGGCATTATCCCTAGAGACCAAAACTTCATCATCCCGGGACACTTCCACTCACTTCCCCAAGGACATATGAACACATCACATGAGACCATGCATTTCCATCCTCTAAAGACTGACATCAGGACAAAGTGGGATTTTTGTGGGGCCCATTATATCTGGACTAAAGGTTCATAATATCCTTCAATGTCATGCCTTACCTTGACTATGGAAAGGTTCTGGTTCTCCTCTAATGATGTCTCACACTCTTGTGCCAAGGCTTTCTTTTATCTCTTTGGGACACTCCATACAAAAGAAAAAGGATATAAAATCCATGGATCCATGATCAGGATCATTTGTGTTGAAGGATACATTTAGTGCTACCTCAGGGAGTAACCTCTACTGTTAACAGGGCCTGTGTACCCTGTGCTGACCTGAAGTGTTCCATCCAACCCAGACCTCACTCTCATCACTCCTTAGCCCTTTATGACCTAGTTGCTTGTTGCCTAGCAGGGTCTGAGACTGCTTTCTTTGTTCACCTGAGGTTTACACCTCTCATTAATAGCCTCTTACCAATTCAAAATGAGAAATGTAAGAAGTAACATATTTGGCAACCTTACTCTGTAATCTCCCAGGACTGAAACTAGGGGACTGTTTCTATGGGACTGCTCCGCAAAGAATGGGAGCCCCCAGCGAATCTTCAGATTCCTCATCTTTCCACTGAATTAAGGCCACTTCCCTCAGCTAAAGGTGTTCACTTCCCTGAAACCACATCCCCAAACAAAAGTGAAGGAGTGCTGTAGCAGACAGTTTCATGTTCACTGAGAGCAACTTCCAGACCAGGCACAGTTATAGAGGAAGGGATTTACTGAAGCTTACAGATCCAGGGGAAGTTCCATAATGGAAGAAGAAGCTGGCCTGCTTTCACAGGACCAGGCAAGAGAGAGAGAGAAAAGCCAAAAGCCAAAAACCACACAGCACTGCACACCTCAGGAACTCCAGCTAGGCAAGGCACACTTCGCATATCTTTAGATTGAAATCTCAAACCCACCACCACACCTTAAGATCCTCCCAGTGACACTGCCTCCAGCCAGGTTGGTTCAGATGCAAACTATAAAACACTGAATATATTGGAGGATATCTATTCAAACTACCACAAATGCCATATCCAAACACCTTGTTTCTGGTCCTCCCATGTGAAAAGCAATAAAAATCTCATTTTTTCCCAATTTGAGGGGGTCCCTTCAGTCTTTAAAGTGATACTGATAAGGCCTGGGACTCTCTCTGCCAAGCTACTCTAGTCTCCCTGAGACCCTCTAGACAAACATGAAGATAGGCCACATCTTTTACCTCCTTCAGGATCTCTCAGGGATGATTAGGGGCTAGATGTATTCTACAGGAGGACATCTCCCACTGCCAAGAAACCCTAGACCCTAGCCTGGATATAACATCTTGAGCCTTAGGCCACCCAGGATTGATGGCTGGAACCCTGAGGGACTGAAACTCTTCTTCAGTGTGGTGTGATGTTCTTTCTTTCCTCTACTAGAGTCCTCACCTTAACACCAGGCAGAGTCTGAGACACTCTACTGATGGCAGTAGAAAACTCACTTCCACAAAGCCCTCTCCTCCTTCAGCCACATAGCATAGAATCCAGAAATGGTACAAACTGTGTTCCTATGTGGAGGCTCCTGGGTACAACTGCCAGGACAAGCTGGATTCACACTCATGTGTCTGTGGGAGAGAAGACTCCCAATCATGCTTCAGAGTGTTCCTCTTGATGATATTTTCCAAAGATGAGACCCTCTCCCTTGTTGACCCATGTCTGGTTCCCTTCAGAAAAATCTGATCACCTTCACCCTTCTTACATGGAACCTCTGAACCAACACAAGTAAGACCAGAATGAAAGTGTCCTTGAACTTTTCATGGGAAGTTAGCACCCATTTATGTCTGTGGTGGAAGAGATGGCTCTCTTCAAATACTCCTCTTAAATACTGGTACACCATCTCTGATAATGCAAGAGTAATCCTCTTTAAAAGGCCTCACATACATTAACTGCCCAAAATAGAACCCCAGAAACTATATAAGTCATGACCTGGCCTGTATCCTCCCTAGAGAGGACTTTTAAGACAGGTGAGGCTAATGTTCCCTGTATATTTGGGGAAAAGGAAGGCACCAAGTCCTCACTCAGTGGCCTGTTTTGATGTTTCTCAAGGCTGGGACTCCTTGCTGACTGAATTCTAGTGCATTTACAGTAGCCTCACTTCCTTCACACTCGTGAGAAAGCTCCTGGTGAAAACAATAGGCTGTGTCTACCCTGGATTACACTATGATGTGTACAGCTTTCAGGTTGAACTTAGCCTTCAATGATTTCATTTTATAAAGCAACACTTTTGACCAACCAAGTTATCCTATTTTGGAAGTAAGTGACAGAAAGAATGACTTTATATCTTACTTATGTAATTAAACAATCACCATCTGCCAGCAGACTATAAGGTGGCATAAATTGATAATTTATTTGTGCAAATAAGTAATGACACCTGTGAATATACAAAATCATTAAAAATCCAGACATTTGAGTTTCTTAATCACACTAGATGTAACCCTCTCACTTATGGCTCTAAATGATGGGATTGCTCACTTCAGCAGCATATATACTGAAATTGGAGCAATATAAAGATTAGTATGGCCCCTGTACAAGGATGACACACAGATGTGTAAAGCATTCCATATTTGTTTTTAGATAAAGGGGCATCCCAGTACTGAGGTGTAGCAGGAACATGAACCAGTAACCTAGTCACTCATCCTGAGTCTCATCCAAGAATATTCCCACAGTAAAGAACCTCACCTTATGTCCCTGAGCTCCAGCTCAATGGCAGTTTTTTTTTTTTTTTTTTTTTGTCTGTGATACCCAGCCTACTTTCAACTGATGCTCAAAAGTGCACATCATCTGGACTTACACTCAGTACCTCTATACCTGTGTGAAGTCTTTTAACCTGGTCCCCTGCAGAGCCTTTCTATTATGTCTGTATCATCCCCCTGTCTTTAGGACTTTCTCTCTGAAATCTACAGCCTCTTTACATCTTCTAATCCATCCAGTAAAATTACACATTCTATAAAGTGTGTGAATTACAGTGTGAAGGCCACTCATATTAACAAAAGGAAAAATACATCATGGATATAAAACAATTGTAAATATATGTACTGAACCCTGAAACTCCCAATTTTTAATTTTTTTTATTATGGACATACTTAGTATGGATACATCATGTGTTGGCACCTCCAAATTTGATTATAGCACCCAGGAAGCAGAGGTAGGATGATCCCAGTGAGTTTGAGGCCAGTCTGAGATTACAGAGTGAGTTCCAGGTCAGCATGGGCTAGAATAATTCCCTACCTGAAAAAAATCAGAAAGATCAATATCTTAGAAAAATAAGAATAGACCAAACCCAGAAGCAGTATACAGAAATAAATAATAGGAACCAGAACATAAACTAATGAAATAGACACAAAAGTCCAATACAACCCATTGAGTCTTTGAAAAGATAAAAAATAAGCCATACTAGAAGCTGGAAAGATGGCTTACTGGTTAAGGTGCTTGCCTGCAAAGCCTAAGGACCCATGTTTGACTCCCAGGTAAGGTCCCACATAAGCCAGACACAGAAGATGACGCAAGTGCCCAAGGTCACACATGCATACAAGGCGACACACACATTTGGAGTTTAATTGCGGTGTCTGGAGGCCTTAGTGTGCCAATTCTTTCTCTCTCTCTCTCTCTTCCTCTCTCTCTCATAAAAACAATAAAAAAAACACACTAACCAAAGAAAGAGAACAGATCTAAATTAATACAAGTAGAAACAAGAAAGGAGACATTGCAGCAGATACTAATGAAATCCAGAGGTCTTTCTTTTTTTTTTTTTTTTTTTTTTTTTAGTTTTTCAATTTTTTCAAGGTAGGGTCTCACATTGCCCAGGCTGACCTGGATTACTAATGAAATCCTCCTACCTCTCCAGTGCTGGGAGGTCTTTCTTTTTAAGGAGCATTTTATGACCATATTCCACAAAGCTGAAAAACCTAGAAGAAATGGGTAAAACCCTAGACATATATGACCTACTAAAATTAAACTGAGGATATAAAGAACTTCAAAAATCTGTGAGTAATATGACTGAAGTAATAATCAAGAGCCTCCCCCAGAAGAAAGGCCCAGCATTTCACAAATTTACTGCCAAACTCCATGAGATCTGGTAAGAACTACTGCCAATGGTAAGCAAATTGTTCCATTGAACAGAAAGAGGAAATCCACAAAAACTATTCTATGAAGTCAGTATTTCCCTGATATTAAAACCAGATGGTGCAGTCAGGTTCACATTGTTGGCAGAAATCACCCAACTAAGAGCAGCTTGTGGGGAAAAAAGAGGTTTATTTTGGCTTACAGGCTGGAGGGGAAGCTCCATGATGGCAGGAAAAACGATGGCATGAGCAGAGGGTGGACATCACTCTCTGGTCAACATAAGGTGGACAACAGGAGAGTGTGCCAAACACTGGCAAGGGGAAGCTGGCTATAATACCCATAAGCCCACCCCAACAATACACCACCTCCAGGAGGCTTTAATTTCTAAATTGCCATCAGCGGGAGAGACTAGCATTCAGAACACTTAAGTTTATGGGGGACACCTGAATCAAACCACTACATTCCGCCCCTGGCCCCCATAAACTGATAACCATGCACAATGTAAAATGCAATGCATTCATGCAACTTTAAAAGTCCCCATAGTTTTTATCAATTCCAATGATGTTCATACATCCCCATAATCCAAGGTCTTTTAACTGAGCCATAATACCAAAAACATCCCCCCAAAAACCCATAATGGCACAGAATAAGCATTCACACTGCAAAGGATGGCATTGGGCAAAGCAAAGAAATATGCAACCAATACAAGATTTAAAACAACCAGGGCAAACATCAAACTCTGTAATTCCAATCCAACAACTAGTCAGTGACAAATCTCCAAGTCCGATAATTCTGAGCAGCAACAAGGCTCTGGAATTCCAATTCTGCCCCTCTAGCTAGGCTACTCACAGTCCTGGAAAACCTCATCTGGGGCTGGAAGCTTTCCTCAGAAGCCGGCATCTCCACTGTATCTCCACTGCAACCTACAGTCCATCCTCATGGCCCCATGGGATCTCCATGCAGGCAACCAGCAAACCTGCTTCACACTGCCCATGGCCATTTCCAAAACACAAGACCACATTGCAAACTCAATGACCCTATCTTTTCTGCATTTCTTATACTCCACAATACCAGGTAGAGTGACAATTTGTTAATCCGGGGGGGGGAATAAATCAGACTTTGAAGAACAAGACACTCCTTCAGCATTCAGACCCCTTCAAAAGAGTCTACATTCTTCCTGTTGCCCCAGTGCAGGTAAGCTGGCCCAATCTCAAAGGCTGTAATCTCTCAATTGCAGCTGAACGGGCAGAGTTCACCCAAAGATTTCATTTTTTTCTGTGCCATATCCCTCTGCTCACAGCAGTTCATTTCTACGCAAAACAACCCTGCACAACTTCTCAGGACACTGGCATAACAGCAAACTTCTCACACAAACTGCTAGCCCAATCCAATTAAAGTTCTTTTTTCACTCTCATAAGCCAAACCTCACAGTCCATAGTTCTTACTGCATTCAGGTCTTTCAGCTCTGACCAGAATAGTCCATTAAGCTGTACTTACAACACTACAAGGTGTCTCTTAGGCCAAGGTTTCAAATTCTTCCACATTCCTCTTGAAAATCAGCTCCGAAAGGCCAAAGCCACACAGGCAGGTGTCCAGCAGCAACCCCACTCCTCGGTACCACTTTACTGTTGCAGTCAGGTTCGCATTGCTGGAAGAAATCACCCAACTAAGAGCAGCTTGTGGGAAAAAAAGAGGCTTATTTTGGCTTACAGGCTCGAGGGGGAAGCTCCATGATGGCAGGAAAAACGATGGCATGACCAGAGGGTGGACATCACTCTCTGGTCAACATAAGGTAGACAACAGCAACAGGAGAGTGTGCCAAACACTGGCAAGGGGAAGCTGGCTATAATACCCATAAGCCCACCCCTAACAATACACCACCTCCAGGAGGCTTTAATTTCTAATTGCCATCAGTGGGAGAGACTAGCATTCAGAACACTTAAGTTTATGGGGGACACCTGAATCAAACCACCACACCAGATAAGGGCACAATCAAAAAGAAGAAGGGGAAAATGATGGATCAATTTTCCTGATGGATAAAGATGCAATAATTCTTAATGAAATAATTGCAAGTTGAATTTAACAACACATTAAAAAGATAATAAATCATGACTGAGTTTGTTTCATTTCATGGATGCAAATATGCTTTAAAATATGCACATTAATAAATAAATACAGCACAAAAATACACTCAGACACAGAAATCACATGGTGATCTAAACAAATTCAGAAAAAGCCTTTGACAAAGTTCAACATGCCTTATGGTAAAAGCGCAAATAAACCTAGAATAGAAGGAACATATTGCAATATAATAAAGGTTATGCACAATAAACCTGAAGGCAACATTAACTAAAATGAGAAAACCTTAAGTTATTTCCTATAAAACAGGAATGAGAGACAAAGTATCCACTCCACTTTTATTAAATATAGTGCTTACAATCTTAGCTATAGCAACAAAGAGAAAGGAACAAAATACAAATAGTAAAGAAAAAGTCAAAATACCCATAATTGCAGATGATAGACTTAAAAAACCCTAAAGTACCCATCAGTGAACATTCGTTCTGATAAACAGAATATAGAATCAACATAGAAAGATCAGTACCTTTTCTATATACCAATAACAAACTTATCAATTCCAAATAGTTTCAACAACATAAAATACCTAAGTATAAACCTAACCAAGGAATAGAAACAAATATATTTAATGACAAACTTAAAACACTGAAGAACCAGAAGATGAACTTAGAAAATGGAAATCCATTCCATGCTCATGTGTTGGCAGAACTAATTCTGCAAAAAAATATATTGGGCTGGAGAGATGGCTCAGCTGTTAAAGGAGCTTGTTTGCAAAGCCTAACAGCTTAGGTTGGAGTCCCTGGTACCCACATAAAGCCAAATGTGCAAAGTGACACATGTATCTTTTTTTTTTTTTTTTTTTTGAAGTGGCATAAGGTCCTGGTGTGCCTCTATTCTCACCTTCTCTTTCTTTTTCTCTCTCTCTCTCTCATAAATAATTTTATTTAAAGAATGGCTATATTAACAAATACAACCTACAAATTCATTGAAATTCATCTTAAATTCCATGACATACTTCTAGAACTAGAAAAATGCTAAAATTTATATATGTAAGTATAAAATGACTCCAATAGCAAAAGCAATTCTAAGCAGATTGAGTGATACAGAAAGGATCATAATAAACCACACTACAGAGCTACAGTAACAAAAAAACATGGTCTTGGCACAAAAATAGGCACATACTAATGCAATAAAACAGCAGTCCCAGACAAAACCCATGAAGTTACAGCTACCTGGTTTTTGACTAATGTGATGTTCACATGTAAAATAACAAATTCTATCTATATCTCTCACCATATGCAAAATTCCATTCAAAATAAATCAAAGATATTAATTCTATACCTGTAAAAAGAAAACTACTATAGGAAAACTTAGAGAATGCATTGTTCATAGGCAATGACATTCTGAAATTACTATAACTGAGGAAATAAAACCAAGAGTTGAGGGCTGAAGATATGGCTTAGCAGTTAAGGTGCTTGCCGGGAAAGCCCTGGCACTCCCATTCTCTCTCTCTCTCTCTCTCTCTCTGTCCAATAAGTAAATAAATAAAAAAGTAAAAAAAATGAAAAAATAGGATTGAAAATTTAGTTTCTGCACAGCAAAGGAAACAATAAACAGAATTAAGAAATAGCCT